>JARQOD010000004.1:481651803-481705038 GCA_033576555.1 Oophaga sylvatica
ATAAAGCATTGATTTTTTGCTTCGTTTTTTTTTTTTAAGGGGTTCACTAAAGGGGTTAACTAGTGGGACAATTTTATAGGGGGGGGTCGTTACGGACGCGGCGATACCAAATATGTGTACTTTTATTGTTTTTTTTTTATTTATAGGAAGAAGTGAATTTATTGGGGAATATTTTTTTTTTTTTTTATTTATTTTGGATTTTTTTTTTACACATGTTTATTTTTACTTTTTTAACTTTTTTACTTTGTCCCAGGGTGGGACATCACAGTATTTTATCAGATCGCTGGTGTGACAGTGTGCACAGCACTCTGTCACACCAGCGATCGCACAGGCATAGATGCAGGCTTCTCAGTGCCTGCTCTCGGCAGGCACTGAGGTAGCCGCCTCCCTCCAGGACCCCGGCGCCATATTGGATCCGGGTCCTGGGAGGGAGGAAGCCCTCAGAACAGCGCGATCACATCGCGCTGCTCTGAGGGTCTCAGGGGGGCGCGCAGGGAGCCCCCACCCTGCGCGATCCTCCCCTGTGCCCCCAGTACACCGCGATCATGTTTGATCGCGGTGTGCTAGGGGTTAATGTGCCGGGAGCGGTCCGTGACCGCTCCTGACACACAGTCATGGGTGTCAGCTGTGATAATCAGCTGACACCCGGCGGCGATTAGCTGCGCTCCCCTCAGGAGCGCAGCTGATCGCCTATGACGTACTATCCCGTCCCCGGTCATACGGGCCCAGGTACCATGGACGGGATAGTACGTCCGATGGCAGTAAGGGGTTAAAGATGAGACCAACAGCTGGGTCGCACCTCTTCCCTTCAGAACCCACAGACCACTTCTACCAAACAATAGAAATCAGGCTTTAAAATATTTCTCCTCTCTCAAAACATAATCTGCAAAGAAAGCCAGAGATGAAAGATCACTTTTTCTCCTTCATGTCAAAGATCTTTGAGAATTGTCATGCAGAGCTAGCTCCCACTCTCAAAGACTCTGAAGAATGCTGGTTCCTTACCCATGTTTGGAGTATACCACCCTAAGAAACCAGTCCAAATTAGAGTGGTGTTTGACTCCAGTGCTAAGTTCGATGATATCTCCCTGAATGATGTTCTACTGACAGGACCAGACCTCTCAAACTGGGGAGTACTTATGCATTTCCGTAAGGATTCCATTGCGTTCATCGCTGACATCCAGCAAATGTTCCATTGTTTCCTTGTGAGAGAGAAAGACAGGAACTTTCTAAGATTCTTCTGGTATATAGACAATGATCCTGCTAAAGAAGTCACAGAGTATCGCATGAGAGTGCACATCTTTGGCAACAGTATTTCACCTGCAGTAGCCATTTATGGACTCAAAAGGTCGGCTCAAGAAGGAGAAAAGGAATATGGATCAAATGTCAGACAATTCATATAGAAAGACCTTTATGTTGATGACTGTCTGAAAGCCATGCCTTCAAATGAGACTGCCATCAGTCTTCTCAGGAGAACCCAAGAGATGCTTGCTTGCTCGAACCTCAGGCTTCACAAAATAGCATCAAACAGCCAAGAACTCATGGAAGCATTTCCTTCACAAGACTTATGTAACAGTCTCAGAGACTTGGACTTGGGGTCAGAACCCACACCAATGCAACGCAGCCTTGGGCTTCTCTGGAATCTACAGTCAGACAATTTCACCTTCCAGGTCAGCCAGGAAGAAAAGCCTTTCACACGTAAGGGTGTCCTGTCCACCATCAACAGTCTGTACGATCCCTTGGGTTTCGCAGCTCCTGTTACTATACAAGGAAAAGCCTTACTGAGAGACTTAACTAAGGAAACATCTGACTGGGAAGCACCTCTGCCACCTGATAAGAGAATACAGTGAGAAGGATGGAAGAACTCTTTAGCAGCCCTCTCCAACCTGAATGTGCCAAGACCATACACCCTGTGCCGTCTACAGAAATACAAAGTCAAAAACTGTACGTATTTGCAGATGCTTCTGTCAAAGCAATTGCTGCTATTGCCTATCTCAAAACTGTGGACTCCAAATGTCAGATCTACATTGGATTCATTATGGGGAAAGCCAAACTTGCTCCACAGCCGGAGCACACTATACCCAGGTTAGAGCTTTGTGCTGCAGTCTTAGCCGTTGAGTTAGCAGAGTTCATCGCATCCGAGATCGATATCGACCTGACACAGGCCAAGTTCTACTCAGACAGCAAAGTAGTCCTTGGATATATCTACAATGAAACTAGGTGATTCTATGTTTATGTCAACAACAGAGTGCTACGAATTAGGAGATCAGTTCATCCAAAACAGTGGCATTACATACCCACGGACCAAAATCCTGCAGATCATGCAACTAGAGCAGTTGACGCAAGTCGACTAGGAAGCACAACATGGCTCTCAGGACCAAAACTATTGTACACTGAGGAACGTTTCCCAGACACCTTTGAACTAGTAGGAGAGGAATCAGATGCTGAAATCCGCACTCAGGTGTCTACACTTCATACAACAACCTCTGCTATCCAGCTTGGATCTCACAGAATTGACAAATTTTCAAGTTGGAAGTCACTTATTCGAGCTGTTACCTGCCTGACTCATGTAGCTCGATCGTTCAGTACCACCAGAGCTTGTAACGCAGAAAAATGTAAAGGTTGGCCTCTTTGTAAAAACACCTATGTTACCTCAGACTTGGAATTCTCCAGAAACCACATCATCTTTACTGTTCAAAGAGAAACCTACCCTGTAGAAATCCAATGTCTCATCAACAAAGCTCCAAACCAGAGAGCAGCATATTGAGGAAACTCGACCCATTCATAGACAACAATGGCCTGCTGAGAAACAACATAATCTCAAGTCAAGATTAATAAATATATAGTATTATATGAAAAAATGATTTTCCCCACCAAAGACAATCATGGGCAATGCCTTATGGAACTCCAAAGTCATGTATAAAACACCAAAGAAAAAGGAGCAAAATACCATAGCCAAAAATAATTTTTTTGCAAACATGAAATTTTATTTAGGTAGGATAGTACAAAAGTTAAAAATTGTATACCAAAATACTCAGATGGTGACATCAGAACACACAGTGGTCACAGTAGTCATGCGTACTGCAAGATGGTAATATAAACCTGCACCAAAAACATACACTGGGCAATAAGGAAATTTGGAAAATACAATCATATACCGTGTCCCAAAATAAAATTGTAAACTTGTTTTATTCCTTACAGTATGCCTCCAATAAAGTGCTGCTACATAAGGTTATCTAATTTGCAAGTGCAATTCCCTATGTTCATGGTCCGGACCCAAGAACAGACAGGACATGAAGCAGCATTAAAGTGCGATCATCCAGAGGAGTTATAGCTTACCCATAGTAGTGTAGTGGTGCAGGAATGCGCCCCTACGCGCGTTTAGCAGATGCTTCCTAGGGAGGCAGGTTTATTTGCCAAGACCCCTCATTGTGCTCATAAATACCTGTGAGTGGGTAGATGATAGAAGCCACCTGTGAGTACCCTCCTCCAAATTTCCCGCAGCGTCTCAGCGACGATGCACTCCACGGGTGCACCCATGACGTCAGTGGAGTCAAATTCCGCCAGGAGACACCGCGAGAAGACGCGGTGGAGGGGCGCCACATGGAGCATGGCATTGAGAGCTGAGAGCGGCAGCCATTTTAGAGATGGGAAAACATGCCCATAGTGTGCGATAGAAATGAAGCTGCCTAACTTACACCACCATGGGAAAGCCCATAATTAAAATTGTCGCTAATTATAGTTCATATAGTTCTCAAATATGCATCACAACTAATAATTAGGAGCAATGAATACATATACGCTTATATAAACAAATATTGACATATAAAAATTCTATCAATCGGATGTCAGTATCCTTTATGCTCATTACATCAAATATATAAACACTGATCTTAAAAAGGGGAAGAGAAAAGAACAATAATAATAATTAGTCATAGATAAAAGGGAGGATACCTACAGTATATGGGGATTATATGGGGATATGATTGACAGCACAAAAAAGAGCAACAGGAGGAAACATCAGACGATGTCCCTCGATTCAATTCATCCCACGTTGGTGATTTTCTTCCTCCGTGCATAGAGCACACTAGGCATCAATTGTGGTAGAATCTCAAAATTGACAGACAAATAATCAGAAAAGGGGAGTATGCAGCATTGTCCAACAATTTTGTCCATCAAACATCTGTGACTTTCTTCCTCCATATGTAGAACATATCAAATACCAATCACGGTAGATTACAAGATTGGCAAGAAGGTAAGAATAAGAGGGAAACATATGGAAGTATCCCACAATTTTGTCAGTCCAAATTTATGATTTTCGTCGTTTGTTATGCCATGTGTTCATGCAGTCTAATATATATTGTACTCACATCACGTGAACTACTTGTGAGGACACATGAACACATTTGAGACATTGAGGCCGCTCGTGAGGTGGATGACGTGGATTCACTCAAAACCATCCCCAGACATTTTCGCCTCAAGCACAATTGCAAATCTGGCGATTTGAAAATTAAGGGTATTGATCGTGTAAGGTTGGGGATTCGGGGTGGTGATGCTAATCGAGTATTGGCACAGAAAGAATGTCGCTGGATAGTGACACTAAACACCATGGTTCCTATGGGCTTGAACGAACAACTTAGCTTTGTACCATATCTATAATCAAATAATTTGTCTCTGCTTTGTTGATTTTCTAGGCTTTATATGTGCTTTTATTTTGTTTTTAACTTTTATTTTTTTCTCTACCTTATACTAGAATATTAAAAACTAAATCTACCGGATTGACTGAACATCTGGGATTGGATAAATGAAGAGCCGGACGTATTTTTCCATCTGCCCATTATTAAAGTTCTTTGCGATAGGTACCTAGTACGGTCCTTGTATGGAGGAAGAAAATCATAAATTTGGACTGACAAAATTGTGGGATACTTCCATATGTTTCCCTCTTATTCTTACCTTCTTGCCAATCTTGTAATCTACCGTGATTGGTATTTGATATGTTCTACATATGGAGGAAGAAAGTCACAGATGTTTGATGGACAAAATTGTTGGACAATGCTGTATACTCCCCTTTTCTGATTATTTGTCTGTCAATTTTGAGATTCTACCACGATTGGTGCCTAGTGTGCTCTATGCACGGAGGAAGAAAATCACCAACGTGGGATGAATTGAATCTAGGGACATCGTCTGATGTTTCCCCCTGTTGCTCTTTTTTGTGCTGTCAATCATATCCCCATATAGGTATCCTCCCTTTTTTCTATGACTAATTATTATATTGTTCTTTTCTCTATTTGTTTATATAAGCATATATGTATTCGTTGCTCCTAATTACCACCTTTTGCACTATAATCCATACTTAGTGCATTTTTTATGATTAACATGGCGTAGAGATACTTACCTATTATTCATATCCATGTTTTACCTTGGAAGAAGTATAATAATATATTCTTTAGTTGTGATGCATATTTGAGATATAAGTAACCCAAATCATACTAATATGAACTATAATTAGCGACGGTTTTAATTATGGGCTTTCCCATGGTGGTGTAAGTTAGGCAGCTTCATTTCTATCGCACACTATGGGCATGTTTTTCCCATCTCTAAAATGGCTGCCGCTCTTGGCTCTCAATGCGCATGCTCCATGTGGCGCCCCTCCTCCGGGTCTTCTCGCTGTGTCTCCCGGCGGTGTTTGACTCCACTGACGTTATGGGTGCACCCATGGAGCGCACCGTCGCTGAGACGCCACGGGAAATTTGGAGGAGGGTACTCACAGGTGGCATCTATCATCTACCCACTCACAGGTATTTATGAGTATTGAGTGCATTTGAGCAGCAGGGTGATTTGCTGTTAAAGGAGAAAAAAAAATCTCTCTTTAAATCTTCTGCTTCAGCGAGTGTGAGCGAGCTGAGTGTGACCGGTGCGCAAGTGCGAACGGTGGTAAGTGTGACTTGTGATTCAGTGACTTTGGATTCAGGGTGTTGATAAGGGAGGATTTACTGAATTGCTGTTATATTTTATTAATACTTTTTACTTATTTTTACTTATCTTTGCTGTCTGATAAAATCCTCATTAGAAATGTGCTCCACTATTGCCAATGCCATCCAGTGTACATCTTGCCACATGTATGCAGTCCTTGAACAGCCGGTCGAGGGTGCATACTGCTGTGTGAGATGTGAGCACGTTGTGCATTTGGACGCCCACATACTGGATCTAAATGTGCAGCTGGCAACACTGAGATCCATAGACAATATGGAAAGGAGTCTTCTGCTCACTGAGCAGACACTCAATGGGATAGATGAGGGGGGGATGCTAGGGTGGAGCTGCAGGACACTGAAGCAGCAAGATGGGTGACAGTTAGAAGGCGGGGTAGAGGGAAGAGCGCCAGGGAGGCTAGTCCTGATCTGGCACACCCCAATAAGTTTGCAAAGTTGGCAGATGAGGAGGTTGTCAGTACAGGGGTAGCACTGCTGCAGCCAGGCATGTCCTCTGATAGCCGGAGGAATGTCTGCTCCAGTAAGGGGGGAATTAGGAGAGCAGGGCAGGCCAGACAGGTGCTGGTAGTGGGGGACTCAATTATTAGGGGAACAGATAGGGCAATCTGTCACAAAGACAGGGATCGTCGAACAGTGTGCTGCTTACCTGGCGCTCGAGTCCGACACATCGCTGATCGGGTTGACAGATTACTGGGAGGGGCTGGTGAGGACCCAGCGGTCATGGTACACATTGGCACAAATGACAAAGTTAGAGGTAGGTGGAAGGTCCTTAAAAGACGATTTCAGGGAATTAGGCTGCAAGCTTAAAGCAAGGACCTCCAACGTGGTATTCTCTGAAATACTGCCTGTACCACGTGCCACACCAGAGAGGCAACGGGAGATTAGGGAGGTTAATAAGTGGCTCAAGAATTGGTGTAGGAAGAAGGGGTTTGGGTTCCTGGAGAACTGGGCCGACTTCTCAGTTGGCTACAGGTTCTATGCTAGGGACGGGCTGCACCTCAATGGGGAGGGTGCAGCTGTGCTGGGGGAGAAAATGGCTAGAAGGAAGGTTGGAGGAGTCTTTAAACTAGGGACCAGGGGGAGGGTATTCATTTTATAGGAGGGGATGACAGTGCAGATAGAGACCTGGGCACAAATAATGAAATTGGGGGTGGGGGTGTCATGGGGGGTGCGGTTAGAACAGTTAATAATTTAAGAAAGAATAGAGGTACAGAGAGTACATAAAGTGCATGTATACTAATGCCAGAAGCCTCACCAACAAAATGGCAGAATTAGAATTAATTTTGTTGGAACATAATTATGACATGGTGGGGATATCTGAGACTTGGCTGGATGAGAGCCACGACTGGGCGGTTAATTTACAGGGCTATAGTCTGTTCAGAAATGACCATACAAATAGGCGAGGGGGTGTGTGTTTATATGTAAAATCATCCTTAACCCCTCTCTGACATTAGACGTACTATCCCGTCCATGAAACCCGTGCCATTCTGACCATGGACGGGATAGTACGTCATGCCCTTTAATGCGACATCGCGACTTAAGTAGCGGTGATCGCATTAAAATTCCGACGCCAGCTTACCTCTTGGAAGTTGGCGTCGGCATCCCGGGCTGCGTCCTCCCCCCTCAGGCCTCCCGATCGCTGTGATTGGCTGTTGAATTCTGAACAGCCAATCACAGCCTTTCTCACTGTTTCAGCCAATCAGAGCGGCTAAAACAGTGAGATCGCAGGCTAGGATCGAGTACCGATGTACTCGATCCTAGGCCTGGGCCTAGGAAAGTCCAGACCCCCCCCGGATTGGCGCAATCGCCGATCACATCGATCGCGCCAATCGCAGGGCACAGCCGCGGTATATCCGCGCTGTGCCCTGCCTGTACCTGCCTGGATCGGTGCAGTAATAGCACCGATCCTAGGCCAGGGCCTGTAGGGCATGAAGGAGCTGATTGGCGCGATCGATGTCATCGACGATCGCGCCAATCACAGGGCACAGCAGCGGTGTGACCGCTCTGTGCCCTGCTAGGTGACCTGCCGGTGACCTGCCTAGGAATCGGAGCTGTGAGCTCCGATTACTAGGCCGGTGCCTAGCAACCGGCAATGCAGGGGTCTCCTTTGATTGGTGGGATTGATGTGATCATCGATCCCACCAATGACAGGTCACAGCAGCGATGTGACCGCTCTGTGACCTGTCTGCAAACTGGATCTGACCTGTCTGACCGCACTGCAGGGGTCCTCACACTTGCTGAGGATTCCTGCTGTGCGGTCACACTGCCAGATCTCCTCCTGCGCTGGGCCTTGTGGTGCCACAGTAGCCTGTGACACCACAACTCCTGCTGAAGAGAGAAGAAAGAAGAGAGAAGAAAGAAGAGAGAAGAAAGAAGAGAAAAGAAAGAAAAGACTACAAACGTGAGTTTTTGAGCCCCGATCCCTGCCCGATCCACCCCAATCCCCCCTCCCCCCCCCTTCCCTTTCCCCTCTTTTTACCCCCCTTTGCGCCGCCGAGCGTTGATTGGTGACGCAGTTCACCCATCAACACTTTCGCACCCCCCTCCGTGCGCACATCCAGCAGCCGCAAACTTTGATAAGTGACAGCGGTCACTTATCAGAGCTCGTGCCTGCCGTTTTTTTTTTTCACCCCCCCTTTCCGCCACTCCCGTGCGCACATCCAGCAGCCACGGAACTTTGATAAGTGACACCAGTCACTTATCAGAGCTCGTTCCTGCCGTTTTTTTTTTTTTTCACCAACTTTTCCGCCACTCCCGTGCGCACATCCAGCAGCCACGGAACTTTGATAAGTGACACCAGTCACTTATCAGAGCTCGTTCCTGCCGTTTTTTGTTTTTTTTCACCAACTTTTCCGCCACTCCCGTGCGCACATCCAGCAGCCACGGAACTTTGATAAGTGACACCAGTCACTTATCAGAGCTCGTTCCTGCTGTTTTTTTTTTGTTTTTTTTCACCAACTTTTCTGCCACTCCCGTGCGCACACCCAGCAGCCACGGAACTTTGATAAGTGACACCAGTCACTTATCAGAGCTCGTTCCTGCTGTTTTTTTTTTTTTTTTCATCCCCCTTTCCGCCACTCCCGTGCGCACATCCAGCAGCCACGGAACTTTGATAAGTGACAGCGGTCACTTATCAGAGCTCGTGCCTGCCAGTTTTTTTTTTCACCCCCCTTTCCGCCACTCCCGTGCGCACATCCAGCAGCCGCGGAACTTTGATAAGTGATAGCGGTCACTTATCAGAGCTCGTGCCTGCCAGTTTTTTTTTTCACCCCCCTTTCTGCCACTCCCGTGCGCACATCCAGCAGCTGCGGAACTTTGATAAGTGACAGCGGTCACTTATCAGAGCTCGTGCCTGCCAGTTTTTTTTTTTTTTCACACCTGGGCATTATAAACTTTAGTGAAACACTTGGGGGTTCAAAGTGCTCATCACACACCTAGATAAGTTCCTTAGGGGGTCTAGTTTCCAAAATGGGGTCACATGTGGGGGGTTTCCACTGTTTAGGCACATCAGGGGCCCTCCAAACGCAACATGGCGTCCGTTCGCAATTCCAGCCAATTTTGGTTTGGAAAAGTCAAACGGCGCTCCTTCCCTTTCAAGCCCTGCCGTGCGCCCAAACAGTGGTTCCCCCCACATATGGGGTATCAGCGTACTCAGGACATGTTGGACAACAACTTTTGTTGTCCAATTTCTCCTCTTACCCTTGGGAAAATAAAAATTTGGGGACTAAAACATCATGTTTGTGGAAAAAATATGATTTTTTTTCTTCACGGCTCTACATTACAAACTTGCGTGAAGCACTTGAGGGTTCAAAGTGCTCACCACACATCTAGATAAGTTCCTTAGGGGGTCTAGTTTCCAAAATGGGGTCACATGTGGGGGGTTTCCACTGTTTAGGCACATCGGGGCCTCTCCAAACGCGACATGGCGTCTGTTCTCAATTCCAGCCAATTTTGGTTTGGAAAAGTCAAACTGCGCTCCTTCCATTCCGAGCTCTGCCGTGTGCCCAAACAGTGGTTTTCCCTCACATATGGGGTATCGGCGTACTCAGGAGAAATTGCACAACAACTTTATCAGTCCTTTTTCTCCTTTTTCCCTTGTGAAAATAAAAAAATGTTTGTAAAAGATCATTTTTGTGACTAAAAAGTAAAATGTTAATTTTTTCCTTCCACGTTGCTTCAGCTCCTGTGAAGCACCTGAAGGGTTAATAAACTTCTTGAATGTGGTTTTGAGTACCTTGAGGGGTGTAGTTTTTAGAATGGTGTCACTTTTGGGTATTTTCTTCTATATAGACCCCTCAAAGTGACTTCAAATATGAGGTGGTCCCGAAAAAAAATGGCTTTGTAAATTTTGTTGTAAAAATGAGAAATCGCTGGTCAACTTTTAACCCTTATAATTTCCTAACAAAAAAAAATGTTGCTTCCAAAATTGTGCTGATGTAAAGTAGACATGTGGGAAATGTTATTTCTTAACTATTTTGTGTGACATATTTCTCTGTTTTAAGGGAATAAAAATTCAAAGTTTGAAAATTGCAAAATTTTCAAAATTTTTGCCATATTTGCATTTTTTTCATAAATAAATGCAAGTTATATGGAAGAAATTTTACCACTATCATGAAGTACAATATGTCACGAGAAAACAATCTCAGAATCGCGAAGATCCGTTGAAGCGTTCCAGAGTTATAACCTCATAAAGAGACAGTGGTCAGAATTGTAAAAATTGGCCCGGTCATTAACGTGCAAACCACCCTTGGGGGTGAAGGGGTTAAAACCCATCCTGCGTGATATCTGTGAATCTAATGAAGATGTAGAGTCCCTGTGGGTGGAGATTAGGGGAGGGGGGAAAAATAATAAATTACTGATAGGGGTTTGTTATAAGTCTCCTAAAATAATGGAAGCAACAGAGAATATCCTCGTAAAGCAAATAGATGAAGCAGCAACTCAAGGAGAAGTCATTATTATGGGGGACTTCAACTACCCTGAAATACATTGGGGAACAGAAACCTGCAGTTCCAGCAAAGGTAATAGATTTTTGACAACTATGAGAGACAATTACCTTTCACAACTAGTTCAGGACCCAACAAGAGGGGGCACTGCTAGACCTAATATTAACCAACAGACCAGACGGCATATCAAATATAAGGGTTGGGGGTCACTTGGGTAATAGTGATCACAAAATAAACAAATGGAAAAAACTGAACCTGGAAATTATAGGCCAGTGAGCTTAGCATCTACTGTGGGTAAAATCCTGGAGGGTTTTTTAAGGGATACTATATTGGAGTATCTGAGGCTGAATAACCTCATGACACAGTATCAGCATGGGTTTACGAGGGACCGTTCTTGTCAGACTAATCTGATAAGCTTTTATGAAGGGGTAAGTTCCGGACTGGACCAAGGGAACGCAGTGGACATGGTGTTCATGGACTTCTCAAAAGCTTTTGATACGGTGCCACACAAAAGGTTAATACATAAAATGAGAACAATGGGGATAGGGGAAAATATGTGTAAGTGGGTTAAGAACTGGCTCATAGATAGGAAACAAAGGGTGGTTATTAATGGAGCACACTCGGACTGGGTCACGGTTAGCAGTGAGATACCACACAGGGGTCAGTATTGGGGCCGCTTCTCTTTAACATATTTATTAATGACCTTGTAGGGGGCATACAGAGTAGTATTTCAATATTTGCAGATGACACTAAACTCTGCAGGGTAATAAATACAGAGGGGGACAATTTTATATTACAGGAGGATTTATGTAAACTAGAAGCTTGGGCTGATATATGGCAAATGAGCTTTAATGGGGATAAATGTAAGGTCATACACTTGGGTAGAACAAACAAGATGTATAATTATGTGCTTTATTGTAAAACACTGGGCAAAACTGTCACTGAAAACGACCTGGGTGTGTGGGTGGACGACAAACTCACATTTAGTGGCCAATGTCAGGCAGCTGCTGCAAAGGCAAATAAAATAATGGGATGCACTAAAAGAGGCATAGATGCTCATGAGGAGAACATAATTTTACCTCTATACAAGTCACTGGTGCGACCACACTTAGAATACTGTGTGCAGTTCTGGTCTCCGGTATATAAGAAAGACATAGCTGAACTGGAGCGGGTGCAGAGAAGAGCGACCAAGGTTATTAGAGAACTGGGGGGGTCTGCAATACCAGGACAGGTAATTACACTTGGGGTTATTTAGTTTGGAAAAACGAAGGCTTAGGGGTGATCTTATTACAATGTATAAATATATGAGGGGACAGTACAAAGACATTTCTAATGATCTTTTTACTCTTAGACCTGTGACGGGGACAAGGGGGCATCCTCTACGTCTGGAGGAAAAAAGGTTTAGCCATAATCACAGACGCAGATTCTTTACTGTAAGAGCAATGAGACTATGGAACTCTCTGCCATCTAATGTTGTAATGAGTGATTTCCTACTAAAATTTAAGAAGGGTCTGGTAGCCTTTCTTGGAAAGTATAATATTACAGGCTATATTCACTAGTTTCCTAGATACTGTGTTGATCCAAGTAGCTAGTCTGATTGCCGTATGTGGAGTCGGGAAGGAATTTTTTTCCCCAGTGTGAAGCTTACTGTTTGCCACTTGGTTTTTTTTTGCCTTCCTCTGGATCAACATGTTAGGGCAGGTTAGGATAGGATATGGGTTGAACTGGATGGACTTAAAGTCTTCCTTCAACCTTAATAACTATGTTACTATGTTACAATGAGGGGTCTTGGCACATACACCTGCCCCCGAGGAAGCATCTGCGAAACCCGCGTAGGGGCGCGTTCCTGCACCACTACACTACTATGGGTAAGCTATAACTCCCTTGGATGATCGCACATTAATGCTGCTTCATGTCCTGTCTGTTCTTGGGTCTGGACTATGAACATAGGGAATTGCACTTGCAAATTAGATAACCTTATGTAGCATCACTTTATTGGAGGCATACTGTAAGGAATGATACATGTTTACAATTTTATTTTGGGACATGGTATATGATTGTATTTTCCCATTTTCTTATTGCCCAGTGTATGTTTTTTGTGCAGGTTTATATTACCATCTTGCAGTACGCATGTCTACCGTGACCACTGTGTGTTCTGATGTCACCATCTGAGTATTTTGGTGTACAATTTTTAACTTTTGTACTATTCTACCTAAACAAAATTTCGTGTTTGCAAAAAAATTATTTTTGGCTATGGTATTTTGCTCCTCTTTAATGGCCTGCTGAGAGTAGGAGGCCGACTTGAAGAAGCTAAAATGGAGTTTGAGGAGAAATTCCCTCTTATCCTCCCCGGAAATGTTATGTTGCCTACTTAATTGTACAACACTATCACTATCTGGTCAAACACCAAGGAAGACTATTTACAGATGGAGCCATCATAACTGATGGCCTGTGGATTGTCGGTGCAAAGAGACTCGTCAGTAGTGTCATCTACAAATGCATTACCTGCCGTAAACTTCGTGATTCGACTCAAACCCAAAAGATGGCTGACCTACCAAGCAGATAGACTCAGCCCAGACCCTCCTTTTACCAGCATTGGTCTCGATGTGTTTGGGCCTTGGTCAGTTGTCACACGCAATACGAGGGGTGGACAAGCCAATAGTAAACGTTGGGCTGTCATGTTTACCTGTATGTCAATCAAAGCTGTCCACATAGAACTCATTGAGTCCCTTGACACTTCAAGCTTCATCATTGCTTTATGAAGTTTTATTGCCATCCGTGGTCCTATCAAGCACATACGTTCAGACAGAGGCACTAATTTCATTGGTGCAGCAAAAGAATTAGGAATGCCTTCAAATCTAGATTATAAGACTCTCGAGAGGTTCCTCAGCGACCAAAGTTGCACATGGTCATTCAACCCACCTCACTCTTCACACATGGGTGGATCATGGGAACGAATGATTGGTTTAGTACGGAGAATTCTTGACTCTACTCTTCTTCAAGAAGGAGCAGCAAGGCTTACCCACGAAAGCCTGATCACCTTCATGGCAGAAGCCGCAGCTATAATCAATGCAAGACCCTTGGTTCCAGTCCCTAACGACCCCGAGGAGCCCATGTTATTGACTCCAGCTATTCTCCTTACCCTGAAAACAGGACTATCCGATGCCCCTCCAGGAGGATTGGATACCAAGGACCTCTACAAGCGCCAATGAAGACAGGTACAAAGTCTTGCAAATACTTTCAGGGACAGGTGGCGCAAACAGTATTTGTCCACCCTGCAGCCACGGGTGAAGTGGCAAACCACTAGGCCTAATCTAAGCATTGGTGACCTTGTTCTTGTGAAAGACTGCCAAGTTCACCAGAACCCGTGGCCTCTTGGTTTAGTGACTGCAACATTCCCGAGTAAGGATGGCAACGTCCGCAAAGTTGAACTGAGGATGGCCAAGGGGAATAAACCTAAGACATTCTCCAGACCAGTATCCGAATTGTTCTTATTGTTGCTTTCGGAAGATAAGGATAGTGACATCCGTTGATGCCAGACGGGGAGTGTTCTGTCTCCGACATCTAATTGTTGTTTTTTTATTGTTTATATAGGAGTTTAATAATCTGCTAGTTTGGCTCCCTCTAGTGACCAGTGTCATATCCGCAGTTGTTTTCTTTACTGTCAGCAAAATCATTTTCCCTCCCTTTGCAGTGCATGATGGTAGCTTAGCAATGCATGATGGTAGCCTTGCAAAGCATTCTGGGAGCTTTCCCTCCATTTTCTTCCATTTTCCTGCAGCCTGCATCCAGGAAGCAGCTCATCTTTTCTTCTCCTCTTGTGATAGCATCGCTGGTATGTACTTATGTCTTCTGTAGCTAATTCCTGTCTCATATTAGCCTGGTTTAATCAGTCCTGCTCCTGCTTAGTTATTAGTGTACTATGTATATGTAATTCTACTATGCTCATGTACTGATTGTATGTATATATGTTTGCATTATAGTTTCACCACGTATCAATATATCAAGTTCAATAAAAGCACAGACCCCATTACAGTCTCCTTATTGGACTCCGGTATAAAGGTTTAACTGTCTGTATAACTGCAATGACGTCTGCCTCATTCGGTGAGGACAGAACAATGGTCGTAATAAGGGCTATAGAGCTGCAAAAGAAAGCAAAATGGGGTAAGAACAGGAGAATTACTCTGAAAACAACTGTGCATAGGAAAATGACTTTAAATAGCATAAAATAAAAAAATAAAAAGTAATCTTGAAACAGGAGGAAGAGGTCCAAGTGGAAGAGTGGAGCAGATCCACCAATTCTGGCACTTAGCATCGGCACTTCCTGATTGCCCTATTCCTGACCCATGAAAGGATCTTTTGTCTGAATGGGCACAAAACACTGTTGACTTTGTAAAAGTCTTCCCAGAAGAGTGGAGGCTATTTGTTAGAAATGCAAATGTTGGAAACAACTCTATAACACTGTCACCAACAGACACGTATAGATATTACGGTCAGTTGTCCACATTTGTCTGGCTATTTAATACTTTTATCTATCTATGATATTTCATGGGGGCTGCACATTAACAACAAAACACATTTATTCATGGTCAAAAGGTTGACAAGAAATTACAGTAAAGAAGAAAGTTTGATCTAAATCGTTGTTACCATAGAATGCTTGTTAGTACACAGAGCAAAATGCGTATTTCATAAACTGCTCAATTTTTCCATGCAATGGTCTCAGGAGCTTTCAGAAAATTAAGCCAAAGTAACCTGGAGCAGACTCCGTAGCCGAAAACATTTTGTTAATACGAGAGATCAAGAATGGCTGGACTGGTTAAAACTGACAGAACAGCATCAGTCGTCAGTCATGGATCTAAAGTAATGTGCGTTGAATGACAAGAAAATTTTATTGACACCTTCAATAATTGCCTTAAACTAAGCAACTAGTGTGTCTAAAAATATACAACATATACAAAGTCTTCTAATAGACACAGGATCATGCTCTGTCTAATTTCTAGTACAATATTGCCCTCTAGTGGCTATACTTGTCATTTTACATTTAGGAATATTTTCTTCAATCCACATATTTGTTCTTGGCACAGGAGTATATAGATTCAAGATATAGGGAACCTGTCATCAGACTCATGCTGTTCAAACTGCAGGTAGCATGAATCAGAGCTTGAGTGCATGATTGAAGCCAGGTATATTATTCTCTGAAACGCTCCACAGTCTCAGAGAAAATATACAGTGGCATGTAAAAGTGTGGGCACCCCTCATTAGCCAATTTTCCTTTTTGTAAATTTTAAAATGTAAAAAAATTAGAAAAAAAAAAAATATATATATATACACACATACATACATGTATATATATATGTATATATATATATACACATGTATATATATATACATATATATATATATATATTGTAGGGATCTGCTCTGGTAGGCAGAGGCCGGGCACGCAGTAATGAGGCAATTCACAGGCATTAAATCAAAAATAAATTGTTTACTGTCCTCTTGACACCAGGTAACAAAACATTATTACACCAATCACAGTCTTTCATTAGATTAACATAGTCTTCATGACCCCGATCATCATCAACACGGACCCTGTCCGTTACCTGCTGGTGTCTCAGGTTCGCAGACACCTCAGAGGCATCTTACATTAAGCACAGTCCTTATATTCCATTCTGATCCCGATCAGTCTCACCACGGTTTTCAGGACCGTCCACTCCACTGGCTCAAGCACGCCAGTTTTCAGTCTTTAGTCTGTGCGACATCCCGCCTGGATGTCAGGGAGCTCTGTCCAGCCTGACAGACTCCCGAGACCCTCACAGTCTCAGCACAGACTCTCCAAGACAGACTCCATCCGTCTCCAACTCAATCTCCCACCATGTGCTAAAACACTGCCTTTCATACCTGTAGCCACTCCCCAAGCCGAGGCATGAAGCACATGATCTGGTCACCTGTTCATGACCTCATCACAGGTCCTTCACACTAACTACAATCACCAGATTGCAACATTCATTCTCCCACCACCAGTGGGCAGTGTATGTGTGGTTAGCATGTCCCACCCAGCTCACAGGCTAACCCTGTAGGTTCACCCTTAACAAAAATCAGAACTCTTATGGGACTACAAGTCCCAGAACAACATTACTGACCTACAGCACAGAGGAGCTCTGCGACACATACCTTCCATTTATCACCATACCAGGGACTGGTTTTCCATCCATCTCATGCCTCCATGCATAATTAGAGCAACATATACAGCGCCCCCTAGCTGCCACATTAGTCACTACACCACTATATATATATATATATATATATATACTGTATTTTTTGGACCATAAGACGCACTTTTTTTCCTCCAAATTTGGGAGGAAAGTGTGGGTGCGTCTTATGGTCGGAATGTAACATGTGGGGAGGGGGGCAGGGGGCAGCGTTGGAGTGGGATCAGCAGGAGGCAAGAAAATATCCCCTCTGCTGCAGGAAACAAGCGCTGGGGAAACCCCTGGTCCCTACTTAAGTGCAGTGAATATTAATCAGCCGCTTCCCCGCCCACCTATCAGCTGAGCAGTGAGTGGGGAGCAGCAGATGACAGAGCCACACAGTTTCCCCAGCGCCTGATTCCTGCAGCAGCTGGGCAGATCGGTGTCTGAAGGAGAAGGAGGCAGCAGGAGCAGCTGGCATACCTGACAGCCTGGGGCTGTGCTGATGGGAGACTGAATGCTCCTGTGGAGGACCTGTGATGAGGTCATGAAGAGGGCGGGCTGGAGCATCACATGACCAAAGCCCTGCCTCTTCATGATGTCATCACAGGTCCTTCAGACCCACTGTACAACAGAGAATTAATTAAAAGGTTAGGCTACTTTCACACTTGCGTTTTTTTGTGCAGCGCATCATGCGCACATGAAATGCATACGTGTCACATTTCTATCAACTCTGTCTCTATCATCTCTGTCTCTATCATCTGTCTCTATCATCTGTCTCTATCATCTCTGTCTCTATCATCTGTCTCTATCATCTCTGTCTCTATCATCTCTGTCTCTATCATCTGTCTCTATCATCTCTGTCTCTATCATCTGTCTCTATCATCTGTCTCTATCATCTCTGTCTCTATCATCTGTCTCTATCATCTGTCTCTATCATCTCTGTCTCTATCATCTGTCTCTATCATCTCTCTGTCTCTATAATCTGTCTCTATCATCTCTGTCTCTGTCATCTGTCTCTATCATCTGTCTCTATCATCTCTGTCTCTATCATCTGTCTCTATCATCTCTGTCTCTGTCATCTGTCTCTATCATCTGTCTCTATCATCTCTGTCTCTATCATCTGTCTCTATCATCTGTCTCTATCATCTCTGTCTCTATCTGTCTCTATCATCTCTGTCTCTATCATCTGTCTCTATCATCTCTATCATCTCTGTCCCTATCATCTGTCTCTATCATCTCTATCATCTCTGTCTCTATCATCTGTCTCTATCATTTGTCTCTATCAACTCTGTCTCTATCATCTGTCTCTATTTCTATGCAGCATGTATTTCTATGCAGCCGCACGCTCCAGTCTGAGTGCCGGCGGCAGTGCCGGGTGTTCATGCGAGAGACTCACACGAAATCGTGCGAGTTTCTCGCATGTGTGACCCCGGCCTTATACTCACCCTCCAGCGTCTTCACACAGTAGTTTACAGACACCACACTGGTCCCGCAGCACCATCTCCTACCCGTAGCTTCCAACATAACATACTATTATATATAATAACACCACATATAATAGTATGTTATTAAATATTTTACCACATTTTTTGCTTCAAATATATTTTTCCCTATTTTCCACCTCTAAAACCTGGGTGCGTCTTATAGTCCGGTGCGTCTTATAGTCCGAAAAATACGGTATATATATATATATATATATAGTGGTCCAAAAGTAAGGGGACAGAAAATAATAACATTTATTTTGATTTAAAAATAAAATTGTATTTACTAACACAAGTATAACGTTGACAATTAAATTTTGTTCTGAACAATCATACAAAAACCCTTAAATTTTATCATCTCAGCTGCTCAAACTGTTTTCCATCACAATTTGCACAGCTTTGAAGTCTGCCTCATACGCTTCGACATTTTTTCACAAGTCTCTTTGGGTTTTAATTTCTTGAAATGCATCTCTTATGTAAAATTTCAAATCACTGACACTTTTTGGTTTTTGACTATAAACTTTGTCCTTGAGTACTTCCCAAAAGAAAAAATCCATTGGGGTCAAGTCTGGTGAACGTGCCGGGCAATCAAGTGGACCTCTTCGGTCAATCCATTTATTAGGAAATGTTTCATCAAGATACTCGCGGACTACTCTTGAATAATGTGGAGGGGCCCCATCTTGTTGGAAATAAAGATAATTTGAATTAGGCTCTTGCTGTAACTGGGGAACAATTTGATTTATTAGAATTTCGAGATACTTATCTCCTGTGACCGTTCCATAAAAAAAAAGGTCCAAAATCACCAAAACTAGAAAAACCACACCAAACTTTGACACCAGGGTCATTTAGTTGTTGATCTGTTAAATGCATGTTCTCATTATATCAGTAAATACAATTATGTCTGTTAATATAATTTAAGATAATTTGAAAGAAGCTTCATCACTCCACATCATGTTATCTAAAATTACTGGATTTTCTTCAATTTCGTTAAGCATAATCCCACTAAATTGCAGCCGCCTGTCTGGATCATCCTCCAATAAACCATGAATTAGACGTGGACGATAAGCTTTCCACCCAATAGATTTCAGGATTCGCATGATGGAGGCTCGTGAAATTCCCAATTCTAAAGAGACTGTTCTGGTGGACTTTTTTGGACTCTGAACAAATGTTTCAGCAACAAATTGTTTATTATTTTCAGTACAGGCTGTTTTGGGTCGACCAGTTTTTGGAGCATTAAGTATTGAGCCAGTGGCATCGAATTTGTCACGAATGCGGTAAATGGTTTGTCTCTTTGGGGCTTGAGTACCAAATGTTTAAACCCAATTTGTTCTAACTGTTTCAGCATTTTGAGATTTCCAATACTCTTTTAAAATCCATTTTCTTTGATCTGTATTTATATTACCATATTTTTCGGACCATAAGACGCACTTTTTTCCCCCAAATTTTGGGGGAAAATGGGGGTGCGTCTTATGGTCGCAACATACCTAAAATTGCGGTGGCGGCGGCGGTCCCGGTGGCGGCAGCAGCCTCCCTGTGGTGCGGTGGTGGTGTCGGGGCAGCAGCGGGCTCTGTGCTGCGTGGGGGGCTCCGCCGGCATTTCGTCCTAGCCGGAAAGCCCCCCGCAGCTGCGATGCGGTGGCCTCCTGAAAGATCATGGCCGCCAGGGGCCTCAATGGCGGTCCCGATCAGGACAAGATCTCGTTGCCGAGATTTGAATTTCAGCAGGCGACGGCCGCCATGTTTCCGGAGACCAGCTTTCAGGACGGCACGGCTTCGCAGCAGGGGGGCTTTCCGGCTAGGACGAAATGCTGGCGGAGCCCCCCACGCAGCACAGAGCCCTGCTGCTGCCCCAACACCACCACCGCACGCAGGCTGATCGGGACCGCCACCGGAGGCCCCTGGTGGCCATGATCTTTCGCAGCTTCGGGGGCTTTCCGGCTAGGACGAAATGCCGGCGGAGCCCCCCATGCAGCACAGAGCTCCGCTGCTGCCCCGACACCACCACCGCACCACAGGGAGGCTGCATTGGGACCGCCGTTGGATTTGTGTGTACGGTATATTGCCACCCCACAGAACACAGCCAACCCACAGTGCACAACCACCCCACAGTGCACAACCACCCCACAGAACACGGCCACCCCACAGTACACAACCACCCCACAGTACACAGCCACCCCACAGTGCACAACCACCCCACAGTGCAAAACCACCCCACAGAACACAGCCACCCACAGGACACAGCCACCGCACCAGCCTTGACCACCGAACGACCCCAGTGACCACTCCTCTACCTGTGCTGATCCCTTCGCTGGTAATCTGAATTCGGACTGTAAGACGGACACCCAATTGACACATTATTTTTTTCCCTATTTTCCTTCTGAAAATTTGAGGTGCGTCTTATGGTCGGGTGCGTCTTATAGTCCAAAAAATACGGTATTTGCCATTTTTGGGGAGATTTATCTGTGAAATCTGGATCTGTGAAACTGACTCAGCTGCCCTTAGTAACCAATCAGATTCCACCTTTCATTTTCCAAAGAGTCTGTGAAGAATGAAAAGTGGAATCTGATTGGTTGCTAAGGGCAACTGAGTCAGTTTCACTTTACACCATGTTTGATATATCTCCCCCTTCATAACCCTATTACACATACGTACTGTCCACCTACTTTTGGACCACCCTGTATATAGTCTAAAATACAAAGGAATTGTGTCATATTTAACGCTAGCCATTCTAGAGATCATTTCAACTTCACAATGTTCACAATAACAGTAATTTAGACCAGGGGTGCACACATTTTTTACATGTCACTGTACTATGAATATCAGACTGGGAACCATAGCTGGAGACAAGATTGGTTCAGCTGCACCTCTAGAAGGCTTTCCCCAGCACAGCAAAAGGTGATTGAGAAGTCTCTCCCATAGGCCGAAGTCACACTTGAGAGTGTGATGCGAGAAACACGCGCAAGTCTCTCACATCAATATCCGGCACTGCCGCCGGCACTCGGGACAGGAGTGTGAGGCTGCATGTACTTCTGTGCAGCTGCACACTCCTTTCCTAGTAAATGGTTTGTCTCTTTTGGGCTTGAGTACCAAATGTTTAAACCTAGTTTGCTCTAACTTTTTCAGCATTTTGAGATTCCCAATACTCCTTTAAAATCCATTTTCTTTGATCTGTATTTAAATTACTTGCCATTCATTATAGGATCCAATTCAAAGCACTTGTTCTCACCCACAAAGCTCTCCACAGTGCAGCACCCCCTTACATCTCCTCCCTCATTTCTGTATATCGGCCTAACCAACAGCTGCGCTCTGCAAATGACTTTCGACTAACCTCGACTATCCACAATTTGCATAGTTTCAGGTGCTCCCTCAAATTTGTTCAGAGCGGCCTATCACATTCACTAATCAAAGTCATTCTAGGTGTAAGTGTGTGTGTGTGTGTGGCCCATTCACTATCTTCATCCATCCCTCACTCCCTCAAGATGGCTGGACCATCATTGTAAATGCACCATTGTATATACACACCTGTACTTTGTATCTCCTCCCATCTCATTGTAGATTGTAAGCTCTCACGAGCAGGGGCGGCTTATTTTGCTTTAATTATTGTATTGTTAACGTTGTTTCTTATGACTTGTGTTTTGAAACTGTTAAACTGTAAAGAGCTGCGGAATATGTTGACGCTATATAAATAAAGATTATCATTATTATTATTGATGCGAGAGACTCAAGCGAGTTTCTCTCATCACACTCGCAAGTGTAACCCTATCCATAGTAAGTGATAAGTCTATCATCTAGAGCGGTGCTGGGAAGAGCCGGCCAAGGATGGAGCCGGTTTTGTCTCTTCTCCAGCTGTGGTCCCTGGTTGGATATTAAAAGTATATTTTCTCTGAAATACTGGAGCGTTTCAAAGAAAAATATACTTAGCTACAATCATGCATCCAAGTTCTGATTCATGCTTCCCGTGGTTTGGTCAACATGAGCCAGTAGACTAGTTTCACTTTAAGGGTTCATTCAGACATCAGTGATTTTCTCGTATTAAAAAAATTATTTTAGTCTCATAGTTGTTTTTGATCAGAGTTTCATCAAATATTCATCAGAGTATCAAAATATTAAATAATACAAATTTGTACTTCTATAGTGCCAACATATTCTGCAGCACTTTTCAATTAAGAGGGGACTTGAACAGATAACATCAGAAACAACAGAGTAACACATAATTCATCAGATACCAAGAGGAATGAGGGCCCTGCTCTCAAGTTACAATCTATGAGGAAACAGGGGAGACAAGATGGGTGATTGGTAAAAAGTGATTGTATTGTACTGGCCAGCCATCAGTATAATCAATAGGGTATTCAAAAAATACTGCATAGACTGGTGATCAGCACAGAGTGCTATTAAGTGCATGGAGGCTGTATAAACAATTGAAACGAGGGACTAGATCCTCAGGAAAATTTTGGAAGGGCAAAGAGAGAACAGTTAGAATAGTGAAGTGAGGCGATAGGTCAGTCTAAAGAAATTAATTTTTAGGGCACACTTAAAAGTATGGATATTGGGAATTAATTGTATTGTCCGGAGTAGTTAATTCCAGAGAATTGGCGCAGCACAAGAGCAATCTTGGAGACTGGAGTTGGAGGTTCAGATTATTGGGGATATTAGTCTTAGGTCATTAGGTCATTAGCAGAATGGAGAGGATGGGTAGGGTGATAGACAGAGATGAGGGAGATGTAGAGTGCTGCAGAACTGTGGAGAACTTTGTGGGTGAGAGAGATAAGTTTGTATTGGAATCTGTATTAGATGAGCAACTAGTTCAATGACTGGAACAGGGTAGAGGCATCAGTGTAGTGGTTGGACAGGAAAATGATTCTGACTGCTACATTCAGGATGGATTGAAGAGGGGAGAGTTTAGAAAGAAGAAGACCAATTAGAAGAGAGCTGCAATAGTCCAGGCGAAAATGAACAAGAGTTTTTGCAGTGTCAAGTTCTAAAGATGCTTTTGAGGTGCAGGTGACATGATCGAATGATTGATCGGATATAGCAAGTGAAGGAACGATCTGAGTCAAATATAACACCTAGATATCGGGCATTCTGCTTGGTAGTTATTGAAGAACCACATATGAAAATGGCAATATTGGGTTTAGGTAGTGGAGGAAAGAAACAAAATGAGTTCAGTTTTTGACAAATTCAGTTTTAGCTAGAGGGAGGACATGATGTTAGAGACAGCTGAAAGACAATCACTGGTATTTTGTAGTAATGCAGGTGTGATGTCAGGAGACAATGTGTATAATTGAGTGTGATCAGCATAGAGATGGTACTGAAAGTTCCATCAGTGTTTGATAAGAGTTTTAACAGTTTTTCACAGATGACAAAGCAAAATAATTTTCCACCTTCTCCTATTTGTTTGTTAAAAACAGACAGCACACGGACAACACGGATGTGTATGATTTTATCAAGGACCCATAGGCTTTCATTGCCAAGTTTCATCTGACACCACTTGATCAGCAAGAAATCACGGACATGTGAAACGCCCCATAGACTATCACACGTATGAGTGCTATCAATGAAAGGCACGAATAACACACGTTATGTGAAATCAGATGTCTGATTGAGCCCTTGTTATCTATTACAAATAGCAGAAGAAACTGTTCCCTCTTCCAAATGCGGTGTACAGAACATGACTTTCCTCTATACCAGAAAGTCATATGTATGATCACATAATGGAGTTTGATGATTCACGCTCTCTATTGATTAAGAGCAAATAATGCAACTTGAATTTACTGTGAGCAAAATGTCACTGCTTTTTAAAGATCAGACACAGTGGTGACATTAATAAGAAGCACAGACATCATTCAATCTGCAGAAAACTCAGTTAAAGATCATTTCTTCCTAACATAAAAAACAATAATTACAGATATAGCAGAGCTGGATTGTCATTGAACTGTTTCGTCATGCCTTGTGATAACTCAGTCAATTAAAGGGTATTTGAGCTGTGATCTGTGTTAATAATGAAAGGCACAGTGCGCTCAATGGTCCCTAATTCTGCTGATATATAGGGGTCCTAGATTTTATATCCATACAAGTCACTTATTAAAGGCCTAGCCAAAGAATATCTGTTAGAGTCAGACTGGATTTACACATCCATGTGATACAGGACTGGCTGTGAGTCTTCAGACCAGAACTTGACAATCTCATATATGACTACGAGGCTGTTGAGTTTGGATCAGGGAACCTGCAGCTGGACCATGACTAACAGACTGTGACACATTCATGTGTGACTACAGCATAAGAGTTTATCTCACAAATAATGTTTAGCACCTGTACGCAGTTGAGAAATGTATAATAGATGATGATACGACTGCAGGAAACACCACCAACCATGAGAATGGGGACAACCTTCTCTCTGTGAATGGAGTGGAGGGCTCAGGTGTTTCCACCACTCTCATGGAACAGAACAGTGATAAAGTAAGATTGTAAGAGGTGGTTGTGCTGTTGTTCCCGTTTACATGATATTGTATCCTTTTGTGGTATAATGGTTCCCCACTCAGGCACAGCAGCATGAAATCATGCATACACAGAAAACTTTTCTTACTCACAAGGAGGAAATTAGCTTAGCGGTCCCAACAATCCAACAAAGGCAGAGACTTTATATTCCCAGAGGTTGCCAGCTGGTATTTACAAAAATAGTACTCATAAATTTGCAAAGGCTGAAATTGGTCCTCTACAGCCAAAATAGAATATTGCACTGGTGACCCAACAAGAAGCCAAACGAGCACACAATCAGGGGGCACTTACCTTGAAAATGCTTAAGTTAGAATTATTTACCGTTTCTTTACAGGACTGGTCATTCATAGCATCCCTGAGTTCGTGTTGTGTGTGTTCGTGTAACACACACAGGCCTCCCATGCTACTTCAGTGGACATCAGGCTTACACTCATTTATGTGTATTGCAGCACTCTGGACCTCTGTCTCTGGTCCAGTCTTCTGACCTCTAAAAGAGACTTTACTCTCATTCTACCCACATTTGTTATCAGCACCTCAGACTCTCGAATCTGTAGAGACTTTTTCCTCACTTGCAGTACAGCACTTTCCTGGACTGCAAACTTATCTACATGGCTGTGACTCTCTGAGGGAGAGGATTCACTCATTAAATCTACAGGGTGGGCCATTTATATGGACACACCTAAATAAAACGGGAATGGTTGATGATATCAACTTCCTGTTTGTGGCACATTAGTATATGGTAGGGGGAAAACTTTTCAAGATGGGTGGTGACCATGGTGGCCATTTTGACCCGAGTCAGGTCCGAGCATTCCTACATGAACAGTTTCCTGGTAAGTGGATTGGTTGTTGTGGGCTAGTTGAATTGCCACCAAGGTCTCCTGGTCTGACCCTATTAGACTTATTTTTGGGGTCATCTGAAGGCAATTGTCTATGCTATGAAGATACGAGATGTGCAGCATCTGAAAAAATGGATATTGGAAGCCTGTGCTAGCATTTCTTCTGCTATGCTGCTATCAGTGTGTCAAGAGAGGGAGAAGAGGGTTGCAACACAATGGGAAGCACTTTGAACACATTTTATAAGTGGTCATAAGCTTGTAAATAACTCATGAAAGAATAAAGTTATGTTAAAACCAAGCACACCATTGTTTTTCTTGTGAAATTCTCAATAAGTTTGATGTGTCACATGACCCTCTTCCCATTGGAAAAAAATAAAGTTGGATCCAAAATGGCTGACTTCAAAATGGCCACCATGGTCACCACCCATCTTGAAAAGTTTCCCCCCTCACATATACTAATGTGCCACAAACAGGAAGTTGATATCACCAACCATTCCCATTTTATTTAGGTGTATCCATTAAAATGGCCCACCCTGTATAACTCTGCTCACCCAGACTTTGGTGGTTACAGATGCTTAAAAAAAAAGGTTAGCCAATACTTTTTTTGAAGGCCCATTTCAAGGATAGGCCATCTTTATCTAATCGGTGGGGCTGGGACACCTAACATCCCCATCGATCAGCTGTTACTGGTGATAGCAGCGGCCTGATATTCTTGAATGCTAGTGGAACAATGCAGCTCCATCAAAACTATGGTAGCCATGGCCGGGTACTGTAGATGCACCTTCTATTCCTTTGAGTAGCCACTATAGAAATGACAAAGGTGCTGTGTTCTGGCAGTATCCAAGAACTTACGACAGTAGATACTACCAGTAACAGGAGATCTGCGGTGGTGGCGGGTGTCGCCGACTAATCTGATATTGATGACTAATTCAAATGATAGGCCATCAATAGAAAATTATCAATAAAAAAGCTCCCGTGTTCAACAATGGATATCGTTTTTATTGCAATCTTGGAATTTCCCTATTTGATATCCTTTCCTGATTACCTGCCTACCAGCGGAGGTTGGCACCCTTAGATTGTGATAGTGGCACCCCCGCTCCTCAGCAGTTGATTTTTCTCTCTCTGGTGTGCCCTTTAAAGATTTTAGTATACATAGTACCACCAAATGCAGAAAAAATGCTCCACCAGGTAACAAAAAAAATCTTATAGGAAACTAATAGGGGCCACAATTACAAGATACTCCAGAAATTATTACTGAAAGATCAGCTCCATCACCACATATTGACAGACTCTAATCTGAAGGGGGAATCAAACGATGGAAAGTGAATAAATCCAGGTGTCTCCAATATCAAGAAACCAGATATATAGATGAATCACTAAGAAGTATCCAAATCCTAAGATATCTAACTCCTAATGTCTGAATCCCTGCTTAGACAGCGGGGATTGTGAACTCTTTGTTTGCGAATATGGTGCCCCCACTGAACGGCGGCTAGACTGCCCTTAGAAGAAATGTTCATAAACATCATTAGCACAATCACAACAAGTAATCCAGCTGATCTAACAATTGCATGTGCATTGAAATTATAATATCATGATACTTCTGAAAGGCATGGGATCAAAATCTAGACATTAGTTCAAGATACTTATCCAGACAGGTCATGATTCAGCCTCAACGCGTTTCACCTCTACGGCTTACCAGGAGGCCAGATAGATTGATACTGCAAGCAGTAACAACTCCTTGAGGCTGAATCATGACAGAATATGTGTGAATTAAATTTACATAAGTTGCTCAATTGTAATAAAAACAACAAATATGTATCATAACACACATTAAAACATATATTATCAACAGAAAAGAAACCGTGGCTAGAAGTCCTCAACACTAGTATCTAGCAATAATATTTATATACACTGCTCAAAAAATAAAGGGAACACTCAAATAACACATCCTAGATCTTAGTGAATGAAATATTCTCATTGAATACTTTGTTCTGTACAAAGTTGAATGTGCTGACAACAAAATCAAACAAAAATCATCAATGGAAATCAAATTTATTTATGATGCTAAGTAGTGTGTGTGGACTCCACATGCCTGTATGACCTCCCTACAACGCCTGGGCATCTTTCTGATGAGGTGGCGAATGGACTCCTGTGAGATCTCCTCCCAGACCTGTGGTGCAACATGACGTTGGTGGATGGAGCGAGATGTTGTCCCAGATGTGATCAATCGGATTCAGATCTGGGGAATGGACGGGCCAGTCCATAGCTTCAATGCCTAAATCTTGCAGGAGCTGCTGGCACACTCCAGCCACATGAGGTCTGGCATTGTCCTGCATTAGGAGGAACCCAGGGCCAACTGCACCAGCATATGGTCTCACAAGGGGTCTGAGGATCTCATCTCAGTACCTAATGGCCGACAGGCTACCTCTGACGATCACATGGAGGGCTGTGCGGCCCTCCAAAGAAATGCCCCCCACACCATTACTGACCCACTGCCAAACCGGTCATGCTGAAGGATGTTGCAGGCAGCAGATCGCTCTCCACTGCGTCTCCAGACTCTGTCACATCTGTCACATGTGCTCAGTGTGAACCTGCTTTCATGTGTGAAGGGCACAGGGTACCAGTGGCAAATTTGCCAATCCTGGTGTTCTGTGGCAAATGCCAAGCATCCTGCACGGTGTTGGGCTGTTAACACAACCCCCATCTGTGGATGTCGGTTTCTAACCATTTGTGCAGACACATGCACATTTGTGGCCTGCTGGAGGTCATTTTGCAGGGCTTTGGTAGTGCTCCTCCTGTTCCTCCTTGCACAAAGGCGGAGTTAGCGGTCCTGCAGCTGGGTTTTTGCCCTCCTATGGCCCCCTCCACATCTCCTGGTGTACTGGCCTTTCTCCTGGTAGCACCTCCAGCCTCTGGACACTACGCTGACAGACACAGCAAACCTTCTTGCCACAGCTCACATTGATGTGCCATCCTGGATGAGCTGCACTACCTGAGCCACTTGTGTGGGTTGTAGAGTCCGTCTCGTGTTACCACGAGTGTGAAAGCACAACCAACATTCAAAAGTGACCAAAACATCAGCCAGAAAGCATTGGTACTGAGATGTGGTCTGTGCTCCCCACCTGCAGAACCGCTCCTTTATTGAGTGTGTCTTGATAATTGCCAATAATTTCCATCTGTTGTCTATTCCATTTGCACAACAGCATGTGAAATTGATTGTCAATCAGTATTGCTTCCTAAGTGGACAGTTTGATTTCATAGAAGTTTGATTCACTTGGAGTTATATTCTGTTGTTTAAGTATTCCCTTTATTTTTTTGAGCAGTGCTTTTATAGTAAACTTGTGATATCCTTAAATCAATAGATATCAAACGTATTAGCTAGTTCACATTGATATATATAGAATGAAAAATGATGCAACAAAAATTGGAAAAAACGTATGAGCCAAAATCAAAATATCAAAATAATCAATGACTTCGGTTAAGACAAAATGGAGAATTGTAAAATAACTTATAATATTCTCAGAAATAAAGAGTTGCAAAAAAGAAAAGAAAAACAACCAACCTGTTTACTATACCAGGATATTTATAGAGGCAATCTCCTCTCTGCAACTCATGTTCACTCTACAGGTTGTCTGTAACTGACCCAAAGTGACTGTAAATCAACCTTGAAAGACTAACCATTGTTTTAATTGTTACTATTTTAATTAATAATACAACTGAAAATGTCAAGCTCCCTTGTGGAGAAATGTAGAAAAGTTGAGCTCTGAGAGAAACCAGCTAATGATGTAAAAGCACACTGCAGCTTCAATAATGTAAATAGCAAAATATAAAATTGGTCCTGCAGAGAACTTGTAAGGAAAAGAGAGTGTAAAGAAGCATAACGTGAATTCTACATTTAGATTAGCTTGAAGATAAGTCAAAGAGGTGGGGCTTTTAACTAACACAGGAACTGAAGGGAGGGGTCTGCAGCACTGTGGAAAAGGAATTGCTGCTGGGAAATGTAGTTTTAGCTTTGTAATGATAGGACCACCAATTCAGCTATGTGAAGCTGGATTCACAGACAGACAGATTAAAATGAAAAATACACATAGGTACAAGAAGCAAACTTTATGTTGGGTTTATTCTCCATATTAACAATTGGTATGCATTTCCTGTGTTTTGTGAAAAATAATGTGATTGTGGGAATAACCCTTTATGTGTGCATGTCTGTTATTGCACACTTGTTTTGGTAATCCAATTTGACAGCCGTACACACCACAATTATACCGCAGTTTGCTGTTACATTTTGCTTTCTGCACATGTACCTACCTTCTCAGCATTTCTTGATATGTTCTTTTTGCAAGGATTGAATAACTGGACTTTAAAACATTGTCAAAGTTAATTCAAGTTTGTGACATTACTGCCTGCATCCCTGCATGGCTTCCCATCCCTCATCATGCAGAGACACCAACCTATTCACCACTCCAGGCCATGCAGTGAGTTTTCTGTCCTTTGCTTGCTGTGAGCTCTGTGTCCTCTGCTGGCTGTGCATACTTTTTGACTGCATCCTTAGAGCAGCCGTGACTGCACTTCTTGACTATTAAAGAAGTAGAACACACATTCCTAATGTGTCCCCAGCCTATTGCTTAAAGGCACTGGGTGCTTAAAGAACCTCCACCTGTTGGGAGGTGCCTAAGCAACATGCTCTTTGTGTGCATGCAGCTGCCAGGTCCTTACCTGTTGCTGCCACCCTGGGGGCTGCATACCCAGGTCTGAGCCCTGTAACTGATCTTCCTGTTTCTGCCACTCTGGGGGTTGCATACCAAGGCTTGAACCTGTGTCTGTCCTTGTCTGAGTTATGACCTATCCCTGAACCTGTTTGTGTCTTGTCTGGATATTTTCCTAAATTCCCTGTGTCTGAACCTGTTCTTATCCCTAAAATCTTTAGTGTGTGAACCTGTTCCTATCCCTAAAACCTGTAGCGTCTCAACTTGTTCTTAAGGGAGCGTCTCAACTTGTTCCTTAAATTAAAACTTGCAGCATCTTAACCTTTTCCTATCCCTTAAACCTGCAGAGTCTGAACCTGTCCCTATCCCTAATACCTCCAGGGTCTGAACCTTTTTGTATATCCTAAAGTCTGTAGCATCTGAACCTGTTCGTATCCGTAAAACCTGCAACATGAGAACCTGTTCCTATCCCTAAAACGTGCAGCGTCTAACCTGTTTGCATCCTTAAAACTTGCAGCGTCTGAACTGTTCGCATCCCTAAGACCTGCAGCGTCTGAACCTGTTCCTATCCCTAAAACCTGCAGCATCTGAACCTATTCCTATCCCCAAAACCTGCAGCGTCTGAACCTGTTCCTATACCTAAAACTTGCAGCTTCTGAACCTGTTCCTATCCCTAAAACGTGCAAATTGTGAACCTGTTCCTATCACTAAAATCTGCAGCCTGTGTGAACCTGTTCTTATCCCTAAAACATGCAGCATCTGAACCTGTTCCTATCCCTAAAACCTGCAGCATGTGAACCTTTTCCTATTCCTACAAACTGCAGCATCTGAACCTGTTCCTATCCCTAAAACCTGCAACATCTGAACCTGTTCCCGAGGGTCCAGTCGCCACAGAGATGTTGCATCGCACCCACCGGTGTGACAACTTACTCTCAGGTAAGGAGGAAACACCCCATTGACTCCAACCACTGCATTCAACAGTACACTATGCCAGCTGAGTGTAGGCGGACCCAATGGGATGGTCTAGCTCAGGCTGGTTAGAACAGGGTGTAGCTAGTTGGATGGGAGGGGTTGAGGCAGCCTTATGCTGCATGTCTTTGTAGTAAGAATTGTTTCCTTTCCTGCTTTCTTACTACGTCGCATACTCCACTCTGCTACATCACTCTGCACCATTGCTCTATCTCACATCTATCTGCCCTGGAAGGATACCGTCTTACCTGTACAAGACTTATCACCTAGCTGCACTACACCATCCCTGCCAGAGAACCTGCACAGCAGCGCTGGTCACCCTGACCAGGTACTACAGGTGGCGTCACGACAAACTACACAAACATTCTATCATCCCAGGGAAATATCCCACATTCCAGTGATCGCCCAGGTCACGGACCGAGCTGTGCTACTCGTGACATCCCCCATAGAAGTCGACGTGATCGGTGCCGAGTACCACCAAAACCCCTGTCTCTGTGCGACTCAACTTCCCTCACTGTGCTGGCACTTTACATTTACAATGCCTCTGGGTTTTTTTTTTGGGGGGGTGGGGAACATTCAGACTTTTGCTATGGGGCCCCATGATTTATATGTACGCCCCTGCTGCTGAGGCATGGTATTTAAGGCTGTTAAGGAGCCAATATCCATGGACCTTGCCAGCAGCGTCGGACTGGAGTACCTTGGGCCCACCAGAGAAAAATTATTCTTGGGGCCCACCACATACTTCCCAACCTTTGAAGAAGGGAAAGAGGGACAAAGGCTGTGGCACGCTGTGCCTGCTGCAGCAAATTTTAGGCCATGCCACGTTGCACCACAGACTGTCCAGGAGTTGGTGGATGCTTTAGTCCAGGTGTGGGAGGAGATCCCTCACGAGACCATCCGTTGCGCTCATCAGTAGCATGGCCAGAAGTTGTAGGGAGGTCATACAGCATACCTCCCAAATTCGGAAGACAGGAAAGAGGATTAAAGGCTGCGGCGCATGTTGTGCGTCGCTGAAAATTTTAGGCCACGCCCCGACAACACCCATTTCACAGCTAATCACACCCATATCCTGGCCCCAAGCGTAACCATTTAGCACTGCTGATCACACTGACTGGTAATGAGGGCACAGTGGCTGAGGAAAAGAAAGAAAGAGCAGCGAGAGAGAAAGAACAAACAGAGAAAGAAAGAGAGGAAAGAAAGAAAAGAGAGAAAGAAAGAACAGAGAGAAAAAAGAACAGAGAGTGAGAAGGAAAGAACAGAGAGCGAGAAAGAAAGACTAGAGAGAGAAAGAAAGACTAGAGAGAGAGCCATAGGCGTAGCTAGGGTTTTGGTTTAGTGGGGGCAAAACTTCTGAGTGGGCCCATCATCAGAGAACCTCAGCAAATGACCGCGCTGTTGGCCAAAATAATCTATATATAAAAAGACCAATATTGATATTACCGCCATATGGTCTGTGTTAAATAATACCAGTCCTACAGAACATATAATAGATTACAGCACAGGTACAGATAATGACTTACCGCTGATGTTCTTTCTAATGGAATTGTTCACTTTTCATGTCTTTTCCATCTGGCCCACACCGACATGACGACTTCTCCAGCCAGGACTCGACTGCACCCCCATTAAAAAAAAAATCAAAAAAACTCACCTCCCGGCTCCTGTGCTGCTCACTGTTCTCCCTCGCAGCGTCTGACAGCGGGCGCCAGCAGGTGATGTTATTGCGCCCGCTGTCATACGCTGAGAGGGGGATTATGGGAGAGAAGGAGCGCTCGCTCCTTCTCTCTCCATGCGGTCAGCTTTATCGGCTGGATGCCGATACAGCTGACCCTCCGATGACGGGTGGGGGGCCCACTGCTGGCACCGGGCCCCCCCAACGCCTGTTCAGGCCCCATAGCTTCCGGGCGGCAGAGCAGGGAGAGCGATTCTCCCTGCTCTGCCGCAGAATGTAACTGTATCGTAGCTCCGGGTGGGCCCCCTCAGAGCGCGGGCCCCGGGGCCACCGCCCCCTCTGCCCCGCGACCTATCCTTTCAAATCAGGGCCCACCACGCAGGAGCTGGGGCCCACCGTAGGTTTCTCCGGTGTCCCGTGCCTCAGTCCGACCCTGCTTGCCAGCCTGATAATACCAGGCCACAGCAGTCTGCATATCTTGGCTGGTTAACAAAAATAGGGGATCCCCCTTGAAAAAAATTTGGCATGGGGTCCCCCCTATTTTTGTTAACCAGCCAGATGAAGCAGACTGCTGAGGCCTGGTTTTTCAGGCTGGTAAGGATCCAATATCCATGGACCATGCCAGCCTGATAATACCAGGCCACAGCAGTCTGCATATCTTGGCTGGTTAACAAAAATAGGGGATCCCCTCGAAAAAAAAACGGCGTAGGGGTCCCCCTATTTTTGTTAACCAGCCAAGTAAAATGCAGACTGCTGCAGCCTGGTATTAAAAGACTGTCAAGGCCCATGGATTTTGGCTCTCAACAGCCTGATAATACCAGGCTACAGCAGCCCCACATTTGGCGCATCAAAAGATGTGCCAATTGTGGCACTTTACCCGGCTCTTCCCACTGCCCTGTAGCGGTGGCAAGTGGGGTAATAAGGGGTTAATGTCACCATTGATTGCATGGTGACAATAAGCCCGGTTAATAATGGAGAGGTGTCAATAAGACACCGATCCATTATTAATCCCAAAGTTTTTAAATGTATAAAAAAAGACACAGCAAGAAAAAAGTATTTTAATGAAATAAAAGAGACAACACAGTTTTCATTAATTTTATTATACTCTCATTCCTGCGACGCCATCGATCTCCTGTAAAAAAAGAAAAAAACAAAACAACAGTATACCACCTGTCCGACGCAGTCCATAGTAACGAGTGTCCCACGACGATCCAGCTCTGCTACATCGCAATGACAGGCAGAGCCTGTCATCGCGACGCAGCACAGCTGATTACCTGCTTCCCCGGCGGTGACGTCATCGGACTGACTGCTTTACGGCCGGGATTACCCAGCAGTCACTGCAGTTATCGCGAGAAACTGCATGTGACCGCCGGGGAAAGATGATGGCGGCCATCAAGCAGTCCAGCCCGTGACCGCCAGAGATCTTCTGCCAGGTAAGTGCCGCTGACTCCTGACAGACCCGACCGACGGACACTGACAGTGACAGTGACAAATCCGGTTCCGGTATCCGATAATACGAAAATATCGGAACTAAGTATCGAAAGTCCGATAGAGCTAATATCGGCCGATACCCGATACTTGCGGTATCGTATCGCTCAACACTAGTTTCTATCCTTAAAACCTGCAGCACCTGAGCCTGTTCCTATCACTAAAACCTGAAGCATCTGAACCTGTTACTATCCCTAAAACCTGCAGAACCTGAACCTGTTCGTATTCCTAAAACCTGCAGTGTCTGAACCTGTTCCTATTTCAAATCTGTTGTTGCTGTGCATCATTAGTGTTTAATGAGTACAGTTGCTACTTCATTGTAAGTACGCTGTGTGAACGTGTTCCAGTCTGTCTTGCTCATACCTATCCTTCTATGCGTCATGTGTACCTGACCCTGTGTATTCCTGTCTTGCCCGTCCGCGTCTACAGTTCTCTGTCTGGACTTGCGGTCTAGTACCCCCTTGCCAGAGACCCAGTTCTCTTTGCAGCTGTTCCTGTCCGTCCTGTCTGAACTGGGTCCTACTCCTGCCTGACTGTATAACAGTCATGTTCGACAGCACCAGCATATCTGACTGAGGGCACAGTTGCCGTGTGACCGAGGTACATCTTGGTGTAGCACCTGGTCTGGGTTGTCCTCTCATCGTGGTACCATCGGTTGCCGTGCATTTTGGGTCAGTCTTGGGGAGGCGCTAAGTCACACCCCTCCAGGTTCTCCTCGGTCCACAGCACAGTGGGACCATAATCCACGCTCGCGCCACACAGTCCGGATGCTAGCATTACAAAGTGTTGTACAAAATATATGGTAAAAGAAAAATAGATGGGTTACTTTGCTTTTTATATACCTTAATTAAGAATTTGTGAGCCACTAGCAACAGAAACAATTTGGAACACATGGCACATCTCTCAAAGTTACCGCTGGCAGTGACACCATCCATTTCAGTCTGTGTTCTGCAAAGAAAGGTCTTCTAGATCACAAATGATTGAGGGATTATTTTTAACCATGTTATAATTTTAAAAAACATGAAAGTCTATTAGTTTGCTTTGTTTTTAAATTAACTTTTAGTTACTCCCAGATTACTATCTGGGCTGCATATTGTTTTAGTATACTTTAGAGTGCTATGCACATCTTAGCAGAACAATCAGAGGCTTTGCAGTATTGCGATTTGTGGGAAATCGGTTTGCTGGAAATCAAATTTGTGGGAAAAATTTGTTAAACTTGGTGAATTGGAATTTTTAAAGATTTGAACATTTCTATTGGCTATGATAAACAACTATATAACATATAACAATTATATAACAATTATATAACTATATGACAATTTATGTATATGGTGGTGTGCACCCACAGACAGGAGAGCATACCTATGTTAACTTCTGTCCACTATGGTAAGCATGTGAATCAGAACTGGATAAAGGAGCACTGGCACTTTTCTTCTACATCATGTGGATGGCCATGTCAATGTGCTTCACTTGCCTCTTGATGGCAAATACATTTTGTAATAGCAGTGGCCTCATTCACCTTGCCAAACTGTTCATTAATAATTTTAGTAGCTTTATAGAATTCAAGCTGATCGTTTGGTCTCCACATTTCCCACATCTCTATCCAACTTATTATTTGTGAGCTGTGTAGTGCAGCAGTAACACCCTGTGAAGTGATGAGGCAGTGACTCAGCAAAGTTCAAAACAAAATGGCTCTTTAATGTTCAACTCAAAAAATACAGCACACGATATTCTCTGGTTCGCAGCCTGGCACATATCCTCTGGTTTACAGTCACTAAACACGCCAGTCCACTTCCATGACCGGTTGCCGTGAGCGACTGCACCACCCTGTTGATGTTCTACTCACAGAATTACACAGTAAACAATATTGTCCGGATCGCAGCCAGGAACCCTATCCTCCAGTTTACAGTCACTAAACACGCCAGTCCACCTTTGGGCACAGAACAGTCTACTTCCAGTTCACCGCCGGGCACAAGTCAGTCCACTTCCGAGACCAGTTGCCGTGGGCAACTGCACCACTGTGTACGCTGTGAGTGCCAGGATTTCCAGCTGCCTTGGCTGTTTGGCTTCGCTGGCCTGTGTTCGCTCACACAGGTGGAGCTCTGTAGAGCCTCCTGCTCTGCACTCCTGCCAAAACCAGACTGACACTGACCCTAAACCTGACACACCCAAACCCTATACTGCAGGGTTTTTAACTAAGCAACCTGTGGCCTTCAGCCACATGGAAAACCCAGGAAGGAATGAAATGGACTGCAACACTACCATCTTGTAGTCTGTTTCAAAACACAAGCCCAGAGTAGGTTTTCTCTATGTCTGCTCTGGACAACCAGCATGTCCAAGACCTATACTCACTTTAGTCTGCATTGCAACCACAGCTACGCCTATGACTGCAATGCCCTTTCATGATCTCAATACGCCTCCATGCACATCCTGGGGGAAGCATACAGTGACCCTCACATGTAACACCAGTCACTGCCTCATAGCTGATAAGATAAAACAAGTCCAATACATATAGGCCAAAAAAATCACAACTTTTCAAGACTTGGAGACAAATAATCAGGACACCTTTAGAGATCCTGTGAAGTCCACTTTTCAGGTTCTCAGGCTCACTCATTTTGCTTGAACTGAGAGGACCCAAATAATTTTTGTAAGATGGTTTCTATGTTATGGCTAATCAGTATGCAGTATGTATACATTGTCAGTCAATGCTAATCCTTTTTGATGGACTGCTTACCTGTGCAGGTTTAAAAGTCATATGACTTTGGGTCTGCAGAATAGCTGAAGAGAGACATTTTGTTACGAGGTGATTTTTGACTCCAGATTTTATGAGGGACATGCTCAAGAGAAGTGGTCTCCAACCCATGGCTATTCAACTGTTGTGAAATTCCCCTGCTGTAAGTAGTAGCTTTATAACTTTTCAGTTGTACTGTTTGGAGACCAGTGCTGTAGATATACAGTAGATTACTTATAAACAGTTGACTTTTTAGAACTTCTTAAACAAAGTGTTTGAATCCATTATTTACTATGTAATTTCTCCCTCCACTTGGTCATTACTTCCAGTGAGTGGTAAGAAGTCATACACAACGTTGATTGACAAAATCACAGCAGTAAATTCTTTCATTTCTGCCTGTGTTGTCTGTAAATGCAGGAGCCATTGATTTTCTGCTGTTTTAACAAAGGGCTCCTAAGTGGATTTCAGAGAGTGCTGCTTAGAAAACTGAAACTAATGTCTCAAGTATTTTTAATGAAATGAACATAGTGACATTTAATGTCTGTGACAGCACCGCCCTGATGTACGCTTAAGTTCTTGATCGATATGTAGTAATCAGAACTCAAAGGGAACTAAAGTGAATAGACTTTGTCATTTCTTATAGTTTGGTTCCAGCTGTTCTGTTTTACAGACTGTCCATGAAGTGTCAACATTTCTCTATTCAGCCATCACATATTGTACCTACGGCATATGGGTGGACATATCATTGGTTCAACCTGGGCAGCAGCACAGGAGCCCAAGAGGTAAAAGGGGGCCACATCCAGCTCCAAATCAGGTGGATTTGTGCATTATGATGAGCTATTTGATTGCAAATGGCCCATGTACTGTTCCTGTACAGGGGCCCTCTTCTGCATATGTCCACCAAAGCTGCCACATCAATATTCCCTTTTTATGTTTAATTTTGTAAATAACCAAGAAATACTAATAGGCTTTGGAATTATTTCTTCATGAGTAGTGTGATCTTCTCTTCATGGGCACTGTATTGGTATTAAAGGGTTCTTTCAATCTCAGATATTTCAGGCATTTCAACAGGCTAGCACTGTGAGTTCCAGTGCCATCCTGTTGAAATGCCAGAAATATCTCAGGCTAAGGCCAGTCCTGACTGGGACCTCCATCTATCTTGACATTGGGGCACAGTCACTCACTGTCAGGAACGAAGGGGTCGCCATGCATATTAGACTTTCCATTTATTTCTCTGTAAGCTTCAAAATTTGCCAATCACAATATGCCAGAAATGTCCTAGAAGGGAATACCCCTTTAAATAAAAAGGGGCTGTCAGAATGAGGGTCACTTCTCCCCTTACTGTTTAACAGATAGGAGAAAAAGTGTCTAACAGCTGTCTAAAAAACTGAATTTGATGCCCATTGCAACCAATCAGAGTGTGGCTTTCATTTTAACATGGTGATTGAAGAAATTAAAACCGTACTGGTTACTATGGGCAACTAAGTCATTTTTGGCTTTAAACAGTTTTGTTAAATAAGGCCCATTTATTTTAAAGAGTAACTATCACCAATCCGAGGCTGTAATTTTTTTTTTCATGAACTTGTTTATTAGGTTATATAAAACTGTGTACAGGAAGGGGGAAAAAAAGGGAGAAAGGGTTATAAGATGTTTATATGACACATACAGTGAGGTCAAGTCAAAATAACCCCAACATTAAATATAATGATAACTTATAGGATTTCATGCAATATTGCCTCATTTCAGAATAATGTTAGACTGTGATTGATATAATAAACAAAAAAGAAAATCTTAAGCAGAGGAGGGAGAGAAGAAGAAGAGGAAAAGACGAGGGTAGAGAGGATAGAAAAAAACGAGAATAAAAATGCAGAGGGAAGAAATCAGGGAAGATAGGAGTAGATGGGGTGATTCAGATAGCCAGGCCCATATTTGCCAATAGGCAAAAGTTTTAAAACCCATTATAATGACACTGTTAGTTTTAAGGACACTGTTTTGGGATGTGCTGCAGGGAACCGGAGAAGATGGAAGCCTGCAGAGACAAGCTGTGGCTGTGAGAAGTCATCATGGTGTAAAACACTGGCCGGGGGGGGGACTCACCAGCGGCAACTGCTCTCTTCACGCTGGTAACTGCTATTTTCCTGGGGTGTTCCCCACCCATTTCAGAGTATAAGGAATTATTGGAGTCAGAGTCCAGTACAAGGTCAAACAGTTGTGCTTTATTTTCCTCCGGACACAGCACATCCAAGACACCATTAGCACGTCTTACATGATACCAGCAATACATCTTCCACAACTCTGCTTCTTCTCTTCTACTACACCAGAATGGACCACAAAGTAAATCGGGACGAGGAGCCCGGTGAAAACGGCACTTCGATCTTTTTCCCTGGAGACACTTCAATCCAGTCATGGAAATACACATCTACTAGGTCATCCACCCCCTTTTGGTTATCCTGCCCGCATACTCGCTGGTGGCCCACTTTCTGCTTGACTCAAGCACGCACACTTCTGCTGAGTGTTCCCACAGTAGTTCTTCCACTGGCATTACTGATACATCAGCCCACAGACTTTGGCTAACGTTCCCACGGTGATTCCTTCACCGGCTGCACTAAGGTCGCTGGTACCTTCCACACACTTCTTGTGTCGGCTGCGCCACGGCCTGGGATCGTGGACATCCTCACTCTAGCAAGGTCCACCCCCGACTTCCCCTATCTGGAAAGTCCCTCGCAATTTTATCCCGACCGACACTTCACCACTTAACCCCCTTGTGTCCTGACAAATCTCCACTGAACTCGCTGTGCTCAATGTCCCCACCTTATGTCCTATCCCTGTACTACACTGACCATTTAATAACTCTCTAACTGGATCCCTGACATGCCCCCAACTAGAGATCCTTTACAAAGCTACATTTACCCAGTCTATACCCACTACACTACGAGTGCCCCCCTCTAATGACCCCATAGAAAGCATAGTTCTACCTAAACTCATATGAAATACCAGGCAAAAACGCTTAAAGATGGCACTTCCCAGTACATAACATAGAATCATAGAATCATAGAATAGTAGAGTTGGAAGGGACCTCCTGGGCCATCTGGTCCAACCCCTGCTCAAACCAGGATTCTCTAAATCATCCCAGACAAATGTCTGTCCAGCCTCTGTTTGAAGACTTCCATTGAAGGAGAACTCACCACCTCTCATGGCAGCCTGTTCCACTCATTGATCACCCTAACTGTCAAAAAGTTTTTTCTAATGTCTAATCTGTGTCTCCTCCCATTCAGTTTCATCCCATTGCTTCTAGTCTTTCCTTGTGCAAATGAGAATAAAGATGATCCTTCTACAATGTGACAGCCCTTGAGATATTTGTAGACAGCTATTAAGTCTCCTCTCAGTCTTCTTTTTTGCAAGCTAAACATTCCCAAATCCTGCAACCGTTCCTCATAGGACATGGTTTGCAGACCGGTCACCATTCTGGTGGCTCTTCTCTGAACTTGCTCCAGTTTGTTGATGTATTTTTTAAAATGTGGTGCCCAAAACTGGACACAGTATTCCAGATGAGGTCTGACCAAAGAGGAGTAGAGGGCAATAATGACCTCACGTGATCTAGACTGTATGCTTCTGTTGATACATCCTAGAATTGCATTTGCCTTTTTTGCTGCTGCATCACACTGTTGACTCATGTTCAGTCTGTGATCAATTAGTATACCCAAGACTTTTTCACATGTGCTGTTGCTTAGCCCTATTCCTCCCATCTTGTATATGCTTTTTTCATTTTTATTGCCCAGATGTAGTACTTTGCATTTTTCCCTGTTAAAATCCATTCTGTTAGTTGCTGCCCACTGCTCCAGTTTATTTATATCTTTTTGAATCCTCTCTCTCTTCGCTAGTATTAGCTACCCCTCCTAGCTTTGTGTCGTCAGCAAATTTGATCAGTTTACCCTCAATTCCTTCATTTAAATCATTGATAAAGATGTTGAACAATACAGGGCCCAAAACAGAGCCTTGTGGTACCCCACTTGATACATTCTTCCAACTAGATGTGCAGCCATTTACGACCACTCTTTGGGTCCGATCACTAAGCCAGTTATGAATCCACCTAACAGTTGCCTTGTCCATTCCATACTTAGTCATTTTTTCAATAAGGATTGTGTGAGATACTTTGTCAAATGCTTTGCTGAAGTCAAGATATACTATATCTACAGCATTTCCCTGATCCACCCAGTCAGAGATTCTGTCATAGAAGGAAATTAAGTTAGTCTGACATGACTTATTAGTTACAAACCCATGCTGACTCTGTTTAATCACTTCATTCTTATCCAGGTACTTGCTTACATGTTCTTTAATAATTTGTTCAAAGATCTTTCCTGGTATAGAAGTCAGACTCACCGCCTTTAGTTCCCTGGGTCCACCTTCTTCCCCTTTTTGAAGATAGCAACAACATTTGCTCTTCTCCAGTCTTCTGGGACTTCTCCTGTTCTCCAAGAATTTTCAAAGATTATGGACAGTGGTTCAATAATTTCTTCTGCTATCTCCTTCAGTACTCTGGGGTGTAATTCATCTGGACCTGGAGACTTGAATTCATTTAGGTTAGCTAAGTGTTTCCTCACTGTCTTTCTGGTTATAGATATCCCGGATTCTTCTATTCCTTTAATAGGACGGTGAAGATCAGTTGATGTTACATTTCCTTTCTGAGAGAAAACAGATGCAAAATAGGAATTTAACAGTTCAGCCTTCTCAACATCCTGTCTTACCATTTCATCATTTTCATCCTGTAAAAATCTTATAGCATCTTTGACTTTTCTTTTACTTTTGACGTATCCCCAAAATCCTTTTTTGTTGCTTTTGATGTCACTTGCAAGACTTAATTCATTGTCAGCTTTAGATAATCTGATTTGTGCCCTGCAGGTTCTGCAGACGGCATTATATTCTTCTTTAGATATGCCTCCCTCTTTCCATTTGATAAACATTTCTTTCTTCCTTTTTAGCATGTGTTTAAGTTCTGTGTTCATCCATCCTGGTTTCCTTAAATGCTTCCCATTCTTCACTCTTTTCGGAATTGTTAACAATTGTGCTTTGAGAATCTCATTTTTCAAGATTTTCCATCCTTGCTGGACATTTTTGTCCTTAACCCCTTACTGCCATCGGACGTACTATCCCGTCCATGGTACCTGGGCCGTATGACCATGGACGGGATTGTACGTCTCGTGCGATCGGACGCGCTCGGGGAGCGCGTCCGATCGCGGCCGGGTGTCAGCTGATTATCACAGCTGACACCCATGACTGTGTGTCAGGAGCGGTCACGGACCGCTCCCGGAACGTTAACCCCTTGCACACCGCGATCAAACATGATCGCGGTGTACTGGGGGCACAGGGGAGGATCGCGCAGGGTGGGGGCTCCCTGCGCGCCCCCCTGAGACCCTCAGAGCAGCGCGATGTGATCGCGCTGTTCTGAGGACTTCCTCCCTCCCAGGACCCGGATCCAAGATGGCGCTGGGGTCCTGGAGGGAGGCGGCCACCTCAGTGCCTGCCGAGAGCAGGCACTGAGAAGCCTGCTGCACTGCCTGAGCGATCGCTGGTGTGACAGAGTGCTGTGCACACTGTCACACCAGCGATCTGATAAAATACAGTGATGTCCCACCCTGGGTAGGGTTGAGCATTCCGATACTGCAAATATCTGGTATCGGCCGATGTTGGCTGTATCGGAATTCCGATTCCGAGTTCCGATATTTTCGTCATATCGGATACCGGAATCGGGATGTCACTGTCACTGTCAGTGTCCGTCTGTCGGGTCTGTCAGGAGTCAGCGGCACTTACCTGGCAGAAGATCTCCGGCGGTCACGTCCTGGACTGCTTCATGGCCGCCATCCTCTTCTCCCCGGCGGTCACATGCAGTTTCTCGCGATAACTGCAGTGACTGCTGGGTAATCCCGGCCGTAAAGCAGTCAGTCCGATGACGTCACCGCCGGGGAAGCAGGTAATCAGCTGTGCTGCGTTGCAATGACAGGCTCTGCCTGTCATTGCGATGTAGCAGAGCTGGATCGTCTTGGGACTGTCGTTATGGACTGCGTCGGACAGGTGGTATACTGTTGGTTAGTTTTTTTTCTTTTTTTACAGGAGATCGATGGCGTCACAGGAATGAGAGAGTAATAAAAAAAATGAAAACTGTGTTGTCTCTTTTATTTCATTAAAATACTTTTTTCTTGCTGTGTCTTTTTTTTACACATTTAAAAACTTTGGGATTAATAATGGATCGGTGTCTTATTGACGCCTATCCATTATTAACCGGGCTTATTGTCACCGTGCAATCAACGGTGACATTAACCCCTTATTACCCCACTTGCCACCGCTACAGGGCAGTGGGAAGAGCCGGGTAAAGTGCCACAATTGGCACATCTTTTGATGCGCCAAATGTGGGGCTGCTGTAGCCTGGTATTATCAGGCTGTTGAGGGCCAAAATCCATGGGCCTTGACAGTCTTTTAATACCAGGCCGCAGCAGTCTGCATTTTACTTGGCTGGTTAACAAAAATAGGGGGACCCCTACGCCGTTTTTTTTTCGAGGGGATCCCCTATTTTTGTTAACCAGCCAAGATAAGCAGACTGCTGTGGCCTGGTATTATCAGGCTGGCAAGGTCCATGGATCTTGGCTCCTTAACAGCCTGAAAATCCAGGCCTCAGCGGTCTGCTTCATCTGGCTGGTTAACAAAAATAGGGGGGACCCCACGCCAATTTTTTTCGAGTGGATCCCCTATTTTTGTTAATCAGCCAAGATATGCAGACTGCTGTGGCCTGGTATTATCAGGCTGGCAAGGTCCATGGATCTTGGCTCCTTAACAGCCTGAAAATCCAGGCCTCAGCGGTCTGCTTCATCTGGCTGGTTAACAAAAATAGGGGGGACCCCACCCATTTTTTTTTCGAAGGGAACCCCTATTTTTGTTAATCAGTTCCCTCTGACGTCACTGATGGTGTCCCTGGCTGACCTGAAGTGAAAGCGGAAAGCAATCAATTAAGCTTTCCACTTCCTCTCCTGTCAGCCAGGAGAGGAACTCATTCATTTGGGGGTTTACTGTGAGGCTGCAGCATTAGCTGCGGTCCCTGCAGTAAACATTAACCCTTTCTGAAGGATTACACCGTGGGACCTGACTGTGCATCGGATTGGTAAGAATAATTTTGCTTTATTATTTTATTTTTATTACAGGAAATGGTTTTAGCAGGTAAATAAAATATGGTCAAAAACTGTGTGATTATTTCATTAAACTTCTTTTTTATTAAAGTGTGTGTGTTTGATTTTTCTTTCATACAATAGGATTAATAATTGATAGTTGTCTAATTGACAGCTCTCAATTATTAACCTGTCTTAAAGTGACCTTTCAATTGCAAGGTCATTTTAACCCCTTATTAACCCATTCGCCACCGCTACAGGGCAATGGGAATAGACGGGCAAAGTGCCAGAAAGGGCAAATCTAATTAGAGATTTGCCCTTTCTGGGGTGTCTGGGGGCAGATGTTAAGTGGCCGGGGGGGGGCCAAAAAAAATGGTCCCTCTCTGGGCTATTATTATCTGCCCCCACTCACTGGCTTTGTCTGTCTGGTTGCGAAAATAGGGCGGGAGCCCACGCATTTTTTTTCAGCAATTTTACACCTCATATATATATATATACATGTCATTGAATTTGTGACACATATATATATATTTATATTTATAGTTCATACACTTCTACATAGTATAATAGCCGCTAATTCAATTGCCAGCTTTTGTGAAAATGCAGAACCCGACATGAAATGACACTTGGTGTACATAGGGTTAACCATGTATTTTCATGTAGTTTGACATCTGATTTGCACAAACAATTACATGAGTGTAAGTGTGCAAAATTTCACACCTGTAGGGGTTAATTAAAGGTGTAAATTCATAGCAAAAATGTCCGTTTTTTTTACAACGAATTTACACCTTTAATTAACCCCTACAGTTGTGAAATTTTGCACACATAGACTGATGTAATTGTATGTGCAAATCAGATAGCAAACGACATGAAAAGACATGGTTAACCCTATGTACACCAAGTGTCATTTGAAATGACACTTGGTGTACATAGGGTTAACCATGTCTTTTCATGTCATTTGCTATCTGATTTGCACATACAATTACATCAGTCTATGTGTGCAAAATTTCACACCTCTAGGGGTTAATTAAAGGTGTAAATTCGTAGCAAAAAAGTCAGTTTTTTTTACAACGAATTTACACCTTTAATTAACCCCTACAGGTGTGAAATTTTGCACACATAGACTGATGTAATTGTTTGTGCAAATCAGATAGCAAACGACATGAAAAGACATGGTTAACCCTATGTACACCAAGTGTCATTTCATGTCGGGTGCTTCTGTCTTTTCACAGAAGCCGACTTTACCCGGCAATTGAATCAGAGGATATTTTACTATGTAGAAGTGTATAAACTATACATATATGTATATATATATAATATATATGTATTCTATGTGTGTATATTTAGTGTTTACAAGGAAAGAAAGAGGTTTTTTTAGTTGCGATATTTTGTTCCCATAGACTTACATGGGACTTCCGGTATCGGTATCGGGTATCGCCGATATTTTAATGGTATCGGCGATACCATTCCGATTCCGATACTTTTGGATATCGGAAAGTATCGCTCAACTCTAACCCTGGGACAAAGTAAAAAAGTTAAAAAAATAAAAATAAACATGTTTTAAAAAAAAATCCAAAATAAATAAAAAAAATATATATATATTCCCCAATAAGTTCACTTCTTCCTGTAAATAAAAAAAACAAAGCAATAAAAGTACACATATTTGGTATCGCCGCGTCCGTAACGACCCCCCCTATAAAATTGTCCCACTACTTAACCCCTTTAGTGAACCCCTTAAAAAAAAAAAAAAAAGAAGCAAAAAATCAATGCTTTATCATCATACCGCCGAACAAAAAGTGGAATAACACGCGATGAAAAAGACCGATATAAAAAAACATGGTACTGCTGAAAACATCATCTTGTCCCGCAAAAATCGAGCTGTCATACAGCATCATCAGCGAAATAATAAAAAAGTTATAGCTCGCAGAATAAAGCGATGCAAAAATAATTATTTTTTATATAAAATTGTTTTTATTCTATAAAAGCGGCAAAACATGAAAAAATGATATAAATGAGGTATCACCATAATCGTACTGACGCGAAGAATAAAACTGCTTTATCAATTTTACCACACGCGGAACGGTATAAACGCCTCCCCCAAAAGAAATTCATGAATTGCTGATTTTTGTTCATTCTAACCTCCAAAAATCGAAATAAAAAGCGATCAAAAAACGTCACGTGCTCAAAAATGGTACCAATAAAAACGTCAACTCGTCCCGCAAAAAATAAGACCTCACATGACTCTGTGGGCCAAAATATGCAAAAATTATAGCTCTCAAAATGTGATGATGCAAAAAACTACTTTTTGCAATAAAAAGCGTCTTTTAGCGTGACAGCTGCCAATCATAAAAACCCGCTATAAATAGTAAATCAAACCCCCCTTTATCACCCCCTTAGTAAGGGAAAAATAATAAAATTAAAAAAAGTATTTATTTCCATTTTCCCATTAGGGTTATGGTTAGGGTTGCGGCTAAAGTTAGGGTTAGGGTTGGCGCTAAAGTTAGGATTAGGGTTAGGGTTGGGATTAGGGGTGTGTTAGGGTTAGGTTTGTGGTTAGGGTTGGGACTAGGGTTAGGGGTGTGTTGGGGTTAGGGTTGGAGTTAGAATTGGGGGGTTTCCGCTGTTTAGGCACATCAGGGGCTCTCCAAATGTGACATGGCGTCTGATCTCAATTCCAGCCAATTCTGCGTTGAAAAAGTCAAACGGTGCTCCTTCACTTCTCAGCTCTGCCATGCGTCCAAACAGTAGTTTATCCCCACATATGGGGTATCAGCATACTCTGGACCCCAAGAGTTATTGTGCAATTTGTCCTATTTCTTCTGTTACCCTTGGGAAAATAAAAAACTGGGGGCGAAAATATAATTTTTGTACAAAAAAAAATATTTTTTTGTTTTTACGGCTGTACATTATAAACTTCTGTGAAGCACTTGGGGCTTCATAGCGCTCACCACACATCTAGATAAGTTCCTTGTGGGGTCTATTTTCCAAAATGGGGTCACTTGTTGGGGATTTCCACTGTTTAGGCGCATCAGGGGCTCTCCAAATGCGACATGACGCCCCCAGACCATTCCATCAAAGTCTGCAATCCAAAACGTCACTACTTCCCTTCCGAGCCCCAAAGTGTACCCATACAGTAGTTTTCTCCCACATATTGGATATCAGCGTACTCAGGACAAATTGGACAACAACTTTTGGGGTCCAATTTCTCCTGTTACCCTTGTAAAATAAAATATTGGGGCAAAAAAAAATCATTTTTGCAAAAAAAAAAAGATTTTTTATTTTTATGGCTGTGCGTTATAAACTTCTGTGAAGCACTTCGGGGTTCAAAGTGCTCACCACACATCTAGACAAGTTCCTTGTGGGTCTATTTTCCAAAATGGGGTCACTTGTGGGGGGTTTCCACTGTTTAGGCGCATCAGGGGCTCTCCAAATGCGACATGACGCCCCCAGACAATTCCTTCAAAGTCTGCAATCCAAAACGTCACTACTTCCCTTCCGAGCCCTGACGTGGGCCATACAGTAGTTTTCTCCCACATATTGGGTATCAGCGTACTCAGGACAAATTGGACAACAACTTTTGGGGTCCAATTTCTCCTGTTACCCTTGTGAAAATAAAATATTGGGGGCGGAAAAATCATTTTTGTAAAAAAAAAAAAGATTTTTTATTTTTACGGCTGTACGTTATAAACTTCTGTGAAGCACTTTGGGGTTCAAAGTGCTCACCACACATCTAGATAAGTTCCTTGTGGGGTCTATTTGCCAAAATGGGGTCACTTGTGGGGGGTTTCCAATGTATAGGTGCATCAGGGGCTCTCCAAATGTGACATGACGCCCCCAGACCATTCCATCAAAGTCTGCAATCCAAAACGTCACTACTTCCCTTCCGAGCCTGAAGTGCGCCCATACAGTAGTTTTCTCCACATATTGGGTATCAGCGTACTCAGGACAAATTGGACAACAACTTTTGGGTTCCAATTTCTTCTGTTACCCTTGTGAAAATAAAATATTGGGGGCGAAAAAATCATTTTTGTAAAAAAAAAAAAGATTTTTTATTTTTACGGCTGTACGTTATAAACTTTAGTGAAACACCTGGGGGTTAAAAGTTCTCACCACACATCTAGATAAGTTCCTTGAGGGGTCTAGTTTCCAAAATGGTGTCATTTATGGGGGTTTCCACTGTTTAGGCAGATCAGGAGCTCTCCAAACACGACATGGCGTCCAGCCAATTCTGCGTTGAAAAAGTCAGACGGCGCTCCTTCCCTTCCAAACTCTGCCATGCACCCAAACAGTGGTTTACCCCCACATATGGGGTATCAGCGCACTCAGGACAAATTGCACAATAACTTTTGGAGTCTTGTTACCCTTGGAAAAATAAAAATTGGGGTGAAAAGATCATTTTTGTGGAAAAAATATGATTTTTAAATTTTACGGCTCTACGTTTTAAACTTCTGTGAAGCACTTGGGGGATCAATTGCTCACCAAAGATCCAGAAAAGTTCCTTAGAGGGTCTAGTTTCCCAAATGGGGTCATTTGTGGGGGGTTTCCACTGTTTAGGCACATCAGGAGCTCTCCAAATGCAACATGGCATCCAATCTCAATTCCAGCCAATTTTGGTTGGAAAAAGTCAAATGGTGCTCCTTCCATTCCGAGCTCTCCCGTGCGCCCAAACAGTGGTTCCCCCCCACATATGGGGTATCAGCGTACTCAGGACAAATTGGACAACAACATATGTGGTCCAATTTCTCCTGTTACCCTTGGGAAAATAAAAAATTAGTGACTAAAAGATAATTTTTGTGGGAAAAAATAGGATTTTTTATTTTCATGCCCGGGCATTATAAACTTGTGTGAAGCACTTGGGGGTTCAAAGTGCTCACCAAAGATCTAGATAAGTTCCTTAGGGGGTCTAGTTTCCAAAATGGGGTCACTTGTGGAGTGTTTCCACTGTTTAGGCTCATCAGGGGCACTGCAAACGGAACATGACCCCCATCAACGTCTGCATTCCAAAACGTTACTACTTCCTTTCCAAGCCCTGCCGTGCACCCAAACAGTTTCCCCCCCCCCACATATGGGGTATCAGCGTACTCAGGATAAATTGGACAACAAACTTTTTTGGTCCAATTTCCTTGGGAAAATTCAAAAATTTGGGACTAAAAAATCATTTTTGTGGAAAATTGTTTTTTTTTTTTTTCACACCCAGGCATTATAAGCTTTTGTGAAACACTTGAGGGTTCAAAGTGCTCACAACAGATCTAGATAAGTACCTTAGGGGGTCTAGTTTCCAAAATGGTGTCACTTGTGGGGGTTTCCACTGTTTAGGCGCATCAGGGGCTCTCCAAACACGACATGGCGTCCAATCTCAATTCCAGCCAATTTTAGTTTGAAAAAGTCAAACGGCGCTCCTTCCCTTACGAGCTCTGCCGTGTGCCCAAACAGTGGTTTTCCCCCACATATTGGGTATTGGCGTACTCAGGAGAAATTGCATAACAACCTTATCTGTCCATTTTCTCCTTTTACCCTTGTGAAAATAAAAAAAAAGTTTGTAAAAGATCATTTTTGTGGCTAAAAAGTTAAATATTTATTTTTTCCTTCCACGTTGCTTTAGTTCCTGTGAAGCACCTGAAGGGTTAATAATCTTCTTGAATGTGGTTTTGAGTACCTTGAGGGGTGCAGTTTTTAGAATGGTGTCACTTTTGGGTATTTTCTGCCATATAGACCCCTCAAAGTGACTTCAAATGAGAGGTGGTCCCTAAAAAAAATGGCTTTGTAAATTTTGCTGTAAAAATGAGAAATCGCTGGTCAACTTTTAACCCTTATAACTTCCTAACAAAAAAAAATTTTGGTTCCAAAATTGTGCTTATGTAAAGTAGACATGTGGGAAATGTTATTTCTTAACTATTTTGTGTGATATATTTCTCGCTTTTAAGGGAATAAAAATTCAAAGTTTGAAAATTGCAAAATTTTAAAAATTTTCGCCATATTTGCGTTTTTTTCAAAAATAAACGCAAGTTATATCGAATAAATTTTACTTCTATCGTGAAGTACAATATGTCACGAGAAAACAATCTCAGAATCGCGAAGATCCGTTGAAGCGTTCCAGAGTTATAACCTCATAAAGAGACAGTGGTCAGAATTGTAAAAATTGGCCCGGTCAATAACGTGCAAACCACCCTTGGGGGTGAAGGGGTTAAGGATATCCAGCCATTGGATCCCTCCAATTCTCTTTCTGAGTCCCTTAAAATCTGCCTTTCTGAAATCTAACCTTGATGTCTGAGTCTTCACAGGTCTTCCTCCTCTTGTTATCCAAAATTCTAAAATAGCATGGTCACTACCTCCTAGGGTCCCAGCCGCTCTTACCTCCTCAACCATTTCTTCCCTGTTTATAAGGATTAGATCCAAGGTAGCAGATCTCCTTGTTTTCTCCTCTACCTTTTGGAAGATAAAGTTGTCAGCAAGAGAGGATAAGAATTTCCTTGACCTGTTAGTTTTGCCTGAGATAGATTCCCAACAAATGTCTGGATAGTTGAAATCTCCCATGACCACTATGTCATATTTTTTGGAGAACTTGGCCATTTGATGCATAAAGAGTTCATCCATATCTTCAGCTTGCATAGGTGGCCTGTAGTAAATGCCTACAATGGTGTCCTTTCCATTGTTCTGTCCTTGTATTCTTACCCAAACAGTTTCCACAGAACTCCCTGTCTCTGAAGCGTCAATCTCTGTGCAGATATACGCTTTTCTAACATACAATGCGACACCTCCTCCTCGTTTATCAAGTCTGTTTCTTGCAAATAAGTTGTATCCTTCTAGCCTTGTATTCCAATCATGTGTATTGTCCCACCAAGTCTCAGTGATTCCAATGACATCATACTTCTTCTCCTGCATTAGTAGTTCCAATTCTCCTTGTTTGTTGCCCATGCTTTGTGCATTTGTATAGAAACATTTTAGTTTGTGATTGGTTTCTCTTCCTCCAATATTTTTATTATGTAGATTTTTTTGTCTTTGTTCTTCCCCTTCACTTCTAATAGCAGAATTCTCAATAGTATTTGTCAGGTGTATGTCTTTTGCAGGCGTTTTGCTTCCCTTCCCACTTTGTTCTAGTTTAAAGCTCTTATGATGAGTGTAGCAAGGCGACTTCCAAATACATGTTTTCCAGTCTTCGTAAGGTGCGCCCTGTTGTGAATGGACTTGAAATGAGTTCTGAGCAGAAGCTCCCTATGGTGGTTACAAGCGGTACTGGACTGTCCAGTGAAGATTGTGAGGAGTGGGAATCAGGTGTTACTGACTGGTCTTATATAAGGGAGTCGCCTTCCCATCAGGGTTGCCGGTGATCAATTGTTCTGGTCTCAATCCTTGAGTCCTGTTTCCTTTGTAGCCTGCTGTGTCGTGTCTGCATCTCCTGCTAACAGATAAGACATTTTCTTCTTTTTGTTTTTGTGCTTGATTTTTGCATTTTGTCTTGCACTTCTGTGGGGGCCTTCAGGGTCCCCTCCGGGGGTTTTTGCCCTCTCAGTTTAGTTCAGCCACTGATGTTTGTACATTTGCTTTTTCCAGTTTTTTCAGTGGCTGCTGTTTTGATTTTGCTACACCAGAGAACTAATTTAGGTGGTAGAGGTCGTGTGATCTCAGGTGATTTTGAAATTAGTAGAGCTGGTGCTTTTCAGGGTTTTTTTTTGGGATTGCAGTAAGTGCCCTTCCTATCCTTTTCTATTTAGGTAGTTTGGGCCCCAACGTTTGCTCATACTATTTTCTGTCTGTGTCAGTATTTCTTCTTGTCTAACCGCCATTACATGTTTGGGGGCTTTCTATGTTCTTTTGGGGATCTGCTCCGGGGCAGATAGCTTTCCTCTTTCTATCTTTAGGTGTAGTTAGTTTCTCAGGCTGTGACGAGGCGTCTAGGACCAACGTAGGAACGCTCCACGGCTGCCTCTAGTTGTGGCGGTTAGTCAGGGTACTGCAATCTCATAGATTCCAACTGCTCTGGTGTATTGCCTTTTTTACCTGCACTCCTCAGCTACCGAAACATAACAGTATCACCGGCCAAAAAAAATTGAAAATTGTATGGTACTCACAGAAGGGAAAAAATATTGTGAAAGAAAAAAGGTTGTCAGAGTTGTCAGAGATATTTTTCTGTTTGTTGCATTTTTTTTTTTTTTTTCCCTCTGTATCTCTGGGTGCTGGGGAGGATTTTTTTTTCTCTCAATGGAGTTTGCACAGTTGTCTTGCCGTGTGGATCAGCTTGCCACTGAGGTTCGGAGTATTGCTACCTATCTTGCTAGGTTGCCTGTTGTGGAACCTAGGATTCCCATGCCAGATTTGTTTTTGGGGGATCGAGCCAAGTTTCTGAATTTCAAAAATAATTGTAAATTGTTTTTTGCCTTAAAATCTAAGTCCTCAGGGAATGCAGCGCAGCAGGTTCAAATTGTCATCTCTCTCCTGCGCGGCGATCCTCAGGATTGGGCTTTTTCCCTGACACCTGGGGATCCTGTTTTGAGTGATGTTGATGCATTTTTTCAGGCCTTGGGGTTATTGTACGATGAGCCTAATGTCACTGATCAAGCTGAAAAAGCCTTGTTGGCATTAAA
>JARQOD010000004.1:481705138-481744554 GCA_033576555.1 Oophaga sylvatica
TTTCAGTTCAGTTTTTCTTAAGTTTTATTTGGTGTCTCAGTTCTATTAAAATCCCCATCTCAGCAACAATCCAGTCTTTTTTATATGGCAGGAAAGGTTGAGAAAAAAGTGTCTGATTATTTCCAAGTAAGACGAACTTCAGCAAGTCCTGGCAATGCTGCCATTTACAGCAGTGAAACTTTTAATAAATGTGCTTGATTAACTGGAGACAGACGTGCCCTTGTGTTTCCTTTTCCATCTGATTGACAGCGCCTGAGATTCAGCTGACACCTGCTTGACGATTTCCCCAGTAAAAACAGACACTGACTTTGCATCCCAAACAATCAGCAGCGACTTCTGCACTTTACTGTGATTATTTTGTGATTCCTCGTTTACCATATTGATCTGCATAAAATTAATACACAAGTGCCTATAATGTATGCGCAATCCACTTCACATATCAGCAAGGGTTCATTTTTTTCCGAATATTTTTATATTGCACCACTGATGCACATAATATTGGATTCATTTGATTTTTCTCTCAGATTTCGGGTTGAGTTGTTTCTAAATTGTGCAATGATTTTATTTGCTGTGTCCAATGGCTTGTACAAGAAGATCTCTATGAACATTGACTAATTATGTATTTACAGCCTGGTCCGTGAACAATGCAGTCTTTGTATTAATGTCCTCAGAGGTGATCCAAAATTAAAGGCTTGCTGTGTCATGGGTTTGTTCTGTAGTGATGCCATATCACTTAAGATAATTTGTCAGCAGGTTTCTGCTATGTAATTTGAGGACAGCAGGAAGTAGAGACAGAGACCCTGATTCCAGTGATGTATCACTTAGTTTACTGGATGCAGCAGTTGTGAAGCAATCACAATTTTCTTTGCTGCAGATCTTGCGGTTCTCAAAATGCTGAGCTCTGTAAATCCCCACCCACACCACTGATTAGCAGCTCTCCGTCACTATACAATGTACATTCAAAGCTGCCAATCTCTCTCCTCAATAGCCAGCACTGCCACCAGCACTCGGGACCGGAGTGTTAGGCTGCATGTATTTCTATGTAGCTGAAAGCTCCGGTCTGAGTGCCGGCGGCAGTGCGGGCAATGAGGCGAGAGACTCGTGTGAGTTTCTCACATTGTAGTTGCAAGTGTGACCCCAGCCTAATGAGGGTAATCTCAGCTATTGCCTGGGACCCAAGGCTCTCAAAGGGTCCAATTCCCAAATTGCCCTCATCATAATATTTTTTGCGCCACCATTGGCGGCACTTATAGCCAGCAAGGTGCACTCTCTTGTTGTACTACTGCTGGCAATAGGGGGATGCCGACTTTCTACAAAGAGCCAAAGTCACCTTCTCTATGATGCAGGGGGAGCGATGATGTAATTGCGCTTCCTGCATTGTTCAGCGTGTACGTGCTGGCATTGTCTGGCAGGAAGAGGAAGAATGGATACAGAACAGATTGCTTGTAGGGGTAAGTTTTTTTTTCTTTCAATTGAATGATCTGGGATGGGAGAGAGAGCAAAGAATGTGTTACTGAATTGAGGGTGGGAGAGAGCAAAGAGTGTGATGATGAATTGGGTGTGATGATGAATTGTGGCAACATGTGGACAAAAGCCACTAACTTTAGTGGCCCTTCCCTGGATTTCTGGGGCCTACAGCCGAATTAAGTACAACAGAGCTTGCCTTAACCACTTTCCAGAAGAGAAAGCTGGACATGGAACTGTATCAGAAAGTGGGGTTGGAACTTATGAGAGCTGTTGTGCCAGACAGAGTATCTCAGGATCTTGGGGTGCTAGACCAGAAAGGGATAACTCAGGCTGAAAAATATGTAAATAACTTTGTACTGTAATATGACTAAGATGGAGTTTGAACTGTTCAGTAAAGTTAATTTATTTGAAAAAAGATCAAGTGTCTCCTGGAAATGGGGAATCAGTGATGACTTCCAGCTAAACCGTGAGTGTTATAACATACACAAAGACCTAAAGGGGACAGGACATTATTCTCTGTGGAAGCATTGTTCAAAAGTAGAGTTGAGCGAAACAGGTCGGTCAGATTCATAAGTCGCCGACTTTCGCCAAAGTCGGGATTCGCCGACCAAAACCCGACCATAGCGTCAAGTCAGCCATGCGTTCGGCAAAACAAGCGCCAAAGTCAGTCTTCTCATATTGCTTGCAGGCTACTTTTCTCAGCCAATGAGCAAGGACGTACACTGTGGGCAACGAGATGACATGGGCAGCGTCCACCACCATCTTAGAGAAGGGCATTGCAGTGATTGGCTTGCTTTGGGGGGAGTCATAGTGTCTATAAAAGCCCGATCTTAACAGTAGGGAGAGGTTGCTGATGCTGTTCATCAGTAGGGAGAGATTTAGGGCTGCAAAGAGAAGTTCCTCTGTACTTGTTCTGATAGCAATTGTGCTGTACAGTGAATGTGCAGTGACAGGGGAGGATTTTCTTGTGTAGAGCAGTGCTGGTTATTAGGCTGCCTGATAGCTGTATTGCTGTGTGTACACTGCTGTACAGACTGCTTTTTACACAGCAGTGCACTAATACTTTTATTCTTTTTTTCTGCACAGAGCTATACGCTCCTCACACACTACCGTGTACTGGCTGGTATCAAGGACAAATACATGCCGACTATCAGTGTGTGACTCCGGAAATATATAGATTGAAAATTTCCCCTTCACCGTATACAGCTGTACGCTTGGGATACAGTACCGTTTTTCTGCTTTTTGTATTACGGTCAAATCAATACTGAGGGAGCGTCTGTGTGTGACTCCGGAAATATATACGGAGATTTAAATTTTCCCCTACACTGTATACAGCTGTACGCTTCTGATACAGTACCATTTTTCTGCCTTTTGTATTACGGTCAAATCCATTCTGAGGAATTCTGTGTGTGACTCCGGAAATATATACGGAGACTTCAATTTTCTTTTACGCTGTATACAGCTGCATGCTTCTGAGACAGTACAGTTTTTCTGCTTTTTTGTATTACTGTTATGTTTTGGTAGCTGAGGAGAGCAGGCAAAAACGGCAATACACCAGAGAGGTTGGAATCTATTGGATTGCAGTACCCTGTCTAACCACCACAACTAAAGGCAGCCGTGGAGCGTTCCTACGTTGGTCCTAGACGCCTCGTCAGAGCCTGAGAGATTAACTACCCCTAAAGATAGAAAGAGGAAAGCTATCTGCCCCGGAGCAGATCCCCAAAGAACATAGGAAGCCCCCAAACATGTAATGGCGGTTAGACAAGAGGAAATACAGACACAGACAGAAAATAGTATGAGCAAACGCTGGGGCCCAATCTGCCTAGACAGAAAAGGATAAAAAGGATACTCACTGCAATCCAAAAAAAAACCCTAAAAAATACCAACTCTACTGATTGCAAAAACACCTGAGATCACACGACCTCTACCACCTAAATCAGTTCTCTGGTGTAACAAAACTAAGCCACAGCCACTGAAAAAACTGGAAAAGGCAAATGAACAAATAACAGTGGCTCCAGCGGAACTGAGAGGAGCCCAAGCCCCCCGGGGGGGAAACCTGGCTAACCTCACAGAAATGCAGAGCAATATGCAAATGGTAAGCACAAAAACAAAAAACAGAAAATATCTTATCTGAAAGCAGAAGAAGAGGCAAGACTCAGCAAGCTTCCAAGTGAACCAGGAACCACAGTTGAGACAAGAACAATTGATCACCGGCAACCATGATGGGAGGGAACCTCCCTTATATCAAGCCAGTCTGTGACCCTGATTGCCAATCCTCATTGAATGGTTCAGTACTGTTTGTAACCACCAGAGGGGGCTTCTGCTCAGAATTCATTTCCAAAACATTCACAACAGTACCCCCCCTTGAGGAGGTGTTACCAAACCCTCATTTGTGCAATCAGGTCGGTCAGGATGAGCTCGGTGATAGGCACGGATCAGTCTCCTAGCATGGATGTCTGAAGCAAACACCCAAGAATTGTCCTCCTGACCATAACCTCTCCACTTAACCAAATACTGAAGTTTCCGTCTAGAAAAATGAGAATCCAATATTTTCTCAACCACATACTCCAGATTGCCCTCAACCAAAACAGGGTCAGGAGGCACAGCCATAGGAACTACTGGCTCGACAAACCTCTTCAATAAGGACTTGTGGAACACGTTATGGATCTTAAATGTCCCTGGAAGAAGTAAACGAAAGGAAACAGGATTAAGAATCTCCATGATCTTATAAGGTCCAATGAACCTATGCTTAAACTTAGGAGATGCAACTTTCATAGGGATATTTCTTGAGGACAACCAGACAAAGTCCCCCACTTTAAACCAAGGACCATCAGTCCTATGCCGGTTGGCAAACCGCTGGGCCTTCTCCTGAGAGAGGGACAACCTCTCCACTACCTGGTCCCAAATCTGCTGCATACAATCCACAACAGAGTCAACACCCGGACAGACAGAAGTTTCCGTCTGTCCCGAAGAAAATCGAGGGTGAAACCCAAAATTGCAGAAAAATGGAGACATCAAAGTGGCAGAGCTAGCCCTATTATTAAGAGCAAACTCAGCCAAAGGCAAAAAAGAGACCCAGTCATCTTGATCAGCAGACACAAAGCATCTCAGATAAGTCTCCAATGTCTGGTTTGTTCTCTCAGTTTGTCCATTGGTCTGAGGATGAAAAGCTGAGGAGAAAGACAATTGAACACCAAGTTTAGAACAAAAAGTCCTCCAAAATCTGGAAACAAACTGGACTCCTCTGTCAGACACAATGTTCTCAGGAATGCCGTGTAACCGAATCACGTGCTGAAGGAACAAAGGCACTAATTCGGAGGAGGAAGGCAACTTAGGTAATGGCACAAGATGTATCATCTTGGAAAACCTATCACAAATCACCCAGATAACGGTCATTCTCTGAGAAACAGGGAGGTCGGAAATAAAATCTATAGAGATATGGGTCCATGGTCTCTTGGGCACAGGCAATGGCATCAACAAACCACTAGAGCGAGAGCAAAGCTTGGAGCGAGAGCAAGTCCCACAGGACTGCACAAACTCCCTGATGTCACGAGACAAAGTAGGCCACCAAAAGGACTGACTCACCAAGTCTCTGGTACCAAAAATTCCAGGATGACCGGCCAACGCGGAACAATGAATCTCAGACATAACACTCTTTTTCCACCTGTCTGGGACAAACAATTTCCCAATAGGGCAGCGCTCGGGTTTATCCTCCTGACACCCTTCCAGAGCCAGTCTCAAATTGGGTGAGATGGCGGAAAGAACTACACCCTCTTTCAAAATAACAGCAGGATCAGATAACTCAGGAGAGTCCGCAAGGAAACTCCTCGAGAGGGCATCCGCCTTAACATTCTTAGTGCCAGGAAGAAAGGAAACCACAAAATTAAAACGTGTGAAAAACAAGGCCCACCTGGCCTGTCTAGGATTAAGTCGCTTGGCTGATTCCAGATAAACCAGATTCTTATGGTCCGTGAGAACCACCACCTGATGTTTGGCTCCCTTCAGCCAATGTCTCCACTCTTCAAAGGCCCACTTCATGGCCAATAACTCCCGATTACCCACGTCATAATTACGTTCAGTTGGAGAAAATTTTCGAGAGAAAAAGGCACAAGGGTTACTTTTAGAGGTCTCTGGATCTCTTTGGGACAAAACGGCACCTGCCCCAATTTCAGAGGCATCAACCTCCACCTGAAATGGCAGAGAAACATCAGGCTGCCGTAGAACAGGAGCAGAAGTGAATCTCTGCTTAAGTTCCTGAAACGCAGAGACTGCCTCAGGAGGCCAATTCACCACATCAGAACCCTTTTTGGTCAAATCAGTCAATGGTTTAACAATAACAGAGAAATTACCAATAAATTTACGATAAAAATTGGCAAAACCCAAGAATCTCTGAAGAGCCTTTAATGAAGTAGGTTGGACCCAATCACAGATGGCCTGAACCTTGACCGGGTCCATTTCAATAACAGATGGAGACAAAATGAATGCCAGAAATGAGATCCTCTGTACGCCAAAAAGACACTTTGATCCCTTCACATACAGAGCATTCTCTCTCAAAATCTGGAACACAGTCCGAACATGTTTCACATGAGAGTCCCAGTCATTGGAAAAAATCAAGATATCCAAATAAACAATCAGAAATTCATCCACAAAATCCATGAAAATGTCATTCATGAAGGACTGGAAAACGTAAGGAGCATTAGTGAGCCCAAAGGGCATCACTAGGTACTCAAAATGCCCCTCTGCGGTCAAGCTTGGTAAACCAAGTAGCACTTTTCACCCTGGAAAACAGGTCAGAAATCAAGGGTAACAGATATTGATATTTCACAGTGATCTTGTTCAAGAGACGATAATCAATACACGGCCTTAATGAACCATCCTTTTTGGCCACAAAGAAAAAACCGGCACCCAAGGGTGAAGAGGATGGTCTGATATGACCCTTCTCCAATGACTCCTTGATATAAGATCGTATAGCGTCATGTTCAGGTACAGACAAGTTAAAAAGGCGACCTTTAGGGAATTTACTACCAGGCACTAATTCAATAGCGCAGTCATAGCTCCTATGGGGAGGCAAGGATGCAGATTTACTTTCGCTAAACACATCAGAAAAATCAGTCAAAAAGTCAGGAACTTCCTGAGACTGGGGAGAGGCAGAAAAAACTTGAGTGTTGGCATTAACACATTGGCAGCCCCAACTGGTTACAGACACAGATTTCAAATCCAAAACAGGATTATGAGACTGTAACCAAGGGAAACCTAGTACAATAATGTCATGCAGATTATATGGTACCAAAAATTTGCAATTCTCCTGATGATCAGGTTCAACCCTCATTATCACCTGAGTAGAAAACTGGGGTTTATTCTCAGCCAAAGGGGTAGAATCAATCCCCAGTAGGGGAATAGACTTCCGTAGGGGTATCAAGGGAAACCCACAACGTTTGGCAAAATCAAAATCCATCAGGTTAATAGCTGCTCCCGAATCAAACAAAAGCCTGAGCAGAAAATGTGGACAGGGAGCAAATCAGGGTAACAGTCAACAGAAATTTAGTCTGAACACTACCCAAGTCAACTGAGCGTGCAAAACGTCTTCCCCACTTAGGGCAGACAGAAATAGCATGAGAGGCAACACCACAATAGAAACATAACCCATTGCATTTTCGAAACTCATGACACTGTGCCCCAGAAGCCACTCTATCACACTGCATGGGTTCAGAAGCTGGCTCACAAGGCAATACTATTCCACGCATACCTCTACGCTCACGCAAACGTCTGTCAATTTGAATCGCTAATGACATAGAATTATTGAGACCAGAGGGAGCAGGGAAACCCACCATAACATCTTTTACATTCTCTGACAGCCCCTTCCGAAAAAGGGCTGCCAAAGCATCACATTCCATTTGGTTAGGACTGCCCATTTTCGGAATTTCTGACAGTATAACTCAGCGTCATCAAGCCCCTGATTTAATGCCAACAAGGTTTTTTCAGCTTGATCAGTGACATTAGGTTCATCGTACAATAACCCCAGAACCAGAAAAAATGAATCAACATCACTCAAAACAGGGTCCCCAGGTGTCAGGGAAAAAGCCCAATCCAGAGGATCGCCGCGCAGGAGAGAGATGACAATTTGAACCTGCTGTGCTGTGGTCCCTGAGGACTTAGGTTTTAAGGCAAAAAACAACTTATAGTTATTTTTGAAATTCAGAAATTTGGCCCGATCTCCCAAAAACAAATCTGGCATGGGAATCCTAGGTTCCACAACCGGCAACCCAGCAAGATAGACAGCAATACTCCGAACCTCAGTGGCAAGCTGATCCACACGGCCAGACAGCTGTGCAAGCTCCATTGAGAGAAAAAAAAAATCCTCAGCACCCAGAGAAAAAGAGGGAAAAATGCAAGAAACAGAAAAAAAAAAAAATCTCTGACAACTCTGACAAATTTTTTCTTTCCACACTATTTTTCCCTTCTGTGAGTACCATACAATTTTCAGTTTGGCCGGTGATACTGTTATGCTTTGGTAGCTGAGGAGAGCAGGCAAAAACGGCAATACACCAGAGAGGTTGGAATCTATTGGATTGCAGTACCCTGTCTAACCACCACAACTAAAGGCAGCCGTGGAGCGTTCCTACGTTGGTCCTAGACGCCTCGTCACAGCCTGAGAGATTAACTACAACTAAAGATAGAAAGAGGAAAGTTATTTGCCCCGGAGCAGATCCCCAAAGAACATAGGAAGCCCCCAAACATGTAATGACGGTTAGACAAGAGGAAATACAGACACAGACAGAAAATAGTATGAGCAAACGCTGGGGCCCAATCTGCCTAGACAGAAAAGGATAGAAAGGATACTCACTGCAATCCAAAAAAAACCCTAAAAAATACCAACTCTACTGATTGCAAAAACACCTGAGATCACACGACCTCTACCACCTAAATCAGTTCTCTGGTGTAACAAAACTAAGCCACAGCCACTGAAAAAACTGGAAAAGGCAAATGAACAAATAACAGTGGCTCCAGTGGAACTGAGAGGAGCCAAGCCCCCCGGGGTGGGGGGGACCTGGCTAACCTCACAGAAATGCAGAGAAATATGCAAATGGTAAGCACAAAAACAAAAAACAGAAAATATCTTATCTGAAAGCAGAAGAAGAGGCAAGACTCAGCAAGCTTCCAAGTGAACCAGGAACCACAGTTGAGACAAGAACAATTGATCACCGGCAACCATGATGGGAGGGAACCTCCCTTATATCAAGCCAGTCTGTGACCCCTGATTGCCAATCCTCATTGAATGGTTCAGTACTGTTTGTAACCACCAGAGGGAGCTTCTGCTCAGAATTCATTTCCAAAACATTCACAACATATTACGGTCAAATCCATACTGAGTGAGCGTCTGTGTGTGACTCTGGAAATATATACGGAGATTTAAATTTTCCCCTAAGCTGTATACAGCTGTACGCTTCTGAGACAGTACTGTTTTTCTGCTTTTTGTATTCTGGTCTAATCCATATTGAGTGAGCGTCTGTGTGTGACTCCGGAAATATATACGGAGATTTCAATTTTCCCCTTCACCGTATACAGCTGTACGCTTCTGAGACAGTACCGTTTTTCAGCTTTTTGTATTCTAGTCTAATCCATACTGAGTGAGCGTCTGTGTGTGACTCCGGAAATATATACGGAGATTTCAATTTTCCCCTACACTGTATAAAGCTGTACGCTTCTGAGACAGTACCGTTTTTCTGCTTTTTGTATTCTGGTCTAATCCATACTGAGTGAGCGTCTGTGTGTGACTCTGGAATATATATAAGGAGTTTTCAATTTTCCCCTTCACCATATACAGCTGTACGCTTCTGGGACAGTACCGCTTTTTCTGCTTTTGGTATTCTGGTCTAATCCATCCTGAGTGAGTGTCTGTGTGTGACTCCGGAAATATATACGGAGATTTAAATTTTCCCCTTCACCGTATACAGCTGTATGCTTCTGAGACAGTACCGTTTTTCTGCTTTTTGTATTCTTGTCTAATCCATACTGAGTGAGCGTCTGTGTGTGACTCTGGAATATATATAAGGAGATTTCAATTTTCCCCTTCACCATATTCAGCTGTACGCTTCTGAGACAGTACCGTTTTTCTGCTTTTTGTATTCTGGTCTAATACATACTGAGTGAGGTCTGTGTGTGACTCCGGAAATATATACGGAGATTTCAATTTTCCCCTAAGCTGTATAAAGCTGTACGCTTCTGAGACAGTACTGTTTTTCTGCTTTTGGTATTCTGGTCTAATCCATACTGAGTGAGCGTCTGTGTGTGACTCCGAAAATATGTACGGAGATTTTTATTTTCCCCTAGGCTGTATACAGCTGTATGCTTCTGAGACAGTACCGTTTTTCTGCTTTTTGTATTCTGGTCTAATCCATACTGAGTGAGCGTCTGTGTGTGACTACGGAAATATATACGGAGAATTAAATTTTCCCCTACACTGCATACAGCTGTATGCTTCTGAAACAGTACTGTTTTTCTGCTTTTTGTATTCTGGTCTAATCCATACTGAGTGAGCGTCTGTGTGTGACTCCGGAAATATGTACGGAGATTTCAATTTTCCCCTACACTGTATACAGCTGTACGCTTCTGAGACAGTACAGTTTTTCTGCTTTTTGTATTCGGGTCTAATCCATACTGAGTGAGCGTCTGTGTGTGACTCTGGAATATATATATGGAGATTTCAATTTTCCCATTCACCATATACAGCTGTACGCTTCTGGGACAGTACCGTTTTTCTGCTTTTTGTATTCTGGTCTAATACATACTGTGTGTGCGTCTGTGTGTGACTCCGGAAATATATACGGAGATTTCAATTTTCCCCTTCACCGTATACAGCTGTACGCTTCTGAGACAGTACTGTTTTTCTGCTTTTTGTATTCTGGTCTAATCCATACTGAGTGAGCGTCTGTGGGTGACTCTGGAATATATATATAAGGAGATTTCAATTTTCCCCTTCACCATATACAGCTGTACGCTTCTGAGACAGAACCTTTTTTCTGCTTTTTGTATTCTGGTCTAATACATACTGAGTGAGCATCTGTGTGTGACTCCGGAAATACATACGGAGATTTTTATTTTCCCCAAGGCTGTATACAGCTGTATGCTTCTGAGACAGTACCGTTTTTCTGCTTTTTGTATTCTTGTCTAATCCATACTGAGTGAGCGTCTGTGTGTGACTTCGGAAATATATATGGAGATTTAAATTTTCCCCTACACTGTATACAGCTGTACGCTTCTGATACAGTACCGTTTTTCTGCCTTTTGTATTCTGGTCTTATGCATACTGAGTGAGCGTCTGTGTGTGACTCCGGAAATATATACAGAGATTTAAATTTTCCCCTACACTTTATACAGTTGTTCGCTTCTGATACAGTACCATTTATCTGCTGGTATTTTTGGTACATTTTCCCAAACATGAGGAAGTATGGTGGAAGAGGCCGCGGACGTGGGCGGGGTGGCCAGCTGGTACTGATAGTGGTGATGGTGCATCTGCTGGTAGTGCCAAAAGCACAATAGCACCTAAGGCAGGAGGTGTTGAGCCTGCGTCATCGTCTGGCTCCAGAAGGCCTGGGAGGCTCCCTTTTCTGGGAGTAGGTAAACCACTTTTAAAGCCGGAGCATTAGGAACAGGTTTTGGCTTACATTGCCGAAACAGCCTCCAGCTCTATCGCCTCCTCTTCTGAAGTTTAAAAAACTGCCAGCACTGAGTCGTCAGTGCAGGCTCCTGGTCAGGAACGACAACTTTCCTTGTGTCCTTCCCCCCCAACAAAAGTGAAGGATGCGGCAGGCCACACTTCAGATTACTCCCTGGAGCTCTTTTCACATACCATGCCTGGGTTATCAGATGAAATCCTGAATTCCCCAGTCCAAGATGAATATGACATGGAGTGCACTAATGCACAGCCACTGCTACATGATTCTGCTGGTACATTCACCCAGAGCACTGCATTGCCCTCGCAGTCTACTGAGCCAGATTCTGACCCTGATGAAACTCAGGTGCCCCTTCCCGCATACTCTACCACCTGACACGGTGACACAGAGGAAGGTGCAGATGAAATTGAAGAGGAGGTGATGGATGACCAAATTGTTGACCCGGATTGGCATCCATTGGGGGAAGAGGGTGCCGCTGGTAATAGCTCAGAAGAGAGGAGGATCCGCAGCAGGCATCGACATCGCAGCTGCGGTTATCTGGCAGGCCCGTAGCAGTCCAAAAACGTGTTAAAAAAAACAAAAAAAGTTGCAGGACAGCTTGGCCAGACAGTCAAATTAGCACAGCGTGCAAGCCCTGAAAATTTATCCCATAGTAGGAAGAGTGCAGTGTGGCACTTTTTTTTCCAAAATCCTATTGATGAGGCAAAGGTTATCTGTAAGAAGTGGGGAAGGACCTTTAGCCGAGGGAAAAATCTCAGAAATTTGAATACCAGTTGCATGCTTAGACATTTAAACATCATGCACTTGCAAGCATGGACGGACTACAAAACCTTAGGTAGCACATGTGCACCTGCTTCGACTGAAGGTAGCCTGCAATGCTACATCGCTTCCCCCACTGTAAGCCCACCTGTTAGCACACCACCAGCAAGAAATGTTGAGGTGTCGTCGCAAGGCCAAAGCAGTCAGGGAATCCCAATATTTTTCCAACGAAAGAATGAATCTATGCCATCACCACCACCACCTTCACCATCACCAACCCCCTCTCAGTTCGCCATGTCCACCGCTAGTTACCCCATATGCAGCTCTCAAGTCCAGCTCACCCTAGCAGACACTCTGAGTAGGACAAGAAAGTACTCATCCTCTCATCCGCGTACACTGGCTTTGAAAGCCTACATTGCCAAACTGATCTCATTAGAGATGATGCCCTTCCATGTGGTTGAAAGCGCAGCATTCCGAGAGCTCATGGTCTACGCTGTCCCGTGCTATGACCTACCCAGTCGGCTCTTCTTTTCTAGAAAAGCCATCCCTGCCCTCCATCTGCATGTGAAAGACCGCATTTTCCATGCACTCAAACAATCAGTGAGTGGAAAGTTGCACCTCACAACAGATGCATGGGCCAGTAGGCATGGCCAGGACCGTTACGTGTCCATCACTGCGCAATGGGTTAATGTGGTGGATGCAGGGCCCACAGGGGACAGCAGCAGTGGGACAGTGCTGCCTTGCCCACAGTATAGGCAACAGTTGGCTGTAGGCGTTCGACCCTCCTCCTCCTCCAGAAGCGAAAGCTCGTTGACAGAGTGCAGTCGCACGAGCACTCCATCCGCAGCTGCCAGTGTTGCACACGAGGTGTCCCAATATCGAACAGCTAGTGGTAAGTGTCAGAAGGCTGTTTTAAAGATGATGTCTTTTGGGCGAAAACAGACACACCGCTGAGGTACTGGATGACTAATTGCAGCGAGAAACTGAGTCATGGCTGGGCAGTCTACATCTTGAGCCAGGCAAGGTAGTCAGTGATTACAGCAGTAATTTTTTGGCGGCCATAGCCCTGGCAAAACTCAGACACATACATTGCCTGGCTTACACCTTGAACCTGGTGGTGCAGTGCTTCATAAATAATTATCCGGAGTTACCAGCCCTGCCCAATAAGGTGAAAAGACTGTGCTCGCACATCTGTCGCTTGCCCATAGACTCCAGTCGTATGCAGAGGCTGCAGCGATAGCTTCATCGCCCCAAGCACCGCCTAATCCTAGACATTGCAACAAGGTGGAACTCCACCATGCACATGGTTGAGAGGCTGTGCGAACAGAGGCAGGCTGTAATGCATTTGATACAAGGGCAAGCAGTTTGAGGGCAGACATCGAGGACTGTAAAGTCCTTCAGTGTTCTGAGGAATGCAAATGGCTGGTAAGCACAGACGACACGATCATAAGCATGGGCATCCCACTTATGCGTCTGCTCATGCAAACTTTGACGCACATTAAGGATCAGGCATCTGCAGCGGAGGAGGAAGAGGAGGAGGGAATCCTTGATGACAGTCAGCCATTGTCTGCTCAGGGAATTGTCCTGGACGAGGTGGAGGAAGAAGAGGAAGAGGAGGAGGATGAGTGGGATGATTATTTTGGGGGAAAGAGAAAATGTTGGCTTGCCAAGGTCAGGAACAGGGTTTGTGCATGACTGGAGGGATGTGGATTTGGCAGAAAGTGCTCCTCCACCCACCACTGGCAGTGCATCATTCACACCTGGAAACATTGGCCCACATGAGTGATTATGCCTTGTGGATCCTAAAAAGGGACCCCCGCAATGCCAAAATTATGAAGGATGACGACTACTGGTTCCCCAGCATCCTCGATCCACGCTATAAAGGCAAATTACAGAACATCATGCCACAGGAGAACCTAGAGCTAATATTGGCAAACAAACAAGCAACTCTGGTAAACCGTTTGTTAGGGGCATTCCCAACACACAGCAGCGGTGCAAATACTACCTCGAGCCGTACTGGACAACATGGAAGAGGTGTTCGTGGTGCACACAGCCGAAGTGGCGTTGAAGACAGGGGTTTCATGACCATGTTGTGGACTGATTTCTCGAGAACCGCTCACACGACTGTTCAAACTGAATTGATTGCAACAGACAGGAGACAGCAGATGTCAACTATGGTTCAAAATTACCTCTCCTCCACTATCGATGTTCTCCCTCACAGTTAATTCCCCTTTGACTACTGGGCCAGTAAACTGGACACCTGGCCTGAATTGGCACAATATGCCTTACAGGAGCTCGCTTGCCCTGCTGGCAGTGTGCTTTCAGAAAGAGTCTTCAGTGCTGCTGGATCAATCCTGACAGAAAGAAGGACCCGGCTGTTGACCCAAAATGTTGGTGATCTCACATTCATTAAAATGAACCATGCCTGGGTTTCAAAGGAATTTTTAACACCTTCCCCTGATGACCCATAGGTTGCCAGCAAAATGGCTTGCTTTGTCCTCCTCTTCCTCCGACTTCTCCAATTCCTCCATTTGCAGCTGCTGAACGTCCAACCTAAACCTTAACATATGCCAGTTTTTCCACCTCCCTAACTGGGCTGTACCCCCCCAGGGCCGGCATCAGCACCTGGCGCACCCGAGCAAGTGCTAGGGCCCTGAGCAGGTCGCTGGCCCACTCGTCGTCAGAGACACCGGCATACTATGAGTGGCGCTGTGCCAGTGCCAGTGCCCACGAGTAGGCCCCCCCCGCTTGCTCAGGGTCCCAGCACTTGCAATACTTACCTCTCCCTGCTCCACCGCTATGACGTCTTCAGCGTTTCCTGACAGTGATATTCAGGTCAGAGAGCTTGGTGACGTCTCATCTGTGTGCCCTCTGCCTGAACAGTCACAGTACAGAGAGCTGGAAGATGGCAATGCTGAGGAGTCCAGAGTAGAGCAGTGCCCAGCGAGGAGAAGCATTTCATTTTTTGAATTGTTGGAGCAATATATGGGAGCATTATACACTGGGGAATTATATATGGGGCACATCATACACTGGAGCATCATATACGGGGCCCATTAGACACTGGAGCATCATATGGGGTCCATTTTATATGAAGCATTATATAGGCCCATCATACACTGGAGCATCATCCATGGGGCCCATCATATACTGGAGCATCATATGGGCCCATTATATATGGCACATCATATGGGGCACATTATATACGGAGCATCACATGGAACCCATTATACAGTACAGACCAAAAGTTTGGACACACCGTCTCATTCAAAGATTTTTCTGTATTTTCAATGACTATCAAAATTGTACAATCACACTGAAGGCATCAAAACTATGAATTAACACATGTGGAATTATATACTTAACAAAAAAGTGTGAAACAACTGAAAATATGTCTTATATTCTAGGTTCTTCAAAGTAGCCACCTTTTGCTTTGATTACTGCTTTGCACACTCTTGGCATTCTCTTGATGATCTTCAAGAGGTAGTCACCGGAAATGGTCTTCCAACAATCTTGAAGGAGTTCCCAGAGATGCTTTGCACTTGTTGGCCCTTTTGCCTTCACTCTGTGGTCCAGCTCACCCCAAACCATCTCGATTGGGTTCAGGTCTGGTGACTGTAGAGGGAAGGTCATCTGGCGTAGCACCCCATCACTCTCCTTCTTGGTCAAATAGCCCTTACACAGCCTGGAGGTGTGTTTGGGGTCATTGTCCTGTTGAAAAATAAATGATGGTCCAACTAAACGCAAACCGGATGGAATAGCATGCCGCTGCAAGATGCTGTGGTAGCCATGCTGGTTCAGTATGCCTTCAATTATGAATAAATGCCAAACAGTGTCACCAGCAAAGCACCCCCACACCATCACACCTCCTCCTCGATGCTTCACGGTTCACCTTTTCTGCGTCGCACAAAGACACAGTTGTTGGAACCAAAGATCTCAAATTTGGACTCATCAGACCAAATCACAGATTTCCACTGGTCTAATGTCCATTCCTTGTGTTCTTTAGCCCAAACAAGTCTCTTCTACTAGTTGCCTGTCCTTAACAGTGGTTTCCTAGCAGCTATGTTACCTTGAAGGCCTGCTGCACAAAGTCTCCCCTTAACAGTTGTTGTAGAGATGTGTCTGCTGCTAGAACTCTGTGTGGCATTGACCTGGTCTCTAATCTGAGCTGCTGTAAACCTGTGACTTCTGAGGCTGGTGACTCGGGTAAACTTATCCTCAGAAGCAGAGGTGACTCTTGGTCTTCCTTTCCTTGAGCGGTCCTCATGTGAGCCAGTTTCTTTGTAGCGCTTGATGGTTTTTGCAACTGCACTTGGGGACACTTTCAAAGTTTTCCCAATTTTTCGGACTGACTTCATTTCTTAAAGTAATGATGGCCACTTGTTTTTCTTTACTTAGCTGCTTTTTTCGTGCCATAATACACATTCTAACAGTCTATTCAGTATGACTATCAGCTGTGTATCCACCAGACTTCTGCAAAACACAGCTGATGGTCCCAACCCATTTATAAGGCAAGAAATCCCACTTATTAAACCTGACAGGGCACACCTGTGAAGTGAAAACCATTTCCGGTGACTACCTCTTGAAGCTCATCAAGAGAATGCCAAGAGTGTGCAAAGCAGTAATCAAAGCAAAAGGTGGCTACTTTGAATAACCTAGAATATAAGACATATTTTCAGCTGTTTCACACTTTTTTGTTAAGTATATAATTCTACATGTGTTAATTCATAGTTTTGAAGCCTTCAGTGTGAATGTACAATTTTCATAGTCATGAAAATACAGAAAAATCTTTGAATGAGAAGGTGTGTCCAAACTTTTGGTCTGTAATGTATATGGAGCAATATATATGGAGACCATTATATTTGGAGCATTATATGGGGCTCATCATACACTGGAGCATCATATATGGGGCCCATCATATACTAGTGCATCATATGGAGTTCATTATTTATGGGGCATCCTATAGGGCCCTTTATATATGGCGCACATATGGGTCATATTCTGTATGGAGCATTATATGGAGCCCATTTTGTATGAAGCAATATTGGGGCCCATCATATACTGTATGGAGCTTTATATGCGACTAATTATACTGTGTGGATCAATATGTGGGGTCATTCTACTCTATGGGGACCGTCCTATACTGCATGGCACATTATATGGGGACCATCATATACTGGAGCATTATGTGGAGCTCATCATATACTGAATGGAACATTATATGGAACCAATTATGTATGTAGCTATATATGGGGCTTATTATTTTGTATGGAGCAATATATGTGGATCATTATACTGTATGAAGCATTATTTTGGGCCCATTATTCTGTATGGAGCATCATATATGGGACTCATTATTCTGTATGGAGTAAAATATGGCGCTCATTATTCTGTATGGTGCACTATGTGGTGGCCATAATACTGTATGGAGGAATATACTGTCCGGTTTTTGAGCTATTGTAGAATTTACAATAGATATCACTGATGCAATGTAAGAAGTGAAGTATTTATCATTGTACTATACCTATATTTCTCTGCCGTATCGGAGCATCATGAATTGTGGTATGTGTTAAAGGGGCCCACTGAGACTCTATCGCCTGGGGCCCAAGAAAACCTGGAGCCAGCCCTGCCCCCCCCACAACTTTAGCCAAATAACCCCCAGTTTTCAATGCGTTACTATTATTATAAAGTAAATTAAGGTTGACAAGGATAAGTAATAAGAACTGATATCGTTGGCATTGAAATGGGCACTGTAGGTGTGTTTACTGTCCTCCACTCCCTGACGACTTTTCTTCCCCATTGACTTGCATTGGGGTCCGTTCGAGATTCAGCCGGACCTTCGACTTTTTCCGATAGTCGGCCGATTTTGTTCGACTCGACTTTTGGGAAAGTCGGGTGGTCCGAACCCGAGTCGACCATCGTGGAGGCAAAGTCTCTCGTCTCTATTCAAAAGCAATGTGTGACTTTTAATTGTTCATTATCTTAGATTTTTTAGTTATTAATGCTTTTGTCAATTTAAAGTTATTTCTGTCAATATTGTAGGTTTTTCTGTCATTAACCCCTTTCTGCCATCTGACGTACTATCCCGTCCATGTGCCCTGGAACTTAATTCCGAAGGATGGGATAGTTTGTCATACGCGATCAGCTGCACATCTCTTTTGGCTATTATTTGCCTTATATTGATCCTTCAGGATACTACTGTTGTTGTGTGAAGTATACCTAGGATTAGTCCATACTTGCTGACAAGTACTAATAATGGGTAGCTGATGAAGGTCATGTGACCGAAACGTTCTCCCTGTGTACTACATTTGGACTACATTAAAACTTATCACTTTGCAATTTATCTTAAGTTGAGTGCAGAGTCTCTTTTACTTTACCTATGGTTTGGGCCCCTACTCTTGCATCCTCTTGAGGCTGTGCGTACGTTTCTCTTTCTACCTTTAACCCCCGGCATACTGCGATCAAACATGATCGCAGTGTTCTGGTGGCATAGGGAAGCATCGCGCAGGGAGTGGGCTCCCTGCGTGCTTCCCTGAGACTCTCAGAGCAGCGAAATGTGATTGCTCTGTTCCGAGGGCCTCCTCCCTGCAAGACCCCGCATCCAAGATGGCCTCGGGGTCCATCCGGGTCCTGCAGGGAGGTGGCTTCTCAGTGCCTGCTGAGAGCAGGCGCTGAGAAAGCCTCCTGCAGTAACTGTCAGATCCCTGATCTGACACAGTGCTAAGCAAACTGTCAGATTAGCGATCTGACACTATATAGTGATGTCCCACACTGGGACAAAGTAAAAATGTAAAAAAAATAAAAATAACATGTGTAAAAAAAAAATCCTAAATCAAGAAAAAAAAATCCCCAATAAATTCATTTCTTTATGTAAATAAAAAAGAAAAAATAATAAAAGTACACATGTTTAGCATCGGCGCATCCGTAACGACCCGCCCTATAAAACTGTCCTACTAGTTAACACCTTAAAAAAAAAACAAGGCAAAAAAAAATGCTTTATCATCATACCGCCGAAGAAAGAGTGGAATAACACGCGATCAAAAAGACGGATATGAATAAGCATGGTACCTCTAAAAACGTCATCTTGTCCCTCAAAAAATGAACTGCCATAAAGCATCATCAGTGAAAAAATAAAAAAGTTATAGCTCGCAGAATAAAGTGATGCAAAAATAATTATTTTTTATATAAAACAGTTTTTATTGTATAAAAGAGCCAAAACATAAAAAAATGATACAAATGACTGAGGTATTGCTGTAATTGTACTAACCCGAAGAATAAAACTACTTTATCAGTTTTACCACATGCGGAACGGTATAAACACCCCCCAAAAGAAATTCATGAATTGCTGATTTTTGTTCACACTTCCTCCCAAAAAACTTAATAAAAAGCGATCAAAAAATGTCATGTGCCCAGAGAAAAGGTACCAATAAAAATGTCAACTCATCCAGCAAAAAATAAGACCTCACATGACTCTGTGTGTGGGCCAAAATATTTTTGCAATAAAAAGCATTTTTTAGCGTGTGACAGCTGACAATCATAAAAACCTGATATAAATAGTAAATCAAACCCCACTTTATCTCCCCCATAGTTAGGGAAAAATAATAACATTTAAAAAATGCATTTTATTCCCATTTTCCCGTTAGGGTTAGGGTTAGGATTAGGGTTAGGGTTGGGATTAGGGATAGAGGTGTGTTAGGGTTAGGTTTGTGGTTATGGTTATGTTTAGGGTTGGGATTAGGGTTAGGTGTGTGTTGGGGTTAGGGTTGGAGTTAGAATTGGGGGCTTTCCACTGTTTAGGCACATCAGGGGCTCTCCAAACGTGACATGGCGCCTGATCTCAATTCCAGCCAATTGTGCGTTGAAAAAGTCAAACGGTGCTCATTCCCTTCAGAGTTCTGCCATGAGCACAAACAGTGGTTTACCCCCACATAAGGGGTATCAACGTACTCAGGACAAATTGCACAATAACTCTTGGTGTCCAATTTCTTCTGTTACTCTTAGAAAAATAAAAATTTGGGGGCAAAAATGTCATTTTTGAGGAAAAAAATATGATTTTTTATTTTTATGGCTCTACGTTATAAACTTCTGTGAAGCACTTGGGGATTCAAAGTTCTCCTCACACATCTAGATAAGTTCCATGGGGGTTCTAGTTTCCAAAATGGGGTCACTTGTGGGGGGTCTCCACTGTTTAGGCACATCACGGGCTCTCCAAACTCGACATGATGCCCGCAGACCATTCCCTCAAAGTCTGCATTCCAAAACGTCACTGCTTCCCTTCCGAGCACCAACTTGTGCCAATACAGTAGTTTTCTCTCACATAAGGGGAATCAGCGTACTCAGGACAAACTGGACAACAACCTTTGGGGTCCAATTTCTCCTGTTACCCTTGGGAAAATTAAAAATTGGGGTCTAAAAGATCATGTTTGTGGAAAAAATATGATTTTTTTAATTTTCACGCCCGGGCGTTAAAAACTTCTGTGAAGCACTTGAGGGTTCCAAGTGCTCAACACACATCTAGATAAGTTCCTTGAGGGGTCTAGTTTCCAAAATGGGGTCACTTGTGGGGGGTTTCCACTCTTTAGGCACATCAGGGGCTCTCCAAACGTGACATGACGCCCACAGACCATTCCATCAAAGTCTCCATTCCAAAACGTCACTACTTCCCTTCTGAGCCCCGATGTGTGCCCATACAGTAGTTTTCTCCCACATATAGGGTATCAGTGTACTCAGGATAAATTGGATGACAAATTTTGGGGGCCAATTTCTCCTGTTACCCTTGGTAAAATAAAAATTGGGGTCTAAAAAAATCATGTTTGTTGAAATATGATTTTTTTAATTTTCACGCCTAGCGTTATAAACTTCTGTGAAGCACTTGGGGGTTCCAAATGCTCACCACACATCTAGACAAGTTACTTGGGGGGTCTAGTTTCCATAATGGGGTAACTTGTGGGGGGTTTCCACTGTTTAGGCACATCAGGGGCTCTCCAAACGTGACATGACACCCACAGATCATTCCATCAAAGTCTGCATTCCAAAACGTCACTACTTCCCTTCCGAGCCCCGACGTGTGCCCATACAGTAGTTTTCTCCCACATATGGGGTATCTGCGTACTCATGACAAATTGGACAACAACTTTTGTGGTCCAATTTCTCTTGTTACTCTTGGAAAAAAAAATTGGGATCTAAAAGATCATGTTTGTGGAAAAATATGATTTTTTTATTTTCACCCTCGGGCGTTATAAACTTTAGCGAAACACCTGGGGGTTCAAAGTTCTCACCATACATCTAGAAAAGTTCCTTGGGGGTCTAGTTTCCAAAATGGGGTCACTTTTGGGGGTTTCCACTTTTCAGGCACATCAGGGGCTCTCAAATGTGTCCAATTTCAATTCCAGCCAATTTTGCATTGAAAAAGTCAAACGGCGCTCCTTCCCTTCTGTGGTCTGCCATGCGCCCAAACAGTGGTTTACCCCAACATATGGGGTATCAGCATACTCTGGACAAATTGTACAATAATAATTTTATGGAAAAAAATATGATTTTTGAATTATATGGCTCTACGTTACAAACTTCTGTGAAGCCCTTGGGGGTTCAAAGTGCTCACCACACATCAAGATAAGTTCCGTGAGGGGTCTAGTTTCCAAGATGGTGTCATTTGTGGGGGGTTTACACTGTTTAGGCACATCAGGGGCTCTCCAAACGCGACATGGAATCCAGCCAATTCTGGGTTGAAAAAGTCAAACGGCGCTCCTTCTCTTCCAAGCTCTGCCATGCACCCAAATAGTAGTTTTTCCCCCACATATAGGGTATCAGCGTACTCAGAACAAATTGTATAACAACTTTTGTAGTTCAATTTCTCCAGTTTCCCTTGGGAAAATAAAAAAATTGGGGCGAAAAGATCATTTTTGTGGAAAAATTATGATTTTTTTATTTTTACGGCTCAACGTTATAAATTTCTGTGAAGCACTTGGGGGTTCAAAGTGCTCACCACACATCTAGATAAGTTCCTTAGGGGGTCTACTTTCCAAAATGGTGTCACTTTTGGGGGGTTTCCACTGGTTAGGCGCATCAGGGGCTCGTCAAACGTAACATGGCATCTAATCTCAATTCCAGCCAATTTTGCATTGAAAAGTCAAACGGTGCTCCTTCCCTTCCGAGCTCTGCTGTGCGCCCAAACAGTGGTTCCTCCCACATGTGGGGTATCAGCGTACTCAGGACAAATTGCACAACAACTTTTGTGGTCCAATTTCTCCCAGTACCCTTGGTAAAATAAAAAAAATTGGATCTGAAGTAAATATTTTGTGAAAAAAAGTTAAATGTTCATATTTTTTTTAAACATTCCAAAAATTCCTGTGAAGCACCTGAAGGGTTAATAAACTTCTTGAATGTGGTTTTGAGCACCTTGAGGGGTTCAGTTTTTAGAATGGTGTCACTTTTTCATATTTTCTATCATATAGACCCCTCAAAGTGACTTCAAATGTGATGTGGTCCCTAAATAAAAAAGGTGTTGTAAAAATGAGAAATTGCTGGTCAATTTTTTAACCCTTATAACTTCCTTACAAAAAAACATTTTGTTTCCAAAATTGTGCCGATGTAAAGTAGACATGTGGGACATGTTACTTAGTAACCATTTTGTGTAACATATCTCTCTGACTTAAGGGCATACAAATTTAAGATTTGAAAATTGCTTAATTTTCTAAATTTTTGCCATATTTCCATTTTTTTCATAAATAAATGCAAGTTATATTGAAGAAATTTTACCACTATCATGAAGTACAATATGTCACTAGAAAACATTCTCAGAATCGGCAAGATCCGTTGAAGGGTTCCAGAGTTATAACCTCATAAAGAGACAGTGGTCAGAATTGTAAAAATTGGCCCAGTCATTAACGTGCAAACCACCCTTGGGGGTAAAGGGGTTAAAGTGGACTGCTGGCAAGACTGGAAAACCTTTTAAGAATAGCAAATGAAATGCCAGTATCAATAAATTTTTGGCATATAGTCCACAGAGTCCCCAAAGGTGATCTTACTCATTAGATAGCTGTTGGTTCACACCTGTCTTTTCCAACTTTTCTTGTTCATTCATGTTTTTTTCAAATGGGAGAGCAGGCTCCTACAGGACTCTTGTGGCCTCAGCTCATCTAGCAAGAGTATAAATACTGCTGCCCAATCCTTATTGCCCTTAACATCATTTATCTGAGGAAAGCTAGGAGGCCCCATATATACATTAAGCTGCATTTTGCACTTTAGTCTTTATCAGGCTGTCGAAAAGGATGACATTTTCCAATGAAAAGTGCTTTAGGAAATGCTTTTTCTATGCAAAATTTTTTGTCCTAAAGCGTTTTTTTATTACTTTTTTGTTAATGTTTCCTGAAACATTTTCTGTAAACATTTTACCAATTTTTAAGCTTTATTTTGTATGTGACTAGCTTGGTCTGTGCAAAATTTTCACACATTGGTTGTTGGGGGCGCAGGCAATTTCAGAAAAAGAAACTGGTCAAATGTAAATGTATTTCATGAGATGATGAACACAGATAGGTATTTATATATGTAGCTTGGTAATACAATAAATTGGTTAGATATGTAGAGGCCACAAAATGTTTTCCGGTTGAGGTGCCACCTGCAGGTCATTGTGTCTTTCTGTAGGTTTCTGAAAATAAATGTTTAAACTGTATTTAGTGATAAAATCGTGAATGTGTGGTTTGTTTGGTTCTTTTCTTTCTGAAGGGAGCAAGTTTACCTTTCAAATGGTGTATCATTTGTGTGTGTGGGGCGAAGTAATCAGCGAAAAAACAGTGCATGTTTACAAATGTGTTTGCATATGTGAGTCCCCATTTGTGTTTGTGGGTCGAAGTAATCAACAAAAAAGCAGTGCATGTTTACAAATGTGTTTGCATATGTGACTCACCTGCAGTGAAGTGTGCAATCCTCCAATGTGCGTGAAATAGGCTGGGCAAGCACTTGAGCAAGCTGGAAAGACCCCAAGGCAAATGTTTGGATTTGTTTGTGATGTCTGTAAGCAGCTTTGTGATAGTGTGCTTTTGGGTAGTTTGCTGCAACATGCAGGTAATTTGACCTTTCAAATGGTGTATCATTTGTTTGAGTGGGTGGAGTATGAACGGAGCAAGTGTGCAATTCAATAGGCAGTGCATGTTTACAAATGTGGTTGCATATGTGCCTCACCTGCAGTGAAGCATGCAATCATCCAATTTGGCTAAAATAGGCTTGGCAAGCAGATCGGCAAGCTGGAAAGCCCCCAAGGCAAATGTTTGGATTTGTTTGTGATGTCTGTAAGCAGCTTTGTGGTAGTGTGCTTTAAGGTACTATGGTTCCACCTGCAGGTCATTTTTCCTTACTGCAGGCTTATGAAAATGAATGTTTAAACTGTATTTTGTGATCAAATCGTGGATGTGTGGTTTGTTTGGTTCTTTTCTTGCTGAAGGGAGCAAGTTTACCTTTCAAATGGTGTATCATTTGTGTGTGTGGGGCGAAGTAATCAGCGAAAAAACAGTGCATGTTTACAAATGCGTTTGCATATGTGAGTCACCATTTGTGTGTGTGGGTCGAAGTAATCAACAAAAAAGCAGTGCATGTTTACAAATGTGTTTGCATATGTGACTCACCTGCAGTGAAGTGTGCAATCTTCCAATGCGCGTGAAATAGGCTGGGCAAGCACTTGAGCAAGCTGGAAAGACCCCAAGGCAAATGTTTGGATTTGTTTGTGATGTTTGTAAGCAGCTTTGTGATAGTGTGCTTTTGGGTAGTTTGCTGCAACATGCAGGTAATTTGACCTTTCAAATGGTGTATCATTTGTTTGAGTGGGTGGAGTATGAACGGAGCAAGTGTGCAATTCAATAGGCAGTGCATGTTTACAAATGTGGTTGCATATGTGCCTCACCTGCAGTGAAGTGTGCAATCATCCAATTTGGCTAAAATAGGCTGGGCAAGCAGTTCGGCAAGCTGGAAAGCCCCCAAGGCAAATGTTTGGATTTGTTTGTGATGTCTGTAAGCAGCTTTGTGGTAGTGTGCTTTAAGGTACTATGGTTTCACCTGCAGGTCATTTTTCCTTACTGCAGGTTTATGAAAATTAATGTTTAAACTGTATTTTGTGATCAAATCGCGGATGTGTGGTTTGTTTGGCTATTTTCTTGCTGAAGGGGGCAAGTTTACCTTTCAAATTGTGTATAATTTGTGTGTGTGTGGGTGCAGTATGAACGGAGATACAAAGTAATCACCGAAAAACAGTGTTTAGAAATAATATATACCGTATATACTCGTGTATAAGCCGAGATTTTCAGCACCTTTTTTTGTGCTGAAAATGCCCCCTCGGCTTATAAACGGGTCATAGGGCAGAAACCAGCGGGGGAGGGGATGTGGCGCTCATTAAGGTCATGTAATATGGACGCGACGCCACTCCCATGGGCGTGGCCTCCATATTCATGGCCTTAATGAGCGGTATTACGTCACCGCTCAGCGCTGGAGAGCTACAGGAAGGCGGGGAGAATGCAGGATTGCTGGCCGGGACGTTCAGCGATGGCACGGAAAGGGTGAGTATGATGGAGGAGGATGGGGGGAGCATGGAGGAGGACAAGGAGCACGGAGCAGGACGGGGAGGAGGACGGAGAGCACGGAGCAGAACGGGGGAGGACGGAGAGCACGGAGCAGAACGGGGGAGGACGGAGAGCACGGAGCAGAACGGGGGAGGACGGAGAGCACGGAGCAGAACGGGGGGAGGACGGAGAGCACGGAGCAGAACGGGGGGAGGACAGAGAGCACGGAGCAGAACGGGGGGAGGACGGAGAGCACGGAGCAGGACAGGGGTGGGCACAGAGGAGGGGGAGTGCAAGCTGGATGGGGAGCACGGAGCAGGACGGGGAGGATGGAAAGCACGGAGCAGGACAAGATAATGGAGCAGGAGGAGGGGAGCACAGAGGAGACTAGGGGCGCACAGAGCTAGATGGGGGAGCACAGAGCAGGACGGCAACTTATACACCCGGCTTATACGCGAGTCAATAAGTTTTCCAAGTTTTTTGTGGCAAAATTAGGGGGGTCGGCTTATACACGGGTCGGCTTATACATGAGTATATACGGTAGTGATTTTCTCATGTTTTTTTAATCTATTAAACAATTTATACAATAAAGGTTTTAAAACAAAATACCCAGGAGCGTACATTGAGTTTTTTGTAGCTCTTTATTGTAAAGTATGGAATAGTTTCATAGCAGAAAATGTATTGAATTCTGCTGAAAGTTAGGCGTTTTGGGAAGCGATGTTAATTAAAAGCGCTAATTAAATTAATCCCAATACAACCTGAATATAGAAAATATATATATAATCCAAATAAATCAGAGTTTTAAATATCCAGGACTATAACAGGATGTAAGTTTTGTATACTCCAAGATAATATACCAAAAAAAAACAAAAATGGAGTTCCATACGATATAAAAAATCTTTCCAATTTTATTATACATACAAGATTATACATAAATAATGTTGAACAATAGATAATAACCCCATCAGTTAAAATTATAGGCCCAGGGCACAGAGGGACCATCACAAAATCACAATCATTTTTTCCAAACGTATATACAGACCATAGTGCCAAAAATAAAATAATACAAAAAGTGTATACCAGTAATAAATGCCATGCACAACGCAATCAATCCGTGCACAACGAAACAATGTATATGTATATAATGATAATGAAATAAATCAAAGCTGAGTGCTCATTAACTCCCACAAAAAAGAAAAAAATATACGATGGAAAAGTAAAAAATGGTAAAAAATGCCTCAGTGCTTACCCATAATATGCAGGTGCCAAAGTGCCCGGGTGCCTTTTGCCGCCCCTGATGCGCGTTTCGCGTTAGCTTTATCGAAGGGATTCATTAGGGGTTATTATCTATTGTTCAACATTATTTATGTATAATCTTGTATGTATAATAAAATTGGAAAGATTTTTTATATCGTATGGAACTCCTTTTTTGTTTTTTTTTGGTAATTAAAAGCGCTCTAAGATATGAACTAATGAACAGCAAGGCAGCTTTCCATAGAAATGGATAGGAAGGTTCTTTTCCTTCAAAAATTTTTTGAGTGACTTTTAAAGCATTTTTCAGAGTGGACCAACTCCAAAATACTCTTGAAAAAACTTTGTGTGCATATACCCTTACATTGAGACCCAGGGGCTTGAATTTATACCACTATTTATAAAAAGTGCCTTCAAATATAGCAGGACATAATTACTTCTCATATAGAAGAAATCCAAAATGAAACCAAGCTCCAGTCAGCTTAACATCAGCAGCAATAAACTACAAGGCATTAAAAATAGTAGCTCACACATTGCACTGTGTTATACATGAGGCCAAGGCGTTGCAGCTTTTTTTCTTTATTATTTTTTGCAATTAAGATTTATATTGATTTTGGTTATTTAATGATAACACATTTTGCAAGAAATCGGTCAATACAAAATTAATTTTCAAAATGTCCAATCAATTTTCCGGCTGCGTAGAACACTGAAAGTTTGCAATTACGTTCTCCAATTTTTTCTACAGCAATAAAAAGAACATTTCACAAACATACATCGTTTTTTAAAACCTCATTTACAAGGAGCCGTATGCTGCAGCTGAACACGGAAAGGACAATATGAAAAGCTATGGCAGGTATTATCAGCAGTAAGGGATCTCAACGTGAAATTGAAAACTCGGCGCTCTTGTATTTGGAATGCAGATAAGTGGAGTTATATGTTTCCTCAATACTAAGGTTTCTCTTATCAAACACTTTACATTTTTGTCTCTAAATGTAATAAAGACTGGAGTTTATGACTATGTCGAGTTCAGGCGTTCTGTTAATAATATCAGCATAAAACAATAGATCCTAAACCAAAAAGAAAAAAATGTCCTACTGTACTTGACGTTACTTATGGTAGAGGGAAATGGGTTGCTTTTCGTCAAGAACAACTGGGAGGTTCGAAAGTGTACTAAAAGATTTTTTTCCCATTGTTTGTAACTAGGAAATCTAATGTTAATAAATTAAATTGGTTGTGTGATACTTTATTGATGGCCTATCCTTAGGATAGGCCATCAATATCAGATCAGTGGCATGCGACATCAGGCATCCCCGCCGATTAGCTGTTGTCCGTGGTCGCAGCCAGATGGGCTCAGTTATGGTGTAGCATTATACAGCTCTGTTAATTGCACAGTGGCAGTGCCTGCATACTGCACATCCACACATGAAAAAGATCTGCGATATTCGGCATTGGTCACTATAAAGATGAAGGTTCTGCTTTAATTTAAATGTTGTTTTTGCTTTTGTGCCAGCAAGGGTTAATGCCAGTTTCCTTGCTGGCAGCTGCTGTGTTGCTGGTCAGCTGATGTGGGTGGTAACCACTCCCACCATCCTTTAAAGAGCCACATGATGCTTCGATGTTGGTGATAGAGGTTTTTTTGGAGACCAGCCAATGAGGTGGGAGCTCTCTGGTGTCAGCATGCATCAGCTGCTTGAGGTCCTGGTTCCGAATCCTTTGCTGTGTGGAGCTTGCAGCAGAAGCTTGAAAGCCAATTTTTCTTGTTTTCGCTGCATTTTTTAGTGATAAATAAGTATTTGATCCCCTACCAATCATTAAGAGTTCTGGCTCCTACAGACCAGTTAGATGCTGCTAATCAACTCGTTACCTGCATTAAAGACAGCTGTCTTACATAGTCACCTTTATAAAAGACTCCTGTCCATAGACTCAATTAATCAGTCATAGACACCAAAAGAAAAAACTACTGTATACAACGCACACTACACCAAGTTCAGTATAGTAATAGTAGACATACATGATATGAAATAACAATATGCCCAATATAATGCAAACAGCTAGGGTAATCACAATAACAAACAGGCTCTGAACAACCGTAAATAATTATTTACGGTTGTTCAGAGCCTGTTTGATATTTCATATCATGTATGTCTACTATTACAATTTCTTTTCTAGGCAGATTTCTAGTCATGGTTTTCGTTTTTTTAGTATGTTTTAACTCATTGTGTGTTCACTTGTCAGTAAAAAATTTTGTATTTCACAACTTTATACTGAACTTGGTGTAGTGTGCGTTGTATACGGTAGTTCTTTTCTTTTTGTGTTATATATCATTTATTCTACCGATTCGTACCTCCCTTCATACTATATGGATTGCTAGTGCGCCCATGTTTTTGCTAAATATCAATTAATCAGTCAGACTCTAACCTCTACAACATGTGCAAGACCAAAGAGCTTTCTAAGCATGTGAGGGACAAGATCAAAAACCTTCACAAAGCGGGAATGGGTTACAAAACCATAAGTAAGACGCTGGGTGAGAAGGAGACAACTGTTGGTGCAATAGTAAGAAAATGGAAGAAATACAAAATGACTATCAATTGACATCGATATGGGGCACCATGTCAAGTCTCACCTCGTGGGGTATCCTTGATCATGAGGAAGGTGAGAGATCATCCTAAAACTACACAGGGGGAATGTGTCAATGATCTCAAGGCAGCTGGGATCACAGTCACCAAAAAACCATTGGTAACATATTACACCATAAAGGTTTAAAATCCTGCAGTGCGCGCAAGGTCCCCCTGCTCAAGAAGGCACATGTGTAGGCCCATCTGAAGTTATCCAATGAACACCTGGATGATTCTGTGAGTGACTGGGAGAAGGTGCTGTGGTCAGATGAGACAAAAATTGAGCTCTTTGGCATTAACTCAACTCGCCATGTTTGGATGAAGAGAAATGCTGCCCATGACTCAAAGAACAACGTCCCCACTGTCAAGCATGGAGGTGGAAACATTATGTTTTGGGGGTGTTTCTCTGCTAAGGGCACAGGACAACCTTCTTCCCTCCGCCAGGACATTAAAAATGGGTCTTCCAACAAGACAATGACCCAAAACATACAGCCAAGGCAACAAAGGAGTGGCTCAAAAGAAGCACACTCAAAAAGAAGCACATTAAGGTCATGGAGTGGCTTAGCCAGTCTCCAGACCTTAATCCCATGGAAAACTTATGGAGGGAGTTGAAGCTCTGAGTTGCCAAGCGACAGCCTCAAAATCTTAATGATTTAGAGATGATCTGCAAAGAGGAGTGAACCAAAATTCCTCCTGTCATGTGTGCAAACCTCGTCATCAACTACAAAAAACATCTGACTGCTGTGCTTACGAACAAGAGTTTTGCTACCAAGGATTATGTCTTGTTTGCCAGTTGGATCAAATACTTATTTCTCACTGCATAATGCAAATAAATTTGCAGTGGGTTCGGAAAGTATTCAGACCCCTTTAAATTTTTCACTGTTTGCTTCATTGCAGTCATCTGGTAAAAGCAAAAAAGTTCATTGCTTTCTCATTAATGTACACTCTGCACCCTATCTTGACAGATAAAAACCAGAAATGTAGAAATTTTTGCAAATTTATTAAAAAAGAAAAACTGAAATATCACATGGTCATAAGTATTCAGACCCTTTGCTCAGACACTCCTATTTATGTCACATGATGTCCATTTCCTTGGGATCCTCCTTGAGATGGTTCTACTCCTTCATTGGAGTCCAACTGTGTTTAATTAAACTGATATGACTTGTTTGTAAAGGCACACACCCGTCTATTTAAGACCTCACAGCTCACAGTGCATGTCAGATCAAATGAGAATCATGAGGTCAAAGGAACTGGCCAAGGAGCTCAGAGACAGAATTGTGGCAAGGCACAGATCTGGCCAAGTAAGTAAATAACACGGCACTCAAAGAGACTGTGGAAGTGTCAGGTGCACAAGTAGGGTCTCCAGCCCACATAGCAATACAAATATAACTTGGCACTCAATGGAGAACAACAGGACAAAAAAATTGTTGCTGTGGTTTCTTTTATTTGCATCTGAACCAGATCAAAGTGATGTACACTAATATGAATGTTTTCAGCCATACAATATCGGCCTTCATCAGAATATATGTACAGAAAGTACCTCATAGGTAAACGGATGTTATCAACATATGCAAAGAACCACTGAAAACTGGCACCGGTGACATAGAGGTATGCGCTGATGGCTAAGTATATTGCAGCAGAAAAGCGCTGCATCCGGGTGCTACAGTGTATAGAGGTCGTCTGAAGGACTATAGCCTAATAAGAAGATAGCTGAAGACTGGTCTCAATGAGAGAGATATTGTCTCAGTTGTGGTTCCTGGTTCATTTGGAAGTTTGCTGAGTCTTGCCTGTATCTTCTGCTTTCAGATAAGATATTTTCTGCTTTTATTTTTGTGCTTGCTTTTTGCATAGTTCTCTGCACTTTTGTGGAGGTCAGCCAGGTCCAATTCTGAGGCCTGTGCTCCCATCAGTTTATCTGTAGCCACTGTTATTTGTTCATTTGTTTTTTCCTGTTTTTTCAGTGGCTGCGGCTTAGTTTTGTTACACCAGAGTTCTGATTTAGGTGGTGAGATCGTGTGATCTCAGGTGTTTTTGCAATCAGAAGAGTTGGTATTTTTTAGGGGTTTTTTTGGATTGCAGTAAGAATCCTTTCCTGTACTTTTCTGTCTAGACAGATTTGGCCCCAGCGTTTGCTCATTCTATTTTATGTCTGTGTCCGTGCTTCTTCTTGTCTAACCGCCATTACATGTTTGGGGGCTTCCTATTTTCTTTGGGGATCTGCTCCGGGGCAGATAGCTTTCCTCTTTCTGTCTTTGGGTGTAGTTATCATAACTCAGGCTGTGACGAGGCGTCTAGGAACGCTCCACGGCTACCTCTAGTTGTGTGGTTAGTTCAGGTTACTGCAATCCAATAGGCTCCAGCCTCTCTGGTGTATTGCCGTTTTTGTTTTTTCTCCTCAGCTACCTAAACATAATATTTATGTGGCTCGACAAAAGCCTCTCCTCAGTGCAAGATATATGAAAGCCTGTATAGAGTTTGCTAAAAAAAAACATATGAAGGACTCCTAGACTATGAGAAATAAGATTCTCTAGTCTGATGAGACAAAGATAGAACTTTTTAGTGATAATTCTAAGCGGTATGTGTGAAGAAAACCAGGCACTGCTCATCACCATCCCAACAGTGAAACATGGAGGTGGCAGCATCATGCTATGGGGGTGTTTTTCACCTGCAGGGACAGGACGCCAGGTTGCAATTGACGTAAACATGAATGCAGAAAAGTACATAATAATCTTTATTTTTTTATATAGCGCTAACAAATTCCACAGCGCTTTACATTTTGCACACATTATCGTCGCTGTCCCTGATGGGGCTCACAATCTAGATTCCCTATCAGCATGTTTTTGGAGTATGGGAGGAAACCAGAGTACCAGGAGGAAACCCACACAAACATGGGGAGAACATACAAACTCCTTGCAGATGTTGTCCTTGGTGGGATTAGAACCCAGGACGCCAGCGCTGCAAGGCTGCAGTGCTATCCACTGAGCCACTGTGCTGCCCAGCAATATCTCAGATTAAAACCTCTTCCAGAGTGCTCTGTACCTCAGACTTGGCTGAAGGTTCACTTTCCAACAAGACAATGTCCCCAAGCACATAGCTAAAATAACAAAGGAGTGGCTTCGGAACAACTGTGTGACCATTCTTGACTGGCCCAGCCAAAGCCCTGACCTAAACCCAATTGAGCATCTCTGGAGACACCTGAAAATGACTGTTCACCAACATTCACCATCCAACCTGATGGAACTGGAGAGGATCTGCAAGGAAGAATGACAGAGGATCCCCAAATCCAGGTGTGAAAAACGTGTTGCATCATTCCCAAGAAGACTCATGGCTTTACTAGCTCAAATACTACTTGCGTTTGGAATCACATAGCGATCGCACCAGCGATCTCGCCAGGTCGTGCCGTTGTCGTGATTGCTAGTGCGATCGCTAAGTGTGACAGTGCCTTTATGGCTGTACTAGCTCAAAAAGGTGCTTCTACTTAATACTGAGCAAAGGGTCTGAATACTTACAACCATGTGATATTTCAGTTTTTCTTTTTAAATAAATTTGCAAAAATTTCTACATTTCTGTTTTTTTCAGTAAAGATGGGGTGCAGAGTGTACATTAAGAAAAAAGAGAAAAAAATGAACTTTTTTTGCATTTACCAAATGGCTGCAATGAAACAAAGAGTGAAAAATCTAAAGGGGTCTGAATACTTTCCGAACACACTGTATATCATTTATACAATGTGATTTTCTGGATTTTATTTTTGATATTATATCTCTCAATGTTAAAATTAACCTACCCTTAAAATTATGTTCATGTCTTTGTCAGTGGGTAAACTTACAAAATCAGCAAGGGTTCAAATAATTATTTACTTCACTGTACATATATCAACAAAAAAAATCCATGTAAAATTTGAAATATACAAAGATGAAGACACAGGCCACAATATGCCATGTGCAGGAGACTTAAGTTCTGGAGAAATATATACTGTAGTTTTTCTAATCTGTAAATGTAAAGGACACAATTAAAGTTCCCAGGAAATAAAATCTTGAGTAAGTTGACAAGTCTACTGACTGCTTAAACTGCCTGAATCCAGAGAAGCCGGGTTTGTAAGGTTTCCAAAAGGGGTATGGAGGAGAGAGGACGATTATGGAGGGGATGGCTTCTAAAAAATATTTTCAAGTATAGAAAAGTTGAGTATAGATCATTTTGTAACTCAGGTCTTCATTGTTTCTCTGGGTAAGGGCAGATATCTAGCAATATAATTTTAATCCAGTAATTTAATTTACAATAAGAGGAACAGGATGCCTGGAGGAAGACTGGTGTATCCCAATACTAGCAAATGAAAGACTGCACAGAATTATCCCTGGATCACATAGCAGACTTTTTTTGGGGGGTTTTATATCTGGTTTTCATGTCTGGCTCCTTTCACACGCTAAAAGACGCTTTTTATTGCAAAAAATAGTTTTTGCATCACCACATTTTGAGAGCTATAATTTTTCCATATTTTGGCCCACAGAGTCATGTGAGGTCTTATTTTTTGCGGGACGAGTCGCCGTTTTTATTGGTACCATTTTCGGGCACATTACATTTTTTAATAGCTTTTTATTATGATTTTTGGGAGGCAGAATGAACAAAAACCAGCAATTCATGAATTTCTTTAGGGGGGGGTGTTTATACCATTCCACGTGTGGTAAAATTGATAAAGCGGTTTTATTCTTCGGGTTAGTATTATTATGGCAAAACCTCATTTATTTTTTTTATGTTTTTTCTCTTTTATACAATAAAAACAATTATATGTAAAAAAAATTATTTTTGCATCGCTTTATTCTGTGAGCTATAACTTTTTATTTATTCGCTGATGGAGCTGTATGACGGCTCGTTTTTTGTGGCAAAAGATGACGTTTTCAGTGGTACCATATTTATTTATAACCGTCTTTTTGATCGCGTGTTATTCCACTTTTTGTTTGGCGGTATGATGATTAATAACTGTCTTTTTGCCTTTTTTTTTTTTTTTAAGGGGTTCACTAAAGGGGTTAACTAGTGGGACAATTTTATAGGTCGGGTCGTTACGGACGCGGTGATACTAAATATGTGTATTTTTATTGTTTTTTATTATTTACATAAAGAAATGAGTTTATTGGGGAATATATTTTTTTTCTTTATTTAGGATTTTTTTTACACATTATTTTTATTTTTTTTACTTTTTTACTTTGTCCCAGGGTGGGACATCACTGTATAGTGTCAGATCGGCTATCAGACATGCAGTGCAGCAGGGTTTCTCAGCGCCTGCTCTCAGCAGGCACTGAGGAAGCCTCCTCACTGCAGGACTTGGAAGGACCCTGCGGCCATCTTGGATCTGGGGTCCTGCAGGGAGGAGGCCCTCGGAACAACGCAATCACATCGCGCTGTTCTGAGGGTCCCAGGAAAGCACGCAGGGAGCCCCCTCCCTGCGTGATGCTTACCTATACTGCCGGAACACTGCAATCATGTTTGATCGCAGTGTGCCGGGGGTTAATGTTGTGGGAGAGGTCCGTGACCACTCCTGGCACATAGTGCCGGGTGTCAGCTGTGATAATCAGCTGACACCCGGCCGCACAGCTGATCGCATATGACGTACTATTCCGTCCTTGGGAATTAAGTCCCAGGGCACATGGACGGAATAGTACATCTGATGGCAGAAAGGGGTTAAAGGGTTATTACTATTATTTAAAGTTATCATCAATCGATAGGCTTGTTTAAGCAGTTAAATAAGGAATGATTTCAGTGGTGCACAAGCCTGGTCAACACTTCAATCTGACTGGTTATTTCAATACCGTTCTCTTGGGACTATTGGATATTGGTCATAACTAGTGATGGGTGAACCCGAACAGTAAAATTCGGGTCCGTACGGAACACCTACTGTCCATGCACGAACTTCGATCGCGGACTTCTCCAGTTAGATTGTGTTGCTGTTCAGGTTCGGCAGCCAGAACATCAGCTGTTTCCCATGTTGCCATCTGAATGATAATGCAGGAAACTCTGGCATATCTGATTGGCAGTGAGTTACTGTCAGTCAGAGTGCTGAGGTTCCCATGCTGTCAGATGACAAAGGTTACTGCCAGTCATAGGAGTTGGCTTATGAGAGTACTACTCATCATCCTACAACTGCTCTCGTTGATAGCAGCGAGAGCAGGCAAGGCTTATTAGAGAATTAATCAACCGGCGCCTGTGCAATAAATAAATATCTAAATTTAAAAAATGGAGTGGGTTCCTCTCTATTTTTGATACCCAGTGCAGGTAAAGCTGGCAGCTGTAGGCTGGTTGTCAAACATGGGGGTTACAGCATGCCGTTTCTAAAAATTTTTCGATTAATGAAAAGAATTCGGCATTTGGCCCCCTCTTTTTTATAACCAGCCAATACAAAGCTGACAGCTGGGGATTGCAACTCACAGCTGTCAGCTTTAGTTGCACTTGTTATCAAAAATACAAGGGAAGCTATTTATTTATTTATTTATTGCATAGACTGATGAATACTCAGCGAGAGCAGGTGTAGGATAATGATAGAAGTTGGATAATGAGTCGATGCCAGTGACCAGCGGTAACCTCTTTACCGCTGGTCACAGCTACTGGCTCTCACACGATGTCAAGTGACAGCATGGGAACTGCAGCACTCTGACCAGTGGTAACTATCTTACTGCCATTCGAAGCACAATGTCGTGCAAATAACAGTGTGGGGAAACAGCCAATATTCGGACCCTTCATTCATCTAAATGGGGTCAGGGTTCAGGTTAAAGTTTGTGTACCGTTCTGGTAACCAAAACAAACCTTTTTTAACCCCTTAATGACCATTGAAGTGCACAGTCCTTCATGGCAGGATGTCAGTTCCGGCACCAGGACGGACTTTGCATGTCATGTCTTTAAACTACCACTGCATGTAAACAAGCAGTGGTAGTTCAGTGTCGACAGCTGTCTATAAATGCTGACAGGCACGGCAAGAGGTGCGGGGACCCTTGCAGTCGGTCCCCGCACCCACAGCGCTTTGATTGGTCAGTCAATCTGACTGATCAAACACAGCAGCGATCGGGCAGGAATTTCAGCTTCTCCTGCCCGATCAGTGCAGGAGCTCAGCGCTGCAGTGGCTGAGCTTCCTGCTCTGACATCCAGGAGCCATGTACGCACCGCCCCTGGCTGTTAACTCCCTGACTGCTGCGATCGAGCGCGATTGCAGCGTTCAGGGGGAGAGGCAGAGGGTTGGGAGCTCCCTCTGCCTCAGATCTGCATCCCACGATGTAATCGCAGGGCCCGATCTATACCTTGATGACCCAGGGTTGTCATGACAGCCTCGAGTCATCCAACTATGGAAAGCCACTGAGACCATGCTCACAACATGGTCTCTGCAGCTTTCTCCATTAGTATAATGCATTGCAATGCTGGAGCATTGCAATGTATTATACCTGCAATCAAAAGTGAAAAAGTAACAGTCCCATAAAGGGACAAGGTAAAAAAAAACATTTTTTAAAAAAAGTTTGTAAAAAAAATATTAAAAAATAATAAAAAAAAATTCCCCCAAAAATACACATTTTTATGTAAAAAAAACAAAAAAAAATACACGTTTGGTATTGCCGCGTCTGTAAAAATCCCATCTATAAAAACGTAACCCTAGTTAAACCCTTGAGTGAAAGCCGTGAAAAAAACACAAAAAAGTAGCAAATTATACTTTTTCCAAGCGGTATCATCATACCGCTTGGAAAAAGTGCAATAATACGCGATCAAAACAATGGATAAAAATAAACATGGTACCGCTGAAAATGTCATCTTGTCCCGCAAAAAACAAGCCACTATACAGTGCCATCAGCGAAAAAATAAAAAAGTTATAGCTTTCAGAATAAAGTGATGCAAAAATAATTATTTTTTCGATAAAATTTTTTATTGTGTAAAAAATGCCAAAACATAAAAAAAGATATAAATGAGGTATCGCTGTAATCGTAGTGACCTGAAGAATAAAGCTGCCTTACCAATTTTACCATACACAGAACAGAGGAAAAAAAAACACAATTCCTGAATTGCTGGTTTTTGTTCATTGTGCTTCCACAAAAATCGGAATAGGAAGCGATCAAAAACCATTATTTGGTACCAATAAAAACGTCCGCTCGTTCCGCAAAAAATAAGCCCGCACATGACTCTGTCGGCCCAAATATGGAAAAATTATAGCTCTCAAAATACGGCGATGCAAAAATTTCTTACAAAAAATTCTTCCAAAAAAAGCGTCTTTTAGTGTGTGACAGAAGCTAAACATGAAAAAAGCATGTAAATCCGGTATCGCTGTAATCGCACCGACCTGAAGAATAAAGTCGCCTAATCATTAACACCGCAAAAGAAACGGCGTAAAAAATAAAACCAGTTCTTCACCTTTTGTGGATTTGTTCATTCTGCCTCCCAAAGATCGCAGTAAGGCGATCACAGTTGTTTACCCACACATATGGGGTATCAGCATACTCAGGACAAATTTCACAACAATTTTTGGGGTCCTATTTCTCCTGTTACCCTTATAAAATAAAAATTTGGGGGCAAAAAGATCATTTTTGTGGAAAAAAATGATTTTTTTTTATTTTCACTGCTCTACGTTATAAACTTCTGTGAAGCATTTGGGGGTTCAAAGTGCTCACCACTCATCTAGATAAGATCCTTGGGGGTCTAGTTTCCAAAATGGGGTCACTTGGGGGTTTCTATTGTTTAGGCACCTCAGGGGCTCTGCAAACGCAACATGACGCCCGCAGACCATTCCATCAAAGTCTGCATTCCAAAACGAGCTCCTTCACTTCCGAGCTCTGCCACGCACCCAAATAGTGGTTTACCCCCACATATGGGGTAGCAGCATACTCAGGACAAATTGCACAATAATTTTTGGGGTCCTTTTGCCCTTTGGAAAATTAAAAATGTGGGTGAAAAGATCATTTTTGTGGAAAAAATATGATTTTTTAATTTTACGGCTGTACATTATAACCTTCTGTGAAGCCCTTGGGGGTTCAAAGTGCTCACCACACATCTAGATAAATTCTTGGGGGGGTCTAGTTTTTAAAATGGGGTCACTTGTGGGGGGTTTCCATTGTTTAGGCACATCAGGGACTCTCCAAATGCGGCATGGCGTCCAATCTCAATTCCAGCCAAAAAAGTCAAATGGCGCTGCTTCCCTTCCGAGCTCTGCCATGCGCCCAAATAGTGGTTTACCCCCACATATGGGATATCAGCATATTTAGGACAAATTGCACAATAACTTTTGGGGTCCTGTTACCCTTTGGAAAATAAAAATTGTGGGTGAAAAGATCATTTTTGTGTAAAAAATATGATTTTTTTAAATTTACAGCTCTACGTTATAACCTGTGAAGCCCTTGGGTGTTCAAAGTGCTCAACACACATTTAGATAAGTTCCTTGGGGGGTCTAGTTTCCAAAATGGAGTCACTTATTGGGGTTTCCACTGTTTAGGTACATCAGGGGCTCTCCAAACGCAACATGGTGTCCGCTATTGATTCCAGCCAATTTGACATTCAAAATCTCAAATGATGCTCCTTCCCTTCCTCCACACGGGGTATCGGTGTACTCAGGAGAAATTGTACAACAAATATTGTGGTTCAATTGCTCTTGATACCCTTGATAAAATAAAAAAAATTGTGTCTAAAGAAAAATTTTGGGGAAAAAAGTTAAATGTTCATTTTTTCCTTCCACATTGCTTCAATTCTTGTGAAGTACCTAAGGGGCTAATAAACTTCTTGAATGTGCTTTTGAATACCTTGAGTTGTGCAGTTTTTAGAATGGTGTTACTTTTGGGTATTTTCTGTCATATTGACCCCTCACAGTGACTTCAAATGTGAGGTGGTCCCTAAAAAAAATGGTTTTGTAAATTTTGTTGGAAAAATGAGAAATTGCTGGTCAAATTTTAACCCTTATAACTTCCTAACAAAAAAAAATTTTGGTTCCAAAATTGTGCTGATGTAAAGTAGACATATTGGAAATGTTATTTATTATCTATTTTTTGTTACATATCTCTGTAATTTAAGGGCATAAAAATTAAAAGTTTGAAAATTGGAAAATTTTCAACATTTTCGCCATATTTCCATTTTTTTCATAAATAAACGCA
>JARQOD010000004.1:481744654-481792092 GCA_033576555.1 Oophaga sylvatica
GTTGAGCACATGTGCCAGACATGGTATGTGAGTAAGGTTGCCAAGGCCCAGAGCTGCCACCAGATTTCGGCCATTGTCACACACTACCAACCCTGGCTGGAGATTCGCAGGCAAAAACCACACGTCGCTCTCCTGCTTGATGGCATTCCAGACCTCCTGCGCTGTGTGGCTTAGATTCCCCATTGAAATCATTTTCAGGACGGCCTGTTGACGTTTGGCCACGGCTGTGCTCATATCGGTCGCAACAGGTAAGCGTTCACGGGTCCATGTGGAGGTATACCGTGACGGCTCGTGCAGCGATGATTCTGAGGAACTGGAGTAGGAGAGGAATCAATGTGTACAGACTGGATTCCTGCAATCCTTGGAGTTGGCAGAACACGTACAGTGCCACTGGCAAGATCTGTACCCGGCTCCACAACATTGACAGGGCAGTGAGGCAGTGAGGGAGTGAGGGAAAGGTATCGTCCCTGGCCATGGGTACTGGTCCACGCATCGGTGGTCAGGTGGACCCTGCTACTGACGGCGTTTAGTAGCGCATGTTTAATGTTTCCCTCGACATGTTTTTGCAGAGCAGGGACGGCTTGCCTGCTGAAAATAAAATCGGCTTGGCACATTATATTGTGGGACTGCCAATGCCATTAAGTTCCTGAAACTGTCAGTCTCCACCAGCCTGAATGACAGCATTTCAAGGGACAGGAGTTTTGCAATGCCAGCATTCAGAGCCTGTGCTCGTGGATGGTTTGCCAAGTATGGCCGTCTTTTATCCCATGCCTGTGGTACCGATGGCTGTTTTGTGGCCTGGGAGTGTGACGATGACTGTGAACTTGCTGCTGTGGGTGGAATAACAGTTTGTCTATGGACAACAGTGACCGAGGTTCTTCCATGGAGATCCTGTGAGGAAGCCGAACCAGGTGTGTGTGAGCTGGAGGTAGAGGCTCCAACACGAGCTGAAGATGTAGGTGCTGCTGTAGGTTGGCCTACATCTCCAGTGTGTCTTTGTAACTCAGCTACGTGCTTTGTCCGTACATGTTTCCACATATTTGTGGTATTCAGGTTACTGATATTTTTACCTCTTTTAACTTTTTGCTTACACAGATTGCATTTAACATAGCAAATATCATCTACAAGTCTGTCAAAAAAGGACCACGCAGTGCAAGTCATGGGAGCGCCAATTTTGACATTTCTAAGAGAACTGCTCCCAACAGGTGCCAAACTGGAGGCTACAGGCAAGCGAGTCTGCAGCCTACCTCTCCCTCCTCTTTGTACCGTTGGGCCAATCTCTTCCTCAGAGCTGCTCCCACCACCTTCCTGTTGCTCACGCCATGTTGGGTCTCGGACTTCATCATCTCCACTACCCTCTTCCAACACCTGCTGCTGTTGGATGGTCTGGGCAGCACCATGCTCCACAAAACCTGGCACCTGAGTCTCATCATAATCATGAGATGCGTTCTGCGGTGTGCTGTCCATCGGCACTGGCTCACCCGCCTCTTCAGATTGAGAGAAACACAGCTGTTGTGCATCACTGCATACTCCCTCTTCTTCAAATTGCAGAATGCTGCTTGCCTGTGCCCGTGTTTGCGAGCCAACAGATTCTGAGAACAGAAGCAGAGACTCAGCTGGCTCCTGTACAGAACTCTCTGACTGCCTGGGCAATTTGACAGGCGGTGAACAGACAGATGGTTGCTCAACAGTGTTGTGTTCCTGAGAGGAGGTGGAAGGAATTGAAGTCGATGCATTGGCTGCCATCCAACCAACAACGGCTTCAATTTGTTCTTCCCGCAGCAAGGGGGCACGCCGAGCTCCTACCAAAGTGCGCATAAAGGAACGCTCACGGGGAAAACTGGTGGATGCTGTGTCACTGAGGGCGGCAGCAGCCACAGAATCCCCACGTCCTCTCCCTGCTGAAACTCCACAGCCACGACCATGTGCCTTACTCACTGACTTCTTCATCTTGGTAGATTGATAAAGAAAGTCAGAAAAGTTATAAGGCCTAAGTGTGGTTATTACGCAGAGACTGAAGTGAACACTGAAACACAACTGTTCACAATCTGTGAAAGGCTACTCCTTTGTCTACTTCTATAGTGTTTGCAACCAATGTATTGGATACGGATGGAAGCGCGTCACACTAATAGATTATATTTATTTTAAATGGAATGGAGCAGAACCAATTGGAGAGAAATGACAAGGATGAGGCACTGAGACACGCTCAGCAGAGTACAAGCAGCAGTGCTTGAACAAGTAACTGGAGCGTGATGTGCACTCATAAAATAAAAAACACAGACTGAAGTGAACACTGAAACACAACTGTTCACAATCTGTGAAAGGCTACTCCTTTGTCTACTTCTATAGTGTTTGCAACCAATGTATTGGATACGGATGGAAGCGCGTCACACTAAAATTTAAATTGCATGGAGCAGCAAGAATTACACTGAAGAAAAAAAAAAGAGTTTGTGAGTGACACGTGCAGATGCCTACAGACAGCGTTGCATGCAGAGCAAACTGCAGCGTCACCTGCACTCACACACACCTTGCAGAGCTGTTAAAACAACACTGCAGGCAAAAGGAAGCTTTACACAGCGGTTGGTGCTAGGCTGCCTAAAGCACAGTACACTAAATCGCAATCTCTAACTGTCCCTCAGAGTCAGCAGAGCAGCGTTCTGTCCCTATCTGAATTCACAGCACAGTGACGCTAAAATGGCGGCGGCGCCTTTTATATGCATTCTGACATCATTTCAGCATCCAATCACAGCCATGCCATTAGTTAAGATGACCGCAGCAGTACAGGATGTGCCCACACTTCTTAGGATTCCTCATTGGCTGACTAAAATCACATTGCCTCTCAAAGAATTATGGGAACTTCCGATTCCGGTATACGATATATGGAAAATATCGGAACTAAGTATCGAAAGTCCGATACAGCTAATACCGGCCGATACCCGATACTTGCGGTATCGTTTCGCTCAACACTAGACGAGAGAGCTCAGAAGCTCCTTTCGAACAAGGGGTCCTATGTGCAAATGTAACATCACGAAGAACAAAGTTTTGAGTTGAAAACTGTTTGATTTCAGTTTGTAAGAACCTGCTAATGCTTATAATTTCAAAAATGACCATTTTTTTGTTCTTTATTAAATGAAAAGGTTGAAAACTCTGCTGTGCATAATAATTTGGAACATGCATTTTGAGTGCAGTTTGAGTGTTTTATTTTTTAAAAAAATATACTGTTATGATATAGGAAAGATGTGTATCTTCGTACCGTGTTAGCCAGTAGATAGAAAAATATTTAGACTTGAGAGTCCTCAGTGGTTGATACCTTTTAATGGCTAACTTTTTCAGTTAGCCATTAAAAGGTATCAACCACTGAGGACTCTCAAGTCTAAATATTTTACTGTTATGATAGGCAGTTTGTACAAAAACCTTTCAATTGTACTCTAATAGTTATTTGATTGGAAAATTACAATGACTGCAATTCATATAGGTAATTTGGGAAAATCTGAGAAAATATTATTTGCATAATAATTTGGAACACAGTGTATGTGCAGAAGATATTGAGCAGTAATTATGTACATATGTACTTGTTACATCTGTTCCCATTTATGCACTTGTCTGATATATCTGTCCCTGAGTGATGTACGTTCATATATAATGCGGTATATCCTAGGTGGTTTTCTGTCTTCTGCCCATTTGGGCTTTTGTGGTTACATGTGTTAATTGTTCAGCCCTTTGTCTGTTCCAAATACCATTTTATCTTTTGATACTAATAAAATTATTCTTGTTATCTAATATTTGGACTTGTGCACTGCTTCTGTGGTTTCCACATGGTTTTTACTTTCTAATGTCAGTGTGTCCCATTATATGCAATTTAAGCACTAATAATACATTGATATAATAATGTTTTACCCCCTGATTCATCATGGATAAATCTTTTGGTCTTTCGTGTGTATCGTTTTGGTTTATTACAGGAGACAGTGGCAGCAGTGGTATGGGCGATGAGGTGAGTATGGTTTAATTTAGATTCATTAAAGGAGTCTGTGTCATTCTTTCAATTAAAGGACTTTATTCTGGCTGTGTCTTTATTTACCATATAACTATAGGATTAGTAATGGAGAGGCATCTTATAGATGCCTCTCCATTACTAATCCATGGGCTTGACGTCACTGGACAATACAAAGGACATCAACCCCACAAACATGAAGCCCACTTGCCACCGCTACAGGGCAAGTGGGAAGAGCAGGGTAAAGGAACAGAATAGGAGCATTTAATAGATGCACCTTATCTTGGCAGCTGTGACTTGCTGTTTTTAGGCTGTTGGGGGGCAATATCAATGGCTCATACCAGCCCCCAGCTGTCTGCTTTGGCAAGGCTGGATGTCAAAAATGGGGGGATCTCATCATTTTTTACAATTATTTATTTAAATAATTTTAAAAAACAGCATGGAGACCCCTCTATTCTTGATAATCAGCCTTGCTAACATTGACAGCAGAGGATTGCAGCCCCCAGCTGTCAGTTTTGACTGGCTAGTTATCAAGAATACAGAGGAACCCACGCCGTTTATTTTTTTTTAATTGTTTATTTAGAGCGCAGGCTGATGAATACTCCCATCAGCCGCTCCTGTTCTCGCCATTATTAGCAGCAGTAGGCTGATGGGAGCAGTAGTCCCATTAACTTATGCCAGTGACCGGAGGTAAACTTTATACCTACAATCACTGCTGCAGGCTCACGCTGTCATTTGACAGCATGGGAATCACGGCTGTCTGACCAGCGGTAATGATTTTACTGCCAATCAGAAGCTGTGTTTGCTGCGCTGTCATGCACATGACAGCATGGCAAACACTGGATGTTCGGGTCCCCCATTCAAGTGAATGGCGTACTGGTACTGTTCTGGTAGCTGAACCAAAACTTTTTTTAAACTATTTGGCCGGACTCGAATATACAGAGGTCCACCTGTGGAGCCCAGCTGTGCTAGGATTCCCACATCTCCTGGAAGGGTGCACTGAAGGATTTAACCACTAGAGGTCCCAATGCATAAACACACCTTCACCCATCCCCTAAGACCACCAGAGGTGGGTGAAGATAGGAGGAGAGCTCAGATTGAGATTAGAGTTCTGCTGAGTGCAGTGTGCAGTGCAGAGCCGAAGGCTGCAGTCTGCAGCAGAGAGACTGCAGAGCAGTTCAGTTCAATAGAGTGGAGTCTAGTAGAGTGGAATTGAATGCATTCCAGTCTAGTCAGAGCTGAGACAAGTGAGTAGGCTGCAGACAGAGCAGACGAGTGGAGCTTGCAGTGAGGGACTCCATAGCTCAAGTTGAGAGCCAGGAGCATGCCGACGCTCTGAGAGCGGCGAAGAGGCAGCCCACCAACTGCCAGTGTGTGTAATCATGTGAGGGCCCGAGTAGGCCGAAGGCAAGTGGAAAGAGAAGTAAAAGAGGCAGAGGAGCCTTAACGGCTCACCTCAACAAGTATTTACCGGCCTCCGGGGTCTGAGCCTATAGGGATCTCCACGACCCATTAAAAGAACACCGGAGTTCCTGGAGGACTACAGGTCCCAGGAGCACCACAGAGCTGATACATAACTGGGCCAGGAGGACGGAGTCAGGCAGTTAACTGCCAGCAAGGACTGTGTACTTCAAGAAAAGGTCCAACCACAAGGTCAGCCAGGTGCAGGACGGAGACTATGTTAGGCCCAGCTACATGCAGGCCAGGACTTCATTACAGAAAGGCAAGGAACAGGAGGCCACACACCTACTCAGTGGGAGAATCTGCATGTGCACCCTTCACCCTACAGTGCTCCGGGATGTGCCTGCAACATCTTCACTAAAGGTACCAAAGTGACTTGTGTGTGTCCATCTTCTTACCCCTAACTGCCGGGTTCCCCTCTGTCCTGCATCCCTACCCATCTATCTGCCCTGAAGGACTCAGCCTCACCTGTGGGAGGCCTAACACCTATAGCTGCACAACACCAACCCTTCAGTGGATCTGCACCGCAGCGCTGGTCGCCCTGACCAGGTACCACAGGTGGCGTCACGAATCCCCATACCAACATTCAATTCCCCTGTAAATATCTCACATTAAGGGTGAGCTCCCAGGTTCACGGACTGAGCTGTGTTGCCATGACATCCCCCATAGAAGTGAATGGGCTCGGATCCGAGTACCCCCACGACCCTACGCGCTTACCTATTTCCTATGTGCAGTAATGCAGTTCCAATTTTCCAGATTTACCATTCTAAAAATTCCAAAGTGCATCTTTATATTTTCTTAGTACTGGTGTGTATGTGTCCTGTGTTTGACATGTGACTAGTGTGTATGTGTCATGTGTTTGGTGTGTGTATGTGGCACATGTCTAATTATTACAATCTGTCTGTGCTTATAAAATATCATTGTTCTCGGCAGCACTTGACTTGTTTACACAAAATTATCAGCTGCCAATAAGGATGTTTTTAAATCAAGCATAAAAATAATTGCACCCAACAAATGAGCATTTTACTGGTTTGTCAGGTGATTGTTTGGACAGGTATTTAGTTGGAAAAAATCCCTGATTATCAGCTTGACAAGATGAAAGCTAAGGGAAGACTCTGCAGCTAGTACCGCTTAGGCATGGTGGGCCCCAAGAATGATTTTCTCTGGTGGGCCCAAACTACTCCAGTCCGCCGCTGCTAACAGGTGTGCATCAGCTGCATTACCATAAGCCCCACCATCTACAATTAGAAACTAGTGCCTACTGTCAAAAAAGTGCAACATAGGACAAGTAGAAGCTGCACTGATGATTTCAAATCATCCAGCAACTATTGAGGAAAAGACTTTCATGTGCATTTTCCTGGAAGAAGAGAAGGAGCATGATTAAAACCTTTCTATCTACCTCTGTATGGAACAATGCTGTATAGCAATGTGCGTATGGAAACTGTTACATCATCTAACTATGAAAGATGCTTGATAAGGAAGCCCTGATTGAAATTCCTTCAAAATTCCAAAGAACTCATGTTTACTTTGCCCTGCCTCCCTATACCGAGTGGTGGACATACAACAAACAGGAATATTGAAAAATACTGAATATAAGGCCGGTTTCACACGTCAGTGGCTCTAGTACGTGTAGTGACAGTTTTCTCACGTACCAGAGACACTGACACATGTAGACCCATTCAAATAAACGGGTCTATGCACATGTCAGCATGTTTACACGGACCATGTGTCCGTGTGCAAAAAACACAGACATGTCAGTTTTTTCCCAGACACACGGGCCGCAAAACGTGCACAAGGAGAACAGTGCATACTGTCCTCCGTGTGCACGGATGGCCAATGGGGAAGAAGCAGCTACTGTAAGCGTTCTTCCCCGGAGGCAGGTGATGAAGCAGGCTGCCATTCTCCCCTGCTCTGCCACCGGGAGATTTCCTACAGGAAATCCCGGCTCAGAGCTCCTGTAGCTGGAGTCCATACTCACCCGCAGACTCCCCGGTGGTTGCTCCCCTCTTACGCGGCCGCCGACAGGGCAGGGGAGAATGATAGCACATGCCACCGGGGAACAGCGCTTACAGTAGCCACTTCTTCCCTGGCGGCCGTCCGTGTGGTACTCATGCGACACACGAGTGGCACACAGTTGCCACTCGTGTTCTGCACGTAGTACATACACGGACACTGATATCTCCTGTACCAGTTTTTCCGGTACCGTAAATATCAGGACGTGTGAAATCGGCCTAATTCTATCAGGCGTGGCTCCTATACACAAATATACCTCCCATCCATTGGCTTGAAAGCAGTTTGGAAACAGCTGAGTAAGTAAAAAAAAGTGAGTTTTAAATGTTCACAAATCAACATCAAAATTCAAGGGTCAAAATTTGAATAAACCTAATAAAAAAAAAATATATAGCCATTGATATAGAGGATACATTTTTTCACAAACAATCATTGAATATTTTCATAAACAAGACAATTTGTTATGAAATTAATTTTTGGTGAAGTAGAAAAAACATGCTGTTAAAAATATAAAATAAAAATAAAATTCAAAATAAGACAGGCAAACAGAAATCTACATTGTACGTGCAGTACTAATTAGGTGCTGTGCTTTTCTACTTGAAGTACTATGATTTCCACTCATGGGGTGAATACAGAGGTGGATTAAGAGAAGCCAGGGCTCTTTGCAGTTCAGACTGAATGCCCCCCCCCGTCACCTTATCTGTTATATGAAGGATCACCTGATCAGATGTTATATGAAAGTTCACATGATGGGAACAGTTGCTCAAGTGCCTATTTGGGAGATAGTGAATGGCCAGAAAGAAAGCAGGAAACTACAAGCCCAGCACACTCTTTTTTCATTTTGCTTTGCTCTCCGGGCAGCATTTGACTCCTTAAATGAAAATTAATACAGACTACACTCCAGACTAATGAAAACCACATGAAGTGACTTCACTTACTGTTTATGCTATGGAATATCACTACATAATAATGAATGGTAAAGGAGGAATTGTAATAAGGGAGAGTGCTATACATAAGAGAGGACACTACATAAGAATGGGTGGTGCTATATAAATTAAGAAAGTCTACTGTATATCTAAGAATGACAGAATTACATTATACATAACATTGGAGGACACTATGTAATCAGAGAAATCATTATGCATTTTAAAAGAGGACCCTGTAATAAAGGAGTGTGCTGTGCCTAATAAGGAACAAAACCAGGTAATCGAAAATGTTCTATACTGTACATATGTTATGTGTGGCACCATTATTATCAATATATAATAACTAGATGGTGGCCCGATTCTAACGCATCGGGTATTCTAGAATATGTATGTAGTTTATTTATGAAGATTTAAGAATAATGCAATGAATACACAGCAAAAGCATGAGAACCGTGAATGCTTCTGATATTTTCCATAAAATTTCTACTGTGTTGATGCGTTCCTTTCATCAGTTGCTCAAACAGATCTGAGTAGTGAGGAGGTCTCGGTAGCCTAACTTTTCCTTTTTGGCAGCATTGAGTAAACAGATTGTCAGATGGTTTTTCATCAATGAAATTCAGAGAGTCGCATTTAGAGCAAACTGCATTCATATTCCCACAGTAGTGTTCAATAATTGTAGTTTCGTTGTCTGTTACGTAACGTGCAAGTTGTTGAATATTCAGCTGGGCTTGCCTTAGTTGGTAGAGCATTCGTTTTTCATGAATTTGCCGATCGTGTTGTTGTCTGTTTGCCCTGGATTGTGGAGATTCATACACCAGACATTGTCTGTGGGATTCCGCATTGTGTTCCTGCCTAGCAGCAGTTTGTTGTGGTGTCTCCTGTTTCCGACGTTGTCTGTGAGATTCAGCATCCTGGGCTTGTCTGGTGGCAGTTTGTGAAGTATCTCTTGCTTTCGATGCTGTCATTGCCGTGCTGCTGCTTTTCTGTCATCTTCAGTGGCGTATTTTAGCTTACGACCCATTGTAAGACAGGAAGCGTGAATCGTGATAGCGTACATTAAAGAAGTATCTGTTCAGCGTGACTGACAGAACGTGTTCAGTGAACATGAGTGAACTATGTTGCAATGTGACTGACAGAAAGTATTCAGCAAACGTGACAGAAGTACATCACACTGTGACTGACAGAACGTGTTCAGTAAACGTGACTGAACTACAGCACACTGTGACTGACAGAACTTGTTAAGTAAACATGAGTGAACTATGCAGGGCCGGCGTCACACCCACCGCCGCCCACACACATCGTGCCAGTACACCGCAATAATTATTTTCCCCTCCATTTGCTCTCTAACACAGGTTCTGTGACAGTCCCTGTGACGTTGCTAAGGCTGCTGTCGGGTATCCAAGGGTCATCCCCGCACCACTCCCGGGTGCGACCAATCAGCGACGCGGAATTTCCATTACAGACAGACAGAATTAGACGATTATATAGTAGATAATGCTACGCATAAGGGATTACACTTTTTAGATGGTGCTGTACATAAAAAGAGATGTGACTAACTTGTAACGGATAGTACTTTAAAGGAAATCTAATTGATTTCCATTGCCCATCACCTCCTTTCAGACTGCCAGCATGTGTTTATTTTTCTGTCTAATGAGCCCTTTGTGCAGTGTAAGTAATGCAGTGATTGGCAAAAAAATGTATGAAATTTGAATTTATGTGTTTTCTTTGGTTGGTCAAGAAGCACAGACTATTGTTTGTACAAACCAGGATGTTGACTTTTGAGTTGATGTTTGTTGTAACATATTGTGTTGTTATCTTGGATGACAAGGATATAGGGTAATTGTACAACAGATGTTTGCTAATATGTTGATTACACATTGCCCAGGCCTGCTAGTTTGTTGATCTGCAAAACAGAGAAGAATAAACTATGCAGATTGATTAAATATTCAAACAATTAGCGTTAACTCATACCACCTCCCCCCTGGTTGTAGCTGATGACCAGAGCTACAGATGTGGGTATAAAAAAGGATTATTATCATTGTGCAAGGTGAATCAAGAGACTTGAAAGAACAACAGCCAGGACACTATGACTCCATAAAAGAACACTCTACCAGGGCAACATGGCTCAATCAAGAGGGACACAGATTTGCCATTCTGCAGGATGCCATCTTAGTGGTCCACTGCCCCGATTGGAAAAACACAGATCAGCTCCATTGACTATCACTGAAAGCATAGATACATTTGGGGAAGCCAGGATTTGAACCAACCAGTCACCTGAACCCCATAGATACGTTTGGGGAAGTCAGGATTCGGATCCACTGGGCGCCATGATTCGAAGATGCCAGGTTGTGACCATCCGGTCACCTAGCCATGCATCTCAACAGACAATCATCTTCCTAAGCCTGTTGTTACCTCCGCTCTGTGGGTGCCCATCAAAAGCTGGGTGCCACTGGTGGGGATAGTTGGCCCTGGAAACTCCGAAGTCGCATCTGCTCTAATCCCGGGAAGTCAGCGGAAGGGGTAGACTCTCTAATTGTGCACAATCTTGGGTATTTTGCTGGGACTGTTCTATATGTTACTGTTTGGTGGTTCAATAAAGTATTGCCACGCTATTTTATCCTCACGCTGTGTTGTCTGAGTAGTTTTTTGCCCATGATAAAAAGCGGACGTTGAGTGGGATGAGCCCTGGTCCATGCAGTCTCGGGCCAGAAGATGACAGCACCCACTGACCCCCCCGTGTCTCCACATATATCAAATGGAAAGAAGAGGACATATCTAAAGAAGAATATAGTGCTGTTTGCAGGAAATGCAGGACAAACGTTAGAAGAGTTAAAACCAGTAATAAAGTGAGGCTTGCCAGGGAGACCAAAAGCAATAGAAAAGGATTTTGGGGGTATGTCAAAAACAAAAGAAAAGTCAAAGATACGATAGGATTTTTACAGGATGATAAGGGAAAAGTGGTCAAAAATGATGTTGAGAAGGTTAAACTTTTAAATTCCTATTTTGCATCTGTGTTCTTTTAGAAAGCAAGTGTAACATCAACTGATCACTGATTTACACTCTGATATCAAAGGAATAAACGAAAACACATTATCTATAAACGGAGAGATGGTGATGGAACACTTAGCTAATTTAAATTAAGTTAAATCTTCTGTTCCAGATGAATTACATCCTAGGGTACTGAAAGAGATAGCAGAGGAAATTGCGGAACCACTAGTCAGAATTTTGAAAATTCTTGGAGAACAGGAAAAGTCCCAGAAGATTGGAGAAGGGCAAATATTGTCCCTATCTTTAAAAAAAGGAAAGCCATGAAAGAGAGCCAGGAAGGACTGTAGAGGCCAGTGAGCATTACTTCTATACCAGGAAAGATGGATGTAAGTAGTTGGATAAAAATACAGTAATTAACGTAATCTAATTTCCTTCTATGATATAATTACTCACTGGATAGATCAGGGAAACATCGTTGATATAGTATAGTTCAGAAAAGCATTTGATAAAGTATCTCCTACTATCCTTATTGAAAAAATAACCAAGTATGGGATTGACAAGGCTACGGTTAGGTGGATTCATAATTGGCTCAGTTATTGTGCTCAAAGAGTAGAAATGATTGCACATCCAACCAGAAGAATGTTTCAAGAAAGGTACCAAAAGGCTCTGTCTTGACCTTAGTGTTGTTCAAAATTTTTATAAATGCTTTAGATAAGGGAACTGAAGGTAAGCTAATCAAATTTGCAGATGATGCAAAGCTAAGAGGCATAGCTACAGTAGCACTAGACAAAGGAATCAGGAGGCTCTAGATATTCTTTAACAATGGAAAGTGGCTAATAGAATGGTATTTAACGGAAAAATGCAAGATTCTACATCTGGGCAAGAAGAACGAAAATTACATCTACAGAATGGGAGGAATAGAACTAAGCAACAGCAAGTGTGAAAAAGACTTGGGTATACTAATAGATCACAGAATGCATGAGTCAACAGTGTGATGCAGCAGCAAAATAGGCAAACACAGTTCTGGGATGTATTAAGAGAAGCATAGAGTCTAGATCACCTGATGTAATTATCCCCGTTTACTTCCCTTTGGTCAGACCTCATCTGAAATACTGTGTCCTGTTCTGGGCATCACATTTTAAAAAAGACATTGAAAAACTGCAGCAACTTCAGAGAAGAGCTACCAGGATGGTGAGCAGACTGGAAAATATATGTCAAAAGATGAACAGATAAAGGATCTAGGAATGTTTAGCTTGCAAAAAAGAAGGCTAAGCGGAGACTAAATGGATGTCTACAAATATCTGAAGGGATCTCACAATGTAGATGGATTATCCATACTTTATTCTCATTTACAAATGGAAACACAAGAAACTATGGAATGAAACTGAATGGGAGAAGATACAGATTAGACATTAGAAAAAACTTTTTGACAGTGAGTGTGATCAATGAGTGGAACAGGCTGCCACAAAAGGTGATGAGTTCTCCTTCACTGGAAGTCTTCAATCAGTGAATCCTTCCTTGAGCAAGGCGTTGGAGACTATGACCCTGGTGGTCACTTCTAACTCTAAAATTTTATGATTCTATGACGCTACTGAATTACATGGGTCAGTGAGCTGTCCATGAGCTATCCGACCAAAATCACAAAGCACACTTCCGATTTATACGCTCGTCTGCATGAGCCCTTAGGTTATGGTAGCTCTCCTAATAAAAACAAGAGAAAATAAACTGACGATGGGTGTGACTAAGCTCGGTGGAAACAAGGAGTTTCTTTTATTTATTATGCAGCTGTAAATTTTGTTCTTTGATATCATGTAATAAACACCTACGTTTATGCATTGAATGCCTATAGTCATTGAGCCAAGGAGAAGGAAGTCTGGGAGCTTCAACGAAATCTAAACATGTAACAAAATGAGGTCGAGTCCAATCAATTAGAACAGGTGGGTGTTCGTCCTGCTGGTGAGCACAGCAAAACATGAAAGAAAGGGAAGGCAGCAGCACTCCACCGGAATAGCAAAATCCAAAAACTTTATTCAGGCATGTCCAGCCATATTAAAAACATGAGAAAACCTGACACGTTTCAGGTGCATTACCTGCACCTTAACTCATAGGAGCCTATAACTATATTTGGGGCAATCTGAACATGGTTCCCCTTCATGCCCCAGTACCCAAGTTGTTGCCCAAATTGTCCTTATTATTATCTGCTCCTGGATGCATCATACTTGCTTTTCTAAGTATGATTTATAGCTGACACTTGCCCTTGGCTGATTTAAAATGGTGTTTATACTGTAGGTGTGCATGGGTGCTGTACACAAAAGCTTTGAGATTTTACTTAAATACAAATTATGTAGTTGTTTCGCTGTTTTAGATTCTTTGGAACAAAACTTGGTTATGAAGAGGCACAGCTAGTATAAAATTATAAACTTCCTCCTCTCAAGATATTTTCAAGATTTTAACAAGGAATATGGTATGGTAAACCTTACAGGGGAAATAAAAAAATGCAGACAGCACAAGAAATTAACCAATGTAGATTTTATTAATCACAGAGAATATATGCTGATAAACTTTTTTATTTAAGAATAAAGAACATAATAAAATAGGAGACCCTAAGTCCACGATAAGCCTGTGAATAATGTAGCTGGTTAATTATGCTTAATATATAACCAGAAATGTGTGATAATAAACACGAATAAATGTACAACACCAAAAACTATATAAAAGCTATAGGACATAATAAATGCAGTATAATTAACAAAAAATTAATTAATTAAATAATGTGCATCTAAGCGCAATTCACCTAAATTTGACACAAATCGCTAGTAATGATATGATGAAACAGTGCAGATCCAAACAATAATAGTATGTCGCTATATACCTGATACGCATTGGATGCAAAATTACCTTTGAAAAGGTCAGATGTGTGTAAGGAAACAGTGGCCGAACCAAATATATAATCGCTCCCCCAGCTCTAGGCATCATCGCAAATTACTGGGAGATAGAACCGCACAGGATGGGATCCTCCCCAGCGACCCCCCACGCAGCTTGGGCAAAGCATAAAATCATTACAGCGCATGCGCAACTCTTTCCTTGACCCGGAAATGACTGCTTGCCTTGGAGACTTCCGGGGCAAGGAAAGTGAAGGACAATAGTTGCGCATGCGCTGTAATGATTTTTTTTTTGCTTTGCCCACTGTTGGGCAAAGCACACTGCGCATGCGTGGGGGGGAATTTGAAAAGCGCAATCGCGGGAAGCCGAACGCCATCTGTGCGATTCACAGACGGCCATACGCAAGAGATGCCGAGGAGCTGGGGGGGGAGAGAGAAAACACCGCCCTCCGGACCGGACCGCCCTGATTGACAGACGACCAAAAAACCTGACCTTTACAAAGGTATTTTGCTATCAAAACGGGGGTATCAGGATATAAGCTACATACCGATAGCTTGCTTATGGGATGCACTATTCAGTCATATCTTTAGCTGATATGGCTAAAATGGGGTGACAGATTCCCTTTAAAAAAAACATTGCAAAGAAGGACATAACCCCGTAGTGTAGAAAAAATTCTCGTCCTCATTGGTTCAATGCATATCATAATTTATATATTTTCCGTTTAAATTGGTTGACTGGTTGCAGCATATTAATAACATATCCATAGAATAGGTCATCAATATTGGATCAATGAGGGTTCGATAACCGGCACCACCAGTGATCAGCTATTGTTTGCTTTGGACGCCACAAGATGTAAACTCTTTGAATGGAGTTGCAAAGCGCAGCTACATTCACTGTGTAGAGTCCTGAAGAACATCTGCTATCAAAAGAAGAACAGGAAATAAAAGTTGCTTGTTGAGGTGGTCTGGGTGTTGAAACCCATTGATCTCCTATTAATGAGCTATTCTTTGGGTAGGTTATCTACACTTTGTGACCCCTTAAACTCTTTTTCGAGGACACTGATACAGAAGACCTGAATTGTATGTCCTAAATTTCTTTGGTGCTTCTGCATTAGTCACTGACTGAAAATCTGTCTGGAGTTTTTGAACATTAAATATTGGTACTGGTTTCTCCAGAACAAATAAATGTTGTCCATATTTTCATCCAATATATGCAACAAAGAAAGCAAATATCTTAACATCATGCAGGGATTGCCTGTTTGTTAGGGAATACCCACATGTGAACATAATATACGAGCATGCCCAAGATACTCGGATAACACCTGAGCATGCTCAGATAAAGACGTTATCCGAGCACGTTCGCTCACCACTAATGTCGACATGCAAAAAATTGAACAGCACTCAGATTACATTAATGGAGAAGGTGGAAAAACGTTCTTCTTTCTTTACACAAAAAATCAGATCTCCCTCTGGTCTAACTCTGATCAAACTCTAATCAGCGTCTTATTAGCATAGCTGGACAGATTTTTTTCGGATGCACCTACCCTTAGGGTAATTAGTACGTGATGTTACCAGGCAGCATTACAAATGTAATCGGTTATCTAGCCATACTGTAGCCATCCTAATGTCGATTTCCCACTTTTCTATACCCTTGGCTCTTGGCATAAAATCTTAATGTGCCATTTTAATATTGAGAATTGCCAACATTATATTCACTGACTTTTATGGAAGATTTCAGCTGATTAGTCTAGGCCAGTTGAAGAAAAGAAGTTTTGCAGACACAAATAGAGAAAGTAAGACATTTTATAGGTGACTAGTTAGTTTATCACACCTACCTGTATATTGCTAAATTGATGCTGTTATGCTGTGTAGGAAGCAGACTGGAAGGTTGTGGTGGGAGACCGACACTTACCATGCAAATACTAAAAGTTTTCACTGTGTGGGATGCTATTGCACTTCAGCTTATGAAGGATAAAACAGTATTTTTCTTAGCACAACTCTCACTAGAAACCAGTATCTTATGCATGTCCCAGTAAAGTTTACTGGTTATTGTTGTACTGTTGCACTGTTGACCAACATTAAAAATGTCAGATCAATTTTCAAAAATAGCATTTCTCTGGTCCATGTATTGCATAAAGTATTACCGCTAAGCTATATTTACTTAAATTGGATTGCAATATAATATTACAACAGATTGGCAGAACTGGCACTGCTCCTAGAGATAATTTGGATTTTTTTTTAATACTATGAAAATCTTTTAATTTTTTAAATCCTGGACACCAGATAGACGGTTAGAGTTGGAAGGGACCACCAGGGTCATCATGTCAAACCCCCTGCTCAATGCTAGATTCACTAAACCATCTCAAACAGATATCTGTCCAGCCCTGGTCAGCTCTGACAAGATGTGTGTGAGTTAACTTGTTTAAATTTATTTGGTTGTTGGAAAAGCATTCTAAATTTGTCAGTAAACGTTCATGTGGCCAGTTTGGTGTTAGTCATGGTGATGCTTCTAGGAGAATAAACAGTTTCTGGGCTTCTTAAAAGATCTGTAACAAATTTAATGTACTCGTGAGTGCAATGAAGCATTCGGCAGCATCATTCACAATTTTCCAGTGACTTTTGAGGAATCACAGGATCAAAGAATCATAGAATGTTAGAGTTGGAAGGGACCTCAAGGGTCATCATATCCAATCCCCTGCTAAATAGAGGATTCAATAAGCCATCTCAGACAGATGTCTGTCCAGCCTCTGTTTGAAGACTTTCATTGAAGGAGAACTCACCACCTCTCATGGCAACCTGTTCCACTTATTGATCATCCTCACTGTCAAAGCTTTTTTTTTAATATCTAATCTGTATCTTCTCCCTTTAAGATTCATTCCATTGTTTCTCATGTTTCCATGTACAAATGAGAATAAGGATGATCCCTCTACACTGTGACATCCCTTCAGATATTTGTAGATAGCTATTAAATCTCCTCTTAGCCTTCTTTTTTGCAAGCTAAGTATTCTCAGATCCTTTAACTGTTCCTCATAGGACACACTTTGCAGTCTGCTCACCATTCTGGTAGCTCTTCTCTGAACTTGCTCTGGTATTTCATTGTCTTTTTTTAAATTGTGGTGCCCAGAACTGGACACAGTATTCCAGATGAGGTATGACCAAGGGTAGTAGATGGGGATAATTACATCACGTGATCTAGACTCTATGCTTCTCTTTATACATCCTAGAACTGTTTTGCCTTTTTTTGCTGCTGCACACACTGTTGTCTCATGTGCAGTCTGTGATTTATTTGTATACCCAAGTCTTTTTCACACGTGCTGTTGCTTAGTTTTATTCCTCCCATTCTATAGAGGTGATTTTTGTTTTCCTTGCCCAGATGTAGAATCTTGCATTTCTTAGTTAAATACCATTCTATTAGTCGCTGTCCATTGTTCAAGCATATCTAGATACTTTTGAAAGCTTTTTCTGTCTTCTCTAGAGTTAGCAATCCCTCCTAGCTTTGCATCATCTGCAAATTTGATCAGTTTACCTTCAGTTCCCATAGCTAGATCATTTATAAAAATGTTGAACAACACTGAGGCCAGGAAAGAGTCTTGTGATATCTCACTTAAAACACTCTTCCAATTGAATGTGCAACTCTTTGTTATTACTCTTTGAGTACTATCGCTGAGCCAGTTATGAATCCACCTAACCATAGCCTTGTCAATCCCAAACTTGGTGATTTTTTAAATAAAGATAGTATGAGATACTTTATCAAATGCTTTACTGAAATCAAAATATAACACATTTACCTGATCCACCCAGTCAGTGATTCCATCATAGAAGGAAATTAGAATAGTCTGACCTAACTTGTTATGCTGCCTCATGTTACTGTATTCTTATCCAAGTAGTTACATACATGCTGTTTAAAAATTTGTTCAAAGATCTTTTCTGGCACAGAAGTTATGCTCACTGGCCTGTAATTTCCAGGCTCCATCTTCTTTCCTTTTTTTGAAGATAGGGACAACCTTTGCACTTCTTCAATCTTCTGGGAATTCTCCTGTTCTCCAGGATTTTTCAAATATTCTAGCTAGTAGTTCTGCAATTTCATCTGCTAACTCTTTCAATACCCTAGGATGTATTTGTGGCGCCCTGAGGGTCCAGTCGCCACAGAGATGTTGCATCTCACCCAGAGGTGTGACACCTGACTCTCAGGTAAGGAGGAAGCACCCCATTGACTCCATCACCGCATCCACACACATCATGCCAGTGCTGAGCATCAGGCTGGTTAGTAAATGGTGTAGAGTTGAGTGGGTGGAGCCAGCTGCAGCATTAGGCTGCAGCCTCTGAGTTTAGAGATTCAGTCAGAGACAGGCAGGCAGTGAGTGGGTACTGGCCTGACCTGCAGCTCCTCTGAGTTCACCTCAGGGAGCCGTGCTGAGAGGGTGAACGGGTCCTGGGCCGAGATGACCTCACAAGTCGTAGCCCATTGCAAAGGAGGACCAGGCGAACATCGGGGAATGGTCCCTAGACTAGTGGGAAAGTTCAGCTTCACTAGTAACACAGAGAACAGTGGGTCTCTTCAAGGGGCCACCAGCCACCATAATCTCACCGGGAGGAAGCTTAGGGGTCAAGTACATCCAGGACTTCCGTACTGCGTGGCCTAGGCAACCACCAGTCCAGACTGGTAACTGAAAGGGCCCAATACTACCTCGTCCGAGGGCTCTGTGGTGGCGGGTGCAGAAAAGTGAGGAGTGTAGCACCAAGGGAAGAAGCCGGAAAGGAACATAAAGGGAGTCTTTTGGGAGTGTGACCAATCTACCTGAGGGTTGCTGGACTACTCACTGGAAGGACACAGTGCCCGGCTGGCATCTGTACTGAGCTCAACAGACTGTGAGTAAAAACTCTGAAACTGCAACAGAACTGTTTCCTGATTATTCCAGCGACGCACACTCCCCTCTGCTACATCCCTCTGCACCATTGCTACACCTTACATCTATCTGCCCTGGGAGGACACAGTGTTACTTGTAGAAGACTTATCATCTAGCTGCACAACACCATCCCTTCCAGAGGACCTGCACAGCAGCGCTGCTCACCCTGACCAGGTACTACAGGTGGCGTCATGACAAACTACACGAACACTAATCCCCTGTAAATATTCCCCTTTTTGGTGAGCGCCCAGGGCCACGGACCGAGCCGTGGCTGCCTGTGACATCCCCCATAGAAGTCGACGGGCTCGGTGCCAAGTACCCCACGGCCTTGGCGGGCGGCTCATATTTCATCTGGACTAGGAGATTTAAATGTATTTAAAAGTGTTCCCTCGCCATCTCTATGTTTATAGATATAGTGGATTCTTTTATTCCTTTGATGGCAGTGTGAAGATCAATTGAAGTTACAATTGTTTTCTTAGAGAACAAAGATGCATAATAGAAATTTAAGAGTTCGGCCTTCTCAACATGATTTGTGACCACTTCATCATTTTCATCCTGGAAAAATCCTGTAGCATTTTTTACTTTTTTTTGCTTTTCACATATCCCCAAAATACTTTTTTTCTTCTTTTGGTCCCCCTTGCAAGCCTCACTTCAGGAAGAATCGATGTAATTTGCATTAGTATGCTACAGACAGAAATTCTTGGTTTATTTCTAGTGATGAGTGAGTATGCTCATTGCTTGGGTTTTCCCGAGCACGCTTGGGTGATCTTCAGGTATTTGGGTGTGCTCTGAGATTTAGTTTCTGTTGCCACAGCTGCATGATTTGCGGCTGCTTGACAGCCTGAATACATGTGGGGATTGCCTGTTTGTTAGGGAATCACCACATGTAAATGGATTTACCTGTGGCAAAACACTTTTGTATGCCCTGTCATAGCATGATGGATATGGAATTACTTATATTAAAATCTAACTTTAAATCTGAGAAAGATAGAAAGGTTTGGAAAAATAAGCTTATGATGACCTTTGACACTCTTAGTGCTGGAATGAATATATCACACGGATTCATGTCTTTCTACATCAATTAAGGAATCTGCTTCTCTGACCTTCTAGGGGCATCAAAACACAATAGCAGACTCCAATCAGAGGGCAATAAAACTTTCACTCCTTATCTATGAACTGTTCCAATATTTATGTTCATCCCTCTGCCATAATGACAGTTCTGCTTCACGTCACTTGTCTTATCTTATTGCATTTTTTCTGTACTGTGTTATGTAAAAATATGTGATTCTTCAGATGTTGTATTAGTCTTCGCCTGATGAAGAGACCTGAGTAGTCTCGAAAGCTTGGAATTTGTTACCATCTTTTCAGTTAGCCATTAAAAGGTATCAACCACTGAGGACTCTCAAGTCTAAGGCTAAGTGCACACGTTCAGGAATGTTTGCAGAATATTCCTGAGCAAAAACTGACTTTTTCCGCGATAAAAACGCGCATTTTTTGCGCAGATTTTTCGCGGTTTTTGTGCGTTTTTGCGCGGATTTGACGCGTTTTTACCGCGATTTTTTACTGAACTTTCTAGGTCAATAATATAGCGGGAAAAACGCTAGAATTCCGCAAAATTAATGAACATGTTGCTAGATTTTCCGCGATGCGTTTTTTTCGCGGAAAAAGACGCACCATGTGCACAAAAATTGCGGAATTCATTCTAAATGATAGGATGCTTAATTCATGTGTTTTTGATGCGTTTTTTCTCGCAAAAAAACGTGAAAAAAACGCAAATAATCCTGAACGTGTGCACTTAGCCTAAATATTTTTCACATGTATTCAGGCTTTTAAGCAGCAGCAAATCATGCAGCTGTGGTGACAGAAACTAAATCTCCAATTACGCCCAAATACTCGGAGATCACCCGCTCATCACTATTTATTTCCAGCTCAAAAAAACATTTTTTTTGAGGTGATCAACATGAAGCGATGAAGCTTCCTGTGTGACACAAGGTCTTTGGCAAGCTATATGCGAGCTGAACACACATCGTTGCCTTCCTTCTGCCAGTAGCATCTCAACTTTTTCTGCAGTTGGAACTTCACTATCAAAAAAGCCAGACTCAGCAAAATCTCACTGAGGTACCACAGGTGTCTGTTGAAAGTTTTTATTGCTTCCTCAGCAGCAACAGGCGGGTTGATTCCTTTGTATGCTACGAGTTCTTGTAGTAATGTCAAGTCATTTCACAGTGATGTGGCTGAGATCAGACAGAAGTACCAAACCTTCAAGAATTAGCGGACAGTAAGGCTAAGTGCACACGATCAGGAATAATTGCGTTTTTTTCGCGGTTTTTCCGCGGTTTTCCGCGGTAAAAACGCGATAAAAACGCAAGCATTAAGCATCCTATACATGTTAATTGATTCCGCATGTTTTGGCCACATGTTGCGTTTTTTTCCGCGAAAAAAACGCTTTGCGGAAAAAATAGCAACATGTTCATTAATTTAGCGTAACCGCGGTGATTCCGCCGCCATAGGAATGCATTGAACCGCTTACTTTCCGCATGTGGCTATGCCCACTATGCGCAATGTAAGCGGTTCATGTGCGGATGGTACCCAGGGTCTGGAGCAGAGGAGACTCTCCTCCAGGCCCTGGGTACCATATCCCTGGTAAAACAATAATTAAAATAAAAAATAATGATATTCTCACCTTCCGGCGGCCCCCGCAGCCTTCCCGCGGCCCCCGCAGCCTTCCCGCCTTCAGCGACGCTCCCGGCAACTTCCGGTCCCAAGAGTGCTTTGCGAGAATCACCCAGATGGCATAGCGGTCTCGCGAGATGCTACGTCATCGGTGTGATTTGTTGCAAAGCACTCCTGGGACCGGAAGTTGCCGGGAGCGTCGCTGAAGGCGGGAAGGCTGCGGGGGCCGCCGGAAGGTGAGAATATCATTATTTATTATTTTTTTTATTATTTTTTACATTAGATCTTTTTACTATTGATGCGACATAGGCGGCATCAATAGTAAAAAGTTGGTCACACTTGTCAAACACTATGTTTGACTCGTGTGACCAACCTGTCAATCAGTTTTCCAAGCGATGCTACAGAACGCTAGGAAAACGCTAGCATTCTGCAAGCTAATTACGCTTGCAAAACGCTATTATTCTGGCGGGAATCAGCATAAAAAAACGTGCGTATTTCCTGCGGGAGAAGTGCGGGATTGCCGCGGAAATTTCCGCGGCAATTCCGCAACGTGTGAACTTAGCCTAAAAGTGCAAAATTGATGACGATTTTTTAACTCTGTCATAGCTAAACAAAATTGATGACAATTGGTGCAAAATTCAACTAGACACTCAATAAGTGGAACTAGCTCAGTTGAAACTGTCATCTTTCATTCCATCCAAAATCTTGGTTTTATTCAGTTGATTCCAGGCAGCCGAAAATCTCTCAAACAACTTCATATTTGGACCTGTTGATGCTGGCCACAATTTATCAAACACACTTACAATAGTTAGCTTGTGATTGTGGTGCCTACATGGCAAACTATGTAGTTCTTTCTGCAGATTCTGTTGCAAGAGGATTCACACACCAGCCTTTTTGTACCAGTGTTATATGACATGAACTTAACTTTATCCAAGAGCTGTCAGTCCAGCAGAACCTCGACTACAGTCTTGGCTTGTGCTGTTCTTGTGTTGTGCTCTGGGGCTGACAATACCATCTCAGTTCCTTTTCTTGACACTAGTACTGCCAGCCACTTAGTAGTTTCATTGTCCGACTGGCTTGTAAACTTTTTCCCGTCCCAGTGTATAGTCAGTGGACCACTGCTATCAAGGAAAACTGTGATAGCATTTGCTGCAATTTCTCGATGCCGGCGACGAGCCTGTCTGATAGATTCCCTATTCAACTTGAGAGTGTTTGGATCACGGCCAAGAGACTGAGAAGCGGCATTAAGCAGGTAGGTCACTTTTCTATCACTGGCATTAGTTCTGTCTGGAGCTGCAGCAAATTTGGAGTCACAATGTTGCCACATCTTACCGATTTCATGTTTCTTGGGACAAAAATGCCCTTTGCCCTCATCACTATCGTCGGAATCACCGTTGTCGCTACAACTGCTTCCACTATTGCAAGGTTCATCCGATGCTGTTGACTGCCGAACTTGCTCAGTTTCCTTTTTTCTTCTTTTCGCTGTCTGTAATTCTCTTATATATTTTTTTCTACAAATCATTATGAGAGACTTTGATAAAACAAATTTTATTTTTTTCTATAGAACGCATTGTCATCACCCAAGGGCACACGTTGAGTATTTGGTTAATTTTTTACTTCAGAATTTGTAAGACAAAACAAGGAGTGGGTGATAAAAACAGAAGTGGTGACGTGTCTCTATTATACTTTTCCTGTAATTGTTCCACTCCTGGTTTTGGCTTACAAATACTGAGATAAAAAACTCACCAAATAGTCAACATGTGAACGTGGTATATAAGAGTTTTCAGCTTTGCTTCATTAGACCAATTTTATTAAAATTTCTTATGAAACGTTCAATTAGCAGTGAGTTACTAATGGAGAAAGTGGAATACACCTAGAAAGAGCTTAGTATTATTATTGAGGAATTTTGCAAGGGAACCCTCACAAGCTGCCATCTCAAAATGACAAGGGTTGTTGGGAGGAGCAGTGAAGAATGGATAAAAAGGGAGGAGCATCAATAATGAGGACTGTAGTCAGTCTGTGTATAATGATTTTTGGAGCTAGAGTTGGTCTGTATGTTAATTATGTCAAGGTCTGTTCCACCTGAGAGGATGTGTGTGCTGGAAGCTGGTGCTAACTTGAACATGAGAGCAGACTATGAGTTGATTGTATGATAGCTTGTAATATAGGGTGTAGGGAAGTTGTCTGTAGAAGAGGGTGGTTTGTAGCGATCCATACGGGCTACCACTTCACTCATGCCATCACATGGTGAGTGCTTATGTGTCACGCAATGCCTTGTGACTGTGGCCACTAATCAGGTCACTAGAACTATGGGTGTCATAGTATATCCCTGTCCCCCGGATTACTCCTGAAAGTGGGGATGCCGGATTCATGTGTCTTGCTATGATCTTATATGAAGCCTTTTATGTCCCCTTTCCCACCAAGGGAGGTGGGAAGTCGAAATGTATAGGATATCACTTACCAGACAAATAAGAGAAGATGGACAGGGATAAATGAAAATAATCATTCAAAACACACTCACCAAACAGAGTGGAACACTGGAGTAACAGGAAGGAGATACCAAATAGGAGAAGATGAGGATGTGCACGCAAACAAAACTCCAAGCAATAATCTCCTGAACAAATCTTCAAACACCAACTCCAACCATGAACTATACCTCTAACTCCAAACCAGACATTAATAACTAACACTGGCAATTCCTAAGTGACAGAGGAGAGCATATATAGCAGAGGGAAGTGGCAAACACTGAACAGCTGCGACAATCCAGATAGGAAAACTCCAAGAGCTTCAACTGAACAGTTTAACTCTTGCACTTCCAGGAAGGAAAAACTTGGATGGTTTAATAAGATGGTAAAGTACTTCTAACCAGTGCAGGAGTTCGTGAAACCAGACACCGCAAACTTCTAGCCCTTCTCTATCACGGTATCCCCTTGACATTAAGTATCGAGCAGGCCCACAAGCTCAGTCCATTCCTCATGCAATGGCTGCTAGCAGCATTATACACCTAGAGAACACCCAGGAGTTTGCTACAAAAAGGGGTGATCTCCTGAACTCTTGGAAAACTTGGCATACCTTTCAGGAGCTACCGAAACAGAGTTGACTGGAACTTGTATGTCTTCCAAAATGGTATCAATAAAAACACCAGTTCGCCGCACAAAAAATAAGTCCTCAAACAGCTACATCAATGAAAATATGAAAATGCTATAGTTCTCAAAAATAGATACACAAACCAATTTTTTTTGACAAATTTAAGATTTTTTTTCACTGCTTAAATATTGAAGCAAAAAACTTTACATGTCTGGTATCACTGTAATTGTACTGACCTGGAGAATCATATTACCAGGTCATGTTTACCTCACAAAAAATGCATAAAAAGAAACCCCTAAGACATAGAAGAATTTGGAACATTTTTTATAGTCCTGTGTTTGTATAGTCCTGTATCTACCTCTACATCTAAGAAAAAATATTTCATTCAGCAGTAAGGGTAAAAATTAATTATACTTCATTTTACTCTAATGAAGAATAAATGAAATCCCAGAGATTGGTTGTTAGTAAGAAAGCTTAAGCCGTCTAAAACATTTCTAATATGCTCTTTCTGAAGAGTCTATAGATATAAGGCTAGCTTCACACTAGCGTTTGGCAGGGCTATGGAGGGCTGCATACTTCCTCCATTAAGCCCCGCCCACTGCCGCACCTCTTCCGTTCAGATCCACCTACCTCTGCATGCGTCCTGTGTACCTTATCTTTAACATTGGGTATGCAGGCCATGCGGATGTATGCGGATGTGTCCGCATGCGTCGTTTTGATGCTGCGTCGACAGCATCAAAATGCAACATGTTGCATTTGACGCAGTTTAGTGCAGCGTTAAAACTACGCATGCGGACACATCCGCAAACATCCGCATGGCCTGCATACCCAATGTTAAAGATAAGGTACACAGGACAACCAAACTTTTACTTGTGGAATGGCAGTATTTACAGTATTTACAGGCAAGTATAGAGGATAAGGTCAAAGGGTTGTCATCTTTTCCACATGTACCGGATGCAACTTCAGCTCTGGTTCTCGGTTTTGGTTAGAACATCTCTTTTACTATCTCTTCTAGTTCTAGGGATCCTCTCCTTTTCCTGCAGTTTATCTGAAGTCCATCTCATTCCGCCTCTAAAGGTTTGAGTCCAGTTTTTCCTGCAGCTTCACAGAAGGAGTGTGCTCCCAGGCACCAACGTCTATATCTAGGTCCCCATGCCGGCAAAAGGGGACTCATGCGGAGGGGTTCTCTGGTAATCCACTTCCCCGAGGTTCTGGGCTCACACTGTCCCTAGCTGCTCCTTCCTGAGCCTGTCACTTGTCACTTCTCAGCATTCACTGGACCTGTCACTTCCTTTCCTTGACACTAACTCTCAGTTCCCCCTCCCAAACTGGTCTGGCCATTACAGTTAACCCTGTCTAAGTTACCTGCAGCCCCAGTATTACCCTTTTAAAACACACATGAACATCATAATACATTGAACCCTTTAGAGTGTCAGGGAGAAGACCATCAGCTCCACCATTCCTACATAGTGAATAAAGACTAGGGTCCTGGTTCATCAAGACTTGCGTGCAAAAAGCTACAACAGTGCACTGGAGTAAAATGTGCCAAATAAATCAAAAGGCATGCACCTGTTAATGAATTTGGATGAACTTTTACCTGCCATATATTATGGCAAGAAATGAACTCCAGCCAAGGACTGGAGTACATCTTTATCGTAATTTAATTAACGGTAAATAACTCATTTTTAATTTACACCATTTTTGTGGCATGAAGTATTTTAAATTTGCCAGTCGCATTCCGCCACACTCCCTCTTGTCAAAGCACCATCTACTTTTCAACGAGCAAACAGAGCACGCCAAGACTGGTATAAAAATACCAAAACGCACAGAACTTTTGCACAAACATGAGTTACGCAAAAATGTTGCCACTAGTGTTGAGCATTCCGATACCGCAAGTATCGGGTATCGGCCGATATTCGCTGTATCGGAATTCCGATACTTAGTTCCGATATTTTTCCAATATCGTATACCGGAATCGGAAGTTCCCATAATTCTTTGAGAGGCAATGTGATTTTAGTCAGCCAATGAGGAATCTTATGAAGTGTGGGCACATCCTGTAATGCTGCGGTCATCTTAACTAATGGCATGGCTGTGATTGGCTGCTGAAATGATGTCAGAATGCACTATAAAAGGCGCCGCCGCCATTTTAGCGTCACTGTGCTGTGAACTCAGTTAGGGACAGAACGCTGTTCTGCTGACTTTGAGGGACAGTTAGACATTGCGATTTTGTGTACTGTGCTTTAGGCAGGCTAGTTTACCAACCGCTGTGTAAAAAACTTCCTTTTTCCAGTGTTGTTTTAACAGCTCTGTGCAAGGTGTGTGTGACAGTGCAGGTGACGCTGCAGTTTGCTCTGCATCCACCGCTGTTTGTAGGCATCTGCACGTGTCACTCACTGACTCTTTTTTTTATTTTATTTTGTGGAATTGGTGCAGCTCCATTATATTTGAAAAAAATCTAATCTATTAGTGTGACGCGCTTCCATCCGTATACAATACATTGGTTGCAAACACTATAGAAGTACAGAAAGGAGCCTTTCACAGATAGTGAACAGTTGTGTTTCAGTGTTCACTGCAGTCTGTGAGGTTTTGATTTTTTGAGTGCAGATCACGCTCCAGTTAGTTCTTCAACCACTGCTGGTTGTAGTCTGCTGAGCGTGTGTCACTGCCTCATCCTTCACATTTTTCTCTAATTGGTGCTGCTCCATTATATTTGAAAAAAATCTAATCTATTAGTGTGACGCGCTTCCATCCGTATACAATACATTGGTTGCAAACACTATAGAAGTACACAAAGGGGCCTTTCACAGCTACTGAACAGTTGTCTGCAGTGTTCACTGTAGTCTGTGAGCTTTTCATTTTTTGAGTGCAGATTACGCTCCAGTTAGTTCTTCAACCACTGCTGGTTGTAGTCTGCTGAGCGTGTGTCACTGCCTCATCCTTCACATTTTTCTCTAATTGGTGCTGCTCCATTATATTTGAAAAAAATCTAATCTATTAGTGTGACGCGCTTCCATCCGTATACAATACATTGGTTGCAAACACTATAGAAGTACACAAAGGGGCCTTTCACAGCTACTGAACAGTTGTCTGCAGTGTTCACTGTAGTCTGTGAGCTTTTCATTTTTTGAGTGCAGATTATGCTCCAGTTAGTTCTTCAACCACTGCTGGTTGTAGTCTGCTGAGCGTGTGTCACTGCCTCATCCTTCACATTTTTCTCTAATTGGTGCTGCTCCATTATATTTGAAAAAAATCTAATCTATTAGTGTGACGCGCTTCCATCCGTATACAATACATTGGTTGCAAACACTATAGAAGTACACAAAGGGGCCTTTCACAGCTACTGAACAGTTGTCTGCAGTGTTCACTGTAGTCTGTGAGCTTTTCATTTTTTGAGTGCAGATTACGCTCCAGTTAGTTCTTCAACCACTGCTGGTTGTAGTCTGCTGAGCGTGTGTCACTGCCTCATCCTTCACATTTTTCTCTAATTGGTGCTGCTCCATTATATTTGAAAAAAATCTAATCTATTAGTGTGACGCGCTTCCATCCGTATACAATACATTGGTTGCAAACACTATAGAAGTACACAAAGGGGCCTTTCACAGCTACTGAACAGTTGTCTGCAGTGTTCACTGTAGTCTGTGAGCTTTTCATTTTTTGAGTGCAGATTACGCTCCAGTTAGTTCTTCAACCACTGCTGGTTGTAGTCTGCTGAGCGTGTGTCACTGCCTCATCCTTCACATTTTTCTCTAATTGGTGCTGCTCCATTATATTTGAAAAAAATCTAATCTATTAGTGTGACGCGCTTCCATCCGTATACAATACATTGGTTGCAAACACTATAGAAGTACACAAAGGGGCCTTTCACAGCTACTGAACAGTTGTTTGCAGTGTTCACTGTAGTCTGTGAGCTTTTCATTTTTTGAGTGCAGATTACGCTCCAGTTAGTTCTTCAACCACTGCTGGTTGTAGTCTGCTGAGCGTGTGTCACTGCCTCATCCTTCACATTTTTCTCTAATTGGTGCTGCTCCATTATATTTGAAAAAATCTAATCTATTAGTGTGACGCGCTTCCATCCGTATACAATACATTGGTTGCAAACACTATAGAAGTACACAAAGGGGCCTTTCACAGCTACTGAACAGTTGTCTGCAGTGTTCACTGTAGTCTGTGAGCTTTACATTTTTTGAGTGTAGATTACGCTCCAGTTAGTTCTTCAACCACTGCTGGTTGTTGTCTGTTGAGCGTGTGTCACTGCCTCATCCTTCACATTTTTCTCTAATTGGTGCTGCTCCATTATATTTGAAAAAAAATCTAATCTATTAGTGTGACACGCTTCCATCCGTATACAATACATTGGTTGCAAACACTATAGAAGTACACAAAGGGGCCTTTCACAGCTACTGAACAGTTGTCTGCAGTGTTCACTGTAGTCTGTGAGCTTTCATTTTTGAGTGCAGATTACGCTCCAGTTAGTTCTTCAACCACTGCTGGTTGTAGTCTGCTGAGCGTGTGTCACTGCCTCATCCTTCACATTTTTCTCTAATTGGTGCTGCTCCATTATATTTGAAAAAATCTAATCTATTAGTGTGACGCGCTTCCATCCGTATACAATACATTGGTTGCAAACACTATAGAAGTACACAAAGGGGCCTTTCACAGCTACTGAACAGTTGTCTGCAGTGTTCACTGTAGTCTGTGAGCTTTTCATTTTTTGAGTGCAGATTACGCTCCAGTTAGTTCTTCAACCACTGCTGGTTGTAGTCTGCTGAGCATGTGTCACTGCCTCATCCTTCACATTTTTCTCTAATTGGTGCTGCTCCATTATATTTGAAAAAAATCTAATCTATTAGTGTGACGCGCTTCCATCCGTATACAATACATTGGTTGCAAACACTATAGAAGTAGACAAAGGGGCCTTTCACAGCTACTGAACAGTTGTCTGCAGTGTTCACTGCAGTCTCTGAGGAATAACCACACTTAGGCCTTATAACTTTTCTGACTTTCTTTATCAATCTACCAAGATGAAGAAGGCAGGGAGTAAGGCACGTGGTCGTGGCCGTGGAGTTTCAGCAGGGAGAGGACGTGGGGATTCTGTGGCTGCTGCCGCACCCAGTGACACAGCATCCACCAGTTTTCCCCGTGAGCGTTCCTTTATGTGCACTTTTGTAGGAGCTCAGCGTACCCCCCTGCTGCGGGAAGAACAAATTGAAGCCGTTGTTGGTTGGATGGCAGCCAATGCATCGACTTCAATTGCTTCCACCTCCTCTCAGGACCACAGCACTGTTGAACAACCATCTGTCTCTTCACCGCCTGCCAAATTGCCCAGGCAGTCAGAGAGCTCTGTAAAGGAGCCATCTGAGTCTCTGCTTCTGTTCTCAGAATCTGTTGGCTTGCAAACAGGGGCCCAGCCAAGCAGCATTCTGGAATGTGAAGAAGAGGCAGAATGCAGTGATGCGCAACAGCTGTGTCTCTCTGAATCTGAAGAGGCGGGTGAGCCAGTGCCGATGGTCAGCACACCGCAGAACGCATCTGATGATGATGAGACTCAGGTGCCAGTTTCTGTTGAGCATGGTGCTGGCCAGACCACCCAACAGCAGCAGGTGTTGGAAGAGGGTAGTGGAGATGATGAGGTCCAAGACCCAACATGGCGTGAGGAACAGGAAGGTGGTGGTAGCAGCTCTGAGGAAGAGATTGCCCCAACGGTCCAAACAGTAGGGAGAGGTAGGCTGCAGACTCGGTTGCCTGTAGCCTCCAGTTTGGCACCCGTTCGTAGCAGTTCTCTTCCAACAGCCAAAACGGGCGCTCCCAGGACTTGCACTGCGTGGTCCTTTTTTGACACACTTGCAGATGATATTTGCTATGTCAAATGCAAGCTGTGTAATCAAAAAGTAAAAAGAGGTAAAAGTGTCAGTAACCTTAATACCACAAATATGTGGAAACATGTGCGGTCAAAGCACGTGGTTGACTTACAAAGACACACTGGAGATGTAGGCCAACCTACAGCAGCACCTACATCTTCAGCTCGTGTTGGAGCCTCTTCCTCCAGCTCACACACAGCTGGTTCGGCTTCCTCACAGGATCGCCATGGAAGAACCTCTGTCACTGTTGTCCAGAGACCCAGTGTTATTCCACCCACAGCTGCAAGTTCCCTGTCATCCTCACACTCCCAGGCCACAAAACAGCCATCGGTAGCACAGGCATGGGATAAAAGACGGCCATACTCGGCAAACCATCCACGAGCACAGGGTCTGAATGCTGGCATTGCAAAACTCCTGTCCCTTGAAATGCTGTCATTCAGGCTGGTGGAGACTGACAGTTTCCGTAACTTAATGGCATTGGCAGTCCCACAATACAATGTGCCCAGCCGATTTTATTTCAGCAGGCAAGCCGTCCCTGGTCTGCAAAAGCATGTTGAGGGAAAAATTAAACATGCGCTACTAAACGCCGTCAGTAGCAAGGTCCACCTGACCACCGATGCGTGGACCAGTACCCATGGCCAGGGACGATACCTTTCCCTCACTGCCCATTGGGTCAATGTTGTGGAGCCGGGTGCAGATCTTGCGAGTGGCGCTGTACGTGTTCTGCCAACTCCAAGGATTGCAGGAATCAAGTCTGTCCACATTGACTCCTCCTCCTACTCCAGTTCCTCAGAATCATCGCTGCAGGAGCCGTCACGGTCTACCTCCACATGGACCCGTGAACGCTTACCTGATGCGACCGATATGAGCACAGCCGTGGCCAAACGTCAACAGGCCGTCCTGAAATTAATTTCCATGGGGAATCGAAGCCACACAGCGCAGGAGCTCTGGAATGCCATCAAGCAGTAGAGCGACGTGTGGTTTTTGCCAGTGAATCTCCAGCCAGGCTTGGTAGTGTGTGACAATGGCCGAAATCTGGTGGCAGCTCTGGGCCTTGGCAACCTCACTCACATACCATGTCTGGCACATGTGCTCAACGTGGTCGTGCAGAGTTTTTTGAGGGACTATCCGGATCTTGATGCACTGCTGCACAAGGTCCGCCTAGAGTGCGCTCACTTGCGACGTTCCAGCATGGCCAGATCGCGCATTGCAGCTGTGCAATGCAGATTTCGCCTTCCTGAACATTGCATCATATGTGACGTACCCACCAGGTGGAATTCCACGTTACATATGTTGGAGCAGTTGTGTGAGCAGCAGCCAGCAGTTATTGAGTATCAGCTGCATCAGGCGCAATCAACTCGCAATTTGCGCCGTTCACACTTCACCACTACTGAGTGGGCCTCTATGAAGGACATCTGCCACGTTTTGCGTGCGTTTGATGAGTCAACGCGGATGGCGAGTGCAGATGATGCACTAGTCAGCCTGACTGTCCCCCTTATCTGCCTGCTTCAAAAAACACTGCAAGCACTAAGGGATGAGGTTTTGGAAGAGGTGGAGGATGAGGAGTCACAAATTCCATCACCTTCTGGACAGTCAGCGCAGCGTGGTTCCTCACAAAGGGCTGGGCAGGGCTCACTTTGTGAGGAGGATGAGGAGGAGTCAATGGAGGAGGAAGACATCGCTCCAGAGGGAGGTACACAACGCTCTAGTCAGTATGTAGAGTGAGGGTGGGGTGATGCAGAGCAGGCAGAGATGACGCCTCTTGCAGGGGACAGCATTTCTTGGCCAGTTGGGAGTCTGCAGCACATGGTTGATTTCATGCTGCAGTGCCTGAGAAACGACCGCCGCATCGCCCACATTCTCACCACGTCTGATTATTGGGTGTATAGCAAATAAACTCAGAACTCAACTTCAGTAGAGTGATGATTTTTAATCGTGTCCACAGTAATAACAGAAACGTTTCGGTCCTGAACTTGGACCTTCATCAGTCACATGGACTACTGTGAGTAGGTGGACCCAGCAAAAAGAGGGGCTATGCCCGGAATATCAGGTTTAAATTCTGTTCGATATAGGTGATCAAATATGGCAGCGGTTACCTGGGGGGTCCCGGTGGAGCAAAAAATGTGCTGCGGTGACGCGTATCGCCGCTATCGTGCATGTCACCACGCGCACATTGTTGCTCCACCGGGACCCAGGTAACCGCTGCCATATTGATCACCTATATCGAACAGAATTAACTGATATCCGGGCATAGCCCCTCTTTGCTGGGTCCTACTCACGTAGCATGTGACTGATGAAGGTCCAGTTAGGACCGAAACTTTCTGTATTACTGTGACACATTAAAAATCATCACTCTACTGAAGTTGAGTTCTGAGTTTATTTGCTATATTTATATGGTGTGGGAACCTACTCAGATACTCCTATACGGCTGTGCACATGATTATTCACTTTGCATTGATTATTGGGTGTACACCCTCCTAGACCCTCGCTACCGGGACAACTTACAAAGCCTCATCACACCGTTGAACCGGGAGCGTAAAATGCGGGAGTACCAAGACACACTGGTGCAATCCATAATGTTCTCCATTCCAGCCGAGAGCACTGCTGCTGCTACTGCTTTACAAAGCAGCTCTGTGCGTCGAGGCAGTGGAGACAGCTCTGCAACAAGAGGGAGCACAAGCAGCGCCTCTGCACAGGGCAAGACCAGTATGTTCCAAATGTGGTGAAGTTTTTTGGCAGCACCACGGCTCCAGTCAGCAGGAGGCAACGTTTCCGTAAGATGGTGACAGACTACATGTCTTTCCCTCTCAGTGTACTCCCAGATGGCTCTTCCCCATTCAAGTTTTGGGTCTCTAAGCTGGATACATGGCCAGAGCTTAGCCAGTATGCATTGGAGGTGCTGGCTTGCCCTGCTGCCAGTGTATTATCGGAGCGCGTCTTTAGTGCTGCAGGTGGTGTACTAACAGACCGTCGCATGCGACTATCCTCTGATAATGTAGACCGGCTTACTTTTCTGAAAATGAACAAGGCATGGATCTCGCCAGAATTTGTCTGTCCGTTTTCAGATTAAATAACTGGTTCGCAACGTTATCCATGTCTCCTGTTATGTTCATCTTTCTACCACCTGAAATCTACTCCCTGGGCAACAAAACTGCCAGTTGCTGCTCAGAAGTGTCGTGTCCACAGACCAATACACAAGCTATAGTGTTAGTGGGGTTCAGTAACGCCAGCTGTTCCCCTGCTGTGTGTCCGGCAAGAAGTCTCCTGTTCCCTACACATGCAAAGAAAAACCCATGTCGAACATGCTCCAAATAGGGAAGAGCCGTCACCCTGATTGTTATGCTTAAAACAGGAAATTGTGAAGTTTTCCAGGCCTAGAATGATAAATTTTTATGACAAATATGGACAAATAATAATTTGTCATCACAGCGCATATCTGCACATGTCTATTAGAAATGGTAACAAAAACTAAAACATAGTCTTCACTTTTTGAAATTAATGCATAAAAGTACATTTCATACTTATCAATTAATGCTTTTTAAGGAACTTTATCTGTACCTGTAAGATAATGCAGTCAATGGATGTACGAATCATAAAATCCTCATCATCATCATCACGAGTTTTATTTATGACAGACATTATAAAATACACATACTGATGCCAACTGTAACTTCACACACCATATATGAAATGGCCAGCATCTAAACCTGGTAATAATGTGCAATAATAAATTATTACATCTAGAAAGTGCATCATGCATACTGACAATAGGTAGTTATACCTGCAAGTGCTGTTGAAATAACCACAACAGATATAAATTAATAATGGTATATAGGTATCACAGTGCATAGTTACTCATGGACAATGTCGATGTAATACTGTACCTCAATAAAGTCAGCGTCAACCATTATGCTTGTTAGTCTTGTAGATTGTTAAAGAGGGAACGGTCTTTTTTGGTTGGTCATAGGGGAGTATTAGACAGTAAATGATTACTGCTGTCGTATTTTTGGCGTCCCTAGGGCGCAATAACGCTGCGTAATGTCACATTTTATAGAGTCATCTAATTGACACACGCTACCCTACCCTACGCGTGACAGTAGGAAGGTAGTGTTGACGGATAAAGCCTTGCGCAACCAGACATGCTTTTACCCTCTTCAACACTGTACAAGCAAAAAATGCATGATTGCAGCCGCAGACTTTATGACGTACAGTATAACATCGCCATTACACATCAGAGGCTGTCCACTGTCTGATACAGACATAGAATATACCTTTGCTATCCGTAGCCTTTGTTTCACCTACACTTGCAGGCACACACTTAAATTGAGACAATGCATTATGTTTTTTTAAATGGTTATTTTTTATCGTACATTATTGTGTCATCACATTGATGAGTCCATGCTGGACATGTCATACATGCTGTACAAAGTAACGATTTTATTAACTTAAATAATTGAAATGTCTGTGACTGTCACATCTAAATTGCAATGATGATGATGATGAGTGACTATTACAAAATCCATTGTCTTCACTATGTTATGGTTTAACAGAGCGTTCCTTAAGCATTATTCATAAATACAAAAATGGACTTTTATTCTTAAATTTACAACACTATATTTTGTAACCAATTTTTTGGGTGGTGTGTTGTTCCATTTCTTGTTGGCATGTGCATATATGCGTTTATATTTGCAGTGTCTTTATTTTTATTCTTGAAGTTAGGAAACATGTGTATCTTCGTACCGTGTTAGCCAGTAGATAGAAAAATATTTAGACTTGAGAGTCCGCAGTGGTTGATACCTTTTAATGGATAACTGAAAAGATGGTAACAAATTGCAAGCTTTCGAGGCTACTCACGTCTCTTCATCAGGCAAAGACTAAAACAAAAAATGAAGCATCACATATTTCTATACACAACAGGACACAGGAATAGTGCAATAGGTAAGACAAGTAAGTCTTAGCAGAACTGTCATTATCACAGAGGGATGAACATAAATATTGGAACAGTTCCTAGATAAGGATAGAAAGTTTTATTGCCCTCTGATTGGGGTCTGGTTTTGTGTTTTCATGCCCCTGGAAGGGCAGAGACGCAGATTCCTTAATTGATATAGAATGACATAAATCCGTGTGATCTATTCATTCCATCACTAACAGTGTCAAAGGTCATGATGAGCTTATATTCTGAAACCTTTGTATCTTTCTCATATTTGAAGTTATATTTTAATACCAGTAATTCCATATCCATCATGCTATGACCGGGCATACAAAAGTGTTTTGCCACAGGTAAATCCATTATTTTTTCTCTTATTGTGTGGCGCTGATAATTCATCCTTGTTCTCATTTTTTGGCCGGTCTCCCCTTACTTGTCCCTCCCTCACTTGTCTTACCTATTCCTGTGTCCTGTTGTGTGTAGAAATATGTGATTCTTCATTTTTTGTTTTAGTCTTAGCCTGATGAAGAGACCTGAGTAGTCTCGAAAGCTTGGAATTTGTTACCATATTTTCAGTTAGCCATTAAACGGTATCAACCACAGAGGACTCTCAAGTATAAATATTTTTCTATTCTTGGAATTGAAATTCATCATTTTATTGTCCTAGTAAAACTTCATTTATTCTTGTTTGAAGTACATACATTTGCAATGGCCACGTAACAAGGCAATAACTCAATATTTTATGCCTACACCCTCCTTGACCCTGGGCTTCAACACCGCCAGTTGCTGCTCAGAAGTGTTAGATGCACAGATGAAAACAATCGCTGATGTGTTTGTGGGGTTCAGTAACGCCTGCTGTTCCCCTGCTGTGTGTCTGGCAAAAATTACTGCTGCTAACTACAACTTCAACTTCAAACATCTCATACTAGGCCTCTGTCTACACCCTCCTTGACCCTGGGCTTCAACACCGCCAGTTGCTGCTCAGAAGTGTTAGATGCACAGATGAAAACAATCGCTGATGTGTTTGTGGGGTTCAGTAACGCCTGCTGTTCCCCTGCTGTGTGTCTGGCAAAAATTACTGCTGCTAACTACAACTTCAACTTCAAACATCTCATACTAGGCCTCTGCCTACACCAGGGGTGGGCAATTAATTTTGCCAGGGGGCCGCATGAGAAATTGGGATGGTTTTAGAGGGCCGGACTAATATACTTAACTCCGTTCTACCCAATACTGTATATATACATATATATATATATATATATATATATATACTGTATACTGTATATATACATACCTGCCCATTATCATCATCTTCTCCCCATCATCATCAATGCCTCCCCATTATCAGCAATGCCTGCCCATCATCATCTTCTCCCCATCATCAATGCCTGCCCATTATCATCAATGCCTGCCCATTATCATCATCATCTTCTCCCCATCATCATCAATGCCTCCCCATTATCAGCAATGCCTGCCCATCATCATCTTCTCCCCATCATCATCAATGCCTCCCCATTATCAGCAATGCCTGCCCATCATCATCTTCTCCCCATCATCATCAATGCCTCCCCATTATCAGCAATGCCTGCCCATCATCATCTTCTCCCCATCATCAATGCCTGCCCATCATCATCATCATCTTCTCCCCATCATCATCAATGCCTGCCCATTATCATCAATACCTGCCCATTATCATCATCTTCTCCCCATCATCATCAATGCCTCCCCATTATCAGCAATTCCTGCCCATCATCACACACAGACAGCACATAAGCACTCTCTCACATACACACACACACACCCCACACACAAAAGCACCGCACTACATAGACACAGACACACACAGAGACACGTTACCTGTTCAGCGTCCCCGCTCTCTGACACAGCCGGCCGCTGAATGATGACGTCATTCAGCGGCCGGCTGTGAGAGGAAGCGCAGGTGGAGCCCGGAGCTGCAGCAGCGGAGGCACGGGAGAGGTAAGTATTGTGCCAGCTGATGCCGGGGCCCTGAGACTGCCGGAGCGCCTCCGCGGGCCGGTCACGGACAGCCGGCGGGCCGGATGCGGCCCGCGGGCCGCCCCTTGCCGGGTCTGGCCTACACCCTCCTTGACCCTGGGCTTCAACACCGCCAGTTGCTGCTCAGAAGTGTTAGATGCACAGATAAAAACAATCGCTGATGTGTTTGTGGGGTTAGTAACGCCTGCTGTTCCCCTGCTGTGTGTCTGTCAAAAATTACTGCTGCTAACTACAACTTCAACTTCAAACATCTCATACTAGGCCTCTGCCTAAACCCTCCTTGACCCTGGGCTTCAACACCGCCAGTTGCTGCTCAGAAGTGTTAGATGCACAGATGAAAACAATCGCTGATGTGTTTGTGGGGTTCAGTAACGCCTGCTGTTCCCCTGCTGTGTGTCTGTCAAAAATTACTGCTGCTAACTACAACTTCAACTTCAGACATCTCATAATAGGCCTCTGCCTACGCCCTCCTTGACCCTGGGCTTCAACACCGCCAGTTGCTGCTCAGAAGTGTTAGATGCACAGATGAAAACAATCGCTGATGTGTTTGTGGGGTTCAGTAACGCCTGCTGTTCCCCTGCTGTGTGTCCGGCAAAAATTACTGCTAGCTACCTAATCATGGTGAAAAAAACATGACATGTCAAAGTGTCTAGTGCTACACATAGATATGAGGCTACACCCTGATTTCTAAGCTGTAAACATTTGAAACGTCAACTTTAAAACCATAAAATGATTAGTCTTTGTCACAAATCTGTAACAAAATAATTGTGACATATTATTACAGATATGCACATGTCGAAAACAAATGCAAACACAAAAGCCTACTTATGCTATAGGATACTGATGGTCAACCTTGTCACTCCATAGCTTAGACAAATCCAACTCACATCATGACTCAAATGCTGCAATGTTGGAAGTGCATAATGTGGGTTGAACTTTGACAACTGCTGCAGTGCGAAGGTTATACTTCAGTGTTCTTGCCTTTTAAATAAAAGCATACAAGTAAATATAATAATCCAATGTTGATTAAGGGACGTGATGTACACCTGTAATATTGTGCAAACAATGCATGTAGGAATAGTCCTCTTCAACATTACTTATATTTGTGTCATTTTAAAAAATACATATTTAATTAGAAAGTTAACAGCCCATATCATAAAGGTCCTTCATGTAAACATGATAATCGCTAACAAAAATCATGCATTACCTTGGTAAAGTCAATAGTGCATAGTCACAATAGCAAAATATATACCTGTAAGTGGTGCTGAAAGAACGACAACTGATAGAATAGGTGAATGATATCTATTTATCAGACTGAATAGCGACACCTGTACAATGTCGATATAATACTGTACCTTAACAAAACAGCTGTGTCACACCTCACACTCGTTTTTCTTGTAGCTTGTTATGTAATAGGGCACATGCGTGTATGTTTCATCATAGGTGCATGTTTACTGAGTAAAGCAGTCATGACAACGCCTTTGTGTTGTCTGTACGCTTGCGATGATGAACGATGCGCACCGTGAATGTTAGTCTGCGTCATAAGACGTACAGACGCTCCAATACCCAACGCGTCACAGCAGGAAGCCAGTCTGTGCGTCCAAACAAAGGGGCAACCATACATGCACGTAACCTTTTATAAAGCTATATAAAAAAAAGGATGTAGTAGTAACGCACACTTTATTGAGGTACAGTATTACATCGCCATTCACCATCTGTGGCTATGCAGTCTCATCTATATATACCTTATCTATCCGTTGTCATGCTTGCAAGTCCACAGTCAGGCATAAATATCTGTTTTCACTCTGCACTATGCACTTTTTAAATTTTTTGTTTGTTAATATAAATGATTGGCACATATTATCAGTATTACATGATGGAAATTTTAGATATTTTTTTAAAAATTTTAGTGATATTATTCACCAAATGTAAAGTTTTATGAATGTCAAAGATAACTTGTAATGCTGATTATGTTTTTAAGTCAGCCATTCATTGTCTACACAATAAAAATGGTGTACATACTGTTACTTAGCCATCATTAATGGATTCTGATATGTACTTGTATGCTTTTATTTTAAACCGTATAGCAGATTATTTAACCTATTTTAATTGTGGTTTGCATTGCTTTTCAACATGTTAATGTATGCGTTTATGTTTGTAAATTATTAATTTACATATATTTTTTTAAGTAAAATCATCATCTTATGGTACTAAAGGTTATATTTCTCTTGTTTGGAGTATAGACATTTTTAATTGACACGTAACAAGGAAAATACTTGATATAGTATTTAAACATCCTCCTTGACCCTGGGCTCCAACACCGCCAGTTGTTGCTCGGAAGTGCTGTTAGCACAGTCAACACTTGCTCCTGTGTTACTGGGGTTCAGTAATGTCAGCTGTTCCCCTGCTGTGTGTACGGCAAAAAGTCCTGCTGCCTCCACCATGTTCTCTTCTCATCCCTGGGCTCCAACACCGCCAGTTGTTGCTCGGAAGTGCTGTTAGCACAGTCAACACTTGCTCCTGTTTTACTGGGGTTCAGTAATGTCAGCTGTTCCCCTGCTGTGTGTACGGCAAAAAGTCCTGCTGCCTCCACCATGTTCTCTTCTCATCCCTGGGCTCCAACACCGCCAGTTGTTGCTCGGAAGTGCTGTTAGCACAGTCAACACTTGCTCCTGTGTTACTGGGGTTCAGTAATGTCAGCTGTTCCCCTGCTGTGTGTACGGCAAAAAGTCCTGCTGCCTCCACCATGTTCTCTTCTCATCCCTGGGCTACAACACCGCCAGTTGTTGCTCGGAAGTGCTGTTAGCACAGTCAACACTTGCTCCTGTGTTACTGGGGTTCAGTAATGTCAGCTGTTCCCCTGCTGTGTGAACGGCAAAAAGTCCTGCTGCCTCCACCATGTTCTCTTCTCATCCCTGGGCTACAACACCGCCAGTTGTTGCTCGGAAGTGCTGTTAGCACAGTCAACACTTGCTCCTGTGTTACTGGGGTTCAGTAATGTCAGCTGTTCCCCTGCTGTGTGAACGGCAAAAAGTCCTGCTGCCTCCACCATGTTCTCTTCTCATCCCTGGGCTCCAACACCGCCAGTTGTTGCTCGGAAGTGCTGTTAGCACAGTCAACACTTGCTCCTGTGTTACTGGGGTTCAGTAATGTCAGCTGTTCCCCTGCTGTGTGAACGGCAAAAAGTCCTGCTGCCTCCACCATGTTTTCTTCTCATCCCTGGGCTCCAACACCGCCAGTTGTTGCTCGGAAGTGCTGTTAGCACAGTCAACACTTGCTCCTGTGTTACTGGGGTTCAGTAATGTCAGCTGTTCCCCTGCTGTGTGAACGGCAAAAAGTCCTGCTGCCTCCACCATGTTCTCTTCTCATCCCTGGGCTCCAACACCGCCAGTTGTTGCTCGGAAGTGCTGTTAGCACAGTCAACACTTGCTCCTGTGTTACTGGGGTTCAGTAATGTCAGCTGTTCCCCTGCTGTGTGAACGGCAAAAAGTCCTGCTGCCTCCACCATGTTCTCTTCTCATCCCTGGGCTCCAACACCGCCAGTTGTTGCTCGGAAGTGCTGTTAGCACAGTCAACACTTGCTCCTGTGTTACTGGGGTTCAGTAATGTCAGCTGTTCCCCTGCTGTGTGAACGGCAAAAAGTCCTGCTGCCTCCTCCATGTTCTCTTCTCATCCCTGGGCTACAACACCGCCAGTTGTTGCTCGGAAGTGCTGTTAGCACAGTCAACACTTGCTCCTGTGTTACTGGGGTTCAGTAATGTCAGCTGTTCCCCTGCTGTGTGTACGGCAAAAAGTCCTGCTGCCTCCACCATGTTCTCTTCTCATCTCTGGGCTCCAACACCGCCAGTTGTTGCTCGGAAGTGCTGTTAGCACAGTCAACACTTGCTCCTGTGTTACTGGGGTTCAGTAATGTCAGCTGTTCCCCTGCTGTGTGTACGGCAAAAAGTCCTGCTGCCTCCACCATGTTCTCTTCTCATCCCTGGGCTCCAACACCGCCAGTTGTTGCTCGGAAGTGCTGTTAGCACAGTCAACACTTGCTCCTGTGTTACTGGGGTTCAGTAATGTCAGCTGTTCCCATGCTGTGTGAACGGCAAAAAGTCCTGCTGCCTCCACCATGTTCTCTTCTCATCCCTGGGCTACAACACCGCCAGTTGTTGCTCGGAAGTGCTGTTAGCACAGTCAACACTTGCTCCTGTGTTACTGGGGTTCAGTAATGTCAGCTGTTCCCCTGCTGTGTGAACGGCAAAAAGTCCTGCTGCCTCCACCATGTTCTCTTCTCATCCCTGGGCTCCAACACTGCCAGTTGTTGCTCGGAAGTGCTGTTAGCACAGTCAACACTTGCTCCTGTGTTACTGGGGTTGAGTAATGTCAGCTGTTCCCCTGCTGTGTGAACGGCAAAAAGTCCTGCTGCCTCCTCCATGTTCTCTTCTCATCCCTGGGCTACAACACCGCCAGTTGTTGCTCGGAAGTGCTGTTAGCACAGTCAACACTTGCTCCTGTGTTACTGGGGTTCAGTAATGTCAGCTGTTCCCCTGCTGTGTGAACGGCAAAAAGTCCTGCTGCCTCCACCATGTTCTCTTCTCATCCCTGGGCTCCAACACCGCCAGTTGTTGCTCGGAAGTGCTGTTAGCACAGTCAACACTTGCTCCTGTGTTACTGGGGTTCAGTAATGTCAGCTGTTCCCCTGCTGTGTGAACGGCAAAAAGTCCTGCTGCCTCCACCATGTTCTCTTCTCATCCCTGGGCTCCAACACCGCCAGTTGTTGCTCGGAAGTGCTGTTAGCACAGTCAACACTTGCTCCTGTGTTACTGGGGTTCAGTAATGTCAGCTGTTCCCCTGCTGTGTGAACGGCAAAAAGTCCTGCTGCCTCCACCATGTTCTCTTCTCATCCCTGGGCTACAACACCGCCAGTTGTTGCTCGGAAGTGCTGTTAGCACAGTCAACACTTGCTCCTGTGTTACTGGGGTTCAGTAATGTCAGCTGTTCCCCTGCTGTGTGTACGGCAAAAAGTCCTGCTGCCTCGACCATGTTCTCTTCTCATCCCTGGGCTCCAACACCGCCAGTTGTTGCTCGGAAGTGCTGTTAGCACAGTCAACACTTGCTCCTGTGTTACTGGGGTTCAGTAATGTCAGCTGTTCCCCTGCTGTGTGAACGGCAAAAAGTCCTGCTGCCTCCTCCATGTTCTCTTCTCATCCTGGGCTACAACACCGCCAGTTGTTGCTCGGAAGTGCTGTTAGCACAGTCAACACTTGCTCCTGTGTTACTGGGGTTCAGTAATGTCAGCTGTTCCCCTGCTGTGTGAACGGCAAAAAGTCCTGCTGCCTCCACCATGTTCTCTTCTCATCCCTGGGCTACAACACCGCCAGTTGTTGCTCGGAAGTGCTGTTAGCACAGTCAACACTTGCTCCTGTGTTACTGGGGTTCAGTAATGTCAGCTGTTCCCCTGCTGTGTGAACGGCAAAAAGTCCTGCTGCCTCCACCATATTCTCTTCTCATCCCTGGGCTCCAACACCGCCAGTTGTTGCTCGGAAGTTCTGTTAGCACAGTCAACACTTGCTCCTGTGTTACTGGGGTTCAGTAATGTCAGCTGTTCCCCTGCTGTGTGAACGGCAAAAAGTCTTGCTGCCTCCACCATGTTCTCTTCTCATCCCTGGGCTCCAACACCGCCAGTTGTTGCTCGGAAGTGCTGTTAGCACAGTCAACACTTGCTCCTGTGTTACTGGGGTTCAGCAATGTCAGCTGTTCTCCTGCTGTGTGAACGGCAAAAAGTCCTGCTGCCTCCACCAATTCCTCTTCTCATCCTGGCTCCAACACGCCAGTTGTTGTCGGAAGTCTGTTAGCACAGTCAACACTTGCTCCTGTGTTACTGGGTTCAGTATGTCAGCTGTTCCTGCTGTGTGAACGGCAAAAGTCTGCCTCCCATGTTCTCTTTCATCCTGGGCTCAACACCGCCAGTTGTTGCTGGAAGTGCTGTTAGCACAGTCAACACTTGCTCTGTGTTTGGGGTTCAGATGTCAGCTGTTCCCTGCTGTGTGAACGGCAAAGTCCTGCGCCTCACCATGTCCTTCTCATCCTGGGCTCCAACACCGCCAGTTGTTGTCGGAAGTGCTGTTAGCACAGTCAACACTGCTCCTGTGTTTGGGTTCATAATGTCGCTGTTCCCCTGCTGTGTGAACGGCAAAAAGTCCTGCTGCCTCACCATGTTCTCTTCTCATCCTGGGCTCAACACCGCAGTTGTTGCTCGAAGGCTGTTAGCACAGTCAACACTTGCTCCTGTGTTATGGGTTCAGTATGTCAGCTGTTCCGCTGTGTGAACGGCAAAGTCCTGCTCCCTGTTCTTTTATCTGGGCTACACCGCAGTTGTTGTCGGAAGTGCTGTTGCACAGTCAACACTTGCTCCTGTGTTACTGGGTCAGTAATGTCAGCTGTCCCTGCTGTGTGTACGGCAAAAGTCCTGCTGCCTCCCATGTTCTCTTTCATCCTGGCCCAAACGCAGTTGTTGCTCGGAAGTGCTGTTAGCACAGTCAACACTTGCTCCTGTGTTATGGGTTCAGTAATGTCAGCTGTTCCTGCTGTGTGAACGCAAAAAGTCCTGCTGCCTCCTCCATGTCTCTTCTATCCTGGCACACACGCAGTTGTTGCCGAAGTGCTTTAGCACAGTCAACATTGCTCCTGGTTACTGGGTTCAGTAAGTCAGCTGTTCCCTGCTGTGTGAACGGCAAAGTCTGCTGCCTCCACATGTTCTCTTCTATCCTGGCTAAACACGCAGTTGTTGTCGGAAGTGCTGTTAGCACAGTCAACACTTGCTCTGTGTTACTGGGGTCAGATGTCAGTGTTCCCTGCTGTGTGAACGCAAAGTCTGCTGCTCACATTTCTTTCTCATCCTGGGCCAACCGCAGTTGTGTCGAGTCTGTTAGCACAGTCAACACTTGCTCTGTTTATGGGGTTCAGTATGTCAGTGTTCCTGCGTGTAAGGAAAAAGTCTTGCGCTCACATGTTCTTTTATTGGCTCACGCGTGTGCGGAGGCGTTAGCACAGCAACATTGTCCTGTGTTCGGGTTCGATGTACTGTTCTCTGCTTGTGACGCAAAGTCTCTGCCTCACTTTTTCTCCTGGCTCCACCGCCAGTTGTTGCTCGGAAGTCTGTTGCACAGTCACACTTGCTCCTGTGTTCTGGGGTTCAGTAATGTCCTGTTCCCTGCTGTGTGACGGCAAAAAGTCTGTGCCTCCATGTTCTCTTCTATCCCTGGGCTCAACACGCAGTTGTGTCGAAGTGTGTTAGCACGTCAACATTGCTCCTGTGTTACTGGGTTCAGTAATGTAGTGTTCCTGCTGTGGAGGCAAAGTCTCTGCCTCACATTTCTTTCTCATCCTGGGCTCACACCGCAGTTGTTGCTCGGAAGTGCTGTTAGCACAGTCAACACTTGTCCTGTGTTACTGGGGTTCGTATGTCAGCTGTTCCTGCTGTGTGACGGCAAAGTCCTGCTGCTCACCATTTCTTTCTCATCCGGCTCCACCGCCAGTTGTTGCTCGGAAGTGCTGTTAGCACAGTCAACACTTGCTCCTGTGTTACTGGGGTTCAGTAATGTCAGCTGTTCCCTGCTGTGTGAACGGCAAAAAGTCCTGCTGCCCTCACCATGTTCTCTTCTCATCCCTGGGCTCCAACACCGCCAGTTGTTGCTCGGAAGTGCTGTTAGCACAGTCAACACTTGCTCCTGTGTTACTGGGGTTCAGTAAGTCAGCTGTTCCCCTGCTGTGTGAACGGCAAAAAGTCCTGCTGCCTCCACCATGTTCTCTTCTCATCCCTGGGCTCCAACACCGCCAGTTGTTGCTCGGAAGTGCTGTTAGCACAGTCAACACTTGCTCCTGTGTTTACTGGGGTTCAGTAATGTCAGCTTGTTCCCCTGCTGTGTGAACGGCAAAAAGTCCTGCTGCCTCCACCATGTTCTCTTCTCATCCCTGGCTACCCAAAACCGCCAGTTGTTGCTCGGAAGTGCTGTTAGCACAGTCAACACTTGCTCCTGTGTTACTGGGGTTCAGTAATGTCAGCTGTTCCCCTGCTGTGTGAACGGCAAAAAGTCCTGCTGCCTCCACCATGTTCTCTTCTCATCCTGGGCTCCAAAACCGCCAGTTGTTGCTCGGAAGTGCTGTTAGCACAGTCAACACTTGCTCCTGTGTTACTGGGGTTCAGTAATGTCAGCTGTTCTCCCTGCTGTGTGAACGGCAAAAAGTCCTGCTGCCTCCACCATGTTCTCTTCTCATCCCTGGGCTACAACACCGCCAGTTGTTGCTCGGAAGTGCGTTAGCACAGTCAACACTTGCTCCTGTGTTACTGGGGTTCAGTAATGTCAGCTGTTCCCCTGCTGTGGGAACGCAAAAAGTCCTGCTGCCTCCACCATGTCTCTTCTCATCCCTGGGCTACAACACCGCCAGTTGTTGCTCGGAAGTGCTGTTAGCACAGTCAACACTTGCTCCTGTGTTACTGGGGTTCAGTAATGTCAGCTGTTCCCCTGCTGTGTGATCGGCAAAAAGTCCTGCTGCCTCCACCATGTTCTCTTCTCATCCCTGGGCTACAACACCGCCAGTTGTTGCTCGGAAGTGCTGTTAGCACAGTCAACACTTGCTCCTGTGTTACTGGGGTTCAGTAATGTCAGCTGTTCCCCTGCTGTGTGAACGGCAAAAAGTCCTGCTGCCTCCACCATGTTCTCTTCTCATCCCTGGGCTACAACACCGCCAGTTGTTGCTCGGAAGTGCTGTTAGCACAGTCAACACTTGCTCCTGTGTTACTGGGGGTTTAGTAATTCGCTGTTCCCCTGCTGTTGTGAACGGCAAAAAGTCCTGCTGCCTCCACCATTTCTTTCTCATCCCTGGGCTCCCAAACCGCCAGTTGTTGCTCAAGTCGTTGCACGTACCTTGCTCCCGTTTACTGGGGGCAGTAAGTCCTTTTCCCCCCGCTGTGTAACGGCAAAAAGTCCGCTGCCCCACCCTGTTCCTTTTCCCCTGGGGCCCCCAAACCCCGTTTTTGCTGGAAGTGTGTTTCACAGTCAACACTTGCTCCCGTTTACTGGGGGGTTTTTAAATGTCAGCTGTTCCCCTGCTGTGTGAAGGCAAAAAAGTCCTGCTGCCCCCCATGTTCCTTTCCCCTGGGGTCCAAAAACCCCCATTTTTGTCGGGAAATGCGTTAGCACAGTCAACATTGCTCCTGGTTACTGGGGTTTAGAATGTCAGCTGGTCCCCCTGTTTTGGAAGGCAAAAATCCCGCTGCCTCCACCATGTTCTCTTCTCATCCCCGGGTTCAAACCGCCTTTTGCCGGAAGTGCTGTTTTGCACAGTCAAAATTGTCCCGTGTTATGGGGTTCGTAAAGTCAGTGTTCCCTGGTGTAGGCAAAAAGTCTGCTGCCTCCACCCCGTTTCTTTCATCCTGGGGGTACAACACCGCGTTGTTCCGGAAGTGTGTTACACGTCAAAACTTGCTCCTGTGTTTCGGGGTTTTAATGTCAGCTGTTCCCCCCTGTGTGAAGGCAAAAAGTCCTTGCCCCCACCATTTCTCTTTCATCCTGGGCTCAACACGCCCGTTTTTGTCGGAAGTCTGTTAGCACAGTCAAAATTTTCGTGTTACTGGGGTTCAGTAATGTCAGCTGTTTTCCCCGGTTGTGAACGGCAAAAATTGCTGCCTCCACCATTTCTCTTCTCTCCCCGGGCTCCAAAACCG
>JARQOD010000004.1:481792192-481838039 GCA_033576555.1 Oophaga sylvatica
TCAGTTTTCCGTCGGCCATTTTGCTTTCTGTCTTTCTGCAGCTCTTGCCCTCAGTTAATATGGAGTTTCCAGTTTTCATGTTCCCGCCCTGATTCTTCCCTCTTGCTTCTTAAGCAGCCTCAGCTGAACAATCAGTGCTCCTGAATCAAGCCTCAGTCAGTCTGTGACCTGACTCCTGGAAGCCTTGGACTTGTACTCCAGCTATTCCCTACTGAGGAACCTTGGAACACTTTTGGACTCTGGAAACCTGCTGTTTGGTGAATCCATGTTTGCAGAGGAATTACGGTACAGAGAAGAGATCCTGAACCTGCTTTGGAGATTTATTGTAGTGCTTGAAGTTACTCTGGCCTGCAGTGTCTCCTGTCGCTGTTCCTGCAAACTGTGTGAACTTTTCAGCATGCTTGTATGAAGTAATACAAGTCATTTCATTTCAACCTATGTCTCCTGTGTTTCCTCACACCCAAGCACAAGACGCTATAGGAACTGTACACTATACATGACACCTGGATTTGGGGATCCTCTGCCATTCTTTCTTGCAGATCCTCTCCAGTTCTGTCAGGTTGGATGGTGAACATTGGTGGACAGCCATTTTCAGGTTTCTTCAGAGATGCTCAATTGGGTTTGGGTCAGTGCTCTGGTTGGGCCAGTCAAGAATGGTCACAGAGTTGTTCTGAAGCCACTCCTTTGATATTTTAGCTGTGTTCTTAGTGTCATTGCCTTGTTGAAAGGTGAACCTTCTGCCAAGTCTGAGGTCCAGAGCATTCTGGAAGAGGTTTTCACCCAGGATATCTCTGCAGTTGGCCGCATTCATCTTTCCTTCAATTGCAACCAGTAGTCCTGTCCCTGCAGCTGAAATAAAACCCATAGCATGATGTTGCCACCACCATGTTTCACTGTTGGGATTGTATTGGGCAGGTGATGAGCAGTGCCTGATTTTCTCCACACATACCGATTAGAATTATCACCAAAAAGTTCTATCTTCATCTCATCAGACCAGAGAATCTTATTTGTCATAGTCTGGCAGTTCTTCATGTGTTTTTTTTTTTTAGCAAACTCTATGCAGGCTTTCATATGTCTGGCACTGAGGAGAGGCTTCTGTCGGGCCACTCTGCCATAAAGGCCCAACTGGTGGAGGGCTGCAGTGATAATTGACTTTGTGGAACTTTCTCCCATCCCCCTACTGCATCTGTGGAGCTCAGCCACAGTGATCTTGGGGTTCTTCTTTACCTCTTTCACCAAGGCCTCTTCTCCCGCAATTGCTAGTTTGGCTGGATGGCCGGGTCTAGGATGACTTCTGGTGGTCCCAAACTTCTTCCATTTAAGGATTATAGAGGCAACTGTGCTTTTAGGAACCATGAGTACTGCGGAAATTCTTTTGTAACCTTGGCCAGATCTGTGTCTTGTCACAATTCTGTCTCTGAGCTCCTTGGCCTGTTCCTTTGACCCCATGATTTCTCATTTTGCTTGACATGCATTGTGAGCTACGAGGTCTTACATAGACATGTGTGTGCTTTTACAAATCAAGTCCTGTAACGCGAGTCACGGCAGTAAATATATATACGACTTACTGAAAGTAAAGGGATGCATTACGATAAAGGGAAGTCAGAGACAAAGTCTATTACACGAGCCGAGGTCAGGAAAGCCAGAGAGACAAAACAGATACAGGGAGCAGGCACAAGCAAAGGGTCAGAGTTTGAGAAGAGAATCAAGTCAAGCAGGTTCAGGCACAGAGCGCAGAGGGACCAATGTTCCACAGGCAACAGCAAGTGTACGATTGACACTGGGGGAGGAACTCCCATGCTTAAGCAGAATCCTGATTAAGAAAAATGAACACAAGTGATTGCAGCACAGACCCAGCACAGACTGACAGCCCTGACACAAAGTAACAAAAAGACAGAAACAGAGTGGAAATCATGACAAGTCCTATCAGTTTAATTAAACACAGCTGGACTCCAATGAAGGAGTAGAATTATCTCAAGGAGGATCACAAGGAAATGAACAGCATGTGACTTAAATATGACAGTCTGAGCAAAGGGTCTCAATACTTATGACCATGTGATATTTCAATTTTTAATTTTTAACCTTAGTCCGGCTGAGTAGGTACAATTGTAACTATTCCGTTTTAAAATTGCAATAACTTTTTTTCGAAAAGCCGCCGAGGGCTGAAATTTCGTGACATCTGTGCAGTTTTGGTCCAGAATAATATTGGCCAAATTTCAATAAAATAGCTCCACCCCCTTCCGAGATAAGGGGTTGAGATATTTTTGCATCCATAACAAGCTGCATAGGTACAAATATAATGCTGCACAAAGGTTAATAATGGCCCCATAAGATGATTCATAGAATAATATGCCACATATGCTACGCCATAAAGGTTATGCCCCCATAAGATGCTCCCTATATTTTATGCCCCATATGATGCTCCATAGATTATGCCCCCATAAGATGCTCCATAGATTATGCCCCATAAGATGCTCCATATATTTTATGCCCCATATGATGCTCCATAGATTATGCCCCCTTATGATGCTCCGTAGATTATGCCCCATAAGATGATCCATATATTTTATACCCCATATGATGCTCCATAGATTAAGCCCCCATTTGATGCTCCATAGATTATGTCTCCATAAAATGTTCAATAGATTATGCCCCTATATGATGCTCCATAGATTATGCCAACATATGATGCTCCATAGATTATGCCCACATAAGATGCTCAATAGATTATGCCCCCATATAATTCTCCATAGATTAGGCCTCCATAAGATGCTCCACAGATTATGTCCCCACATGATGCCCCATAGATTTTGCCCCAAATGATGCTCAATAGATTATGCCCCCATAAGATGCCCCATAGATTATGCCCCCCATAAGATTCTCCATAGAATAGGCCCCAACCTCTTGTTACTGGGGACCAGGTGTCGGTGTCCTGAGCAGGTGGGGACACCGGCGCGCTATGGGGGGACAAGTGCCAGTGTCACCGCTGGCTCAGGGCCCTGGAACCTGAGATATTCACCTGTCCCCGGTCCACCGCTGCGCGCCGCTGTCTTCCGGGTCCTCTGTCAGTGAGTGCTCAGTGTTATGAATGTGCTAGAGATGGTTTCTGTGCAGAGGCTCCCACTGGTGGTTACAGACAGTACTGAACCTTTCAGCGAGGAATGGCAATCTGGGTTCACTGACTGGTCTGATATAAGGGAGGTTCCCTCCCATGATGGTCGCCGGTTATCAATTGTTCTGGTCTCAATTGTGGTTCCTGGTTCATTTGGAAGATTGCTGGTGCCTTGCCTGCGTCTGCTGCTTTCAGATAAGTTATTTTCTGCTTTTATTTTGTGCTTGCTATTTGCATAGTTTTCTGCACATTTGTGGAGGACAGCCGGGTCTCCTCCTGGGGCCTGTGCTCCTCATAGTTTGTCTGTAGCCACTGTTGTTTTTTCATTTGCTTTTTCCTGCCTTTTCAGCGGCTGCGGCTTGGTTTTGTTCACACTGAAATCTGATTTAGTGGGTGGCGAGATCGTTGATCTCAGTATTTTTGTCATCAGAATTGTTGGATTTTTGTAGGGTTTTCTGGGTTGCAGAAAGTAATCTCCTGTCCTATCCTATTTAGTCAGCTTTTGGTCCCAGCGTTTGCTCATTCTATTTTCTCTCTGTGTCCGTGCTTTCTTCTTGTCTAACCGCCATTACATGTTTGGGGGCTTCCTATTTTCTTTGGGATCTGCTCCGGGGCAAATAGCTTTCATCTTTCTGCCTTTAGGTGTAGTTATCTCTCAGGCTGTGACGAGGCGTCTAGGATCAACGTAGGAACGCTCCACGGCTACCTCTAGTTGTGTGGTTAGTTTAGGAATCTGCAACCCATTAGTTACCAACATCTCAGGTGTTCGGCTGCACGGCTGTTGTTCCTGTCCTCCTCAGCTACCTAACATAACAGTATCACCGGCCAAACTGAAAATTATATGGTACTCACAGAGGGGAAAAATAGTGTGGAAAGAAAAAAGTTGTCAGAGATTTTTTTTTTCTGTTTGTTGCATTTTTTCCCTCTTTTTCTCTGGGTGCTGAGAAGGATTTTTTTTTTCTCTCTCAATGGAGTTTGAACAGTTGTCTGGCTGTGTGGATCAGCTTGCCACTGAGGTTCTGAGTATTGCTACCTATCTTGCTTCGTTTTTGGGGATCGGGCTAAATTTCTGAATTTCAAAAATAACTGTAAGTTTGTTTTTGCCTTAAAGCCTAAGTCCTCAGGGAACACAGCACAGCAGGTTCAAATTGTCATCTCTCTCTTGAGCGGCGATCCTCAGGATTGGGCTTTTTCCCTGACACCTGGGATCCTGTTTTGAATGATATTGATGCATTTTTTCTGGCTCTGGGGTTATTGTATGATGAACCTAATGTCACTGATCAAGCTGAAAAAACCTTGCTGGCATTAAATCAGGGTCTTGAAGACGCTGAGTTGTACTGTCAGAAATTTCGAAAGTGAGCAGTCCTGACCAGATGGAATGATAATGCTTTGGCAGCCCTTTTTCGGAAGGGGCTGTCAGAGAATGTAAAGGATGTTATGGTGGGATTTCCTGCTCCCTCTGGTCTCAATGATTCTATGCCATTGGCTATTCAAATTGACAGACGTTTGCGTGAGCGCTAGTGTTGAGCGATACTGCTCGATATCTAAAAATATCGGATCGGAATGGTATCGCCGATATCACTAAAATATCGGCGATACCCGATACCGATACCATAGTCCCATGTAAGTCTATGGGAACCAAATATCGACATTAAAAAAAACCCATTCTTGCCTTGTTGGTTAATTGTACATGAAGGAAAACAACAAAGAGTAATGTAGAATGTATTGGGGGAGGTTGAGGAGACAATAAAGGCATACATGTTTAACCCAATGCATTGGAATAGCATTAATATATATTTTTTTGGAAATACGTTTGGATTGACGAACAAATTGACAATGTTGTTAACCTTTTTTCTATTTTGGCAAATATGTATGTTTCACAACTTCCATGCTCTTCACCTTTTTAACTTTTGACACACTTTCTCCTTCATAATCTTCAGCAGCATCATCTTTCTCATCAAATTATTTTTCATCTTCACCTTCTTAATCTTCTTCTTAAACTTCTTGCTATTCATGTTTTTGTTTACATTACTCATATTGTTATTATTAAACTATTAATCTTCTTCATATTCAAATTCTTCATCTTCTTCCTCTTCATCTTCTTATCATATTCTTATTTGTGACAGAGATTCCTGTACTTGTAATCTGTAAAAGTATGAATTTTTCATTCTTCCCGTTCTTGCTGTCACAAAAGATTTAAATTACAACAGTATTTGTCCGTGTTCAGTTTAGCCTGCAGCAGCAGGCATTTTCCAGGGCACCACGAGGAGGAACGGACTCACCCCCATACACTGCTTAGTCTTCTTCTGCTTAGAATTTAGAGCATATATTTTGCTCTTCATTTTGGTCTTATACTTCATGTTCTTCTGCTTTTTGATCTTCTGCTTATTGTTCTTCTGTCTCTTGTTCTGTATCTTGTAGTTTGTCTTAACCTTCTTTGTCCTGTTGGTGATCTTCTTCTGGGTAATCTTTTATTTTTTCTTTGTGATGGTGTTCAGGCTGGTTGGCTTCATGCTCGTCGTCCTTGTTGTCGTCATCTTCTTCTGGGTGGTCTTTAAGGTCGTCTAATTTTCGAGAACCAGCTGACGTTACTGGAACCCGGACGGGTATCAGATGGAGCAAGAGACAATGGAAGTAATGAGGACCAGCTGACTGTGCTGGAACCCGGAGGGGCAGCAGAAGGAAAAGAGGCAATGTCACAACCGAGTACCAGCTGACGTTACTGTGACACGGTTACTAAGCAGGAGGTACCTGTGCTCCAAAGCACTACCAAGGACCAGCAGACGTTGGTGGAACTCGGATACGGAGATGGAGGCACCTAGGCCAAAGGCACTGGGGAGAACCAGTTGACGGTACTGGACCCCGGACGGGTAGCAGAAGGAAAAGAGGCAATGTCACAACCGAGTACCAGCTGACGTTACTGTGACACGGTTACTAAGCAGGAGGTACCTGTGCTCCAAAGCACTACCAAGGACCAGCAGACGTTGGTGGAACTCGGATACGGAGATGGAGGCACCTAGGCCAAAGGCACTGGGGAGAACCAGTTGACGGTACTGGACCCCGGACGGGTAGCAGAACGCACCCATGAAAATGTAAGTTGACAGGACGCAAGCCGTCCGCAGTTACCGAATCACACAGTCCTACAGTGGGTGCTTGTCCTATTGTCACAATGGAAACAGCCTTTATTTACATATCCCACAGCACACATAGGAATCACCTAAACTGCAGGCACCATAGAGTCGGCTAACCCGAATGCAACACGACAGCACAACTTATTGGAGGATAATTGACGTTCACACTGCCAGGAAACAGCTGTTGTGCTGTAACCAGGCTGGCCAGGAGTCAGTACCCCTGCCAATTACTTACGAGCAACAAATGGCGGTGTTGTAGCCCAGAGAGTAGAGTTCAGGTGGTAGAAAGATGAACATAACAGGAGACATGGAAAACGTTGCCAAACAGTTATTTAATCTGAAAACGGACAGGCAAATTCAGGTGAGATCCATGCCTTGTTCATTTTCAGAAAAGTAAGCCGGTCTACATTCTCTGAGGATAGTCGCATGCGACGGTCTGTTACTACACCACCTGCAGCACTAAAGACGCGCTCAGATAATACACTGGCAGCAGGGCAAGCCAGCACCTCCAATGCATACTGGCTAAGCTCTGGCCATGTATCCAACTTAGAGACCCAAAATTTGAAAGGGGAAGAGGCATCTGGGAGTACACTTAGAGGGAAAGCCAAGTAGTCTGTCACCATCTTACGGAAACTTTTCTTTCTGGTGACTGGAGCCGTCTCGGATGGTGTAGACTTTGCTGGCGCTGTCACAAAACTTCGCCACATTTGTAACATACAGCTCTTGCCCTGTGCAGAGGCGCTGCTCTGCTCCCTCTTGTTGTAGAGGTGTCTACACTGCCTCGACGCACAGAGCTGCTTTGTAAAGCAGTAGCAGCAGCAGCTCTCTCGGCTGGAATGTACAACAGTATGGATTGCACCAGTGTGTCTTGGTACTCCTTGATTTTACGGTCCCGGTTCACCGGTGTGATGAGGGTTTGTAAGTTGTCCCGGTAGCGAGGGTCTAGGAGGGTGTACACCCAATAATCTGACGTGGTGAGAATGTGGGCGATGCGGCGGTCGTTTCTCAGGCACTGAAGCATGAAATCAACCATGTGCTGCAGACTCCCAACTGGCCAACAAAGGCTGTCCTCTGGAAGAGGCGTCATCTCTGCCTCCTCTGCATCACCCCACCCTCGCTCTACATACTGACTAGAGCGTTGTGTACCTCCCTCTGTAGGGATTTCTTCCTCCTCCATTGACTTCTCCTCATCCTCCTCACAAAGTGAGCCCTGCCCAGCCCTTTGTGAGGAACCACGTTGCTCTGACTGTCCTGAAGGTAATTGAATTTGTGACTCCTCATCCTCCACCTCTTCCAAAACCTCTTCCTTTAGTGCTTTCAGTGATTTCTGAAGCAGGCAGATAAGGGGGACAGTCATGCTGACTAGTGCATCATCTGCACTCGCCATCCGCGTTGAGACATCAAACGCACGCAAAACGTCGCAGATGTCCTTCATAGAGGCCCACTCAGTAGTGGTGAAGTGTGAACGGCGCAAATTGCGAGTTGATTGCGCCTGTTGCAGCTGATACTCCATTACTGCTGGCTGCTGCTCACACAACCGCTCCAACATATGTAACGTGGAATTCCACCTGGTGGGTACGTCACATATGATGCGATGTTCAGGAAGGCGAAATCTGACTTGCAGAGCTGCAATGCGCGATCTGGCCACGCTGGAACGTCGCAAGTGAGCGCACTCTAGGCGGACCTTGTGCAGCAGTGCATCAAGATCCGGATAGTCCCTCAAAAAACTCTGCATGACCAAGTTGAGCACATGTGCCAGACATGGTATGTGAGTGAGGTTGCCAAGGCCCAGAGCTGCCACCAGATTTCGGCCATTGTCACACACTAACAAGCCTGGCTGGAGATTAGCTGACAAAAACCACACGTCGCTCTCCTGCTTGATGGCATCCCAGAGCTCCTGCGCTGTGTGGCTTCGATTCCCCATGGAAATCATTTTCAGGACGGCCTGTTGACGTTTGGCCACGGCTGTGCTCATACGGTCGCAACAGGTAAGCGTTCACGGGTCCATGTGGAGGTATACCGTGCTCGTGCAGCGATGATTCTGAGGAACTGGAGTAGGAGGAGGAATCAATGTGTACAGACTGGATTCCTGCAATCCTTGGAGTTGGCAGAACACGTACAGCGCCACTGGCAAGATCTGTACCCGGCTCCACAACATTGACCCAATGGGCAGTGAGGGAAAGGTATCGTCACTGGCAATGGGTACTGGTCCACGCATCGGTGGTCAGGTGGACCCTGCTACTGACGGCGTTTAGTAGCACATGTTTAATGTTTCCCTCGACATGTTTTTGCAGAGCAGGGACGGCTTGCCTGCTGAAATAAAATCGGCTTGGCACATTATATTGTGGGACTGCCAATGCCATTAAGTTCCTGAAACTGTCAGTCTCCACCAGCCTGAATGACAGCATTTCAAGGGATAGGAGTTTTGCAATGCCAGCATTCAGAGCCTGTGCTCGTGGATGGTTTGCCGAGTATGGCCGTCTTTTATCCCATGCCTGTGGTACCGATGGCTGTTTTGTGGTCTGGGAGTGTGACGATGACTGTGAACTTGCTGCTGTGGGTGGAATAACAGTTTGTCTATGGACAACAGTGACCGAGGTTCTTCCATGGAGATCCTGTGAGGAAGCCGAACCAGGTGTGTGTGAGCTGGAGGTAGAGGCTCCAACACGACCTGAAGATGTAGGTGCTGCTGTAGGTTGGCCTACATCTCCAGTGTGTCTTTGTAACTCAGCTACGTGCTTTGTCCGTACATGTTTCCACATATTTGTGGTATTCAGGTTACTGATATTTTTACCTCTTTTAACTTTTTGCTTACACAGCTTGCATTGAACATAGCAAATATCATCTACAAGTCTGTCAAAAAGGGACCACGCAGTGCAAGTCATGGGAGCGCCAATTTTGACATTTGTAAGAGAACTGCTCCCAACATGTGCCAAACTGGAGGCTACAGGCAAGCGAGTCTGCAGCCTACCTCTCCCTCCTCTTTGTACCGTTGGGCCAATCTCTTCCTCAGAGCTGCTCCCACCACCTTCCTGTTGCTCACGCCATGTTGGGTCTCGGACTTCATCATCTCCACTACCCTCTTCCAACACCTGCTGCTGTTGGATGGTCTGGGCAGCACCATGCTCCACAAAACCTGGCACCTGAGTCTCATCATCATCATGAGATGCGTTCTGCGGTGTGCTGTCCTTCGGCACTGGCTCACCCGCCTCTTCAGATTGAGAGAGACACAGCTGTTGCGCATCACTGCATACTCCCTCTTCTTCAAATTGCAGAATGCTGCTTGCCTGTGCCCGTGTTTGCGAGCCAACAGATTCTGAGAACAGAAGCAGAGACTCAGCTGGCTCCTGTACAGAACTCTCTGACTGCCTGGCCAATTTGACAGGCGGTGAACAGACAGATGGTTGCTCAACAGTGTTGTGGCATTGGCTGCCATCCAACCAACAACGGCTTCAATTTGTTCTTCCCGCAGCAGGGGGGCACGCCGAGCTCCTACCAAAGTGCGCATAAAGGAACGCTCACGGGGATAAATGGTGGATGCTGTGTCACTGAGGGCGGCAGCAGCCACAGAATCCCCACGTCCTCTCCCTGCTGAAACTCCACGGCCACGACCACGTGCCTTACTCACTGACTTCTTCATCTTGGTAGATTGATAAAGAAAGTCAGAAAAGTTATAAGGCCTAAGTGTGGTTATTACGCAGAGACTGAAGTGAACACTGAAACACAACTGTTCACAATCTGTGAAAGGCTACTCCTTTGTCTACTTCTATAGTGTTTGCAACCAATGTATTGGATACGGATGGAAGCGCGTCACACTAATAGATTATATTTATTTTAAATGGAATGGAGCAGAACCAATTGGAGAGAAATGAAAAGGATGAGGCACTGAGACACACTCAGCAGAGTACAAGCAGCAGTGCTTGAACAAGTAACTGGAGCGTGATGTGCACTCAAAAAATAAAAAACACAGACTGAAGTGAACACTGAAACACAACTGTTCACAATCTGTGAAAGGCTACTCCTTTGTCTTCTTCTATAGTGTTTGCAACCAATGTATTGGATACGGATGGAAGCGCGTCACACTAATAGATTATATTTATTTTAAATGGAATGGAGCAGAACCAATTGGAGAGAAATGAAAAGGATGAGGCACTGAGACACGCTCAGCAGAGTACAAGCAGCAGTGCTTGAACAAGTAACTGGAGCGTGATGTGCACTCAAAAAATAAAAAACACAGACTGAAGTGAACACTGAAACACAACTGTTCACAATCTGTGAAAGGCTACTCCTTTGTCTTCTTCTATAGTGTTTGCAACCAATGTATTGGATACGGATGGAAGCGCGTCACACTAATAGATTATATTTATTTTAAATGGAATGGAGCAGAACCAATTGGAGAGAAATGAAAAGGATGAGGCACTGAGACACGCTCAGCAGAGTACAAGCAGCAGTGCTTGAACAAGTAACTGGAGCGTGATGTGCACTCAAAAAATAAAAAACACAGACTGAAGTGAACACTGAAACACAACTGTTCACAATCTGAAAGACTACTCCTTTGTCTACTTCTATAGTGTTTGCAACCAATGTATTGGATACGAATGGAAGCGCGTCACACTAAAATTTAAATTGCATGGAGCAGCAAGAATTACACTGAAGAAAAAAAAGAGTCTGTGAGTGACACGTGCAGATGCCTACAGACAGCGTTGCATGCAGAGCAAACTGCAGCGTCACCTGCACTCACACACACCTTGCAGAGCTGTTAAAACAACACTGCAGGCAAAAGGAAGCTTTACACAGCGGTTGGTGCTAGCCTGCCTAAAGCACACTACACTAAATCGCAATCTCTAACTGTCCCTCAGAGTCAGCACAGCAGCGTTCTGTCCCTAACTGAATTCACAGCACAGTGACGCTAAAATGGCGGCGGCGCCTTTTATAGTGCATTCTGACATCATTTCAGCATCCAATCACAGCCATGCCATTAGTTAACATGACCGCAGCAGTACAGGATGTGCCCACACTTCTTAGGATTCCTCATTGGCTGACTAAAATCACATTGCCTCTCAAAGAATTATGGGAACTTCCGATTCCGGTATACGATATATGGAAAATATCGAAACAAAGTATCGAAAGGCCGATAGAGCTAATATCGGCCGATACCCGATACTTGCGGTATCGTATCGCTCAACACTAGTGAGCGCAGAGGTATGCATGAGATAGTGTTGCCTTGTGAGCCAGCTTCTGAGCCCATGCAGAGTGATAGAGTGACTTCGGGGCACAGCGTCATGAGTTTCGAAAGCGCAATGGGTTATGTTTCTACTGTGGTGACGCCTCTCATGCTATTTCAGTCTGCCCTAAGCAGGGAAGACGTTTTGCATGCTCAGTTGTCTTGGGTAGTGTTCAGACTAAATTTCTGTTGACTGTTTCCCTGATTTGCTCCCTGTCCACATTTTCTGGTCAGGATTTTGTTGATTCAGGAGCAGCTATTAACCTGATGGATTTTTACTTTGCCAAACGTTGTGGGTTTCCCATGACACCCTTGCGGAAGTCTATTCCCTGACTGGGCATTGATTCTACCCCTTTGGCGGAGCATAAACCCCAGTTTTCTACTCAGGTGATAATGAGGGTTGAACCAGATCATCAGGAGAGTTGCAAATTTCTGGTGCTGTATAATCTGCATGACATTATTGTACTAGGTTTCCCTTGGTTACAGTCTCATAATCCTGTTTTGGATTGGAAATCTGTGTCTGTGACCAGTTGGTGCTGCCAATGTGTTAATGCCGACACTCCTGTTTTTTCTGCCTCTCCCCAGTCTCAGGATGTTCCTGACTTTTTGACTGATTTTTCGGATGTATTTAGTGAAAGTAAATCTGCATCCTTGCTCCCTCACAGGAGCTATGATTGTGCTATTGAATTAGTGCCTGGTGGTAAATTTCCTAAAGGTCGCCTTTTTAACTTGTCTGTACCTGAACAAGATGTTATGCGATCTTATATCAAGGAGTCATTGGAGAAGAGTCATATCAGACCATCCTCTTCACCCTTGGGTGCCGGTTTTTTCTTTGTGGCCAAAAAGGATGGTTCATTGAGGCCGTGTATTGATTATCGTCTCTTGAATAAGATCACTGTGAAGTATCAATATCCGTTACCCTTGATTTCTGACCTGTTTTCCAGGGTGAAAAGTGCTAATTGGTTTACCAAGCTTGACCTCAGGGGGGCGTATAACCTTATTCGCATTAAGCACGGGGACAAATGGAAGACGGCGTTTGATACCCCAGAGGGGCATTTTGAGTACCTAGTGATGCCCTTTGGGCTCACTAATGCTCCTTCCATCTTCCAATCCTTCATGAATGATATTTTCTGGGATTTTGCGGATAAATTTCTGATTGTTTATTTTAATGATATCTTGATTTTTTTCCAATGACTGGGACTCTCATGTGAAACATGTTCGGACTTTGTTCCAGATTTTGAGAGAGAATGCACTGTATGTGAAGGGATCAAAGTGTCTTTTTGGCGTACAGAAGGTCTCATTTTGGATTCATTTTGTCTCCGTCTGTTATCTGATGTGGTGAATTGGCCTCCTGAGGCAGTCTCTGCGTTTCAGGAACTTAAGCAGAGATTCACTTCTGCTCCTGTTCTATGGCAGCCTGATGTTTCTCTACCATTTCAGGTGGAGGTTGATGCCTCTGAAATTGGGGCAGGTGCCGTTTTGTTCCAAAGAGATCCAGAGACCTCTAAGAGTAACCCTTGTGCTTTTTTCTCTCAAATTTTCTCCAACTGAACGTAATTATGACCTGGGTAATCGGGAGTTATTGGCCATGAAGTGGGCCTTTGAAGAGTGGAGACATTGGCTGGAAGGAGCCAAACATCAGGTGGTGGTCCTCACGGACCATAAGAATCTGGTTTATCTCGAATCAGCCAAGCGATTTAATCCTAGACAGGCCAGGTGGGCCTTGTTTTTCACATGTTTTAATTTTGTGGTTTCTTTTTTTCCTGGCACTAAGAATGTTAAGGCAGATGCCCTCTCGAGAGTTTCTTTGTGGACTCTCCTGAGTTATCTGATCCTACTGTTATTTTGAAAGAGGATGTAGTTCTTTCCGCCATCTCGCCCAATTTGAGACTGGCTCTGGAAGGGTGACAGGAAGATAAACCTGAGCGCTGCCCTATTGGGAAATTGTTTGTCCCAGACCAGTGGAAGAAGAGTGTGATGTCTGAGATTCATTGTTCCGCGTTGGCTGGTCATTCCGGGATTTTTGGTACCAGAGACTTGGTGAGTCGGTCCTTTTGGTGGCCTACTTTGTCTCGTGACGTCAGGGAATTTGTGCAGTCCTGTGGGACTTGCTCTCTCTCTATTGGTTTGTTAATGCCATTACCTGTGCCCAAGAGGCCATGGACCCATATCTCTATGGATTTTATTTCCGACCTCCCTGTTTCTCAGAGAATGACGTTATCTGTGTAATCTGTCATAGGTTTTCCAAGATGATACATCTTGTGCCATTACCTAAGTTACCTTCCTCCTCAGAATTGGTGCCCTTGTTCCATCAGCTCGTGGTTCGGTTACATGGCATTCCGGAGAATATTGTGTCTGACAGAGGAGTCCAGTTTGTTTCCAGATGTTGGAGGACATTTTTTTCTAAACTTGGTGTTCAATTATCTTTCTCCTCTGCTTTTCATCCTCAGACCAATGGACAAACCGAGAGAACAAACCAGACCTTGGAGATGTTTTGTGTCTGCTGATCAAGATGACTGGGTCTCTTTTGCCTTTGGCTGAGTTTGCTCTTAATAATAGGGCTAGCTCTGCCACCTTGATGTCTCCATTTTTCTGCAATTTTGGGTTTCACCCTCGATTTTCTTCGGGACAGGCGGAGGCTACTGTTTGTCCAGGTGTTGACTCTGTTGTGGAGCGAATGCAGCAGATTTGGGACCAGGTAGTGGAGAGGTTGTCTCTCTCTCAGGAGAAGGCCCAACGGTTTGCCAACCGGCATAGGACTGATGGTTCTCGGTTTAAAGTGGGGGACTTGGTTTGGTTTTCCTCAAGAAATATCCCTATGAGGGTTGCATCTCCAAAGTTTAAGCCTAGGTTCATTGGACCTTAAAAGATCATGGAGATTCTTAATCCTGTTTCCTTCTGTTTGCTTCTTCCAGGGACATTTAAGATCCATAACGCTTTCCAAAAGTCCTTATTGAAGAGGTTTGTCGAGCCAGTGGTTCCTATGGCTGCGCCTTCTGACTGTTTTTGTTGAGGGCAATCTGGAGTATGTGGTTGAGAAAATATTGGATTCTCGTTTTTCTAGACAGAAACTCCAGTATTTGGTTAAGTGGAGAGGTTATGGTCAGGAGGACAATTCTTGGGTGTTTGCTTCGGACATCCATGCTAGGAGACTGATCCGTGTCTATCACCGAGCTCATCCTGATCGGCCTGGTTGCACAAGTGAGGGTTTGGTGACCCCTCCTCAAGGGGGGGTACTATTATGAATGTGATAGAGATGGTTTCTGAGCAGAGGCTCCCTCTGGTGGTTACAGACAGTACTGAACCTTTCAGCGAGGAATGGCAATCTGGGTTCACTGACTGGTCTGATATAAGGGAGGTTCCCTCCCATGATGGTTGCCGGTGATCAATTGTTCTTGTCTCAATTGTGGTTCCTGGTTCATTTGGAAGTTTGCTGAGTCTTGCCTGCATCTTCTGTTATCAGATAAGATATTTTCTGCTTTTATTTTTGTGCTTGTTTTTTGCATTGTTCCCTGCACTTCTGTGGAGGTCAGACAGGTCCCCTCCAGTGGGCTTATGCTCCTCTCAGTTTAGCTGTAGCTACTGTTATTTGTTCATTTTCTTTTTCCTGTTTTTTCAGTGGCTGTGGCTTGGTTTTGTTCACACTGAGATCTGATTTAGTGGGTGGCGAGATCGTGTGATCTCAGTATTTTTGTAATCAGAATTGTTGGATTTTTGTAGGGTTTTCTGGGTTGCAGAAAGTAATCTCTCCTGTCCTATCCTATTTAGTCAGCTTGTGGCCCCAGTGTTTGCTCATTCTATTTTCTGTCTGTGTTCGTGCTTTCTTCTTGTCTAACCGCCATTACATGTTTGGGGGCTTCCTATTTTCTTTGGGGGATCTGCTCCTGGTCAGATAGCTTTCATCTTTCTGCCTTTGGGTGTAGTTATCTCTCAGGCTGTGACGAGGCGTCTAGGATCAACGTAGGAACGCTCCACGGCTACCTCTAGTTGTGTGGTTAGTTTAGGAATCTGCAACCCATTAGTTACCAATATCTCAGGTGTTCGGCTGCCCGGCTGTTGTTCCTGTCCTCCTCAGCTACCTAACATAACAGGTTCACGGCCAAACTGAAAATTATATGGTACTCACAGAGGGGAAAAATAACAGCTCAGGTAGAGTGCGTGGCACGCACTATGTCATCGCGCCCTCTGACCTGAACGTCGCAGCCAGAAGATGCAGAGGAGAGAGCAGCGGTGGACCGGGGACAGGTGAATATCACATATACTTACCCCCTCCTGGAGCCTCTCTGTAGCCCCCCTGGTTCTTCCGCAGTCTACGGCAGCTATTCCTTCAGCGGTCACATGGTACCGCTCATTAAAGTCATGAATATGCGCATATTCATGACTTTAATGAGCGGTACCATGTGACCGCTGAAGAAAGGAGCCTGAGATCGTGGAAGAAGCAGGGGGCTGCAGAGACGCGCCAGGAGGGGATAAGTATGATCTGACACCCTTGCTCCCCCTCCCCAACCAAACCCTGGCGTATATGACTCGCCTATAAGCCCAGAGGGGTACTTTGAGCCTTAAAAAATGGGCTGAAAATCTCGGCTTATACGAGAGTATATACGGTATATTTAATCTCCACCCATATAGCCTGACTGACAGTTTCACAGTGTCCTCCTCCATGCTGAGATCTCACACTGGTTAGTACAAACTTCCGCTGTCAGTCAAGCTGTTTGCTAGAGAATGAATACCCTTTGATTCGAGAGCTCTCTCACTTTTTATCTAGACTCATATTTCTGATTTTAGGATTTGGATTATAGAGCCATTCTGACTTGGATTTTCCAAGTATGTACATTGGTCTTGTACGATCTAAGAGATATATAATATATGCAGCAGTTTACATATTTTAAAAGGGACAATATCAGGTTAAATATGATATACTCTTTGCTAACAGGAAGAGCTGAGCAGACTGATATATAGCTTTGTGGGAAAAGAATTAATATAACAGAGTCAAAGTAGAGTTGAGCGATACTGCCCGATATCCTAAAATATCGGATTGGATTGGATCGGACCGATACTCAAAAAGTATCGGGTATCGCCGATCCAATACCGGAAACACAATGCAAGTCAATGGGACAGAAATATCGGAACTAATAAAACCCTTTCTTTCCATGTAAACACTAAATATACACACATAGAATATATATATATATATATATATATGTCATTGTGACATATATATATATACACGTATATACTCGTGTATAAGCCGACCCGTGTATAAGCCGACCCCCCTAATTTTGCCACAAAAAAACTGGGAAAAATTATTGACTCGTGTATAAGCCGGGTGTATAAACTGCCCTCCTGCTCTGTGCTGCCCCCATCCAGCTCTGTGCTCCCCCATTCTCCTCTGTACTCCCCCCCTCGCTGTGCTCCCCCATTCCTTCTCCGTCCTCCTGTGCCCCCTGTCCTGCTCCGTGCTCCTCTGTGCCCTCCATCCTCTCCTGTCCTGCTCCATGCTTCCCCCGTCCTCCTCCACGCTTCCCCGTCCCATTCCCCGTCCTGCACTCGTCCACCACTCCCCCTCCTGCCCGCTTCCCCGTCCACCGATCTCCCCCCCTCCTGCTCCATGCTTCCCCGTCCTGCTCCAGCTTCCCCCGTCCTCCTCTATGCTTCCCCCGTTCCACCGTTCTCCCCCCGTCCTGCTCGTGCTCCTTGTCCTCTCCTCCATCATACTCACCCCTCCCCGTGCCATCGCTGAGTGTCCCTGCAATCCTGCGTTCTCCCCGTCTTCTTGCAGCTCTCCAGCACTGAGCGGTGATGTAATACCGCTCATTAAGGTCATGAATATGGAGGCCACAATGTCACGCTGTCTAATGATATGTATATAATGTCAGTAAACTATTAATACAGGAACAACACTCTATACAACAACTAGTATAGCAACATCAGCATGTAAGTATAGAATAGATTTACCTGACACGATATCTGCTGAACCAGGGTTATTCTTGAGACTTGATGAGCTGAAACAGGAAGAGGTGGACCGGGATCTAACCTGACCCTAAACTGGGGTCCTAACTAATCCCTCACCTTGGAGGTACTGATAATGGTTCAGAGGTCCAAGTCACCAACCTAACCCTGTCTCCTATCAGACCCTGAACCCTGTAATCAGTCCTAAGAAGGATCCTGACTACCACCAAAGGGATATGGGCTGATCTTAGCTAAATACACAGATTAGACATATAAGACAGACAGGATAACACTCGCTTGCATACACACTCAAACACCAAAGGAACATAAATGGTCTGGGAAATAAACTCTAACCAAGTTGAGCTTAGAACAACTAAGGAGCTCACAACTAAAGTCTATACAGATTCATTCCTATCTGTGGTCTGCATGAAGGTTTCACTGGCAACTCCCCAAGCAGACAACCAGGAATTTAAAGGAAACCAATCAACAAATAATCAATTGCAGCCGGGAGAAACTGCACCCAATCCCAGCACCGAGCACAGACAGAATTAACTCCCTAGCTGCCAAACACAAAGAAACAGCAGCTCAGCTGTGAGAAGTCAAAATGTGCAACCGCGACGATCTTCGTGGCAATGCACACATGACACACGCCCATGGGAGTGGCGTCGCGTCCATATTACATGACCCTAATGAGCGGGTATTACATCACCGCTCAGTGCTGGAGAGCTTCAGGAAGACGGGGAGAACGCAGGATTGCAGGGACACTCAGCGATGGCACGGGGAGGGGTGAGTATGATCCCAGCCACCGGCTCCTGCCGTGGCATCCCCTCCCCCGCTGGTTTCTGCCCTATGACTCGTGTATAAGCCGAGGGGGCATTTTCAGCACGAAAAAAGGTGCTGAAAATCTCGGCTTATACACGAGTATATACGGTACATATCTTTATAGTTCATACACTTCTACATAGTAAAATAGCCTCTGATTCAATTGCCGGGTAATGCCGGCTTTTGTGAAAATACTGAAGCACCCGACATGAAATGACACATGGTTTACATAGAGTTAACCATGTCTTTTCATGTAGTTTGATATCTGGTTTTAACAAACAATTAAATGAGTGTATGTGTGCAAAATTTCACACCTATAGGGGTTAATTAAAGGTGTAAATTAGTTGTAAAAAAAACGGACATTTTTGCTACGAATTTACACCTTTAATTAACCCCTACCTGTGTCAAATTTTGCACACATACTCATGTAATTGTTAGTGAAAACAATATATCAAACAACATGAAAAGACATGGTTAACTCTATGTAAACCATGTGTCATTTCATGTCGGCTTCTGTATTTTCACAAAAGCCGGCAATTGAATTAGCGGCCATTATACTATGTAGAAGTGTATGAACTATAAATATTATATATATATATATATGTGTGTCACAAATTCAATGATATGTATGTAGTGTATATATATATATAATATATATATATATATATATATATATATATATATATATATATATATATGAGGTGTAAAATTGTTGAAAAAAAATGCATGGGCTCCAGCCCTATTTTCTCAACCAGGCAGACAAAGCCAGCGAGTCGGGGCAGATAATAATAGCCCAGAGAGGGGCCATTATTTTTGCCCCCCCCATGGCTACTAACATCTGCCCCCAGACACCCCAGAAAAGGCAAATCTATAATTGGATTCACCCTTTCTGGCACTTTGCCCGTCTATTCCCATTGCCCTGTAGCGGTGGAGAATGGGTTAGTAAGGGGCTAAAGCCATCTTGCTATTGAAAGGTGAGTTTAAGCCAGGTTAATAATTGAGAGCTGTCAATTAGACAACTATCAATTATTAATACTATTGTATGAAATAAAAATAAAACACACTTTAATAAAAAATAATTTTAATGAAATAAACACACAGTTTTTGACAATATTTTATTTTACTGCCATTCCTTGCGAAGCCCTTGTTCACCTGTAATAAAAATAAAATAATAAAGCAACATTATTCTTACCTATCCGATGTTCAGTCAGGTCTCCCGATGTAATCCTTCTGAAAGGGTTAATGTTTACTGCAGAGACTGCAGCTAATGCTGTCAGTCTCACAGTAAACCCCCGAATGAATGATCTCCTCTCCTGGCTGACAGGAGAGGAAGTGGTTAGCATAATTGATTGCTTTCCACTTTCACTTCAGGTCAGCCAGGGAGACCCAGAGCATCAGTGACGTCAGAGGGAATCCCGACTGACCTGAAGTGAACTGATTAACAAAAATAGGGGATCCTCTCTAAAAAAAATGGCGTGGGGTCCCCCCTATTTTTGTTAACCAGCCTGATAAAGCAGACTACTGAGGCCTGGTTTTTCAGGCTGTTAAGGAGCCAATATCCATGGACCTTGCAAGCCTTATAAAACCAGGCCACAGCAGTCTGTGTATCTTGGCTGGTTAACAAAAATAGGGGATCCCCTCGAAAAAAAATGGCGTGGGGTCCCCCTATTTTTGTTAACCAGCCAGATGAAGCAGACTGCTGAGGCCTGGTTTTTCAGTCTGGTAAGGATCCAATATCCATGGACCTTGCAAGCCTGATAATACCAGGCCACAGCAGTCTGCTTAGCTTGGCTGGTTAACAAGAATAGGGGATCCCCTCGAAAAAAAAATATCCCCCTATTTTGTTAACCAGCCAAGTAAAATGCAGACTGCTGCGGCCTGGTATAAAAGACTGTCAAGGCCCATGGATTTTGGCCTTCAACAGCCTAAAAATACCAGGCTGCAGCAGCCCCACAAATGGCGCATCCAAAGATGCTCCAATTGTGGCGCTTTACCCGGCTCTTCCCACTTTCCCTGTAGCGGTGGCAAGCGGGGTAATAAGGGGTTAATGTCACCTTTGATTGATCGGTGACAATAAGCCCGGTTAATAATGGAGAGGCATCAATAAGACACCGATCCATTAGTAATCATAGTTTCTAAATTTAAAAAAAAAACACAGCAAGAAAAAAGTCTTTTAATGAAATAAAATACCACACAGTTTTCATTATTTTTATTACACTCTCATTCCTGCGACGCCATCGGTCTCCTGTAAAAAAACAAAAATAATAAACCAACACAAATACCACCTGTCCGATGCAGTCCAAGATAACGAGGGTCCCACGACGAGTCCAGCTCTGCTACATCTGGATGACAGGCGAGCCTGACATCCACATACAGCAGAGCTGCTTACCTGAGCTGCGTCCCCGGAGGTGACGTAATCCGGACTGGTTTACGGCCAGCTGTCGCGAGAGTACAGCTGGCGAGATTACCCAGTACCCGGCAGTCACTGCAGTTATCGCGAGATTCTGCACGTGACCGCCAGGGACAGGGTAATGGCGGCCATCCAGGAGGACGTGACCACCGGGGAAGGGGATCTTCTGACAGGTAAGTGCGGACTCTGCTGAGTCCTGACACCTGACAGACCCGACCGACACTGACAGTGACAGTTTCGGGGAGTTCATGTGTCACGTACTTCGTTCTGTGACACAGGAACTCCCATAGACTTGGTCGGAAAACTCCGATTCCGGTATCCGATATGACAAAAATATTGGAACTCAGAATCGGAATTCCGATACAGCAAATATCGGCCGATACCCGATATTTGCAGTATCGGAATGCTCAACACTACTAATAAGTGATTGATAGGTATGTTTGCATGCAGACTTGTGACAGAAGAGCTGCAGGCTGGACTCCTAAACTTTGAATAAGGAGGGATTAAATAAAAAATGTTTCATGAATTCTTTGCCCATAAAAATATACACCAATCCATCTAGCTCCTCATTTTCTAAAATAGGTTATAATTTTTTTTAATACTTTTGCAAAAATGTCTACATTTCTGTTTTTTTCATGTCAAGATTGGGTGCAGTGAGTACATTGATGAGAAAAAAATGAACTTTTTTGAATTTATCAAATGGCTGAAATTAAACAAAGGAGTGAAAATTTTAAAGGGGTCTGAATACTTTCCGTGCCCACTGTAGTATACAGTGTCAGTGTACAGGTAATACAGTAATCACTGGTGACATTACACACAGAAACTCTGTATATAGCATATAATGTATAGTGTCACTGTACAGGTAATACAGTGATCATCAGTGACATTATACACAGGAGCTCTGTATACATTGTCAGTGTACAATATAAAATAAAAATAAAAGTCAAGTCATAAATAATAATCGAGTCAATATTTTTATTGGTATAATTTTCGGATAGATAAGATGTTTTAATTGCCTCTTATTGTATTTTTTAGTGTTGATACAGTGGCAAAAAAAAACGCATTTGTGATTTTTTTCTTGTTATGCCGTTTGATGATCAGATTAATTTAATTTAGTTTATATTTTGATATATTACATTTTTACAAATGGAGTGCTATCAAATGCGATTTTTTTCTTTCTTCATTTTTAATTGGGGAAAGGGGGTTTTTGAACTTTCATATATATTTTTTTATTTTTTCATATTTTTAAACCTTTTCCTTAGTCTTTACTTTACAGAATCTGTTAGTAACCATAGGGGACTTGAACCTGCAGTTGTCTGATTGCTGAAGAAATACGATATTATTGCTATGTATAGTAAAATTAACAGTCTCCTTTGAACACCAGCCACAGGCTGGCTTTCACGGGACTACTGTCATAAGAGACATCCGGGTCTTCAATAGACCACTTGCCATCATAGTAACCCATCGACGCCTCACGATCAAGTCACGGGCGTACCAATAGAAGCTTAGAACAGCGCCTACCTCACTTTGTTAAAGCCGCAGTCACAAATTGACAGAAGGATTTGACACGTTATCAACCGTGAGCAGAGCTCAGCTACCCTGTACGTCATGCGTCGTTAAATGATGACATCTTATATACTTTGTGTTTTATTTGTATATTTACCTATTTTATCTTTTATTCTAGGATTGAAGCACATTTACATCAAACTTGTGCAGAAATTGAATCATTTCACTGCTGTTCACAATCCTTTTATCCGGTACGGCTCTGCTACCATAACAAAGCCTTGCTTTTATTAAAACAGTACTAAATTTTAGCCAACACCTAGTGTTTTTCCATTCTCCTGTAATCAAGACCATAATCGTATATTCTCAGCGTTAAAAAATGTTCAGCTGCTTTAAAGTGAATAAAAGCGAAACACAACATAGTGTAATGACAATGTGCTGCTAGAACAAACCAAAATCACCATTTTTTATTCAGACAGTGTAAACTCTCTAACTTAAAACCCACAAGAAGGGCCAGCAATAACAGTCACAGAATATGTGCTGGCTGAGCTGTAAAGTATAACTCAGCTGTAATGTTACATGTCAGTGAAGGCTCTAAGCCTTAAGGCTATTGAATAAAAATGGCACTTTGTAACAAGGAGGGAAAATGCTTACAAAAATAGCACTAGATTCTAATATTGTGTGAATGGCAGCCAATCCCCGCAAGACACATTTACTAAACTTTCCTTCAGATGTTTTCCAGGTCATTGCTAATAGGGACACATTTCAGACTTGCTTATTTACTAATGCTGTTTGCTTAAGTCTGATGAGGGTTATGATAAAAGTTGAAAGAGGAACATTTCACCAGCAATGGGTTATTGGAACAGTAATTAAGTTTTACATGAGGTAAAAAAAAAACTGATGGATGAGGAGGTGAGACAATTTCTTGAGACAACTCAGTTGCCATTCCAAACAAAAGAACAAAGAACCACACTGGAAAGACCCATTACGAAGAAAAAATCATCAGGAATAGATGCCATCAGAGATTATAGAATAAAATGTTAGAGGTGTAATTGGAAACATTGGTAGATAAAAAAGTTAGGACATCTATCTCACTCTATGTGACAAACACTGATAAATCTCATTCCGATAGGTGCAAAAGTCCCTGTAGAAATGGACTCCTATTGTCCAATTTCATTGCTAAACACAGACGCTTTTGGCTTTAAGTGTTGACTAGAGATAAGCAGATCTTCTGAAATTCAAATTTGCCAATTTTGCAGAATTTTCCCCCAAAAATTGATTTGCAGCTAATAAATTTGAATGAATCTCAATACTGGAAAGCTTGTAATTGTCCGGAAAATACACATGGAGAAGAGGATAGAGAACCCTGCTGACCATAAGAGTTTACACTCTACAGAAGAGAGAGGGCACTCCCTGACCATAAGAACTTACACTCTACAAAAGAAAGAGAGTGAAGAAACAAAGAAGAGGACCAAAAGAAAGGGAAAGAGATAAATACATTTTGTAAAAATATCGATATATTTATTGATCAGTGATAAAGGGAATGAGATAAAAATACAACATGGGAAAAAGGGATCATAAAATATATAACAAAATACATAAACTGTTGTCACGACACAGCTGTCAGGTAACCCGGGACCAGGGCTCCTTCCCTGTCCCTAACACTAGGGGGTGCCCCAGCTCACCATACACACGGGGATACTTCTGAAGGTGAAGATGCCAGGGCCTCCACCCTTGCCTTATCTTCTGAGTTATCCCTCTGTCTGTTCTCTTCCTCCACCCAAGGAAGAGGGGAGCTACTGTGCACCGTAGTACATCAATCTGACAAAACAAGGCAACACAAACAAGGGTTAATAGAATACTCCAGGCATATAAAATATTCACTCATATGTAACAGAGGAATGCTCTGAGGCGTGGAGGTAGAGGAATAAACCAAATAAGGAATTGCCACACATACAAACCAAACAACAGTCATATATAACTCCTCCAACTCTCCTTCTCATATGAACTCCTCTCCCTCCATTAGCCATGCAGCAAATGCTTGCTCTGACAAGGATTTGTAACAGAACCCAGATTATAAACAGGAAACCTTTGGCTAACCAAGCTTAGCTGTGAGCACAAGGATTTCCAACATGGCCGGTTAACCCCTGTTCGGCCAGAAGAAATAAACACATTTAAAATGAACAAGAAGTGCTTCTTCTCAGCGCCGTAGCAGCAGCAATCATACTGGTCTTCTGACTTCACACTGTCGCGCTAACCCCGTGTCAACTGTATTAAAAGTAATAAAAGACTAAACTGTCACATGGGGAAAAAGAAAAGGATCCCAGGTACAAAAGAACTGCATAGAGTTTAAAAATATACTGTATATGTATGCAGTATATACAGCGCATACAAGTAGTATTCAACCCCCTGCAGATTTAGCTGGTTTGATAAGATGCAAATAAGTTAGAGCCTTCAAACTGCAAACGAGAGTAGGATTTATTAACAGAAGTATAAATCTTACAAAACAAAAAGTTATGTTGCTCAGTTGAATTTTAATAAATTTTAAACATAAAAGTGTGGGTCAATTATTATACAACCCCTATGTTTAATATTTTGTGGAATAACCCTTGTTTGCAATTACAGCTAATAATCGTCTTTTATAAGACCTGATCAGGCCGGCACAGGTCTGTGGAGTTATCTTGGCCCACTCCTCCATGCAGATCTTCTCCAAGTTATCTAGGTTCTTTGGGTGTCTCATGTGGACTTTAATCTTGAGCTCCTTCCACAAGTTTTCAATTGGGTTAAGGTCAGGAGACTGACTAGGCCACTCCAACACCTTGACTTTTTCCCTCTTGAACCAGGCCTTGGTTTTCTTGGCTGTGTGCTTTGGGTCGTTGTCTTGTTGGAAGATGAAATTACGACCCATCTTAAGATCCTTGATGGAGGAGCGGAGGTTCTTGGCCAAAATCTCCAGGTAGGCTGTGCTATCCATCCTCCCATGGATGCGGACCAGATGGCCAGGCCCCTTGGCTGAGAAACAGCCCCACAGTATGATGCTGCCACCACCATGCTTGACTGTAGGGATGGTATTCTTGGGGTCGTATGCAGTGCCATCCAGTCTCCAAACGTCATGTGTGTGGTTGGCACCAAAGATCTCGATCTTGGTCTCATCAGACCATAGAACCTTGAACCAGTCTGTCTCAGAGTCCTCCAAGTGATCATGAGCAAACTGTAGACGAGCCTTGACATGACGCTTTGAAAGTAAAGGTACCTTACGGGCTCGTCTGGAACGGAGACCATTGCGGTGGAGTACGTTACTTATGGTATTGACTGAAACCAATGTCCCCACTGCCATGAGATCTTCCCGGAGCTCCTTCCTTGTTGTCCTTGGGTTAGCCTTGACTCTTCGGACAAGCCTGGCCTCGGCACGGGAGGAAACTTTCAAAGGCTGTCCAGGCCGTGGAAGGCTAACAGTAGTTCCATAAGCCTTCCACTTACGGATGATGCTCCCAACAGTGGAGACAGGTAGGGCCAACTCCTTGGAAAGGGTTTTGTACCCCTTGCCAGCCTTGTGACCCTCCACGATCTTGTCTCTGATGGCCTTGGAATGCTCCTTTGTCTTTCCCATGTTGACCATGTATGAGTGCTGTTCACAAGTTTGGGGAGGGTCTTAAATAGTCAGAAAAGGCTGGCAAAAGAGATCATTAATCCACACATGTGAAGCTCATTATTCTTGGTGTCTGAAATACTTCTTTATACTTTAGGGGGACCAAACAGAATTCTTGTGGTTTGAGGGGTTGAATAATAAATGACACTCTGAATTAACTTTTAACTTTTTTTAAAAAAAAAAAATTAAAACAAAAATTTTTGCAGCAGTGCATTTCCCACTTCCAGGCTGATCTACAGTACAAATGTCACAATGCCAAGTTAATTCCGCATGTGTCAACCAGCTAAATCTGCAGGGGGTTGAATACTACTTGTAGGCACTGTATTATATGATAGACCAAGGATCGCAATAATGCCACAGTGGGAATGGATTCACGTGATCATATAAATAGTGCCAATAGTAAATAATAAAATAAATATACAGTACAGACCAAAAGTTTGGACACATCTCATTTAAAGATTTTTCTGTATTCCCGGTGACTACCTCTTGAAGCTCATCAAGAGAATGCCAAGAGTGTGCAAAGCAGTCATCAAAGCAAAAGGTGGCTTCTTTGAAGAACCTAGAATATAAGACATTTTTCAGTTGTTTCACACTTTTTTGTAAAGTGTAATGTATAATTCCACATGTGTTAATTCATAGTTTTGATGCCTTCAGTGTGAATGTACAATTTTCATAGTCATGAAAATACAGAAAAATCTTTGAAATAGAAGGTGTGTCCAAACTTTTGGTCTGTACTGTATGTGCTAGGCTACATTAGCATGAAATACCTGAATGTTAGCAGAGACAACAAGGACGAGAGAAAGAGTGAGAGAACCTAGCTGAAAATTAGAGCGTACACTCTTCAGGTGAGAGAGACTTATCCAGTGAGTCAGGACATGGAAAACAACTCTGTTATGAAAACTGTGCTGGGAACCGCTGATCTGTAATTGTCCAGGTACAGGCCACAAACATAATAAGTATGATAATAATCTAGATGTCTTAGCAGCAGGGCATGATGAGGAGGCCCACAAAATGACATTAGCCCTCTGATGCTTTAGCAGTGTGGAAAATGGTGCTGAGTAAGGTTTTTTTGGCAAATTGCCAATCAAATCACAAAGTGATCGAATTCGTGAGCACTGCATATTTCAGGAAATTTTACTCAAACTTGATCCTCTATGAATCGATCCTATGATCTTTAAAGCAGGCAGCAAGTTTGGCTGGAGTTATGCAAGGTGCAAGGTCCAATAAGGGAGGATCAAGGAGGTTTAAGGAAAAGTTAAGGATTATATTAATTGAAATATCAGATGGCTTTTTTTTTCTAAAATGTGCAACTTCCATCAGATAACCAAGGTGAATAGCGATTTAGTCGATAGATGCCATAAAGGCATTCAATCTAATTGAATGAGTCTTTCTATGGAAAAAGATTAAATAAATATGAGATTGGGGCAGCCTATTTTGATTGGATTAAGATTTTATCTAAAAAGGGGTTAATAAACAGCTGTTCGAACCGTTTTGATTTTTAGAGGAACAAGAAAGTGGTGCATTTTGTCACCTCTGTTATTCTCCTTAATAATAAAACCTGTTGATTCCCTAATTAGTTAATATAATCAAATTTAGAGTACAACTAAAGGAATTCAATATAGTGCTGGAAAAAGTGCCCCTAGGTCAGAAGGCACTTAAAAAGCTACTGGGGAAAAGCCAGTGATCGACCTGAGCATGATCAATGCTTATGACGCACCAGGATCAAAGCAGCAAGGACTAGGGATGAGCAGACTCGTGGATGTTCGGGTTCAGCCAGACTTAGTTTAAAGTCAGGTTCGGGAACCGAACTTGACCTGGACATGACCCCGAAAGCCCAAACCCCATAAAAGTCAATAGGGACCCGAACATCATTGCTGTAAAATGGCTGTAAAATGGTCAGAGTAAGGTCTAGGGGCTGTAAAAGAAAGCAAAATGTGGGTAAGGGCAGGATAATTGCCCTGCAAACATGTAAAGTTAAATTAATTAAAGGGGTTCTTTCACCATGGAAATCATGATAAAATAGGAAGTAAATGAATAAAATAAACATTTTAACAGTGCCCCCACAGAGACTGAGGCTTGCTACCACCACTCCAGTTCAAAAAATTCACCCACAAAGCATGGGGCAGAGTACATCCACAAAAGCAGCTTACAAATATCACCCACAGAGCATGGGACAGAGCACCCCCACATACGCTGATTAAAAATTTCACCCACAGAGCATGCTTTCACATTTCCCCCAGAGCTCTAAAATTTGAGCCCAAGTAGCGTAAATTACAGCAGCAGCTGATGAAAAGCTGGTAGTATGATATTGGATTGAGCTGGTGGTTCGCCTTGAGGCTTGCTACCGGGAGTGCAGTTAAAAATTTCCCCCACAGGACATGGAGCAGAGAACCCCCACAGAAGCAGCTTACAAATTTCCTACACAGACCATGGGGCAGAATTCCCCAAACAGAAGCAGCTTACAAATTTCACCCACAGAGCATGGGTCAGAGTAGCCCACAGGTGAGAATTAAAAGTTTTACCTACAGAGCATGTTTTCACTTGTCTCCAACTGTAGTGTACATTACCTCAGCCGCCGATAAATGCTGGTAGTATGATATTGGATCGAACTGATGGTCTGCCGCAAGACTTGCTAACATCAGTCCACGTTAAGATTTTCACTCATAGAACATGACACAGAGTACCCTTACAGAAGCAGCTTACAAATTTCACCCACAGACCATGGTTCAGCATACCCCCACAGAATCAGCTTACAAATTTCACTCACAGTGCCTGAAGCACAGTATCCCCACAAAAGAAGCTTACAAATTTCACCCACAGAGCATGGGGCAGAGTACCCCAGAAAAGCTGATTAAAAATTTTACTCACAGAGCATGGGGCAGAGTACCCCTAGAGAAATAGGTTACAAATTTCACCAAGAGAGCATGGGGCACAGTACCCCCCAGAGCAGCAGCTTACAAATTTCACCCACAGAGCATATTTTCACAGTTCACCCACAGAGCCAAACTGTTACCTTCAGTAGCGTACAGTAGAGCAGCCATTGATAAAAAGCTTGTAGTTTGTTTCTGTTTCAAGGTAGCGGTCCACCATAAGGCTTGCTACCAGCAGTCCCAGCCACTGTGCTTTGGGACGCCTCCCCAATGGTGTTGCCTAAGGGTCTTGCTGTATCTGAATGTGAAGAGGACTTTGCAAGTATAATCTGGTGTGGCTCTCTCATTCTGAAGACCAAAAGAATCGGCGCTGTGGTACGCGAGTCTGAAGTGAGTATGAAAATCTACCTTCCACAACACGGCACTCCACACACACCCAGGGATCAAAAGGTCCCCTTATTTCTGTAGTGGGCCTGGATGCCGAGTTTACTATATTTGTTCATGACCACCACTCTGGGACCCGTTACATTTGGTGTAGTCGGCAAGATATGGGTCCCTCACTTGGAGAAATTAGGGTGCAAATTGTCCATGGTGCAATTGAAGAAGCGCCTGAAAATGAAAAATTTGAAATGGTACAGCATATACAATCCAAATGGCAAACAGTGATGCAGACATGACAGTATCTGAAATTGATCAAGACAGAGGCAACTTGTGGTCTGAGGTGGAGAATTCCGGCCCATCATGGGAGTGGATGGTGCCCAGGGGAGTGAAAAGGTGCTCTGCCCATTGGAGGTTCGACCCAGAATAGATAATGTGCAGGTCTTACAGTGACCAGATGAAGAGGAGGTGGAAGAAAAAGAGTAGAAGGAGGAGGCATCCTGGACAGAGAAACGTCCAACAATCCTCGGTGGTGGTAAGACATTGGCTAGAACGCCTTCTACCTCTGTCCCAGGCTCCTCTACATTTATCCAGTGGGCAATTGGGAAGATGTAATGTCCCTGGCCATGCTTACTAGTCCATGTAATTGGTGCTTATGTGGACCCTGCCACTGATGGTGTTGCACAATGCACACCTCATTTTTTCCGCAAAATGTGTGTGTAGGGCAGGAATGCACACCTGGAAAAGAAGTGGCAGCTGAGAAGAATGTACTGTACGACAGCCACCGCCATCTGTTTTTAAAAACTATTCATCTGCACAAGTAAGAATGGCAGCTTTTTGAAGGCTAGTAATTTAGAAATGCTGTCATTCAGGACCATGGCTCGTGTGTGTCTAGGGGTTTATTCCTCTTTCTCTCTACGGTTGGAAAAGCTGAACACTTCTCTTTAGGGATAAAAGTTGAACACTTCCTTTGGGTAATGTGGAGATGGTCTGTGATACTGATGGTGGTGTTGGTGCTGTCATGTCCTTTCTTTGCTGAAAGGCAGGTAGGTGGATCGTGAGGGAGAAAGAGGCTGAGACCACAGCAGAAGAGGGAGAACGAGGCTCAGCTCTGTCATGATTTTTAATGTGCGTACCACACTGCACCTTGTGCTTTGTATTCAGATGTCTCATCAAGTGGGTGGTGCTCAGGTTCAGAAGATTCATACTTCGCTTCAGGCTCTGATGGCACAGTGTGCAAACCACCCTTCACTTGTCATTAGGACATTCACTGAAGAAATGCCACTACAGGGAACTCTTATGAGCTGGCTTTGAAGTGCTGACTTAAGTGGATAGGGGCCGCCTGGCTTACTGGCTAGGGGACACCATTTTTGCCTTTGCACCCTGCACCCTATTTTGCTGGGCTGCTGGGACAGCATGGCCACATCCTGTTCCTCTGAACTGCGCACATCACCTGGATGGCCTCTGCTCCATGTTAGGGTCTAGGACCTCATCATCTCCCCCCCTCCTCACCTCTACTCTCCTTGACGGTCCATACACTGAATCTGTGCTTCCTCATCCTCTGACATGTGCTGCACTGGTCCCCTGTGTGCACTATCCCTCCCAATTACTCATTCTCCAACCTAACAAGTGGTTGGGCTTCAGTGCACTCAGTCTCTACCACTTCTGTGGCAGGATCAGGTGGAAGGGCCACGGAACTCCAGCCAGCTGAATCATTAAAAAGCAGAAGAGTCTGCTGCATTACTTGGGGCACAGACTGCTTGCCTGATATGCAAGGGGGTGAGGTGGCAGCTAGATGACCATGGTCTTAAGGTGCCAACTCTGCACTTTCAGCAGGGGACTGGGTGGAAGATAATGTAAAGGAACTGGAGCCACTCTCAGCTATCCAATCTAACATCTTTCAACATCTTGTGGCCTCAACATTCGTGCAGCGGTATTCAGCCCTACGAAAAGATGCATAACGTCCTGTTGCCTGTGCGCACAGGAGGAAGGTATTGTATTTGGGCATGTAGCAGGCACAGAATGACCACGTCCTATCCCTAGCGCAACTACCGTATTTTCCGGCGTATAAGACGACTGGGCGTATAAGACGACCCCCCAACTTTTCCAGTCAAAATATAAAATCTTCTAAAAAGTGGGGGAGGGTCTTCTTATACGCCGGGTGTCATCTTATATGCCGGGAGTGGTCCCGATGATGAAGGGAGGGGGCGTCTCAGAGGGAAGATGTTGGATACCTGATCATATCAGCGCTGCTCTCTGTGGGTCTAGGCGCTGGGGGGGCGGCGTCGGCGGCTCCTCATTCAGCTGCCTGAGGGGCTTTGTGCTGGAAGACGGCGGTGGTGGCTCTTTGTGTAAAGTTGGGGCTCTGCAGGCATTTCCTCAATCCCCAGAGGCCCCGGCAGCTCCATTGCTGTGATGCGGTGGCCTCCGGGAAAATGGTTGCTGAGGCTGGCACATGCTCAGTTTCAGATTTCGTCTTACGAGATCTTGAGACAAGATCTGAATCTGAGCATGCAGCGGCCATTTTCTCGGAGGCCACCGCATCGCAGCAATGGAGCTGCCGGGGCCTCCGGGTAATTGAGGAAATGCCTGCAGAGTCCCGACTCTGCACAAAGAGCCACCGCCGACCGTGCCCCAGCAGAGAGTTCCCCAGGCTGCTGAAAGAGCAGCCGCCGACGCCACCCCCCAGCGCCTAGACCCGCAGAGAGCAGCGCTGATACGATCAGGTATCCAACACCTTCCCTCTGAGACGCCCCCTCCCTTCGTCATCGGGACCACTCCCCCCACCGTATGCAGATTGGTCCGTACCCGGCGTATAAGACGACCCCCGACATTTAAGAAGATTTTCAGGGTTAAAAAGTCGTCTTATATGCCGGAAAATACATTACTCTACCACCACAATCAGCAGCCATACCAGAACCACCATGACCATGTCTCCTGTTTCATGCTCTCCTCATTTTTGGAAGTAATTTTTATTTTTCTGTATGCTACTCGCAAAGAGATGGTTAAAGAGTAGATTTATTTACTGTATTTGCCACACTACAGTCATGGACAAAAGTTTTGAGAATGACACAAATATTAATTTTTACAAAGTCTACTGCTTCACTTTTTCTAATGGCAATTTGTATATACTCCAGAATGTTATAAAGAGTGATCAGTAGAGTTGAGCGATACTTTCCGATATCCAAAAGTATCGGAATCGGAATGGTATCGCCGATACCCAAAAAATATCGGCGATACCCGATACCGATACCGGAAATCCAATGTAAGTCTATGGGAACAAAATATCGGAATTAAAAAAAAAACATTCTTGCCTTGTTGGTTAATTGTACATGAAGGAAAACAACAAAGAGTAATGTACAATGTATTGGGGAAGGTTGAGGAGACATTAAAGGCATAGATGTTTAACCCAATCAAATGGAATAGCATAAATATTTTTTTTTTTAAAGATGTTCGGATTGATGAAGAAATTGACAATGTTGTTAAGGTTTTTTCTATTTTGGCAAATATGTATATTTCACAATTTCCATGCTCTTCACCTTTTTAACTTTTGACACACTTTCTCCTTCATAATCTTCAGCAGCATCATCTTTTTCATCAAATTATTCTTCATCTTCACCTTCTTTATCTTCTTCTTAAACTTCTTGCTATTCATCTTTTTGTTAACATTACTCATATTCTTCTTATTAAACTATTATTCTTCTTCATATTGTACTTCATCTTCTTCATCATATTCTTATTTGTGACAGAGATTCCTGTACTTGTAATCTGTCAAAGTATGAATTTTTCATCCTTCCGTTCTTGCTGTCACAAAAGATTTAAATTACAACAGTATTTGTCCGTGTTCAGTTTAGCCTGCAGCAGCAGGCATTTTCCAGGGGCACCACGAGGAGGAACGGACTCACCCCCATACACTGCTTAGTCTTCTGCTTATAATTTAGAGCAATATTTTGCTCTTCATTTTGGTCTTATACTTAATGTTCTTCTGCTTTTTGATCTTCTGCTTATTGTTCTTCTGTCTCTTTTTCTGTATCTTGTAGTTTGTCTTAACCTTCTTTGTCCTGTTGGTGATGTTCTTCTGGGTAATCTTTTATTTCTTCTTTGTGATGGTGTTCAGGCTGGTTGGCTTGATGCTCGTCGTCCTTGTGGTCGTCATCTTCTTCGGGGTGGTCATCAGGGTCGTCGTCTTCATTGTTGGAGATCCAGAGTGATTACCCAAAAAAACATTTAAAAAATCTTCAATTTGTAAATGTAGCTGAAGGTACAAGAAGGCTGACTAACTTCCGAGAACCAGCTGACGCTACAGGAACCCGGACGGGTATCAGATGGTACAAGAGACAATGGAAGTAACGAGGACCAGCTGACTGTGCTGGAACCCGGAGGGGCAGCAGAAGGAAAAGAGCCAATGGCACAACCGAGGAACAGCTGACGTTACTGGGACACGGTTACTAAGCAGGAGGTACCTGTGCTCCAAAGCACTACCAAGGACCAGCAGACGTTGCTGGAACTCGGATACCGAGATGGAGGCACCTAGGCCAAAGGCACTGCGGAGAACCAGCTGACTGTGCTGGAACCCGGAGGGGCAGCAGAAGGAAAAGAGCCAATGGCACAACCGAGGACTAGCTGACGTTACTGGGACACGGTTACTAAGCAGGAGGTACCTGTGCTCCAAAGCACTACCAAGGACCAGCAGACGTTGCTGGAACTCGGATACCGAGATGGAGGCACCTAGGCCAAAGGCACTGCGGAGAACCAGCTGACGGTACTGGAACCCGGACGGGTAGCAGAAGGTACAAGAGCCAATGCAAGTAACGAGGACCAGCTGACTGTGCTGGAACCCGGAGGGGCAGCAGAAGGAAAAGAGCCAATGGCACAACCGAGGACCAGCTGACGTTACTGGGACATGGTTACTAAGCAGGAGGTACCTGTGCTCCAAAGCACTACCAAGGACCAGCAGACGTTGCTGGAACTCGGATACCGAGATGGAGGCACCTAGGCCAAAGGCACTGCGGAGAACCAGCTGACGGTACTGGTACCCGGACGGGTAGCATAAGGTACCCATGGAAATTTAGGTTGACAGGCCGCGAGCCGGCCGCAGTTACCGAATCCCACAGTACTACAGTGGTGATTGTCCTATTGTCACAACGGAAACAGCCTTTATTTGCATATCCCGCAGCACACATAGGAAGCACCTAAACTCCAGGCACCATAGAGTCGGCTAACCCGACCGCAACACGACAGGACAACTTATTGGAGCTAAGTGACGTTTACACTGACAGGAAACAGATGGCGTGCTGTAACCAGTCTGGGCAGGAGTGAGTACCTGTGCCAATGACACTTCCGAGCAACAACTGTCGGTGTTGGAGCCCAGGGATGAGAAGAGAACCGGTTGGAGGCAGCAGGACTTTTTGCCGTTCACACAGCAGGGGAACAGCTGACATTACTGAACCCCAGTAACACAGGAGCAAGTGTTGACTGTGCTAACAGCACTTCCGAGCAACAACTGGCGGTGTTGTAGCCCAGGGATGAGAAGAGAACAGGGTGGAGGCAGCAGGACTTTTTGCCGTTCACACAGCAGGGGAACAGCTGACATTACTGAACCCCAGTAACACAGGAGCAAGTGTTGACTGTGCTAACAGCACTTCCGAGCAACAACTGGTGGTGTTGGAGCCCAGGGATGAGAAGAGAACAGGGTGGAGGCAGCAGGACTTTTTGCCGTTCACACAGCAGGGGAACAGCTGACATTACTGAACCCCAGTAACACAGGAGAAAGTGTTGACTGTGCTAACAGCACTTCCGAGCAACAGCTGGCGGTGTTGTAGATCAGAGATGAGAAGAGAACAGGGTGGAGGCAGCAGGACTTTTTGCCGTTCACACAGCAGGGGAACAGCTGACATTACTGAACCCCAGTAACACAGGAGCAAGTGTTGACTGTGCTAACAGCACTTCCGAGCAACAACTGGCGGTGTTGGAGCCCAGGGATGAGAAGAGAACAGGGTGGAGGCAGCAGGACTTTTTGCCGTTCACACAGCAGGGGAACAGCTGACATTACTGAACCCCAGTAACACAGGAGCAAGTGTTGACTGTGCTAACAGCACTTCTGAGCAACAACTGGCGGTGTTGGAGCCCAGGGATGAGAAGAGAACAGGGTGGAGGCAGCAGGACTTTTTGCCGTTCACACAGCAGGGGAACAGCTGACATTACTGAACCCCAGTAACACAGGAGCAAGTGTTGACTGTACTAACAGCACTTCCGAGCAACAATTGGCGGTGTTGGAGCCCAGGGATGAGAAGAGAACAGGGTGGAGGCAGCAGGACTTTTTGCCGTTCACACAGCAGGGGAACAGCTGACATTACTGAACCCCAGTAAGACAGGAGCAAGTGTTGACTGTGCTAACAGCACTTCCGAGCAACAACTGGCGGTGTTGGAGCCCAGGGTCAAGGAGGATGTTTAAATACTAGATCAAGTATTTTCCTTGTTACGTGTCAATTAAAAATGTCTATACTCCAAACAAGAGAAATATAACCTTTAGTACCATAAGATGATGATTTTACTTTAAAAAATATATGTAAATTAATAATTGACAAACATAAACGCATACATTAACATGTTGAAAAGCAATGCAAACCACAATAAAAATAGTTTAAATAATCTGCTATACGGTTTTAAATAAAAGCATACAAGTACATATCAGAATCCATTAATGATGGATAAGTAACAGTATGTACAACCATTTTTATTGTATAGACAATGAATGGCTGACTTAAAAACATAATCAGCATTACAAGTTATCTGTGACATTCATAAAACTTTACATTTGCTGAATAATATCACTAAAAAGTTTTTAAAAATATCTAAAATTTCCATCATGTAATACTGATAATATGTGCCAATCATTTATATTAACAAACAAAACCTTTAAAAAGTGCACAGTGCATAGTGAAAACAGCTATTTATGCCTGACTGTGGACTTGCAAGCATGACAACGGATAGATAAGGTATATATAGATGAGACTGCATAGCCACAGATGGTGAATGGAGATGTAATACTGTACCTCAATAAAGTGTGCGTTACTACTACATCCTTTTTTTTATATAGCTTTATAAAAGGGTACGTGCATGTATGCTTGCGCCTTTGTTTGGACGCACAGACTGGCTTCCTGCTGTGACGCGTTGGGTATTGGAGCGTCTGTGCGTCTTATGACGCAGACTAACATTCACGGTGCGCATCGTTCATCATCGCAAGCGTACTGACAACACAAAGGCGTTGTCATGACTGCTTTACTCAGTAAACATGCACCTATTATGAAACATACACGCATGTGCCCTATTACATAACAAGCTACAAGAAAAACGCGTGTGAGGTGTGACACAGCTGTTTTGTTAAGGTACAGTATTATATCGACATTGTACAGGTGTCGCTATTCAGTCTGATAAATAGATATCATTCACCTATTCTATCAGTTGTCGTTCTTTCAGCACCACTTACAGGTATATATTTTGCTATTGTGACTATGCACTATTGACTTTAACAAGGTAATGCCTGATTTTTGTTACCGATTATCATGTTTACATGAAGGACCTTTATGATACGGGTTGTTAACTTTCTAATTAAATATGTATTTTTTAAAATGACACAAATATAAGTAATGTTGAAGAGGACTATTCCTACATGCATTGTTTGCACAATATTACAGCTGTGCATCACGTCCCTTAATCAACATTGGATTATTATATTTACTTGTATGCTTTTATTTAAAAGCCAAGAACACTGAAGTCTAACCTTCGCACTGCAGCTGTTCTCAAAGTTCAACCCACATTATGCACTTCCAACATTGCAGCATTTGAGTCATGATGTGAGTTGGATTTGTCTAAGCTATGGAGTGACAAGGTTGACCATCAGTATCCTATAGCATAACTAGGCTTTTGTGTTGGCATTTGTTTTCGACATGTGCATATCTGAAATAATATGTCACAATTATTTTGTTACAGATTTGTGACAAAGACTAATCATTTTATGGTTTTAAAGCTGACGTTTCAATTGTTTACAGCTTAGAAATCAGGGTGTAGCCTCATATCTATGTTAGCACTAGACACTTTGACATGTCATGTTTTTTTCACCATGTGTAGGTAGCTAGCAGTAATTTTTGCCGGACACACAGCAGGGGAACAGCAGGCGTTACTGAACCCCACAAACACATCAGCGATTGTTTTCATCTGTGCATCTAACACTTCTGAGCAGCAACTGGCGGTGTTGAAGCCCAGGGTCAAGGAGGGTGTAGGCAGAGGCCTAGTATGAGATGTTTGAAGTTGAATTTGTAGTTAGAAGCAGTAATTTTTGCCAGTCACACAGCAGGGGAACAGCAGGCGTTACTGAACCTCACAAACACATCAGCGATTGTTTTCATCTGTGCATCTAACACTTCTGAGCAGCAACTGGCGGTGTTGAAGCCCAGGTCAAGGAGGTTGTAGGCAGAGGCTAGTATGAGATGTTTGAAGTTGAATTTGTAGTTAAAGCAGTAATTTTTGCACAAACACAGCAGGGGAACAGAGGCGTTACTGAACCCACAAACACATCAGCGATTGTTTTCATCTGTGCATCTAACACTTCTGAGTAGCAACTGGCGTGTTGAAGCCCAGGTCCAGGGGGGTGGAGGCAGAGGCCTAGTATGAGATGTTTAAATTTGAATTTGTAGTTAGAACAGTAATTTTGCCAGACACACAGCAGGGAACAGCAGGCGTTACTGAACCCCACAAAAACAGCGATTGTTTATCACTGTGCATCTAACACATTCTGAGCAGCAACTGGCGGTGTTGAAGCCCAGGTCAAGGAGGGTGTAGGCAGAGGCCATAGTATGAGATGTTGAAGTTGAATTTGTAGTTAGAAGCAGTAATTTTTGCCAGACACAGCAGGGAACAGCAGGCGTTACTGAACCCCCCAAACACATCAGCGATTGTTTTCATCTGTGCATCTAACACTTCTGAGCAGCAACTGGCGGTGTTGAAGCCCAGGGTCAAGGAGGGTTTTGAAATAAAATATTGAGTTATTGCCTTGTTACGTGGCCATTGCAAATGTATGTACTTCAAACAAGAATAAATGAAGTTTTACTAGGACAATAAAATGATGAATTTCAATTCCAAGAATAGAAAAATATTTATACTTGAGAGTCCTCAGTGGTTGATACCGTTTAATGGCTAACTGAAAAGATGTTAACAAATTCCAAGCTTTCGAGACTACTCAGGTCTCTTCATCAGGCTAAGTCTAAAACAAAAAATGAAGAATCACATATTTCTACACACAACAGGACACAGGAATAGTGCAATAGGTAAGACAAGTGACGTGAAGCAGAACTGTCATTATGGCAGAGGGATGATCATAAATATTGGAACAGTTCATAGATAAGGAGAGAAAGTTTTATTGCCCTCTGATTGGGGTCTGGTGTTCTGTTTTGATGCCCCTAGAAGGTCAGAGACGCAGATTCCTTAATTGATATAGAATGACATGAATCCGAGTGATCTATTCATTCCAGCACTAAGAGTGTCAAAGGTCATCATGAGATTATATTCCCAAACCTTTCTATCTTTCTCAGATTTGAAGTTATATTTTAATACCAGTAATTCCATATCCATCATGCTATGACCGGGCATACAAAAGTGTTTTGACACAGGTAAATCCATTATTTTTTCTCTTATTGTGTGGCGATGATAATTCATCCTTGTTCTCAGTTTTTGGAAGGTCTCCCCCACATACAGACCCCCAGTTGGACATTTTGTACATATAATTAGGTACACCACATTAGATGTGATGCAGCTTAAAGTACCTTTGATCTTGTAGTCCTGATGGGAGTAGGGATCTTTATCTTGTCCGTGGTCATTATAGATGCACAGGTTTTACATTTCTTCTGTTTCAAGGAAAGGTTCCTGCAGCTGTTGGGGAGGACAGGGAGCTTCTGACAATGATGCTTCTTCGATTTGGGGGCTGCCTAAAACACAGTAGTGGGGGGTCGCCTCAGAAAGACTTTTTTGAACCAGGGATACCATCCAAGAACAATTGAAAACCAAATTTCAAGAGCCAACAGAATATCAAGGAATCACCTGCTACATTACAAAGGTAAAGAAGAAAATAACCGGGTGCCTCTAGTGGTCACCTACAATCCAAATCTGGAGGTGCTAAGGGGAGCTACACGGAAACTACAACCTTTACTACAAAAAGATGCCCGATATTACAATCCATATTTCCAGACCCCCCACTACTGTGTTTTAGGCAGCCCCCAAATCTAAGAAGCATCATTGTCAGAAGCTTCCTGTCCTCCCCAACAGCTGCAGGAACCTTTCCTTGCAACTGTCATGGAAATATATATGTATTCCATATATTCAAAGTATATTCACATATATGTATTCACAGTTCACAGTTAGATAGATCTCACTTGCTAAAAAACCCTGTGCTCATATATTTCTAGGCCAGCTATAATCAGTCGTTTTAAAGAAATCTGGCCTTCATAAGGAAAGTACAAAAAGTCTTATTAGATATCTGTTGTTTACATTATAGTTATGCAAGACAACTAGGTCACAAGAATATAAAACAATAATTCTGCAACTTCAGCTCTTTTGCCATGATTATCATAATTATCATATTTACACTAGAACAGCCAATAATCTAGCAGCTTTTAATTGTATGTTAATTGACTAACCAGCCCCTTTTTGTAAACGTATAAAACCTTGAATGAATAATAAATGTATGTCTTTGACGAACTGTTATACTGACACTTGCGTTGTGGACAGTTTTCATTTCGTTCTGAGCGCTCAAAGAAGACATTAAATAGAGATTTGGACATGGCAAGCAGCAAACACTGAAGGATATTTTTATCCTAATTAAATTTCCATATCACAACCAGAAGAAATGTAAAAGCTGTGCATCTATAATGACCACGGACAAGATAAAGATCCCCAACTCCCATCACGACTACAAGATCCCAGCTACTTTCAGCTGCATCACATCTAATGTGGTGTACTGTTATGTTTCGGTAGCTGAGGAGTGCAGGTAAAAAAGGCAATACACCAGAGCAGTTGGAATCTATGAGATTGCAGTACCCTGACTAACCACCACAACTAGAGGCAGCAGTGGAGCGTTCCTACGTTGGTCCTAGACGCCTCGTCACAGCCTGAGAAACTAACTACACCTAAAGATAGAAATAGGAAAGCTATCTGCCCCGGAGCATAACCCCAAAGATAATAGAAAGCCCCCAAACATGTAATGGCGGTTAGACAAGATGAAATACTGACACAGAAAGAAAATAGTATGAGCAAACGTTGGGGCCCAAACTACCTAAATAGAAAAGGACAGGAAGGGCACTTACTGCAATCCCAGAAAACCCCTGAAAGGCACCAACTCTACTAATTTCAAAAACACCTGAGATCACACGACCTCTTCCACCTAAATTAGTTCTCTGGTGTAACAAAATCAAAACAGCAGCCACTGAAAAAACTGGAAAAAGCAAAAGTACAAACATCAGTGGCTGAACAAAACTGAGAGGGCAGAAGCCCCCGGAGGGGACCCTGAAGGCCCCCACAGAAGTGCAGGACAAAATGCAAAAATATAGCACAAACACAAAAGAAGAAAATGTCTTATCTGTTAGCAGGAGATGCAGACACGACACAGCAGGCTACAAGGGAAACAGGAATAAAGGATCCAGACCAGAACAATTGATCACCGGCAACCCTGATGGGAAGGTGACTCCCTTATATAAGACCAATCAGTAACACCTGATTCCCAGTCCTCACAATCTTCACTGGACAGACTAGCACCGCTTGTAACCACCAGAGGGAGCCTCTGCTCAGAACTCATCTCAAACCCATTCACAACAGTACCCCCCCCTTGAGGAGGGGTCACCGAACCCTCATTTGAGCAACCAGGTCGGTCAGGATGAGTTCTATGATACGCGCGGATAAGTCTCCTAGCATGGATGTCCGAAGCAAACACCCAAGAATTGTCTTCCTGAGCATAACCCTCTCCATTTAACCAAATACTGGAGTTTCCGTCTAGAAAAACGAGAATCTAATATTTTCTCAACCACATACTCCAGATTGCCCTCAACCAAAACAGGGTCAGGAGGCACAGCAGCAGGAACCACTGGCTCAACAAACCTCTTCAACAAGGACTTGTGGAACACGTTATGGATCTTAAATGTCCCTGGAAGAAGCAAACGAAAAGAAACAGGATTAATAATCTCCATGATCTTATAAGGTCCAATGAACCTAGGCTTAAATTTAGGAGATGCTACTCTCATAGGAATATTCTTTGAGGACAACCAGACCAAGTCCCCCACTTTAAAACGAGGACCATCAGTCCTATGCCGGTTAGCAAACCGCTGGGCCCTCTCCTGAGAGAGGGACAACCTCTCCACTACCTGGTCCCAAATCTGTTGCATACGCTCCACAACAGAGTCAACACCTGGACAGACAGAAGCCTCCGTCTGTCCTGAAGAAAATCGAGGGTGAAACCCTGAATTACAAAAAAATGGAGACATCAAAGTGGCAGAGCTAGCCCTATTATTAAGAGCAAACTCAGCCAAAGGCAAAAAAGAGACCCAGTCATCCTGATCAGCAGACACAAAGCATCTTAGATAAGTCTCCAATGTCTGGTTTGTTCTCTCAGTTTGACCATTGGTCTGAGGATGAAATGCCGAGGAGAAAGACAATTGAACACCCAGTTTAGAACAAAAAGTCCTCCAAAATCTGGAAACAAACTGGACTCCTCTGTCAGACACAATGTTCTCAGGAATGCCGTGTAAACGAACCACGTGCTGAAGGAACAACGGCACCAATTCAGAGGAGGAAGGCAACTTAGGTAATGGCACAAGATGTATCATTTTGGAAAACCTATCACAAATTACCCAGATGGTGGTCATTCTCTGAGAAACAGGAAGGTCGGAAATGAAATCCATAGAGATATGGGTCCATGGTCTCTTGGGCACAGGCAATGGCATCAACAAACCACTAGAGCGAGAGCAAGGCTTGGAGCGAGAGCAAGTCCCGCAAAACTGCACAAATTCCCTGACATCACGAGACAAGGTAGGCCACCAAAAGGACCGACTAACCAAGTCTCTGGTACCAAAAATTCCGGGATGCCCAGCCAATGCGGAACAATGAATCTCAGACATCACACTCTTTTTCCACTGGTCCGGGACAAACAATTTTCCAACAGGGCAGCGCTCGGGCCTATCCTCATGACACCCCCCAGAGCAAGTCTCAAATTGGGCGAGATGGCGGAAAGAACTACACCCTCTTTCAAAATAACAGAAGGATCAGATAACTCAGGAGAGTCCGCAAGGAAACTCCTCGAGAGGGCATCCGCCTTAACATTCTTAGTGCCAGGAAGAAAGGAAACCACAAAATTAAAACGTGTGAAAAACAAGGCCCACCTGGCCTGTCTAGGATTGAGTCGCTTGGCAGATTCCAGATAGACCAGATTCTTATGGTCCGTAAGGACCACCACCTGATGTTTGGCTCCCTCCAGCCAATGTCTCCACTCTTCAAAAGCCCACTTCATGGCCAATAACTCCCGATTACCCACGTCATAATTACGTTCAGTAGGAGAAAATTTTCGAGAGAAAAAGGCACAAGGGTTACTTTTAGAGGTTCTGGATCTTTTTGGGACAAAACGGCACCTGCCCCAATTTCAGAGGCATCAACCTCCACCTGAAATGGCAGAGAAACATCAGGCTGCCGTAGAACAGGAGCAGAAGTGAATCTCTGCTTAAGTTCCTGAAATGCAGAGACTGCCTCAGGAGGCCAATTCACCACATCAGAACCCTTTCTGGTCAAATCAGTTAATGGTTTAACAATAACCGAGAAATTACCAATAAATTTACGATAAAAATTGGCAAAACCCAAAAATCTCTGAAGAGCCTTTAATGAAGTAGGTTGGACCCAATCACAGATGGCCTGAACCTTGACCGGGTCCATTTCAATAACAGATGGGGACAAAATGAATCCAGAAATGAGATCCTCTGTACGCCAAAAAGACACTTTGATCCCTTCACATACAGAGCATTCTCTCTCAAAATCTGGAATACAGTTCGAACATGTTTCACATGAGAGTCCCAGTCATTAGAAAAAATCAAGATATCATCCAAATAAACAATCAGAAATTTGTCCACAAAATCCCTGAAAATGTCATTCATGAAGGACTGGAAGACGGAAGGAGCATTAGTGAGCCCAAAGGGCATCACCAGGTACTCAAAATGCCCTTCAGGGGTATTGAATGCCGTCTTCCATTCATCCCCGTGCTTAATGCGAATAAGGTTATACGCCCCCTGAGGTCAAGCTTGGTAAACCAAGTAGCGTTTTTCACCCTGGAAAACAGGTCAGAAATCAAGGGTAACGGGTATTGATATTTCACAGTAATATTGTTCAAGAGACGATAATCAATACACGGCCTTAATGAACCATCCTTTTTGGCCACAAAGAAAAAACCGGCACCTAAGGGTGAAGAGGATGGTCTGATATGACCCTTCTCCAATGATTCCTTGATATAAGACCGCATAGCGTCATGTTCAGGTACAGACAAGTTAAAAAGGCGACCTTTAGGAATTTACTACCCGGCACTAATTCAATAGCGCAGTCATAGCTCCTATGGGGAGGCAAGGATGCAGATTTACTTTCGCTAAACACATCAGAAAAATCAATCAAAAAGTCAGGAACATCCTGAGCCTGGGGGAGGCAGAAAAAACAGGAGTGTTGGTATAACACATTGGCAGCCCCAACTGGTTACAGACACAGATTTCCAATCCAAAACAGGATTATGAGACTGTAACCAAGGAAAACCCAGCACGATAATGTCATGCAGATTATACAGAACCAAAAATTTGCAGCACTCCTGGTGATCAGGTTCAACCCTCATTATCACCTGAGTAGAAAACTGGGGTTTATTCTCAGCCAAAGGGGTAGAATCGATCCCCAGTAGGGGAATAGACTTCTGTAGGGGTATCAAGGGAAATCCACAACGTTTAGCAAAATCATAATCCATCAGGTTAATAGCTGCTCCAGAATCAACGAAAGCCTGAGCAGAAAATGAGGACAGAGAGCATATCAGAGTGACAGTTAATAAAAACTTAGTCTGAACACTACCCAAGACAACTGAGCGTGCAAAACGTCTTCCCCGCTTAGGGCAGACTGAAATAGCATGAGAGGCATCACCACAGTAGAAACATAACCCATTGCGCTTTCGAAACTCATGACGCTGTGCCCCAGACACCACTCCATCACACTGCATGGGTCAGAAGCTGGCTCACAAGGCAACACCATTCCACGCATACCTTCTCCGCTCACGCAAACGTCTGTCAACTTGAATCGCTAATGACATAGAATCATTGAGACCAGAGGGGACAGGGAATCCCACCATAACATCCTTTACATTATCAGACAGACCCTTCCGGAAAAGGGCTGCCAAAGCGTCGTCATTCCATTTGGTCAGGACTGCCCACCTACGGAATCTCTGACAGTATAACTCAGCATCATCAAGCCCCTGATTTAATGCCAACAAGGCTTTTTCAGCTTGATCAGTGACATTAGGCTCATCGTACAATAACCCCAAGGCCTGAAAAAACGCATCAACATCACTCAAAACAGGATCCCCAGGTATCAGGGAAAAAGCCCAATCCTGAGGATCGCCGCGCAGGAGAGAGATGATAATTTGAACCTGCTGCGCTGCGTTCCCTGAGGACTTAGGTTTTAAGGCAAAAAACAATTTACAATTATTTTTGAAATTCTGAAACTTAGCTCGATCCCCTAAAAACAAATCTGGCATGGGAATCCTAGGTTCCACAACAGGCAACCCAGCAAGATAGATAGCAATACTCCGAACCTCAGTGGCAAGCTGATCCACACGGCCAGACAACTGTGCAAACTCCATTGAGAGAAAAGATCCTCCCCAGCACCCAGAGATACAGAGGGAAAAAAAAAATGCAACAAACAGAAAAATATCTCTGACAACTCTGACAATTTTTTCTTTCACAATATTTTTTCCCTTCTGTGAGTACCATACAATTTTCAATTTTTAGGCCGGTGATACTGTTATGTTTCGGTAGCTGAGGAGTGCAGGTAAAAAAGGCAATACACCAGAGCAGTTGGAATCTATGAGATTGCAGTACCCTGACTAACCACCACAACTAGAGGCAGCCGTGGAGCGTTCCTACGTTGGTCCTAGACGCCTCGTCACAGCCTGAGAAACTAACTACACCTAAAGATAGAAATAGGAAAGCTATCTGCCCCGGAGCAGAACCCCAAAGATAATAGAAAGCCCCCAAACATGTAATGGCGGTTAGACAAGATGAAATACTGACACAGAAAGAAAATAGTATGAGCAAACGCTGGGGCCCAAACTAACTAAATAGAAAAGGATAGGAAGGGTACTTACTGCAATCCCAGAAAAACCCTGAAAGGCACCAACTCTACTAATTTCAAAAACACCTGAGATCACACGACCTCTTCCACCTAAATTAGTTCTCTGGTGTAACAAAATCAAAACAGCAGACACTGAAAAAACTGGAAAAAGCAAAAGTACAAACATCAGTGGCTGAACAAAACTGAGAGGGCAGAAGCCCCCGGAGGGGACCCTGAAGGCCCCCACAGAAGTGCAGGATAAAATGCAAAAATATAGCACAAACACAAAAGAAGAAAATGTCTTATCTGTTAGCAGGAGATGCAGACACGACACAGCAGGCTACAAGGGAAACAGAAATAAAGGATCCAGACCAGAACAATTGATCACCGGCAACCCTGATGGGAAGGTGACTCCC
>JARQOD010000004.1:481838139-481873013 GCA_033576555.1 Oophaga sylvatica
TTATATAAGACCAATCAGTAACACCTGATTCCCAGTCCTCACTATCTTCACTGGACAGACTAGCACCGCTTGTAACCACCAGAGGGAGCCTCTGCTCAGAACTCATCTCAAACCCATTCACAACAGTGTACCTAATTATATGTACTAAATGTCCAAATGGGGGTCTGTATGTGGGGGAGACCGGCCAAAAACTGAGAACAAGGATGAATTATCATCGCCACACAATAAGAGAAAAAATAATGGATTTACCTGTGGCAAAAAACTTTGGTATGCCCGGTCATAGCATGATGGATATGGAATTACTGGTATTAAAATCTAACTTCAAATCTGAGAAAGATAGAAAGGTTTTGGAATATAAGCTCATGATGACCTTTGACACTCTTAGTGCTGGAATGAATAGATCACACGGATTCATGTCATTCAATATCAATTAAGGAATCTGCGTCTCTGCCCTTCCAGGGGCATGAAAACACAAAACCAGACCACAATCAGAGGGCAATAAAACTTTCTATCCTTATCTAGGAACTGTTCCAATATTTATGTTCATCCCTCAGGCATAATGACAGTTCAGCTGCACGTCACGTGTTTTACCTATTGCACTATTCCTGTGTCCTGTTGTGTATAGAAATATGTGATTCTTCATTTTTTGTTTTAGTCTTTGCCTGATGAAGAGACGTGAGTAGCCTCGAAAGCTTGCAATTTGTTACCATCTTTTCAGTTATCCATTAAAAGGTATCAACCACTGAGGACTCTCAAGTATAAATATTTTTCTATCTACTGGCTAACACGGTACGAAGATACACATCTTTCCTAATTTCAAGACTAAAAATAAAGACCCTGCAAATATAAACGCATATATGCACATGGCAACAAGAAATGGAACAACACACCACCCAAAAATTAGTTTACAAAATATAGTGTTGTAAATTTAAGAATAAAAGTCCATTTTTGTATTTATGAATAATGCTTAAGGAACGCTATGTTAAACCATAACATAGTGAAGACAATGGATTTTGTAATAGTCACTCATCATCATCATTGCAATTTATATGTGACAGTCACAGACATTTCAATTATTTAAGTTAATAAAATCGTTACTTTGTACAGCATGTATGACATGTCCAGCATGGACTCATCAATGTGATGACGCAATAATGTACGATAAAAATAACCATTTAAAAAAACATTATGCATTGTCACAATTTAAGTGTGTGCCTGCAAGTGTAGGTGAAACAAAGGCTACGGATAGCAAAGGTATATTCTATGTCTGTATCAGACAGTGGACAGCCTCTGATGGGTAATGGCGATGTTATACTGTACGTCAATAAAGTCTGCGGCTGCAATCATGCATTTTTTGCTTGTACAGTGTTGATGAGGGTAAAAGCATGTCTGGTTGCGCAAGGCTTTATCCGTCAACACTACCTTCCTACTGTCACGCGTAGGGTAGGGTAGCGTGTGTCTATTAGATGACTCTCTATAAAATGTGACCTTACGCAGCGTTATTCTGCCCTAGGGACGCCAAAAATACGACAACAGTAATCATTTACTGTCTAATACTCCACCTATGACCAACAAAAAAAGCACGTTCCCTCTTTAACAATCTACAAGACTAACAAGCATAATGGTTGACGCTGACTTTATTGAGGTACAGTATTACATCGACATTGTCCATGAGTAACTATGCACTGTGATACCTATATACCATTATTAATTTATATCTGTTGTGGTTGTTTCAACAGTAGTGTTGAGCGATACTGCTCGATATCTAAAAATATCGGATCGGAATGGTATCGCCGATATCACTAAATATCGCCGATATCCGATTCCGATACCGGAAGTCCCATGTAAGTCTATGGGAACAAAATATCGCAACTAAAAAAACACTTTCTTTCCTTGTAAACACAAAATATACACACTTAGAATACATATATATATATATATATATATATATACATGTCATTGTGACATATATATATACATATATTTATAGTTTATTCACTTCTACATAGTAAAATAGCCTCTGATTCAATTGCCGGGTAAAGCCGGCATTTGTGAAAAGACAGAAGCACCCGAGGGTCCAGTCGCCACAGAGATGTTGCATCGCACCCAGCGAACAGGATTCAGAAGCTCGCTATAAGCGAGTCCTGTGTGCCTTAATTGAACTAGAAGCAATGGGATGAAACTGAATGGGAGGAGACACAGATTAGATATTAGAAAAAACTTTTTGACAGTTAGGGTGATCAATGAGTGGAACAGGCTGCCACAAGAGGTGGTGAGTTCTCCTTCAATGGAAGTCTTCAAACAGAGGCTGGATAGACATCTGTCTGGGATGATTTAGAGAATCCTGCTTTGAGCAGGGGGTTGGACCAGAAGGCCCAGGAGGTCCCTTCCAACTCTACCATTCTATGATTCTATGATTCTATGAACTGTTTTTTTTGCTTGAGAATTGCAAAAATCATCATAGACTGTATTTGCCATTTTTCCGTCATATCTGCGCCACGAGGCACAGGTGAAGAATAAGGGCGTGCTCTCGTGGGCGTACACTCACTCTGTGGCGCGAAAACGATGTCCGCACACTCTAAATGTTACTGCAATGTAAGATCGTGCCCCACAGCTCTGGAGTTCCGCCTCCTCATCCTCCTCAGTGGGCGTAAACGAACGCGAAGGTCCCGCCTACCTACAAAAGATGTCGCCTCTCCTGATGCTAATGACACATGTGACTTTGCTGAGATGGCGAACGGACGTGAGCAGAAGTGGGAAGGGATGGAGGAGTCAGAGCTCTCCCCCCACGGAAGCGACCCGATCGCCACGGAGCCACCGTTTGGCACCCGGCCTGGAAACCCTCCTACGCTGGAAGAAGCGGAGGATACCCTGAGAGACCTGGCCCGGCACCGGGAGGAGGTCGCCAGGATGGAAGCAGCTGGCGGGCCCTAAAACTACAATTGGAGCGGCGCCAATCCCTCTTACCCCCTGAAGTGTCTGTACCGGAAGGTGAGGCACCCGTTCCAGTAGAGGAGGCCGTGCGGGCATCCCAGCCCTTGCAATCTGAACCGGTTGCCAGTATCTCAGTGGAGGCACCCGTTCCAGTACAGGAGGCCGTGCGGGCATCCCAGCCCTTGCAATCTGAACCGGTTGCCAGTATCTCAGTGGAAGCACCCGTTCCAGTACAGGAGGCCATGCGGGCATCCCAGCCCTTGCAATCTGAACCGGTTGCCAGTATCTCAGTGGAGGCACCCGTTCCAGTACAGGAGGCCGTGCGGGCATCCCAGCCCTTGCAATCTGAACCAGTTGCCAGTATCATAGTGGAGGCACCCGTTCCTGCAGAAAACGCCGCACCAGCACCCCAGATCCCGCTGTCTGCCCTCGTCGCTGAGGCAGAAGAAGCGACACCCGTCCTCATGGAGGAGGCCGCGCAGGCACCAGAGCTCTACCTGCCTGTACCGGAGCCCTGACCGTCATCTGTTCCAGAGCCGGCTGATTCCGCCGCAGGTGAGCGCCGCCAGGACTGGCGGGCGCCAGGAGAGCTGCCGCAAACCGGACATCGTAAGCTGGCGTTTGATGGTGGAGACATGGAGATGCTGGTGGAGGAGAATTACAACCGGCGTCAGGAGGAAGAGTGGAGACGTCGGGAGCGGGAAGCAGAGCGACAAAGGGAGCAGCGAGAATCCCAAAAGCTTCGGCAACGTCACCTGGAGAAGGACCTGGCAGAGAAGGCACGTATGAGAAAGGATAAAAGTACGGTGAGGGAGCCGCGGCGTAAGGGTGCAGTACGGAACTTTAAGTTAAAAGGTGGTTGGGGCTTCATGCAGGAGCCTGGACTTTATTTAGAAGTTTTTGTAACCCGGCGGGACGTGGAGGCTCACCTCCCAGAAGGACACCCGGGGAGGGACCTGTTGCCAGGAGACTTGGTGACTTACACCCGACACTGGGGTTACAATGGATGGTACGCCCTAAATGTTACCAGGTGCGACCCCTACTCCCCAGAGTGTCAGGAAACTGACAGACCCTACGAGCCTTCAGCCTCCCCCAACCAGGCCTCTGCACAAGTGCCCACCCCACGCCGTAAATCTCCCCAGCCTCCCTCAGTGGTCTCCTCAGCAGCCCCAGCTATGGACATGATAATGATAGCTGGCCCGTACCCGGCGCCTGTTAGGCCCCCTGTGGTTCGTTCAGTCCGGGACATAGGGGTCCAGACCGGAGTGAGATGAAAGAGGTGGCCACACAGACCCAGATAGCGGGTCACGACGTCACTGTACAGGCCACACGACGTCATCAGGTCTGGGTGGACCCTCCTGTCACAGATGTTTGGCAAGCTCCAGAACAGTACCAGGTGGTACCTGGAAGAGGCCAGCCAAAGAAGTCTAAATAACCCGGACAGGGTCTCTGTATGTAAATAGTTAAATTATGATGTACCCGGACGGGTGAATGTTCATAAAAAGAAGTTTATTGTTGCCTTAATATACCCAGGTTGGGTAATGGTTTGATGTACCCGGACGGGTGAATGTTCAGAAGAACAAGTTTATTGTTGCCTTAATATACCCAGGTTGGGTAATGGTGTTTCACTGTAATGAAAATGTTGAACTTTGAAGCCATGAACTGTACTGGCTCACAAACTTTTCTATAAATAGTTGGCACTTCGGTGCTCCATCTTGGTTTTACAAAAAACTTTACTGTGCACTATTTTCAACTACCTCAGAAACTAAAAACCCGTTTGGTGTGGCCGAAAGTGAGTCTGCTCAAGGAAAGTCTTGCAGCCCACCCAAGACCACAGTTGGAGGTTTGGAGTGGGTCCTCCACAAGCACAAGTAAAGGACACTGTGAAGTTACCCCGGTGGGGGTAGTCCTAAGAAGTCTCCACGAACTTCGGCACTAATGCTATTTGCACTTTTGTTGAATATGTATTTATTAACACACATGTATAACACATATCAAGGGTATGAACAGTAAAAAATATGTCACATAATATAAGCCATTTGCACTTTTGTAATGTTATTATTAAAAATTTTATTATGCAACGTTTAACTTGAAGTGTTTCCTGCTTTCTTACTACGTCGCATAGTCCACTCTGCTACATCACTTTGCACCATTGCTCTATCTCACATCTATCTGCCCTGGAAGGATAGCGTGTTACCTGTAGAAGACTTTTCACCTACCTGCACTACACCATCCCTTCCAGAGGACCTGCACAGCAGCGCTGGACACCCTGACCAGGTACTACAGGTGGCGTCACGACAAACTACACGAACATTCTATCATCCCCTGGAAATATCCCACATTCCAGTGATCGCCCAGGTCACGGACCGAGCTGTGCTACTCGTGTCATCCCCCATAGAAGTCGACGTGATCGGTGCCGAGTACCCCCAAAACCCCTGTCTCTTTGCGACTCAACTTCCCTCACTGTGCTGGCACTTTACATTTACAAATGCCTCTGGGTTTTTTTTTTGGGGGGGTGGGGAACATTCAGACTTTTGCTATGGGGCCCAATGATTTATATGTACGCCCCTGCTGCTGAGGCATGGTATTTAAGGCTGTTAAGGAGCCAACATATATGGACCTTGCCAGCCTGATAATACCAGGCCACAGCAGTCTGCATATCTTGGCTGGTTAACAAAAATAGGGATCCCCTCGAAAAAAATTTGGCGTGGGGTCCCCCTATTTTTGTTAACCAGCCAGATGAAGCAGACTGCTGAGGCCTGGTTTTTCAGGCTGGTAAGGATCCAATATCCATGGACCTTGCCAGCCTGATAATACCAGGCCACAGCAGTCTGCATATCTTGGGTGGTTAACAAAAATAGGGGATCCCCTCGAAAAAAATTTGGCGTGGGGTCCCCCCTATTTTTGTTAACCAGCCAGATGAAGCAGACTGCTGAGGCCTGGTTTTTCAGGCTGGTAAGGATCCAATATCCATGGACCTTGCCAGCCTGATAATACCAGGCCACAGCAGTCTGCATATCTTGGCTGGTTAACAAAAATAGGGGATCCCCTCGAAAAAAATTTGGCGTGGGGTCCCCCCTATTTTTGTTAACCAGCCAGATGAAGCAGACTGCTGAGGCCTGGTTTTTCAGGCTGGTAAGGATCCAATATCCATGGACCTTGCCAGCCTGATAATACCAGGCCACAGCAGTCTGCATATCTTGGATGGTTAACAAAAATAGGGGATCCCCTCGAAAAAAATTTGGCGTGGGGTCCCCCCTATTTTTGTTAACCAGCCAGATGAAGCAGACTGCTGAGGCCTGGTTTTTCAGGCTGGTAAGGATCCAATATCCATGGACCTTGCCAGCCTGATAATACCAGGCCACAGCAGTCTGCATATCTTGGCTGGTTAACAAAAATAGGGGATCCCCTCGAAAAAAAAAACGGCGTAGGGGTCCCCCTATTTTTGTTAACCAGCCAAGTAAAATGCAGACTGCTGCGGCCTGGTATTAAAAGACTGTCAAGGCCCATGGATTTTGGCCCTCAACAGCCTGATAATACCAGGCTACAGCAGCCCCACATTTGGCGCATCAAAAGATGTGCCAATTGTGGCACTTTACCCGGCTATTCCCACTGCCCTGTAGCGGTGGCAAGTGGGGTAATAAGGGGTTAATGTCACCGTTGATTGCACGGTGACAATAAGCCCGGTTAATAATGGAGAGGTGTCAATAAGACACCGATCCATTATTAATCCCAAAGTTTTTAAATGTATAAAAAAAAAGACACAGCAAGAAAAAAGTATTTTAATGAAATAAAAGAGACAACACAGTTTTCATTTCTTTTATTATACTCTCATTCCTGCGACGCCATTGATCTCCTGTAAAAAAAGAAAAAAAACAAACCAACAGTATACCATCTGTCCGACGCAGTCCATAGTAACGAGGGTCCCACGACGATCCAGCTCTGCTACATCGCAATGACAGGCAGAGCCTGTCATCTCGATGCAGCACAGCTGATTACCTGCTTCCCCGGCGGTGACGTCATCGGACTGACTGCTTTACGGCCGGGATTACCCAGCAGTCACTGCAGTTATCGCGAGAAACTGCATGTGACCGCCGGGGAAAGATGATGGCGGCCATCAAGCAGTCCAGCCCGTGACCGCCGGAGATCTTCTGCCAGGTAAGTGCCGCTGACTCCTGACAGACCCGACCGACGGACACTGACAGTGACAGTGACAAATCCGATTCCGGTATCCGATAAGACGAAAATATCGGAACTAAGTATCGAAAGTCCGATAGGGCTAATATCGGCCGATACCCGATACTTGCGGTATCGTATCGCTCAACACTATTCAACAGCACTTGCAGGTATAACTACCTATTGTCAGTATGCATGATGCACTTTGTAGATGTAATAATTTAGTATTGCATATTATTACCAGGTTTAGATGCTGGCCATTTCATATATGGTGTGTGAAGTTACAGTTGGCATCAGTATGTGTATTTTATAATGTCTGTCATAAATATAACTCGTGATGATGATGATGAGGATGTTTATGATTCGTACATCCATTGACTGCATTATCTTACAGGTACAGATAAAGTTCCTTAAAAAGCATTAATTGATAAGTATGAAATGTACTTTTATGCATTAATTTAAAAAAGTGAACACTATGTTTTAGTTTTTGTTACCATTTCTAATAGACATGTGCAGATATGCGCTGTGATGACAAATTATTATTTGTCCATATTTGTTATAAAAATTTATCATTCTAGGCCTGGAAAACTTCACAATTTCCTGTTTTAAGCATAACAATCAGGGTGACGGCTCTTCCCTATTTGGAGCATGGTCGACATGGGTTTTTCTGTGCATGTGTAGGGAACAGGAGACTTCTTGCCGGACACACAGCAGGGGAACAGCTGGCGTTACTGAACCCCACTAACACTATAGCTTGTGTATTGTTCTGTGGACACGACACTTCTGAGCAGCAACTGGCAGTGTTGTAGCCCAGGGAGTAGAGTTCAGGTGGTAGAAAGATGAACATAACAGGAGACATGGATAACGTTGCGAACCAGTTATTTAAACTGAAAACGGACAGACAAATTCAGGCGAGATCCATGCCTTGTTCATTTTCAGAAAAGTAAGCCAGTCTACATTATCGGAGGATAGTCGCATGCGACGGTCTGTTAGTACACCACCTGCAGCACTAAAGACGCGCTCCGATAATACACTGGCAGCAGGGCAAGCCAGCACCTCCAATGCATACTGGCTAAGCTCTGGCCATGTATCCAGCTTAGAGACCCAAAACTTGAATGGGGAAGAGCCATCTGGGAGTACACTGAGAGGGAAAGACATGTAGTCTGTCACCATCTTACGGAAACGTTGCCTCCTGCTGACTGGAGCCGTCTCGGATGGTGTAGACATTTGTGGCGCTGCCACAAAACTTCGCCACATTTGGAACATACTGGTCTTGCCCTGTGCAGAGGCGCTGCTTGTGCTCCCTCTTGTTGCAGAGCTGTCTCCACTGCCTCGACGCACAGAGCTGCTTTGTAAAGCAGTAGCAGCAGCAGTGCTCTCGGCTGGAATGGAGAACATTATGGATTGCACCAGTGTGTCTTGGCACTCCCGCATTTTACGCTCCCGGTTCAACGGTGTGATGAGGCTTTGTAAGTTGTCCCGGTAGCGAGGGTCTAGGAGGGTGTACACCCAATAATCAGACGTGGTGAGAATGTGGGCGATGCGGCGGTCGTTTCTCAGGCACTGCAGCATGAAATCAACCATGTGCTGCAGACTCCCAACTGGCCAAGAAACGCTGTCCCCTGCAAGAGGCGTCATCTCTGCCTGCTCTGCATCACCCCACCGTCGCTCTACATACTGACTAGAGCGTTGTGTACCTCCCTCTGGAGCGATGTCTTCCTCCTCCATTGACTCCTCCTCATCCTCCTCACAAAGTGAGCCCTGCCCAGCTCTTTGTGAGGAACCACGTTGCGCTGACTGTCCAGAAGGTGATGGAATTTGTGACTCCTCATCCTCCACCTCTTCCAAAACCTCATCCCTTAGTGCTTGCAGTGTTTTTTGAAGCAGGCAGATAAGGGGGACAGTCAGGCTGACTAGTGCATCATCTGCACTCGCCATCCGCGTTGACTCATCAAACTCACGCAAAACGTGGCAGATGTCCTTCATAGAGGCCCACTCAGTAGTGGTGAAGTGTGAACGGCGCAAATTGCGAGTTGATTGCGCCTGATGCAGCTGATACTCCATTACTGCTGGCTGCTGCTCACACAACCGCTCCAACATATGTAACGTGGAATTCCACCTGGTGGGTACGTCACATATGAAGCGATGTTCAGGAAGGCAAAATCTGCGTTGCAGAGCTGCAAAGCGCGATCTGGTCATGCTGGAACGTCGCAAGTGAGCGCACTCTAGGCGGACCTTGTGCAGCAGTGCATCAAGATCCGGATAGTCCCTCAAAAAACTCTGCACGACCAAGTTGAGCACATGTGCCAGACATGGTATGTGAGTGAGGTTGCCAAGGCCCAGAGCTGCCACCAGATTTCGGCCATTGTCACACACTACCAAGCCTGGCTGGAGATTCGCTGGCAAAAACCACACGTCGCTCTCCTGCTTGATGGCACTTCCAGAGCTCCTGCGCTGTGTGGCTTCGATTCCCCATGGAAATTAATTTCAGGACGGCCTGTTGATGTTTGGCCACGGCTGTGCTCATATCGGTCGCAACAGGTAAGCGTTCACGGGTCCATGTGGAGGTATACCGTGACGGCTCCTGCAGCGATGATTCTGAGGAGTAGGAGGAGGAGTCAATGTGGACAGACTGGATTCCTGCAATCCTTGGATTTGGCAGAACACGTACAGCGCCACTCGCAAGATCTGTACCCGGCTCCACAACATTGACCCAATGGGCAGTGAGGGAAAGGTATCGTCCCTGGCCATGGGTACTGGTCCACGCATCGGTGGTCAGGTGGACCTTGCTACTGACGGCGTTTAGTAGCGCATGTTTAATTTTTCCCTCAACATGCTTTTGCAGACCTGGGACGGCTTGCCTGCTGAAATAAAATCGGCTGGGCACATTGTATTGTGGGACTGCCAATGCCATTAAGTTACGGAAACTGTCAGTCTCCACCAGCCTGAATGACAGCATTTCAAGGGACAGGAGTTTTGCAATGCCAGCATTCAGAGCCTGTGCTCGTGGATGGTTTGCCGAGTATGGCCGTCTTTTATCCCATGCCTGTGCTACCGATGGCTGTTTTGTGGCCTGGGAGTGTGAGGATGACAGGGAACTTGCAGCTGTGGGTGGAATAACACTGGGTCTCTGGACAACAGTGACAGAGGTTCTTCCATGGCGATCCTGTGAGGAAGCCGAACCAGCTGTGTGTGAGCTGGAGGAAGAGGCTCCAACACGAGCTGAAGATGTAGGTGCTGCTGTAGGTTGGCCTACAACTCCAGTGTGTCTTTGTAACTCAACCACGTGCTTTGTCCGCACATGTTTCCACATATTTGTGGTATTAAGGTTACTGACACTTTTACCTCTTTTTACTTTTTGATTTACACAGCTTGCATTTGACATAGCAAATATCATCTGCAAGTGTGTCAAAAAAGGACCACGCAGTGCAAGTCCTGGGAGCGCCCGTTTTGGCTGTTGTAAGAGAACTGCTACGAACTGGTGCCAAACTGGAGGCTACAGGCAACCGAGTCTGCAGCCTACCTCTCCCTACTGTTTGGACCGTTGGGGCAATCTCTTCCTCAGAGCTGCTCCCACCACCTTCCTGTTCCTCACGCCATGTTGGGTCTTGGACCTCATCATCTCCACTACCCTCTTCCAACACCTGCTGCTGTTGGGTGGTCTGGCCAGCACCATGCTCAACAGAAACTGGCACCTGAGTCTCATCATCATCAGATGCGTTCTGCGGTGTGCTGACCATCGGCACTGGCTCACCCGCCTCTTCAGATTCAGAGAGACACAGCTGTTGCGCATCACTGCATACTCCCTCTTCTTCACATTCCAGAATGCTGCTTGGCTGGGCCCCTGTTTGCAAGCCAACAGATTCTGAGAACAGAAGCAGAGACTCAGCTGGCTCCTTTACAGAGCTCTCTGACTGCCTGGGCAATTTGACAGGCGGTGAAGAGACAGATGGTTGTTCAACAGTGCTGTTGTCCTGAGAGGAGGTGGAAGCAATTGAAGTCGATGCATTGGCTGCCATCCAACCAACAACGGCTTCAATTTGTTCTTCCCGCAACAGGGTGGTACGCCGACCTCCTACAAAAGTGCGCATAAAGGAAAGCTCACGGGGAAAACTGGTGGATGCTGTGTCACTGGGTGCAGCAGCAGCCACAGAATCCCCACGTCCTCTCCCTGCTGAAACTCCACGGCCACGACCACGTGCCTTACTCCCTGCCTTCTTCATCTTGGTAGATTGATAAAGAAATCAGAAAAGTTATAAGGCCTAAGTGTGGTTATTCCTCAGAGACTGCAGTGAACACTGCAGACAACTGTTCAGTAGCTGTGAAAGGCCCCTTTGTCTACTTCTATAGTGTTTGCAACCAATGTATTGTATACGGATGGAAGCGCGTCACACTAATAGATTAGATTTTTTTAAAATAGAATGGAGCAGCACCAATTAGAGAAAAATGTCAAGGAGGAGGCATTGACACACGCTCAGCAGACTACAACCAGCAGTGGTTGAAGAACTAACTGGAGCGTAATCTGCACTCAAAAAATGAAAAGCTCACAGACTACTGTGAACACTGAAGACAACTGTTCAGTAGCTGTGAAAGGCCCCTTTGTGTACTTCTATAGTGTTTGCAGCCAATGTATTGTGTACGGATGGAAGCGCGTCACACTAATAGATTCGATTTTTTTAAATAGAATGGAGCAGCACCAATTAGAGAAAAATCTCAAGGATGAGGCAGTGACACACGCTCAGCAGACTACAACCAGCAGTGGTTGAAGAACTAACTGGAGCGTAATCTGCACTCAAAAAATGAAAAGCTCACAGACTACTGTGAACACTGAAGACAACTGTTCAGTAGCTGTGAAAGGCCCCTTTGTGTACTTCTATAGTGTTTGCAACCAATGTATTGTATACGGATGGAAGCGCATCACACTAATAGATTCGATTTTTTTAAAATAGAATGGAGCAGCACCAATTAGAGAAAAATCTCAAGGATGAGGCAGTGACACACGCTCAGCAGACTACAACCAGCAGTGGTTGAAGAACTAACTGGAGCGTAATCTGCACTCAAAAAATGAAAAGCTCACAGACTACAGTCAACACTGCAGACAACTGTTCAGTAGCTGTGAAAGGCCCCTTTGTGTACTTCTATAGTGTTTGCAACCAATGTATTGTATACGGATGGAAGCGCGTCACACTAATAGATTCGATTTTTTTTAAAATAGAATGGAGCAGCACCAATTAGAGAAAAATCTCAAGGATGAGGCAGTGACACACGCTCAGCAGACTACAACCAGCAGTGGTTGAAGAACTAACTGGAGCGTAATCTGCACTCAAAAAATGAAAAGCTCACAGACTACTGTGAACACTGAAGACAACTGTTCAGTAGCTGTGAAAGGCCCCTTTATGTACTTCTATAGTGTTTGCAGCCAATGTATTGTATACGGATGGAAGCGCGTCACACTAATAGATTCGATTTTTTTTAAATAGAATGGAGCAGCACCAATTAGAGAAAAATCTCAAGGATGAGGCAGTGACACACGCTCAGCAGACTACAACCAGCAGTGGTTGAAGAACTAACTGGAGCGTAATCTGCACTCAAAAAATGAAAAGCTCACAGACTACTGTGAACACTGAAGACAACTGTTCAGTAGCTGTGAAAGGCCCCTTTGTGTACTTCTATAGTGTTTGCAACCAATGTATTGTATACGGATGGAAGCGCATCACACTAATAGATTCGATTTTTTTAAAATAGAATGGAGCAGCACCAATTAGAGAAAAATCTCAAGGATGAGGCAGTGACACACGCTCAGCAGACTACAACCAGCAGTGGTTGAAGAACTAACTGGAGCGTAATCTGCACTCAAAAAATGAAAAGCTCACAGACTACAGTCAACACTGCAGACAACTGTTCAGTAGCTGTGAAAGGCCCCTTTGTGTACTTCTATAGTGTTTGCAACCAATGTATTGTATACGGATGGAAGCGCGTCACACTAATAGATTCGATTTTTTTTAAAATAGAATGGAGCAGCACCAATTAGAGAAAAATCTCAAGGATGAGGCAGTGACACACGCTCAGCAGACTACAACCAGCAGAGGTTGAAGAACTAACTGGAGTGTAATCTGCACTCAAAAAATGAAAAGCTCACAGACTACAGTCAACACTGCAACAACTGTTCAGTAGCTGTGAAAGGCCCCTTTGTGTACTTCTATAGTATTTGCAACCAATGTATTGTATACGGATGGAAGCGCGTCACACTAATAGATTAGATTTTTTTAAAATAGAATGGAGCAGCACCAATTAGAGAAAAATGTCAAGGATGAGGCAGTGACACATGCTCAGCAGACTACAACCAGCAGTGGTTGAAGAACTAACTGGAGCGTAATCTGCACTCAAAAAATGAAAGGCTCACAGACTACTGTGAACACTGAAGACAACTGTTCAGTAGCTGTGAAAGGCCCCTTTGTGTACTTCTATAGTGTTTGCAACCAATGTATTGTATACGGATGGAAGCGCGTCACACTAATAGATTCGATTTTTTTAAAATAGAATGGAGCAGCACCAATTAGAGAAAAATCTCAAGGATGAGGCAGTGACACACGCTCAGCAGACTACAACCAGCAGTGGTTGAAGAACTAACTGGAGCGTGATCTGCACTCAAAAAATGAAAACCTCACAGACTACAGTGAACACTGCACACAACTGTTCACTGGCTGTAAAAGGCCCCTTTGTGTACTTCTATAGTGTTTGCAACCAATGTATTGTATACGGATGGAAGCGCGTCACACTAATAGATTCGATTTTTTTAAAATAGAATGGAGCAGCACCAATTAGAGAAAAATGTCAAGGAGGAGGCAGTGACACACGCTCAGCAGACTACAATCAGCAGTGGTTGAAGAACTTACTGGAGCGTGATCTGCACTCAAAAAATGAAAACCTCACAGACTACAGTGAACACTGCACACAACTGTTCACTAGCTGTGAAAGGCTCCTTTCTCTTCTTCTATAGTGTTTGCAACCAATGTATTGTATACGGATGGAAGCGCGTCACACTAATAGATCACTGTTAATTTCAATTGAATGGAGCTGCACCAATTCCACAAAATAAAATAAAAAAAAGAGTCAGTGAGTGACACGTGCAGATGCCTACAAACAGCGGTGGATGCAGAGCAAACTGCAGCGTCACCTGCACTCTCACACACACACCTTGCACAGAGCTGTTAAAACAACACTGCAAGGCAAAACGAAGCTTTACACAGCGGTTGGTAAACTAGCCTGCCTAAAGCACAGTACACAAAATCGCAATCTCTAACTGTCCCTCAGAGTCAGCAGAGCAGCGTTCTGTCCCTAACTGAGTTCACAGCACAGTGACGCTAAAATTGCGGCGGCGCCTTTTATAGTGCATTCTGACATCATTTCAGCAGCCAATCACAGCCATGCCATTAGTTAAGATGAACGCAGCATTACAGGATGTGCCCACACTTCGTAGAATTCCTCATTGGCTGACTAAAATCACAGTGCCTCTCAAAGAATTATGGGAACTTCCGATTCCGGTATACGATATATGAAAAATATCGGAACTAAGTATCGGAATTCCTTTTCAATGATCTTTTTATTAAAGAATTAGATAACAATAAACATCAAAGCAAGCATCAAATTTGTAATACATTGATAAAACATGTATTATCATAGGGTAGCATACCTGTACAAGTTTATTCATGTTGACAGTTGACAATTCAAATAAAAGCTTATATGTCCAATATTCTGGTTGTTTGAACCTTATATATTCATGGAAGCCTATAGACCCATTTTATTATGCATTAGCTTGCTTAAAAGAAATAAAAGAAAGAAGAAGAAAGTAAAGTAAAGTAAAGAAAAGGGTAAAGAGAAAAGAAGGAGAAGGTGAGTATATAGGGGGGTGGGGGGTTTAGAGAGGACAAGACCCGAGATTTAACAACTCTTGACTGTATGTCATTTTAATATTACCATATAAATATTACAATGTAAATATTACCATAAATTCAAGGACCCTCACGTCAGGACCTAAAACTAATCCATGGACGCCATATGTTTTCAAAAGAAGGTTGTGAACCATTTACTAGTGCTACAAGTTTAGCTACAGAGAACAACAAATCAATTTTCTCACATAGTTGCAAGGTGGATGGAACAGTCGGTGTTTTCCAATAGGTCGGGACTAGCAGTTTTGCCGCAGTCAAAATATGCTGAACTAGAATAGAGGCATGTTTTTTGTCCAGGCCACATCGGGAAATTTAATAACACTATTTCAGGTGACAGCCTACACGGTTTATTTAATACACCTTGTATTAACTTTTCCACAAGGTGCCAGAATTGCTTAAGTGGAGGGCAAAACCACCACATATGGATATATGAGCCTTCCATATCATCACACCTCCAACACTTGGCTGGTTTTCCAGCCCTCCAAATACTACTCTGTTTTGGCATGATGTACCATCTGGTTATTATTTTAAAGGAATTCTCCTGTGCTCTGACGCATTTTGTTGGTCCGTGTGACTGTTTGTATATTTTGGATACTTGGTCTGAAGTAAATCTATAACCCAGATCTTTTTCCCAAAGTGCAATAAAAGCTCTCTTGAAGCAACAGTTTAAATTTATTAACAATTGGTATATGGTTGATATTAGTTTTTTTGGTTTGTGAGCCGTTGCACAAAGAGTTTCAAATGTAGTTAGAGGGCGTGAAAAATCTGAGACACGTAGATAACGTCTCATCAGGTCTCTTATAGCACCGTATTGAACAAAAGTCAAACCAGAAAGCCCCGGAAAACCCTGTAGGTCTGATAGCGAAGGGAGCGTCCCGTCTCTCAGAAGGTGATCCAGTGAGACATTAGTTAGGCGTCTAGAATCTTTAGAGTTATCATTTCGAGGGTGGAACGATTGCGGGATTATATCTGCCAGTTTAAGCAAAGGGGAAAGTGGGGGGGCAAGGTCTCCCACTACCTCTCTCCATAATTTCAAAGTTGCTTTGGTATGTATATTATACAATGGAATGACTGATTTCTCATGAGCGCATTTCAAGAAAATCGTTCTCAGGGGTAGAGGGGCAGTGGCTTCCTCCACTTCAATCCACTGTTTATCATGAGGAATTCGTATGAAATCAAGTACTCTAGATAACATCGCCGCTTGACAGTATTTCAGTATATCTGGGGCTCCCATTCCACCCCTATGCTTGGGTAAGGTTAAGGCTCTGTAGGCTAGACGAGGTTTTTGTCCCTTCCATATGTATTTTCGAAACAGTACATTAATTTTGGTAAGATAGTATTTAGGGATATTTATAGGAAGCATTTGGAATAGGTAGGTAAATCTGGGAAGAATCAAACTCTTCAATAAGTTTTTCCTCCCCATCCATGAGATATATGAATCCTTCCATGTTTTTATGGATGATTCAACCGCAGAGATTAATGGAGGAATATTCAGTCGAAAGAGATCTTCATTTGTTCTTCCCAGCTTTACACCCAGATACGTAATATACTGTTTAGGCCATGAGAAGGGATACATATTTTTAAGCTTAACTTTGGTATTTAGCGGAATATGAAAATCTAATATTTCTGACTCAGACATGTTTACTTTAAAGTTGGAGAGGCTGCCATATAGCTCCAATAAATTCATTAGTGCCGGCATCCCCACTAGAGATTTAGTCATCAGGATCAATAAATCATCCGCAAATGCCGCCGTTTTATAGTGAGTCTTGTTTATTTGGATTCCTTCTATTCCAGAGTGCTGTTGTATAGCTATTAGTAAGGGCTCCATCGCTAGAACGAAAAGTAAAGGGGACATTGGGCACCCCTGTCTTGTTCCATTCTTAATGACAAACGTGTCTGTTATAAATTCATTATTTCTGATTTGGGCAGAGGGTTGTTATACATTGCCATTATTGCTGCTATAAAAGTGTTTGGGAGACCAAAACTTGCCATTACTTCTCTTAGGTAGCCCCAATCTACCCTGTCAAAAGCCTTCTCAGCGTCTGTTCCGAGAAGCACCAGCGGAAGCTTTCGGTATTTTGCACATTGAAGAAGATGCAATATCTTATGAACATTATCCCTCCCCTCTCTCCCTTCCACCAAGCCAGTCTGGTTTAGGGATATTAAGTACGGTAAAAGTTTGGCCAGTCGTTTTGCCATCAAACTAGCTAGTATCTTTAAATCAACATTGAGAAGGGATATCGGTCTATAGCTACTACACAGTTCTGGATTTTTCCCTTCTTTGTATATCAAAGATATCCTAGCTTCAAGCATTTGATTAGGCAATGGGCAGCCATCTAGAACAGCATTACAGACATTAAGTAAGTGTGGAAGCAGCAGGGACGAGAAGGTTTTGTAATAATGCGCTGAGAACCCATCTGGGCCCGGCGCTTTCCCATTAGGACTCTTTAACAGGGTAGATCGGAGCTCCTCCATCGTGAATGGCTTGGTCAGTTGCTTTTTTTGAAGGTCTGTTAGGACTGGTAAATTTAGTTGGTTTAAAAAGGATTTTATATCTCTATGTTTTTTGAGAGAGGTCTCCGCAGTCTCCTCTGATCGCAGATTATACAGTTGTTTATAATAGTCAAGGAAAGCCAACTCCAAATGCTTCGGATTTTGTGAGCTTATCCCCTGATCATTTTTGATTAAATTGATCAAAGTGCGAGCCTGTCTCTTCCTTAATTGAGACAATAGTAATTTAGAGGCTTTGTCGCCATGTACATACATTTTTTGTTTCCACGAAGCATAGAGTTTGGCTGACCTTGAGTTAAGTATGTCCCTGAGTTGCTGTCTTTTTTTTTGTAACGTCTCTAAAGTTTGCTGATCAGGATTACCTTTGTGGCAAAGTTCAAGCTGCGTTATATTATCATATAAGTCATTAATTTCTTTTTGTCGCTGTTTGTTAAGAAAGGAGGTGATAGATATAAGTTCTCCTCTAGCTACCGATTTGTGCGCTTCCCACAAGATCTGCGGGGAAATTTCTTCCTGGGTATTCTGCTCAAAATATTGTGCAAGTCTTCTGTTCATGCGTCCCTGTACTTCAGCATTTCTAAGTACAGATTCATTCAGACGCCAAATTCTGTGTTTGGAATACATTTTGGAAATTTGAAGTTTTAACAGTACCGCCGAATGGTCAGAATAAATATTCGGAATTATATTTGCCTGTCTTGTGTTAGAAAGTAGTCTACTGGGTATAAATATATAATCTAAGCGATGATAAGATCTATGAGGGTGGGAGTAAAAAGTATAGTCCCGGTCAGATGGATTCATGTATCTCCAGGAATCAATCAACTGTAGCTTGTTCAGATGTACTTTAATTCTACATAAATCTTTTGGGGAGATCGAGCTTTTTTGCTTGGTAGTATCCAACATAGGTTCCAGAGCTACATTGAGGTCCCCGCCTACCACTAATACACCCTCCCTGAAGCTGTCAATTTTTTTTAAGATTGCAATCAGCCATTTTAACAATCTTTTATTCGGGGCGTATAGACTGCACAATGTTACAAGGCACCCATCTAATAATCCCTTAACAAAAATGTAACGTCCTAGAGGATCCGTCATAATCTCTCTGCTGGAAGGACACTCCCCTCGCTATCGCCACTGACACCCCCCTTGAACCAGACTGTGTAGTGGTTGCATGGAACCACTTGTCATAATCCGATCTTTCAAAAGAGGGAATCTTATCTGGCTTGAAGTGTGTCTCTTGGATAAGTAGGACATCTGCCTGTTGTTTTTTAAACAACTGTAATGTATGGCGTCTCGTATTTGGAGAATTAAGTCCATGTGCATTAAATGAAATAAATGTGTGCACCTTATTTGGGTCCGCCATGGTATTGCGTGATGAAGTGGTCTTTAGTCCTCAAGCCTATGGGAATAATATATGGGTTCAGGGAGTGGGGGGGGGTAGAAAATAGGAAAGGAGGGGAAAATCGTAGCAAAGAAGAAAAAAGAGGTAGAGCATTAATAACATTTTCAAGTAAATACAGTGAAGAACAATCTTCACTTCGAACATCGAACAGTACCTAGTAATACGCATACTAGTGCTGTTTGTTAGCTATGGAGAGCATCAATATTATAATAAAACATATAACTAAATATTGCCCTATTTCAATATGAACCTCGAACAAATTGAAAGGCTAAGCTCTTTAATGCCTCTCAGAGGGAATCCCAAACATGAGATATATGTAACAAGTCATGTCTATACAGTCACCATTTCCTTGGTTGACTATCTTTAAGCTGGGTTCCCTCTATTCATCTTGTCAATTAAAGAGAGACAGATAAACATTGCAGCGTATAATCAACACTCAATTTTCAGGAAACGTCTTCAATTTCTTTAGAAGGTGGAGTTTTGGCCAATTTTCTCTTTACTCTTTGTGATTTCGGAGACAGGGCCACTTGCCACTCAGGTGGATCAGGTAGGGGGCGAATCAGAGAGGCTGAGTGAAAAGATTCCAGATCAGGGGGGTTTTCTAGAGTAATCTCCAGGGTTTCGCAGGCTGCTTTGATGTCTGATGAAGTTCTAGCCTGGATATTTTTATCTCCAGCAGTGATTTGTATACCGAAAGGAAATAGCCAACGGAATCGGTGTCCTTTTTTCAGTAAGGCCTCAGTGAATGGTTTCATAATTCTCCTTTTTTTGAGCGTGGTAGCAGATAGATCTTGAAATAGTTTAATTTGGGAATCATCATATGAAATCTCTTGAGACTCCCGGGCTCTGCGAAGAATTAAGTCCTTTACTCGGTAATCGAGGAAGCGACAAATCACGTCTCTCGGTTGTTCCCCCTGAGAAGGCTTAGGACGGAGGGCTCTATGAACTCTCACTAGTTCAATTTCTTGAGAATCTGGATCAGATAGTAGGCTTTCAAAAATTTCTTTGGCCGCTTTGCTTAAGGCTTCAAATGCCACTTTCTCAGATAGACCTTTAATTCTTATATTGTTGCACCTTTCCCGGTTTTTCATGGTCTTCCAGGATTGTGTAGACCCCATGGAGTTGGTTTTCATGTGTCTTTAGGCTGCTTAATACAACATTTGATTGCTGTGTCATAATATTTTGTGAATTTTCGAGTGTCTCTAGTCTGTGGCCTTGTAAATTCAAATCTTGCTTTATCTCTGCAAGTTCTTTCCCTATTGGCTCTAGTGCTTTAGACAATATACGTTTAATAAATGATCGAGTGACCAAAGAGTCTTTTGTATTTCCCCCCATGTCTGAGTCACTTTCAAGTTCGGAGTCTGAGTCCTCCAGCAGGTTCATATCTTGAAGTTTAGGAGATGTGAATGAGTCGGTTTGGGCCTCCTGTTTTTTAAGGAAATTATCTAGAGTGATGGATCTTGTTGTTTTAGGTACGCTCTTTTGCGTTTTCACGTTTGATTTCCCCATGTTTGCAATTATCTATAAAGTAAGATTAGGGCAAATGATCATTAAATTTCTCCAGCTAACAAAGCACTTTCTTAGATTATCATTGAATCAGGTTGTAAAATATTGGGTTAAAAACTATTGTTGTATTCCCAGTCCTGGATAGTAAGTTACAGTCGGCTTTTCTCAGCTTTATTCACTATATACTAAGCTCAAGGATTCACTAGGGAACTGTATAAAAAGATTCAAGATATACAGTGCCTAGTAGCAGAATTAGTATATCGATTCCTCTGATATTCTATTCCATCCTTCCTCAGCAAATAGAGTGTCAGGTACAGGAATGAGAAGTGAGAGAAGCAGCGTCAGCCCCACTAAGAGTTAATGTCCAGCCCACTATGGGTTAATGTCCAGGCACGTTCATAGCTTCAAAAGAAGCAGCTCCCTTCCCCCAGCATTTCACAAAGCAATGCAGGACCAATATACAGCAAACACCGGACTCCGGGCAGCGATACAAGAAAACGACAGAGGGCATAGGATGAAAGAGAGGTGAGTTCACTGTTACGTTCCTACCTCCCAGCTGTCCCTCCGATGTGCAGCTCCAGGCCGGTTATTCAAGTGCCTCAGCAGTCCGGTGGTATGCCGTCGGTCACCAGGTCTCCCCTGGTTTCAGAACTACTAGGGAGAATGGCAGCACGTCAGCACTATTTCACTCCTGTTACCTTCCTGCAGAGTCACGCTGGCTGTAGATCCGTGGGACTATTTTTGCGTGCTGCGGCTGAATACACCGCTCGTTCTGCCTGGATCTCGGTTCCTGTGTCGCTGGGGTCTCGGTGTATCTCGCCTGGGGGGGTTTAGAAGCGGGTACCTTGGGAGAGGGGTTGTTAGGTCTGGCAGACTTCTTTGCTGGTCACAGCTAGCAGTTTGAGATCTTATTCACGATGCTGTCCTCAGCTTTAATATCCCTCCGCCACTCCAGAGTTTCCCGCCGGCAGCTTCTTATGTGGAAAGACCCTTTTTATTCTTCTGTCTGACAAAGAAGACAGGATCTGTGTGAACCGTATAGGCTCAGGGTCTGCTCCGGATTCGGGGATGTTATTTAGAAGGGGTCTGGTTATATTTTAAGTCCCCTTTTATAAGTATGTCCTGGGAGCTCAAGTATCGGAATTCCGATACAGCGAATATCGGCCGATACCCGATACTTGCGGTATCGGAATGCTCAACACTAGTGATCAGCTTAACAGCAATTACTTGCAAAGTCAATATTTGGCTAGAAAATTAACTTTATCCCCCAAAACACATTTCAACATCATTGCAGCCCTGCCTTAAAAGTACCGGCTAACCTCTTTTCAGTGATTGCTCCATTAACACAGGTGTGGGTGTTGATGAGGACATGGCTGGAGATCAATCTGTCATGATTAAGTAAGAATCGCACCACTGGACACTTTAAAAGGAGGCTGGTGCTTGGCATCATTGTTTCTCTTCTGTTAACCATGGTTATCTCTAAAGAAACACGTGCAGTCATCATTGCAATAGCCTAACAGGGAAGAGTATCACAGCTAGAAAGATTGCACCTCAGTCAACAATCTATTGCATCATCAAGAACTTCAAGGAGAGAGGTTCCATTGTACCCAAAAATGCTCCAGGGTGCCCAAGAAAGACCAGCAAGCGCCAGGACCGTCTCTTAAAAGTGTTTCAGCTGCGGGATCGGGCTACCAGCAGTGCAGAGCTTGCTCAGGAATGGCAGCAGGCAGGTGTGAGTGCATCTGCACGCACTGTGAGGCGGAGACTCTTGGAGCAAGGCCTGGTCTCAAGGAGGGCAGCAAAGAAGCCACTTCTCTCCAGAAAAAACATCATGGACGAACTGATATTCTGCAAAAGGTACAGGCAGTGGACTGCTGAGGACTGGGGTAAAGTTATTTTCTCTGATGAATCCCCTTTTCGATTGTTTGGGACATCAGGAAAATGCCTCATTCGGAGAAGACAAGGTGAGCGCTACCACCAGTCTTGTCTCATGCCAACTGTTAAGCATCCTGAAACCATTCATGTGTGGGGTTGCTTCTCAGCCAATGGAATCCGCTCTCTCACAGTCTTGCCTAAAAACACAGCCGTGAATAAAGAATGGTACAAGAATGTCCTTCAAGAGCAACTTCTCCCAACACTCCAAGAGCAGTTTGGCGATCAACAATGCCTTTTCCAGCATGATTGAGCACCTTGCCATAAAGCAAAGGTGATAACTAAATGGCTCAGGGAGCAAAACATAGAGATTTTGGGTCCATGACCTGGAAACTCCCCAGATCTTAATCCCATTGAGAACTTGTGGTCAATCATCAAGAGACGGGTGGACAAACAAAAACCTAAAAATTCTGACAAAATGAAAGCATTGATTGTGCAAGAATGGACTGCTATCAGTCAGGATTTGGTCCAGAAGTTGATTGAGAGCATGCCAGGGAGAATTGCAGAGGTCCTGAAGAAGAAGGGTCAACACTGCAAATATTGACTTGCTGCATTAACTCATTCTAACTGTCAATATAAGCTTTTGTTACTCATATGTTTGCAATTATATTTCTGTCTGTGATAAAAACATCTGTCAAACACACATAAAAACCAGAGGGCAGAAAATCTTGTGAAAATATAATATTTGTGTCATTCTCAAAACTTTTGGTCATGACTGTATTAGAAAAAACACAGCGGTCCAGAAAAATGATTTGTTTACCTTATAAATGGCTGTTGATATTTTTTTATTTATTTAGTACACTACCAGAAAACACACAGGAGTCCAGAAAAAGTATTTGTTTGCTCTACAAATGGCAATGAGACAGCTGCTGAGATTTAGTTATTTGCCATGCTACAAGAAAACACACAGGAGTCCAGAAAAAATTATTTGTTTGGCTTACAAATAGCAACGAGACAGCTGCAGAGTAGAATTATTTTTTTATGCACACTGCTTGTACAGATATGGCTGCTGAGTACACACAGTTGCTTTTGCACAGTACCCCCACTGATATGGGTTGCAGAGTACATACAGCGACTTTTGGCACATTACTTCTACAGGTATGGTTGGAGAGTAAACACAGCAGTCTAAAGGCACAGTACTCCCTCAAACGGGGTTACAGAGTACACACAGCAGCTTAAAGGCAGAGTAGTCCCACAGGCGGGCTTTCAGAGTATGCACAGCGGATTAATGGCACAGTACTCTCACAGGTGTAGTTGCAGAATACGCACAGCAGCTGAAAGGTGCAGTACTCACAAAGGCGTGGGTGCAGAGTACACACAGTGGCTTTTGGCACTGTACTCTCACAGACGAGATTGCCGAGTACACACAGCTAGGGATGGGCGAACCCGAATGGTAAAGTTCCTGGCCCGTACAGAACACCTAGTGTCCGTGCATGGACCCTGAACATGAACTTATCACTGAAGTCCATGCTACTGTTCAGTTTTGACAGTATGAGCATCCACCATTTCCCATGCTGTCATCTGTGAGACAACATGAGAAAAAATTTCTCTAATCAGCGGTAAGTTTGTTACTGCTGTTCAGAGTGCTGCAGTTCCCACACTGTCATACAGATTACACCATGTGAGCCAGCACTGCGACCAGCAGTAAAAAGGTTACTGCAAGACACAGGCATTAGCTTATGAGAGTACTACTCTCATCATCCTATGCCAGATCTTGCTGATAGCAGCGTGAGAGGGCATACAATGATGAGAGTATTTATTAGCCAATGCTTGTGAAATAAACAAATAAATTAAAAAATGGCATGGTGTCCCTTCTATTCTTGATAACCACTGCAGGCATAACTGATAGCTGCGGGCTGCAGCCCTTAGCTGTCATCATTACCCTGGCTGATTATCAAAAATAGAAAGGTCCTCATGGCCATTTTTTTTAAAATTCTTTAAATAAATAACTTTAAAAAAAGAGTGTGTGGTCCCCCTCAATGTTAACAACCATCCAAGCTAAAGCATACAGCAGGGGGCTGATATTCTCAAACTGTGAAGGTGCCATGGATATTAGCCCTCCCCAGTCTAAAAATAGCAGCCCACAGCCACCCCGAAAAAGGCACATCTATAAGATGCGTCAATTCTGGCAATTAGCCCGTTTCTTCCCACTTGCCCTGGTGCGGTGGCAAATGGGGGAATATTTGTTGGGTTGGAGTCAGCTTTGTAATGTCAGCTGACATCAAGCAAAGGGGTTAGTAATGAACAGGTGTCTATATGATGCCCCATTAATAACCCCATAGTCTAATGTAATAAAAACATACACAAAGTAAAGTCCTTTTATTGAAATAAACACTCCCCACCCTCTTTAACCCATTTATTACTTTAAAATTAATATTTATAAAACACCATATTCAACACCTGTCTGACAACAATTTATCTGTCTCACGAACAGGCCAACTCTGCTTCATCTGGATTGCATTGTTGTGCGGTGGCATGATTCGACCGCTCAGCCGTGAATCCAGGAGACACCGAGATGAGTCAGAAATCAGCTTCAGTCCCGAGTTCTGATGTAAAAAATTACAAGGAACAAGTAAATATAAGAACATATTGGTAGACCAACTGCTAATGGTTTTCCCACCTGACAGCAGCGACTCCATGGTACAACAAGGCAGAATCGGAGGAAGAAGTCATCAACACCGCTGTGGCATCACCACCACCTCCAAAGGCAGCATTAGCATGGCCGCAGTTTGGCAGAACTTTATGAGCACTCCTCAACAACTGGCACCATCATGTGATATTGCCCATATTAGTAGGAGGCAGTGTTTTATCAACATAGTGGATGAGTACGAGTCCACACATGTCCACATACTGATGGATCTGCCCCATTTACCTATTGGGTGTCCAAATTGAATACATGACAAGAGCTTGCCCTATATGTCTTGGAGGTGCTGGCCTGCCCTGCAGCAAGTGTCATCAGAGCATACAGGTGGTGGTGACTGCATCTACCTGCTTCCTGGAACCTGATTTCCAGGAGCCTGGTCTATAAGTGACCTGGCTTCGGGTAGTGCCGCAGCCCTGACATGTAGAAAAGGGCAACAGCCCCCTGTGTTGTGAATGTGTTAGAAATGAATTCTGAGCAGAAGCTTCCTCTGGTGGTTACAAACAGTACTGAACCATTCAATGAAGATTGGCAATCAGGAGTTACAGACTGGTCTTATATAAGGGAGGTTCCCTCCCATCATGGTTGCCGGTGATCAATTGTTCTTGTCTCAACTGTGGTTCCTGGTTCACTTGGAAGCTTGCTGAGTCTTGCCTGCATCTTCTGCTATCAGATAAGATATTTTCTGCTTTTATTTTTGTGCTTGCTTTTTGCATTGTTCCCTGCACTTCTGTGGAGGTCAGCCAGGTCCCCTCCGGGGGCTTGTGCTCCTCTCAGTTTATCTGAGCCACTGTTATTTGTTCATTTGCCTTTTCCAGTTTTTTCAGTGGCTGCGGCTTAGTTTTGTGACACCAGAGAACTAATTTAGGTGGTAGAGGTCTTGTGATCTCAGGTGTTTTTGCAATTAGTAGAGTTGGTATTTTTTAGGGTTTTTGGATTGCAGTAAGTGTCCTTCCTATCCTTTTCTGTCCAGGTAGTTTGGGCCCCAACGTTTGCTCATACTATTTTCTGTCTGTGTCTGTATTTCCTCTTGTCTAACCGCCATTACATGTTTGGGGGCTTCCTATTTTCTTTGGGGTGACAGAAAATGCCCAAAAGAAAAATGACCACAGAAAAATGCCCACAGAAAAAACCCCACAGTCATGAATGCCCACAGGAAATTTGCCCACACGGAAATTTGCCCACACGGAAATTTGCCCACATGGAAGTTTGCCCACACGGAAATTTGCCCACACGGAAATTTGCCCACACGGAAATTTGCCCACACAGAAAATTGCACACAGGAAAAATGCCCACACAGAAAATTGCACACAGGAAAAATGCCCACAGTTATGATTGCCCATAGGAAAATTGCCCACAAGGAAAAGAAAATTGCACACATGGCCAAAATAAGTTTATTAAAAATGTATAATAACAATAACTCCATTTAATTAAACATTCATTGCACACCTGCAAGGTTGACATTAACAATAACTCCATTTAATTATGACATTAACAATAACTCCATTTAATTAAACATTCATTGCACACCTGCAAGGTTGACATTTTACTGCAAATTAGCCAATCCCATATGGAAAATTGGCCACATGGGAGATTGCCCACATTCTTCACTCTTGCTTTCTACATCCAAGGATTGCACCTATAATGAGCCGAGGTGAATCGCTCGCCTCAGGCGGCACCACCTGGTGGAGAGGAGAATGCGTCACAGCAGAGAGATACTGGGCCACATGTCTGCCTCAACATGCTGTTCTCTCCCCTGCACCAGGAGTTTCTGGGCACAGGTCAGAGCAGGCCTAGTAAAGGGGTGGTTGAAGCAAGCAGGCGTGGAGGGGGAGGGGCTTGCGCTGCATCCAGCTGCTCAGTTCCCCAGGCCCCAGCATCCTGCTGCCATGACAGTCGGAGCGGAAACAGCTGTACAGCGACTGTGTCCTGGATGGCGTCAGGTTGCCAGGCCTGGGACTTGCGGGCGCGTCAGCTGCAGCCTGCGTGAAAACCGAGACTGCAGCCTTCCAGCCTGTGCAGAGAGGACCCCGGGAGCGCTGGGAGCAGGTAAGTACGGGCTGAAGAGCTATTTGGCGATAATACCCCTTTAAAAATGCATAGTAACAACAATAACTCTATTTTATTATACAATCATTGCACACCTGCAAAGTAGCCATTTTACTGCAAATTAGCCAATCTCCTTAAGTACTTAAGTTTATCTTGAACCTGGGGGTAGTCCTCTACAGAGGTGGCAGCTGTCTGATACAGTGCCTCATACTTCCTCTTTTGTACCTCAAGGCGACCTGCCTGTGCATTAGCCAGTGTTAATTTGTGGCAAGCCAGGTCCCTCTGCAATCCATCAAAAAGAAACCACAAGCTGGGATGACTGCAGTGGAACAAGGAATTAAGTGCATTGTGAAATCCCTCACAACAGTTTGTCTTTGGTGACTGTTCCAGGGCTGCTTCATAATGATTCCATATTCGTATAGGAAATTGTGGATCTCTACCAGCTGCACCCTCAATATATGTAGAAAAAAAGTATGTGAGAACTTCATTATAGCAGTCTTCATCTGGGAATGTGGCAGCAAGCTGATCAAAAACACACCTCACATCTTCTATTGGCACAAAGGCCAGTGCAGCAAGAGACTTCAGTGTCATTTTTGCGTCGATAATACTTTCATATTCTGTCTTCAAACCAATATTTTTTATTTTTCTAATGAGGTTCTGACACAGATGGAAATAACAACCTTTGACCTCAGCATGTGGAAAGGCAACCCTGACTGCAGGTATACAAGCCTTCTCAAAATCAACTAAAACCTTCTGAGGTGCCAGATTTGGAATCAACAGCTTCATTATTTCAAACATTCTCTTATACGTCCTCATCTCTTTTGTAGTAAAATGTACAAACATGGTGGATATGAGTTACCCACCTTGGCATGCCAAGTGTACAGTTGGTAAAACATTTTGGACACTTTATCAACAGTGGCATCTCCATAGATGGTATCTTTGTTCTGTTCCAGCATAAGATCTCTATCGCCTAAAACCAGAATTCTATTTCTATCGTCCTTTCCGGAATCATGAAGGAGCAGTTGACTGTACTTTTCCAGAATATCAAACTTGATAGTTTTGGGGTTAGGCAAATTACCATCTGTTCTATGATGGAGAAGGCTTCTTGCAAGAGATGATTGTCTTGGCATATGAGCCAAGACATCATTACTCAACCCAGACAACACCTTTCCCATCACATTGCGAGGAGTAGCATTTACAGCTCTCATGTCTTCTCTCATTTTGCTTCTGGCAACATTTGCTACCGTTTTTTGAGGGCAGGAGTCATGACAATGTTCTGTTGGTTCTTGAATTACGTTGCCATCTTTTGTTTTGATAATTGAATGGCATTTTATAGAGCAATGCAGCCTACATCTCCTAGTCACCACTGCATTGATAGTGCGAAATGCCAGATATTCAAACCCCAAGTAATTCAGAACTTTGTTGTTTCTCTGGCTACTTGAAAACACCATTGTTTGCACTACAAGAAGAAATAGAATAGTTTAGATAAACTAAAAATATACTTTTAGGGTGAAAACACACGGGTGTTTTGAAAATCGCATAATCTTTGAAAATGTATTATTTATTTTTTTATTTGCAAAGCAAATATTTTGCATTGTCAATAAAAAGATAGGAAAAAAATGTAGGGATGAGTGATCTGATCATGTGAACATCGGCAATTTTACCGATTGTCACATCATGGTTATTGACAGCTCCGATTCCGATGAAGGTGATCCGAACCAGAGCTGACAGGGAGGCTTAGCTTACCTGATCCGGCTACCTCTGGTCTTCCCCGAGTCTTCCTGCTGCAGGACCTGTGATGACGCATGTGATCACATGCGTCACATGATCGCGTACGCCATGAAAGGTCTGCAGTAACATGGAAGGGGGAATCTCTGGACTCCCCGTCCACGTTACTGCAGTTCTTCCTGCACTTTTTCTTTGCGCAATTCGCATGTGTGTTTTGTACATACTTTTTTTAAACTCACCCATTGACTTCAATAGGAAAATCAGTCCGCAATTTATGTGGACCGTGAAAAAGAATGGACATGTCATCAGTGCTATCTACCACCACAGATAATACAGTAATATGTCTCTGAGTGCAGATAATATATTAGTGTTAAACGGATACCTAGATATCCGTTATCCGCTCCGTATAGGAACTGGATCCAATCGGATTCGGATCCCATAGAAATCTATGGTACAACACTATATGCGGGCGGGGACATCCCTTCACCAGTAACACAGAGAGGACTCCTCGCCTGCCGGTGACATTCCCCCTTACGTCGGCAGTGACATGTGGGACACCCGCCCACCAGTGACATACCTGGGTCTGATCCTTGCTATGCCACCACGGCAGAGACTCATTGCCCACTGGGGACATACCTGGGTGAGGACAACCCCTCAGCCAGACCCCTGCTCTCTGTCACTGCTAAAAAAAAGCTCTATTGTCCAGGTTGTCATGAGCCGCGCCAGCCGCATCCTCCTGTTCCTGGTCACGTTAGTGCAGCGTCATCAAAGTCATGTGAGCCGTGATGGCGGCGTCCTCCGGCATGTGACCAGGAAGAGGAGGACGCGGCCAGCACAGCTCATCGACAACCCAGTGAGTAGTGCTTTTTGCTTTGCGGGTCTCCCCTGCACACCCACAGTCAGCAATGTGACGGGTGTGCAATGAATGTGCCTTTTCATAATGCATAAAACATACATTATGGGAAGCCATGGATATATCTGCAGATACTGCAATAATCCCGATCCAGACGGATAGTATCTGTGCACCTCACTATCCAAGCGGATAACAGATCCGCCCAGATAGATCAGCTCATCCCTAGTAGTAGATGTTCCCTGCAGTCCTATGTAACACCATAGATAGCACAGTGATAACGAAGGACAGATAATATAGACAAGTACATGTTTACTGTACTTTTCTATATTTGCCCCTCTTCACGTGTAAAGCGCCATGGAATAAATGGCGCTATAAAAATGTATAATAATAATAATAATGTCCCCTGCAGTCCTCTGTAACACCACATATAACACAGTGATAACTGAGTACAGATAATGCAGTAGATGTCCCCTGCAGTCCTATGTAACACCTCAGATAACACAGTGATAACTGGGTACAAATAATGCAGTACATGTCCCCTGCAGTCCTATGTAACACCACAGATAATAGTGATAACTGCGTACAGGTAATGTAGTAGATGTTTCTGCAGTCCTATGTAACACCACAGATAACACAGTGATAACTGAGTACAGGTAATGTAGTAGATGTTACCTGCAGTCCTATGTAACACCACAGAAAACACAGTGATAACTGATGACAGATAATGTAGTATATGTCCTCTGCAGTCCTATGTAACACCACAGATAACAGTGATACTCCAGAGTACAGGTAATGTAGTAGATGTTTCTGCAGTCCTATGTAACACCACAAATAAAACAGTGATACCTGTGAGTACAGATAGCAGTAATAGATATCCCTGGATCACACGGCTTGCTGGTTTTTCCTGAGCTCAGTATGTGCTCCATGTGCTGAGCTGGGGGGAGGTGTAAGGCAGAATCAGTGAGTGAAGAGACACATTGTATCTATTGATGATCATAACAGACTGGTACAAATGTGTTTGCAAAGCACAGATCCGCAAAATTTTTGCACTAGGTCAACCCAAAATCACAAGATTATTGCATATCATGTGTACATCCTTGCACCTCAAATATCACAGATCCAAAACTTTGTGATGCTGCAATGGTGCAAAATTGTGTGGGCAAATTTCCTTGTGGGGAAAATTCTGCATGGGCAAATGTCCATGTGGGCAAATTTCCATGTGGGCAAAATTCTGCGTGGGCAAATTTCCATGTGGGCAAATTTCCATGTGGGCAAAATTCTGTGTGGGCAATTTTCCTGTGGGCATTCATGACTGTGGGGTTTTTTCTGTGGGCATTTTTCATGGGGGCATTTTTCATGTGGGCATTTTTCATGGAACCGTTCTTTGGGGATCTGCTCCGGGGAAGATAGCTTTCCTCTTTCTATCTTTAGGTGTAGTTAATCTCTCAAGCTGTGACGAGGCGTCTAGGACCAACGTAGGAACGCTCCACGGCTGCCTTTAGTTGTGGTGGTTAGTCAGTGTACTGCAATCCAGTAGATTCCAACCTCTCTGGTGTATTGCCGTTTTTGCCTGCTCTCCTCAGCTACCAAATCATAACACCCCTGTGTCACATGCACCATTGCCTGCTCCAGCATAGGAAATGTGGTATCCCAAGGAAAGCCAAATCTCTTGGAGGTAGTAGTAGCCCCATCTCGAGCCACCTCATGGGCCTCTCCCATGCCCATTTATTCCTCAAGAAGGGTTCATCCTGCTCCTTTCCTTCTTGGATCACACTCATGGTATACCAGCGATGTAGCCCCTTCATTTTGAGGAATGTAACCCTGGTTCCTGCCATTAGATTTTGAAGCCTTCGAGGCTAGGGTTTAGACTCTACTGTCTGCTGGTTGAATGAGATGTGATTATGGGTCCCAATCTCTTAGATGGAACCGCATCTCCACTGCAGGTCATACGTACTGAACTCCCTCAAGGATGCTAACTATCGGTTACTTGCAGCTAGAGGGTCTGCTAACATTTCTTCAGATAATATATGAAAGACATGAGAATGTCTGGGGTATCATTGGTCTAAGTATATAAAATAGATAATATCCAAATGTATAAATATATATTTTTCATACAAAATAAATATAGCTTGCCATAGATCCCCTGACAATATTTATAAGGACTAGTAGGGACAGATTGCTAATAATCATGTAAGGGAGGAAGGAAACCAACAAAAATTGCAATCACACAAGTCCATATAATGAACAATATGATCTTTATTAGTCAAGACAAGCAGACAAGGATAGATAGAGTCAAAAATATCAGTGGATACAATACCATGCACTGAAATGGGCGGAAGAGGCCCCACAATAACACTGAGTCATATTGCACAGTGCCCGGCTACATTAGCCTTAGAACTAGATTAGCTGCTGCATATATGTATATCCTTCACTGCCATCAAATACACATCTATGAGCTCAAAACATCAAAATATACTGTACACATGGACAAGTGTCCGCCATAATATAAAGTACATAAATTGCAACAATTACCCGTTGGTGATAAGTGGTGATGGATCCGAAGCGTCTATCGAGGGGCTAGCCAGCCCTCCCCTACGCACGTTTCGGATTAAACTTTCATCAGGGGGTGTGGTCAAGGTACAGCTGGATGGCGCTATAAAGGATGGAAGCCGGAAGAAGTGCAATGCCCAATATGGGAAGGGGTGGTGCATCGCCATGGTGTCCAAGACGCTGTCATCCGACAGGAACCCCAGCACTGGAAACACATAATCATGTGACCAAACGTCAGAGGGACCAAGCGCTGGAGATGGACGAGATGAGCACAAATGGTGGCGCATGTGCAAAAGAGGGGGCAGGGGCAAATCATGTGTTGCCAGCGAGGTGTATATATCTCCATGGCAGCCCACACTGAAAACACGGGGCCCCTGTGATCCAGCATGGGATACACCGCCAGCAAAAGAGATATAGAGCGGCAGCGCAGTACAATAGAATAGCACATAACAAGTATAAACAAATAAAGGATGGCATCCGCACGCCAGCAACGGTAATAATCGAAAATGTCCAGTATGTATCCCACAGATTACCCTGATGACAAATATCACATATCACATTTAATAAGTAAAATTGCAATTATATATTATACTAACAATTTTCGCAGACAGATGTATATAAACATATCACAGTCAACATTAGTCTTTATATAGTTATTACCAATATAGTATATAGGAGCGTAATATGATCATATTTGTTACGCAAGGGGACAATTTAAGTACCATGCATGGATCTTATGATCCTAATTATTAGGACCCTACACATAGGTATATTGATTTAAAGTGTACTTCACTGCTTTTAAAATCTTGTTGACTACTGCACTCATGTTACCTATGTAATTTTAAAAAATATACATTATATTTTATCATTATAGATGATTTTTAAAGGAATTGCCAATTTTTCTAAAGTTTACTTATCAGAAGATCCCCTCAAAATAAACAATTCCCTATCTGTCCTGCTGCTAAAAATAACAGCAACTACATGTAATCTGAGGGGAGATTTAGCAACACATATTCAGTTTCTCTGCAGTGCCACTATAGTAAATCAGGGTTTTCAATTAAATCAATTTAGTATTGTAATTTATTTTGCATAGATGTAAAAGTTCCTCCATACTGAGACACTTTACTTCTTCCCTCCAACGAAGGTAATTGATCGCAATCCCTATAATACAATAAAGTATTATAGGGTACTGAAAAATGGGTTTTGTAATCCAGCAACCACTTTAAGAATTTACTCTGATATATATAGAAAAAGAATAATTAGCTTACATCAGGGACACTTTATCCTCATTTCCAATACTGCGTTCACAGAGATTAGTTTGTCTGAAAATGCCAGTCACTGAAGAATGAGAATTTATGAGAGTTGACATGTTTGACTTCCAGCAGTTCAGGTTAAGTGTGGGCAGATTCTTGCAATCTCTTTTTAACAGCAACAGCAAAAAACACCATTAGCACAGCTTTTAAAAAATTGACTGTATTGTTTTTCATTGGGAAATAATGCAGCAGTTTATGAGTTTCACACAGGCTCTCAACATCATAAATTACATGTGTGATGTTGTAAATTGCTTTTCATAATACCAGCTGTTCTAATAAACCTACGCCATCCCATTTTGAGCTGGAGCCGAAAAATGATGACAAGGCATTTGCCAAAACTGAGACTCAAGACCAAAGATTCTTCATATATCACTAAAGTTGCAACCTTTATTCAAAAGTTAAATAAGCAAAAGGAATAATCCTATTAGTTATCCTCCACTCAAAGCCAAACATATGTGGCTGGAGCATTTTCTATTGGCGTCTCCATATGGTGTACAGTCATATACTATATAAATACGCATATTATACAATACTTTATCACAAGGACTCGAATAACAGTTTCATACATTGTACAAATAACACTAATAATTTAAAAAGAAATACAGAAATTGTATACTGTATTTCCTGCAAGTACCAGTTCTCCATAGGGCAAAAGAAAATACATGTAGTTGGTCAGTTCCGCTTGATGAGCCTATGATTTTCGACTAAGCACTAGAGATGAGTAAACAAAATTCCATTGAAATTGAAATATACTCAAATTTTTCAAAACACCATATTCCCCAAAATGCTGATTTTCTTTGTTTGTCTCTTGTGCTTGAACCAACCAAAATGGCAGCCACTGGCTACTATTTTTTCTAACCTATAATGCGTCATCCAAAGATTAAAATAAGTTATTATACTCAACTCTGACCTCTCTGACCCCTCCCTACACACCTTCACCTTGCCTCATCTTCAGATCCCCCACACACATGATGAAATGTTTGTGTATCCCGCACTGTACCGGTATCATGGCACCTGGGAGGGCTTTGTGCAAGTTCATGGAAGTTCAGGATGTACATCCTGACATCAAGATGCTGATGACCTCTACCATGCTTGCACACAAGTTCGGGCACATTTCAGTAGAGATATAAAGATACCATTGTGATTGATGGGAGATTTAAAGATGCGGTGAGAACCAAATGGTGATGGCGAGTGTCCTGGGAAAAAATAAATGCAAACAGGCAAACTAATTTTGGCTGATCCATTCACCTCTACTAGATACCCAACTTGCTGATGATGTTTACTTGGTATGAGGTAACTAATAAAGCATATACAAAATGTCAAGAAAGGGAGAAGG
>JARQOD010000004.1:481873113-481884108 GCA_033576555.1 Oophaga sylvatica
AATATAGCTTTGCAGCAAAATGCTTGAAAATGGCTCCCAAATACCATCCAGAATAACTGGTTTTTTTTAGGTTTTTTTAGACTGGATAGGAGGGTCTGGGAGATTTGCTGACTCTTTATTGAAGTCCACTAGATGTCTCCTTACTTTTGGTGCCTACCAGATATTTTGAGAAAATATGAACTATACATGTAGTTTTAATGTGGTTTGCCAGTAAACATCTTAAATAGACAGTAATATAACCTCTCATACGCAACAACAAATTTTAAAGTTAATCCAAACTTATTTATTTCAGTATTGATTACTGCGCTATTGGATTTAATTAAAGTGTTTATATAAATCCTCCATCTTTATCAAACTGTGTATTCCGAGCTGTGCTCCACAATATAGAAATCAGTTTATATCCCTTCTAGGATGCACAGAGCCCTGGCTTTTGATGACAGCTTCACACTCTAAATTCAGGACAGCATTTGGCTTGGGCTGAGGGAACAAGGGGATGCTGTAGACTTTCAACAAAACAGCCAATGAGTCTGTCAGGTATCAAAACATCTAGTGAAAAGAGAGAGAGCGTGAAGAAGCACACATTTAAAGAAAACTCCCAACTCTTCTGTCAGATACAAATTGGACGTGTCAACATCTCCAAACAGATTTAGTAACCGCATTAACAATGCTAATGATGTATGGCTGCGCCAGGAAGGATTTTAGAACCTTGATGTGCACAAAGGAGACAGTAGACACTGCTACATAACACAGCGAACTGTAAAGAGGACTTCATCTTAACAACTCTTGTCTTCACATTAAAGCTGATGGAAATAAGGAGCGTACACTCTAAACCCTCAGCTTGCTTAAAAAACAAACAAAAAAACACTTTATAGACCATAATACATTTTTATTCTCATGTTTACCTCTTTGCTATAGTGAAGAAATACCTTTTTTTACTGTTTCACCAAGGCAGCTGTATGATACCTTGTTTTATGTGGGACAACTGTTATTATTTTTTTCAATGCTAATTGGAGGTACAATGCAAAGTAAGTTATGTAAAAAATGTTTTCAACATAAACATATTAAACAGCTTTTTTTTGCATAGTTTTGTTTTTGTGTCTTTATTTTTTTTAAAGATAACATTTCACACGAAATAACACTGAATTATTTCAGTCATGTGGATACTGATATAAGTGTAGTTTTGGATTTTTTTTAAGCAAGAAATTTAATAATGTTCTTTTACGGTGGTTTTTGGGGGGAGTTAAGATTTTCTAATGCAGGATTTTATTTTCATTACTTCCATATGGTTAATTTTATATATATTATGTCATATCTCAAAATGTAATAAATAGCTATTGGATGGTAAATAGTGTTGAGCGATACTGCTCGATATCTAAAAATATCGTATCGAAATGGTATCGCCGATATCACTAAATATCGTCGATATCCGATTCCGATACCGGAAGTCCCATGTAAGTCTATGGGAACAAAATATCGCAACAAAAAAAACCCTTTCTTTCGTTGTAAACACAAAATATACACACATAGAATACATATATATATATATATATACATGTCATTGTGACATATATATATACATATATGTATAGTTTATACACTTCTACATAGTAAAATATCCTCTGATTCAATTGCCGGGTAAAGCCGGCTTCTGTGAAAAGACAGAAGCACCCGACATGAAATGACACTTGGTGTACATAGGGTTAACCATGTCTTTTCATGTCGTTTGCAATCTGATTTGCACAAACAATTACATCAGTCTATGTGTGCAAAATTTCACACCTGTAGGGGTTAATTAAAGGTGTAAATTCGTTGTAAAAAAAAACGGACTTTTTTGCTACGAATTTACACCTTTAATTAATCCCTACAGGTGTGAAATTTTGCACACATAGACTGATGTAATTGTTTGTGCAAATCAGATATCAAACTACATGAAAAGACATGGTTAACTCTATGTAAACCAAGTGTCATTTCATGTCGGGTTCTGCATTTTCACAAAAGCCGGCAATTGAATTAGCGTCTATTATACTATGTAGAAGTGTATGAACTATAAATATAAATATATATATATATATGTGTCACAAATTTAATGACATGTATATATATATATATATGAGGTGTAAAATTGCTGAAAAAAAAGGCGTGGGCTCCCGCCCTATTTTCGCAACCAGACAGACAAAGCCAGTGAGTGGGGGCAGATAATAATAGCCCAGAGAGGGACCATTATTTTTGGCCCCCCCGGCTACTAACATCTGCCCCCAGACACCCCAGAAAGGGCAAATCTCTAATTAGATTTGCCCTTTCTGGCACTTTGCCCGTCTATTCCCATTGCCCTGTAGCGGTGGCGAATGCGTTAATAAGGGGTTAAAATGACCTTGCAATTGAAAGGTCACTTTAAGCCAGGTTAATAATTGAGAGCTGTCAATTAGACAACTATCAATTATTAATCCTATTGTATGAAAGAAAAATCAAACACACACACTTTAATAAAAAAGAAGTTTAATGAAATAATCACACAGTTTTTGACCATATTTTATTTTCCTGCTAAAACCATTTCCTGTAATAAAAATAAAATAATAAAGCAAAATTATTCTTACCAATCCGATGTACAGTCAGGTCCCACGGTGTAATCCTTCAGAAAGGGTTAATGTTTACTGCAGGGACCACAGCTAATGCTGCAGCCTCACAGTAAACCCCCAAATGAATGAGTTCCTCTCCTGGCTGACAGGAGAGGAAGTGGAAAGCTTAATTGATTGCTTTCCACTTTCACTTCAGGTCAGCCAGGAACACAATCAGTGACGTCAGAGGGAACTGGTTAACAAAAATAGGGGATCCCCTCGAAAAAAATTGGCGTGGGTCCCCCCTATTTTGTTAACCAGCCAGATGAAGCAGACCGCTGAGGCCTGGATTTTCAGGCTGTTAAGGAGCCAAGATCCATGGACCTTGCCAGCCTGATAATACCAGGCCACAGCAGTCTGCATATCTTGGCTGATTAACAAAATAGGGGATCCCCTCGAAAAAAAATTGGCGTGGGGTCCCCCTATTTTTGTTAACCAGCCAGATGAAGCAGACCGCTGAGGCCTGGATTTTCAGGCTGTTAAGGAGCCAAGATCCATGGACCTTGCCAGCCTGATAATACCAGGCCACAGCAGTCTGCATATCTTGGCTGATTAACAAAAATAGGGGATCCCCTCGAAAAAAATTGGCGTGGGGTCCCCCTTATTTTTGTTAACCAGCCAGATGAAGCAGACCGCTGAGGCCTGGTTTTTCAGGCTGGTAAGGATCCAATATCCATGGACCTTGCAAGCCTGATAATACCAGGCCACAGCAGTCTGATTAGCTTGGCTGGTTAACAAAAATAGGGGATCCCTCGAAAAAAAAACGGCGTAGGGGTCCCCCTATTTTTGTTAACCAGCCAAGTAAAATGCAGACTGCTGCGGCCTGGTATTAAAAGACTGTCAAGGCCCATGGATTTTGGCCCTCAACAGCCAGATAATACCAGGCTACAGCAGCCCCACATTTGGCGCATCAAAAGATGTGCCAATTGTGGCACTTTACCCGGCTCTTCCCACTTGCCCTGTAGCGGTGGCAAGCGGGGTAATAAGGGGTTAATGTCACCGTTGATTGCACGGTGACAATAAGCCCGGTTAATAATGGAGAGGTGTCAATAAGACACCGATCCATTATTAATCCCAAAGTTATTAAATGCATAAAAAAAAGACAAAGCAAGAAAAAAGTATTTTAATGAAATAAAAGAGACAACACACTTTTCATTTCTTTTATTGTACTCTCATTCCTGCGACGCCATCGATCTCCTGTAAAAAAAGAAAAAAAACAAACCAACAGTATACCACCTGTCCGACGCAGTCCATAGTAACGACAGTCCACGACGATCCAGCTCTGCTACATCGCAATGACAGGCAGAGCCTGTCATCGCGACGCAGCACAGCTGATTACCTGCTTCCCGGCGGTGACGTCATCGGACTGACTGCTTTACGGCCGGGATTACCCAGCAGTCACTGCAGTTATCGTGAGAAACTGCATGTGACCGCCGGGGAGAAGAGGATGGCGGCCATGAAGCAGTCCAGGCCGTGACTGCCGGAGATCTTCTGCCAGGTAAGTGCCGCTGACTCCTGACAGACCCGACCGACGGACACTGACAGTGACAGACCCGACCGACGGACACAGACAGTGACAGTGACAAATCCGATTCCGGTATTCGATATGACGAAAATATCGGTATTCGGAATCGAAAGGCCGATACAGCTAATATCGGCCGATAGCCGATATTTGCAGTATCGTATCGCTCAACACTAATGGTAAAATAACAATATTCACCAAAATTCTTGTTACACATCTGTCTCTGGTTTGGACTCTGGTCATCTGCCCCGGTCCATTATACTTTCTTGTGCTCCACGTCGGATTTGCAGATCCTGCTTCTGTAGGATGAACTATCTGGGCTTATTCAAGGACTTTCAAAACATACGCCTGGACCTTGGTATAGAATATAAGTTTGTGTGTGTACAGCAACCTGGCTGTGGGCTGCAGGACGTCTCCTGTAAACCAGCAGTTTCAAGTGCTTCATCCTACTTGTCTGCGACTTCTCGTGTCTCCTTAGGTCTGTTGGCTACCTGTCCGCTGGACCCTTGCTCTGTGACTGGCTGCAACATCCTGCATCTTTGGTTTCTAACTTTCCTGTTACTCTGGAGTGCTATCTGCTACCTGCCTGCGGATTCCTGCACTCCACCTGCTTGCCTGCAGTTTTTTTATATCCTCTGCCTACCTATAGTTTTTTGCACTCCACCAGCCTGTGGTTTATAGCACTCCACCTGCTGCCTATAGTTTTGTGACATTTTCTATCTACGTACGGTTTCCAGTCGCTCTATTCACCAACCTGCCATACCAACGCTCATGGCCCAAGTGCCCTCCTGGACCATGGGCTTAGAGTATCCACTTCATCCAGTGAGCCCCTTGAACTTCTTGTAACAGTTCTGACTAGGATATAATGCTCGACATTGTCCTGCCTGTTTAAAAGTTAAAGTAATATGCAATCATTATGTCCCGATTCATCAAAGTAAATAAGCTAGAATTCTGGCGTAAATCACCTTGAACTGTTGCAACATTTTTGCGTAACGCAACGTTGTGCAAAAATGTTGTGACTTTTGGCATTTTCACACCAGTTTCACCCAGTTCTCCCATAATAGGCAGAGGTGGGCAGGATGGGGGCGTGATGAGGGGCGTGACACCTCTGCTCATTTAATTCATGACGAACTGTGGTGTACTTTACACCAGAAATCTTACTCCAGTCTCACACCGCTTGTAGGATAATCCTGATTCATTAAGAAACATGCACTTCTTAATTAATCAGCTGTCACTTCAGCACACGTTTTACCAACACTGGTGTAAACAACACATGTCGGAATGAATAGATGTCAAAATGTCACTCTTGTTACCAACTATATTTATCTAATTATTTAATTTGACTCGTAGAAGTGGTTTCCAACCTCTATTACATTCATATGATACAGTATATGGAAACTACTTTTTCTGTGAGTCAAAGACATCAAAGAAGATTTGAGTGTGAACTGAATTTTTATCAAAAGATCCTAAGTAGTGTCTGTCAGCCTAGTACAAACAGTAGAAATATCTCTACGTCATCTACACTAGTCTCCCCAGCATCGCAGTCCTGTGCAGTCGTACTTCTGGGCAGAGTAAAGTACTGCAATGTGCATGCATCGGGGCTCTTTGACCTTTCCCAGCGCTGTGCATTGCAGTACTTTGCTTTGCTCTCAACAGGGCAGATGAGTACGCCTGCACAGAAGCGTGATGAATGGGAGATTGTGTGGATGACGTAGGGATTTGTCATCCACACGAATCAAGAAAGTGGGCAGTACAGTAAAAGAAAGGAGGCACCAGACAAAGACCATGCACACCCCTCGGACAGGACAGCCAAATTGGTGAGTATATAGTAAAAGCTCTTTTTCTTCTCTTTCAGGTCAGGTTGGTGGCAGATACACAGTATTATAGAATGTTGTATATCAGCCTTAAAGGTAGTGGTATATCTCATATTGGCCAAACCTGGTGACAAGCTCGCTTTCATTGTGATTGACTTCACTAGCTTGCCTTTTTCTGTAGACAATGCTTACTCCAAGCAAGCCAGAGCTGTCAATCACCAAATCACTAGTGAGAAAGGTGGTAACATTCAAAAGCAATGTCTAGAAAAGTGCATTGAGCTGCTTAGTCACAATAAGGATGCGCCGAGTCCCATAATTGGCATATTTGATTAAATTTCAGTTTTTGCAGTACAGAGGCAGAAATTGGAACACTAAAGGTGTATTTTTTATAGAGGCTAGATCTCCAACAAGGCTGTGTGATTAGTTTATATTGTCAGTTTGGGCTAACACACTCCTTTTAATGTTCTCTAGCACAACTTATATCAAATAAAAAAATGAATTTTTTAAATTCTACAAACAATCAGCAACTCTATAAACACGGTAACTCGCCAGAGTTAAACACGGTAATTCACCAGAGCAAACTAACAAGTAAAAGAAATTATAATGCAGACATGATAGCAAAGCAGCAAAACAGTATGAAAGCAGCCTGTGGATTAAGGTATAAAACACCGCTCATTATGATGACCAAAGTCATTATACAAGAAAACCTAGGGAAATAATGTTTAAAAATGCACAGCCAAAGACCTTACACAAAAGGTATCCACTCCAAAGTCCTCCGAGCTAATTACTGTGATAAAACATTCCTGCTTCTAAAATACTTACATATTCAGTGAAAATCATTAGAAACATATTGCAATCTCTGAATGCGTAATCCGCTATTGACATGGTATATATTTGTGCTGCTTGACAAAGGTAACCAAAGGCGTCAAGGTGCAAAATGAAAGGGGGTACTGTGTGAATATTTAAATAGGGATTAAAGAGCTAAAACCTAGATGTGCATGAATTCTGCAATGTATTTATTGTTAAAAATCACCTCTGGGCTCTGATCTTAAAGAAATAGGCTACATGTCCATGTTTACTGAATGTATTATACCTCTTTCGATAGATGTAGGATCTGTGTCTGCAGACTTAGGGCCACATCTCACATAGCAACACACCAGCGATCCCGACAACGATCAGGATCGCTGGTGTGTCGCTACATGATTGCTGCTGAGCTGCCAAACAGGCAGCGATCAGGACAGCGACACTGCGGGTAACGTCGCCTAGTTACCCGCAGTGTACGTTGGATACCAGCCCGCTGATGCAGGGAGGTGGTAACCAAGGTACACTTCGGGTTTCCAGGCGCTGCGCGGTGCCTGGAAACCCGATGTGTACCTTGGTTACCAGCTCCCCTGCAGCAGCGCGCTGGTATCCAACGTACACATCGGGTTTCCAGGTACAGCCCCGCGCCTGGAAACCGAAGAGTACCTTGGTTACCAGCTGATCGCTGGTCTCCTGCCTGTCACACGCAGCGATGCGTGCCGGCCAGCGGGAGACCAGCGATAAAAAAAGTCCAGGCATTTCTGACATGACCAGCGATTCTCAGCAGGGCCTGATCGCTGGTACATGTCACACATAGCGAGATCGCTGCTCAGATCGCTGTTTAGCAGTGATCTCAATAGCGATCTCGCTATGTGAGACGGGGCCTTTAGAGCCTGACTAAACTTTCAAAAAACATCAAATATCTTTCAAATTCTTCTGGTGACAAGAACCTGACAGTCCTACTGATTTCCCCAAACAAGTAGTAAAATAGGATAAAACTTATTCAGCTCACATTCCTATCGGTCAGCAATCACAGAAAACATGGTGTACGGAGCAACCAGAAGAGTCAATTCCACACACAACGTTCCAAGGTGTAAGGGGATCCAGCACATGTGAGTAGATGAAATTCAATGTTTACTCCAAAATTGTTAATAACATCTTCAGTGTATATCCCATAAAAAGATTAGGCAAAAGGTCTATAAGAAATGGGAAATATGACACATTTTGAACCTCAAATACATCTCGGGAATTTTTTGTTTCTTTACCGACCAGGGTTCCCTGAAGCTTGTGGGTTTCCCAAAAGACAGCGGCAGTCAGGTCTGCCACTTTAGGAGTTGCCAAGCTGTTTTGGCCTGCTCAAAGCTGCCTGGCTTGTGGTCAAGCAAAACAGCCAATAAATTTCAAATTATAGTGTTGGGCAAAAGTTATAGAATGTTTTGCTCAACCCGACATCAAGCTTTCTAATAAAGGAAGGGTTCCCAAAAATGAAAGAAGGGTTCTCAAAAATGAAGGAAGGGTCCCCAGAGATATATTTAAGGGTTTTCATATGGTAACAAGATTTAAATTCATGGCCTTTATAAAGGGAATCTGTCACCAGGTTTTTGCTACATAATATGGGAACACAAACCAACGAAACAAAAAGTGTGCGGAGATGAAGTTCAATAATATAGTATAAATCATTATTAGAGAAATTAAATACAATTGGGAAAGGGGGGAGAGTAAAAATATAGCAAACATAGATATAAAAACATAGGGGTGAGTACCAAAGAAAAACAATTAACCTGAAAAATCATATGTTTACAAATAATGGAAAGGCAAAAAAAGGGTAACACCTTGGTATCTGACTGCAGCAGGTATGTGTCAGAAGTAATAGTAAATACTAACAAATTAATATGGCAGATTGAAAGCAAGGTGCACTTCACAAAGGTACATTAACAGTGCCAACATTTCATGAGTCCCAATAAATACAAACATATTTATATTAAGTGCAATAGTGAAAATAATAATCAGGCAATGCTCACCTACCTACAGCCCAACATGCGCTTCTCTGGTGCCTCATCAGGGGTGGGTGATGAGGCAAAGGTATCAGGTATATGTACAGGAACGAAGATGTTAAATAATGAGAGCAAAAATATTGCCTGTAATGGAGCTCACATCAGAGAGAAGGCTTCCACAGGCGCAGTGAAAACTATTGAGTCAAGATCGATCAGCTGTCAGGACAGATTGCCCAACAACACAATGCCGAAAAAGTGCAATAAGTATGCGTGAATAGAGACCAATCAGATCAGCCCAGTGTGACAGTCATGTGACCAACATGTCCCCAGTGTCACATGACCACAAGTAGTTTAATTTGTTCGGAAACGATCGTCAAAAATAAATTCGGCACGAATATGGCACATTCGGATTAGTGAACAGAAACACGAGCAAAATTTTATAAAATCGGAAAAAATTGGTAACATTCGGTAAAAAGTGTGGGAAAATATTTGCGTTGCCATAAAAGTATTTTCAGCACTTTAGCAACGATAATGGTGGTGTATCATGAGCGTTTGGCACATGTTTGATGAGGGGAAGGGGTTTGCAGAGCTCAGAGGTGCGTCGTTCTTGTAAACAGTCATTTATTTTCCAATTTTATGTGTGCACATTGCGACTAGCCAATCAGGGCGCCGGAAACACTCACAATTTCCTGATACAATGGCTTGTGTCATTGGCTGATGAAATTACATGTCCCTCTGCATATAAATAGCTGACATCTTGTTTTAGCACCATTAAAACACTGTAACAGTGCAGAGAGGCTGCTCCTGACGCTGGCACTGTTATCAGCAAGATTTTAGCTAGTTAGGCGGTTTTATATCAGTCAGATAGTTTAGCTAGCTACTGTCTAGTGTGGCTGTAAAATTTACCTTTCAGGACTTTATTTTTGGCCATTACTAAGGTCTGCAGACAAAGCCAGCACATGTCCTACAAGTGTGGTGGGCACTGCTTCTATAGTGCTCCATGCATGAGTATAGCATTCTAAATAATATTTTTTCACTAGCAAAATGTGAAGCAGCCTGCTGTATCCCACACTGTCATTTTGTGGCAGTGATATGAACCTGTCTGCAGACCTAAGGCGCATTACAAAGAAATCATAAAAAATTTTTTTTACTGAATATGATACAGCCTGCCGTATCCAACATTGTCATGTTGTGGCGGTGATATGAACCTGTCTGCAGACGTAACACGCATTAAAAATTTTATTTTTTTTCTGTTGCTGAATGTGATACAGCCCAGGGTATCCCACATTGTCATGTTGTGGCAGTGATATGAACCAGTCTGCAGACTTAAGGTGCATTACAAAAATTATAATATTTTCTACTGCTGAATATGAAACAGCCGCAGTATCCCACATTGTCATTTTGTGGTGGTGATATGAAGCTGTCTGCAGACCTCAAGCACATTTAACCCCTTAGTGACAGAGCCATTTTGCAGCTTAATGACCGGGCCAATTTTTACAATTCTGACCTCTGTCACTTATGAGGTTATAACTCTGGAACGCTTTAACGAATCCCGCTGATTCTGAGATTGTTTTTTCGTGACATATTGTACTTCACGTTAGTGGTAAAATTTCTTTGATATGACTTGTGTTTATTTATGAAAAAAACAGAAATATGGCGAAAATTTTGAAAATTAAGCAATTTTCAAACTTTAAATTTTTATGCCCTTAAATCAGAGAGATATGTCACACAAATTTCTTAATAAATAACATTTCCCACATGAAACAAGGATTGGTGGTGAAACCACAAAAAAACGACCACAGATCCAAGTATATATATATAAAGTTAGAAAATCTTTATTACATCATATATAACACAGGTAGAAAAATGATACATGCAACGGTGACATAAAATGTCGGCGCCACCATGTAAGATCACACTACAGCACTGGAAAAAACTGGAGCGTCCCCTGACGAAGGAGAAATCCGAAACGTGCGTCGGGGCAGACGCACACCGCGCTGGTCGTTCTGGAGCACGCCAATACTACACCCTGAATAGGTATATATACATATATATGGATGGCGTTTTCGTGCATTTGCCAATGAGCTATACACTGCCTATCGGTGTGGATATATTATGGGGAGACCGATACTTGTTGTCCCGTAGGACCTATATACAATACACTTTATAGATATGTAATCACAATGATTGTGAGCTATTGTATATGGATATGATTCTGGCTAAATTGGCATATGCCTTGATGGTATGAA
>JARQOD010000004.1:481884208-481948677 GCA_033576555.1 Oophaga sylvatica
GGGCGCCGGAAACACTCACAATTTCCTGATACAATGGCTTGTGTCATTGGCTGATGAAATTACATGTCCCTCTGCATATAAATAGCTGACATCTTGTTTTAGCACCATTAAAACACTGTAACAGTGCAGAGAGGCTGCTCCTGACGCTGGCACTGTTATCAGCAAGATTTTAGCTAGTTAGGCGGTTTTATATCAGTCAGATAGTTTAGCTAGCTACTGTCTAGTGTGGCTGTAAAATTTACCTTTCAGGACTTTATTTTTGGCCATTACTAAGGTCTGCAGACAAAGCCAGCACATGTCCTACAAGTGTGGTGGGCACTGCTTCTATAGTGCTCCATGCATGAGTATAGCATTCTAAATAATATTTTTTCACTAGGAAAATGTGAAGCAGCCTGCTGTATCCCACACTGTCATTTTGTGGCAGTGATATGAACCTGTCTGCAGACCTAAGGCGCATTACAAAGAAATCATAAAAAAATTTTTTTACTGAATATGATACAGCCTGCCGTATCCAACATTGTCATGTTGTGGCGGTGATATGAACCTGTCTGCAGACGTAACACGCATTAAAAATTTTATTTTTTTTCTGTTGCTGAATGTGATACAGCCCAGGGTATCCCACATTGTCATGTTGTGGCAGTGATATGAACCAGTCTGCAGACTTAAGGTGCATTACAAAAATTATAATATTTTCTACTGCTGAATATGAAACAGCCGGCAGTATCCCACATTGTCATTTTGTGGTGGTGATATGAAGCTGTCTGCAGACCTCAAGCACATTTAACCCCTTAGTGACAGAGCCATTTTGCAGCTTAATGACCGGGCCAATTTTTACAATTCTGACCTCTGTCACTTATGAGGTTATAACTCTGGAACGCTTTAACGAATCCCGCTGATTCTGAGATTGTTTTTTCGTGACATATTGTACTTCACGTTAGTGGTAAAATTTCTTTGATATGACTTGTGTTTATTTATGAAAAAAACAGAAATATGGCGAAAATTTTGAAAATTAAGCAATTTTCAAACTTTAAATTTTTATGCCCTTAAATCAGAGAGATATGTCACACAAATTTCTTAATAAATAACATTTCCCACATGAAACAAGGATTGGTGGTGAAACCACAAAAAAACGACCACAGATCCAAGTATATATATATAAAGTTAGAAAATCTTTATTACATCATATATAACACAGGTAGAAAAATGATACATGCAACGGTGACATAAAATGTCGGCGCCACCATGTAAGATCACACTACAGCACTGGAAAAAACTGGAGCGCCCCTGACGAAGGAGAAATCCGAAACGTGCGTCGGGGCAGACGCACACCGCGCTGGTCGTTCTGGAGCACGCCAATACTACACACTGAATAGGTATATATACATATATATGGATGGCGTTTTCGTGCATTTGCCAATGAGCTATACACTGCCTATCGGTGTGGATATATTATGGGGAGACCGATACTTGTTGTCCCGTAGGACCTATATACAATACACTTTTAGATATGTAATCACAATGATTGTGAGCTATTGTATATGGATATGATTCTGGCTAAATTGGCATATGCCTTGATGGTATGAAATCTTTGTCCGGATTAGGATCCCCTATACCTATATGGAGCACTGATTATTGCACATGTAAATATTCTTCTATGTAAGATTGTTTAGATATATGGATACTTTTGCTCCAGTTTTTTCCAGTGCTGTAGTGTGATCTTACATGGTGGCGCCGACATTTTATGTCACCGTTGCATGTATCATTTTTCTACCTGTGTTATATATGATGTAATAAAGATTTTCTAACTTTATTATATATATATACTTGGATCTGTGGTCGTTTTTTTGTGGTTTCACCACCAATCCTTGTTTCGTTTTTTGCGATAGATCCATTTAGTTTGGTCCTATATGGCAAAGTATTACAATATAAAATAGTATGTGTAGATTTATTGTGTGTACTATGCTTTTGCCATTGCTCATTAGCATTTTTTCTCATAAACATTTCCCACATGTCTACTTTATATCAGCACAATTTTGGGAACAAATTTTCTTTTGTTACGAAGTTATAAGGGTTAAAAGTTGACCAGCGATTTCTCATTTTTACAACACCATTTTTTTTTAGGGACCACATCACATTTGAAGTCACTTTGAGGGGTCTATATGATAGAAAATACCCAAAAGTGACACCATTCTAAAAACTGCACCCCTCAAGGTGCTCAAAACCACATTCAAGAAATTTATTAACCCTTCAGGTGCTTCACAGGAGCTGAAGCAATGTGGAAGGAAAAATTGACATTTAACTTTTTTTGAAAAAGCTTTACTTCGGAACCATTTTTTTTTATTTTCACAAGTGTTAAAAGAAAAAATGAACCACAAAATTTGTTGTGCAATTTCTTCTGAATACGCGGATACCCCATATGTGGGGGTAAAACACTTTTTGGGCGCATGGCAGAGGTCGCAAGGGAAGGAGTGCCGTTTGACTTTTTCAACGCAGAATTGGCTGGATGCCATGTCGCGTTTAGGTAGCCCCTGATGTGCCTAAACAGTGGAAACACCCCACAAGTGACCCCATTTTGGAAACAAGACCCCTTAAGAAACTTATCTAGATGTGTGGTGAGCACTTTGAACCTCCAAGTGCTTCACACAAGTTTATAACGTAGAGCCGTGAAAAAAAAAATCATTTTTTTTCCACAAAAATGATCTTTTGACCCCAATTTTTATTTTCCCAAGGGTAACAAGACCGCAAAAGTTTTTGTGCAATTTGTCCTGAGCATGCTGATACCCCATATGTTGGGGTAAACCACTTTTTGGGCGCACGGCAGAGGTCGCAAGGGAAGGAGCGCCGTTTGACTTTTTCAACGCAGAATTGGCTGGATGCCATGTCGCGTTTAGAGAGCCCCTGATGTGCCTAAACAGTGGAAACCCCCAACAAGTGACCCCATTTTGGAAACTAGACCCCTTAAGGAACTTATCTAGATGTGTGGTGAGCACTTTGAACCTCCAAGTGATTCACACAAGTTTATAACGTAGAGCCGTGAAAATAAAAAATCATATTTTTTCCACAAAAATGATCTTTTCACCCCAATTTTTATTTTCCCAAGGGTAACAAGACCCAAAAGTTTTGTGCAATTTGTCCTGAGCATGCCGATACCCCATATGTTGGGGTAAACCACTTTTTGGGCGCACGGCAGAGGTCGCAAGGGAAGGAGCTCCGTTTGACTTTTTCAACGCAGAATTTGGCTGGACGCCATGCCGCATTTGAAGAGGCCCTGATGTGTCTAAACAGTGGAAACCCCCCAAAAGTGACCCCATATTGGAAACTAGACCCCCTAAGGAACTTATCTAGATGTGTGGTGAGCATTTTGAACCCCCAAGTGCTTCACAGAAGTTTATAACGCCCGGGGGTGAAAATAAAAAATCATATTTTTTCCACAAACCTGTTCGTTTAGTCCCCAATTTTTTATTTTCCCAAAGGGAACAGGAGAAATTAGACCACAAAAGTTGTTGTCCAATTTGTCCTGAGTATGCTGATACCCCTGTTTGGGCGCATGGCAGGGCTTGGAATGGAAGCAGCGCCGTTTGACTTTTTCAAACCAAAATTGGCTGGAATTGAGATTGGACACCATGTCGCGTTTGGAGAGCCCCTGATGCGCCTAAACAGTGGAAACCCCCCACAAGTAACACCATTTTGGAAACTAGACCCCCTATGGAACTTATCTAGATCTGCTCTGAGCACTTTGAACCCCCAAGTGTTTCACAAAAGTTTATAATGCCTGGGTGTGAAAAAAATAAAAAATTTCCACAAAAATGATTTTTTAGTCCCAAATTTTTTATTTTTCACAAGGAAATTGGACCCTAAAAGTTGTTGTCCAATTTGTCCTGAGTACGCTGATACCAAATATGTGGGTGGGGGAAACTGTTTGGGCGCACGGCAGGGCTTGGAAAGGAATAATAAAGTTTTGGAATACAGACGTTGATGGGGGTCATGTTCCGTTTGCAGTGCCCCAGATGCGCCTAAACAGTGGAAAACCCCCACAAGTGACACCATTTTGGAAACTAGACCCCCTAAGTAACTTATCTAGGTCTGTGGTGAGCACTTTGAACCCCAAGTGTTTCACAAAAGTTTATAATGCCTGGGTGTGAAAAAGAAAAAGAAAACAATTTTCCACAAAAATGATTTTTTAGTCCCAAATTTTTGATTTTTCACAAGGTAATTGGACCCCAAAAGTTGTTGTCCAATTTGTCCTGAGTACGCTGATACCAAATATGTGGGGGGGGAACTGTTTGGGCGCACAGCAGTGCTTGGAAAGGAAGTAATAATGTTTTGGAATGCAGGCGTTGATGGGTGTCATGTTCCGTTTGCAGTGCCCCAGATGTGCCTAAACAGTGGAAAACCCCCACAAGTGACCCCATTTTGGAAACTAGACCCCCTAAGGATCTTATCTAGATGTGTGGTGAGCACTTTGAACCCCAAAGTGCTTCACAGAAATTTATAAACGCAGAGCCGTGAAAATAAAAAAAAAAATATTCCTCAAAAATTATTTTTTTACCCAGCTATTTTTTATTTTCCCAAGGGTAACAAGAGAAATTAGAACCCCAAAATTGGTGGGCAATTTGTCCTGAGTGCGCTGATACCCCATATGTTGGGGTAAACCACTGTTTGGGCGCACGGCAGGGCTCGGAAGGGAGGGAGCGCCATTTGACTTTTTGAACGCCACGTCATGTTTGGAGACCCCCTGATGTGTCTAAATAGTGGAAACCCCTCAATTCTAGCTCCAACCCTAACCCCAACACACCCCTAATCCCAACCCTAACCCTAATCCTAACCCTAATTTCAACCCTAATTCCAACCCTAATTGTAACCCTAACCCTAATTGTAGCCCTAACCCTAATTGTAACCCTAAACCTAATTGTAACCCTAACCCTAATTATAACCCTAACCCTAAGGCTAGGTTCATTTTGCGTTTTACCAGCCCGTTCAACACATAGCGTTGACGGGCTGGTAACGGTATAGCATAACGCGATCGCGTTATGCTATACCCGCTAGCGCAGAGGAATCAGCAGATGATTCATCTGCGCTAGCGGTGACGGAGCCCAGACGCTTCAGCCCGCATCTGAGGCTCCGTCACTGAATGATGACACGTCGCGAACGCATGCCGCTTTACGGCATGCGTAGCGATGCGCCCTCAAATGGGGGTGAATGGCAGCGTTAACGGACTGCGTTACACCATGTTATACCGCTGTGTAACGCAGTCCGTCTAACGGACTGCCATAACGCAGTATGAACCCAGCCTAACCCTAACCCTAATTATAACCCTAACCCTAGCCAACCTAACCCTAACCCTAGCCTTAGCCCTAACCCTAACAGAAAAATGAAAAAAAAAAAAATTTCTATATTTTGTTATGTCCCTAACTAAGGGGGTGATAAATGGGGGGGGTTATGTACTGTTTTTTTTATTTTGATCACTGTGATAGTTTATCACAGTGATCAAAATGTACTTTTATGAGAATGAATGAAACTTTTTTTAAATCTGCCGCCAGGCAGATTCGGCGGGCGCACTGCGCATGCGCCCGCTATTTTTTTTTTACAGGAAGAAGACGCCGGGATCTTGGGGCCTTGAGGAGGACGGAGGACACCGGGAGGTATAGGGGGGGGCAATCGGGGGACCTGGGGACCCTAATTCTCTCCCCTCTGATGTGCGATCACATCAGAGGGGAGAGAAATCATTTTTTTTTTTTTTGCGGTCGCCGTTATACTTAGTATAACGGCGATCACGACACCGGGTCGGTAACTACCGACACGGATCATGTTCTCTGGGGTCTCGGCTACCCTCGGCAGCCGAGACCCCAGAGAAAATTGCCCACCCCCCCAGCAGAACGCGGCGGGCGCACTGAGCATGCGCCCGCCATTCAAGATGGCGGCATCCACCGGAGGAAGCAGGTGGGCCCGCGGGCCACAAGAGGCACAATTGGGGGACACAAGGGGGGTCCCGGGGACCCTTTTTCTCTGTCCTCTGATGTCCGATGACATCAGAGGACAGAGAAATTAAATGGCACAACAGATTTTTTTTTTGTTGCGATCGCCGTTATAGGGTTAATAACGGCGATCGCAACATCGGGTCGGTAAAAACTGACCCGATTCATGTTCTCTGGGGTCTCGGCTACCGGTAGCCGAGACCCCGGAGAAAATGCTCCTCTGGGGGGCGCTATTCACTTTTTCCACAGCGCCGTTAATTAACGGCGCTGTGGTTTAAGTACCCTTAATGACCGCCGTTAAAAGGCGTATCGGCGTCGTTAAGGGGTTAAATATTTATTTTTTTCTGTTGATAAACGTGATACAGCCCGCTATATCCAATCTTTCAATTTAGTGGCATTGAAATTGTTCTGTGTGCAGAGCTGTTGCACATTAAAATTAATTAATTTTTTTTTTTTTTTACAAACGTGATACAGTAGCCGAGATCTGAGTTTGAAATTGTTTAGAGTCTATCTTCTAGTTTATGTGCATCTTTGGCATCCAATTTCTCATGGCCATCTTTTATGCCTAGATTGAGATGCGCAGCTGTGACATCAAATGCTGTCTGGTAATTGGTGTTGGGTAAATAAGTAATCATTGTAGGCTGGATCCTGGATCTCGTACTTCCCATAGCCACCCTGTTGTACGTTCCCATTCCCGCTGTCGTCATGCACCTTACCAGCATTAATTTTAGGAAAGAAGGCGTTTCAACACCACTGACAATCTTCTAGATTATACAAGCCTCATCCACACTAAAAAAAAATTTTTATTTTATGTTACTAACAGAATACAGAAGGGGAGATCTCAGTTTGAAATTGTTTTAAGCATCCAGTCAATGTTACACAGGCCTCATCAACAGGTCCCCAAAAAAATTCTTCTGTTACTAACATAATACAGTAGGGGACATCTCACTTAGAAATTGTTTGACTTTAGGTATCTGAGTCTCGTCAGTATCACCTCCACCCCAGGGGGTTAACGTCTGGTGACGAGGGTCTGTATTCTACTCGGACCCTACTTCATCTGGCTCCAGATCCAACAGGATAAGATTTTGGGCATCACTGCAGATGTTTTCCTACTCTGGATTCTGTGAATCTTTGGAGCAGACCTTTGATGCCCATGGAATAGAATGTGTGAACAGCTCTGCATACTGACTCATCTGTGGTTCTCCACAGACAGTTGGGCATTTGGAAAGCTTTGATGCATGGGGAAACAAGGGTAATTGGGGTGACTTCTCTGAGGACTGTACTGTGTGTGATGTTAAGGTGGAGGAAGAGGAGGAAAGGCCACTTGATGCAGCGCTTGCCATCCACTGGAGAACATGCTGTTTCTGACCCTCATCTACAAGATATACCGCTGTGCGTCTGCCAAAGAAAGGGAGTTAAGTAGCCCGTCCAGTAACTGATGTTGTCAGTTGTCTTTGGATAGGACAAGACGGTGTTTATTCAGTTGAACTTTCAGTAACATCAACACCTAACCCACATACACGTCGAACAGCAAGCCTATCCCCCTTTCCACCATGACCTCGTTTTTTCCCACTCATATAGTTGTACCCTTCCGCTCTTTTAACCGACTGCTTCACAATCTTAGGCCCAGACCTGTCAGTCATCTGTCACTAAATGAACAATCAGTATTTAGTTTCTGAGATAATGTGCCTGAACAACAATATTAGCCTTGACAATTTTGATTCGCAAAAGAGGCCTGGTGCTTGCACACCAATATTAGCCCTATCGATTTTCATTAGCAAATCGGGCCTCCTGGCTGCACGCCAATATTATACCTAACAATTTTGATTCGCAAATGTGATCTCCTGAGTCCTGACTGCAACACAGTATTTGCCAAATGATTTTGAATAGGAAATGTCGACTCCTGCCTGCACAACACTACTAGCACAAACTAGTTACATGCTGGAAGGTTTCACACAGGACAGGATCCTATCTGACAACTTGCAGCAGAAGCAGGGGATACCTCTCTGGGTTGTTAGACTAAGAAAATGGCACCAGCAAAACAACATGTCCGCTTTTTATATGGATAGGGACATGTAAATTTGTGAGCAAATGACAGAAACCCTTGTGTCTGGACATTGTTTATGGTTCTGCTGCCTGATTGGCTGCTGGAATGTACACACATTAAGCTAATAAAAAAAATTATACTCCGCCGCTTTTCTGACCTATACACAACCCCTCTCTTGATAAAATATGTGTCCCCCTGCTCATCGTACAGAACCACTATCCTAGCCAAAGTCTTAACAAAAGCATTAGTGCAAAGCAATCATTTATCAACCTGTGACCGAATTTTACCGACTTTGAATAAAAATGCTCAGGACACCGGACACGGATCCAAATGTGCTATGATCGTGCCAAATTAAAGATTGGTGAACATTTTCTGAACAAGTTCACTCATCTCTAAGCTTAACCAGGTCAGTTTTTACATACATGTTCAATCCCATAAGAATATAACACGTACCCATCACAGGCTATGGGCACTTTCACACGGCCATTTCTTTCTGAGGTTCCATCAGTCTTCAAAAAGAATTGTAGACCTGTCCAATTTTGATCCAATTTGTGGATCAAAGTAAGCTCATTCAGGTCATTGACTCCTTGAAAAAAAATAGCAATCTGTTTTTCTCACAAGCAAAATATGGATGTGTGAACCCTGCTTTAGTCCAATGATTGGTATATTAGTACTTTAATTTTTCTTCATTTTCATCAATATTGTCTTACAAATAGGAAATGAATGAGTGAAAATGTTCTTAACATCTACCCACATCACTATGTATATAAGACAAATGCTTCACAAACACTTAACACTGCCAACACATCAAACTAATCCATCATATTCAGCATTTAAATTGGACGCTTCTGTCTTATTTATATGGCTATTATTAGACATTCACTAGATATAAATGACGTACTTTAACAACGACTTAGAATATTGTATATACAGTAATTGGATATCTTCTTACAAGTCCGTGATTAATCACTTCTTTCCTGCATATTGTATTGTGTGAAAGCTACAGAACAGGAAAATATACTAAATAACATTTATAAGCCAGAGAGGATCATTTATGGACTGGCGGCACAGCGGAAAAGTCTCTCAACTATTAAATTAATTTTGCGTATAAGACCACAAGTTCAATATTTTGGGGGGAAATAAAATTAATTTTCTAAAAATAATAAAGAGTACAAACTGTTACCATAACTAATATAGTTTTTTAAGGTCAAGTCCATACTACTCAATCGATTTGTGAAAGCACCCAATTCTGAACCAAGGCGGATACTTGCCCCAGTGAACAAACAGAAAATGGGTTTATTATGTCTGTATATACAATATGTCGTATTTTTCGAACTAGTTTTGCACTATGCACTTGTCACTTTATTAGGAGAAAACATGAGGCAGTAATACATTTATAGTCATCCTTTGCCTTTACAGCTATGATAACAAACATATGTATTATGCAACCACATTAGGATTCATCATGGGGATTTGCCCTTACTCTTGCCCACTTTCGATATGCATGTCGGCATGTGTGCATGCTCACTCCGGCAGTTTCCATGAGGAGTCGCTTCCGGCATCCAGATGTGATGAGGCGTGGTCTTCGACATCACGGGGGATTTCCTCCTGACCCGACACACCGCAGTTGATGCCCGAGGTGTAGCTACTTCCGGGACTGTCGACGGCACGCATGCACAGACTTTTGTGTGATTATAGTGAGCACCTGGTCCGGATCATATATAAAGATTTTTGAGACACACACAGCTACAGCCCCCCCCGAGGAAGCCCACGCGAAACGCTCGTCGGGGCTGCATTGGACTGCACATCACACAGACAATTTTATGGGTAAGCTGGCCTATGTTTGTATACTGCTTTGCATGTGACTCTGCTCATGCTTCACTTTACATTTAGCATGCTTCCATATATCAAAGAAGTTAGTACCACCTGTTGGAAGCATGTTCTTTACATAAGCTTAAATACTGAATTAATGACTTCTTAGCGATATCCCTGGTCAACCGTACTGCACGCTATTTGCACTAAAGCACATTACACCCTTACAAATTAGGAGACTAGTGCAATCTGTCCAGGCTTAGCTTTCCCTAACCCTGTAAACATTGGTGGTGTGTATATGTCCATCACACCTGAGCCTTTTTTCTGCTTTTTGACTTGTCTTATTTACATTTTTGTGATTATTTTTATTCTTCTTCACCTAAGAAAATTGATTTGTCTTACACTTGGACTCAGACTCCATGTGTTTTGTAGGATTACTGAAGTCTTGAGATGTTGCTTCAGTATTGCCACATAATCTTCTTTTCAAATAATGCCATCTATTTTGTAAAGTGCACCAGTCCCTCCTTCAGCAAAACAACCCCACAACATGATGCTGCCTCCCCCATGTTTCACAGTTGGGATGGTGTTCTTAGGCTTCCAAGCTTCTCCTTTTTTCCTCCAAATGTAACGATGACCATTATGCCCAAAAAGTTTAATTTTAGTTTCATCAGAACACAAGATATGTCTCCAAAAATTAAGGTCTTTGTTCCTGTGTGCATTTTTAAACATTAATCTGGCATTATTATGTTTTGTTTCTTTTGGAGTAATGGCTTCTTCCTGGCAGAGAGGCCTTCCAGCCCATGTTGAAACACTACTCATTTCACTGTGGATATTGACACAATCTTACCAGCTTCCACCATCATCTTCACAAGGTCTTTTGCTTGTGTCCTTGGGTTGATATGCACATGTCGGACCAAAGCACGTTCATCTCTGGGACACAGAACCCGTCTCCTTCATGAGGGGAATGATGGCTGGACATTCCCATCTTGTTTGTACTTGCATATAATTGTTTGTACAGATGAACGAGGCACCTTCAGGTATCTTGAAATTGTACCCAAGGAAGAGCCAGACTCATACAAGTCCACAATTCTCTTCCTGATATATTGACTGATTTCTTTAGACTTTCCCATGATGCTACAGAAAGAAGCAGTGTGTTTCACGTGTGCATTAAAATACATCCACATGAGTGTCGCTAACTAACTGAGATTTGCCAAAAAAACCAGAAGCTTCCAGACACATGACATCATCATATGGGCAGTCCAAAATTGTCTTAGTAATCTTAGTGTGTGTAAACTTTTGACTTAAAGTAAATAATAAAAATGTCTTAAAACATTCGCTCTCTCTCATTATTTTGGCATTTGGCAAATATTAATAACTATGATTATCCGAATTGACCTAAAATGGGAAGGTTTATTCTGATTTCATGTCTGATATTGAGAAAAACATGCATATGTGTCTTTTTATATAGTGTATGTAAGCTTAAAATTTGGCAGTGAAATTAAACATGATTTTAAAGTGGAAGAAAAGAAAAAAAACCCTCTAAGGCCTTCTCCACATGTCCTGGTGTTTGGTACTGGATAAAACAGTACTGAAGAAGAGCTCTATGATCCATGTTCATGTGCCATCCTTGTGCACGTATGTGACATCCATGTGTTCGTGTGCTGTCAGTGTGACATTTATGGAATGCAATGCAGCATAGAAAGTAAAGAGTGTTATGTTTTAAAGATATTCAAAGATAGAGAAAGTGATGAGGAGCAAGATAAATAGATTGATAAACTGTACTTGTATTTTTATTTTAATTAATTAATTTAAAAAAAATGGTGTTGGCTCCCGCTTAATTTTCATAACCAGCAGAGTATAAGCCGACCACTGGGGGGCTGATATTAATAATCTGGGAAAGGGGCCATTAGCCTTAAATGTTCCCAGGCTATTAAAAACATCTCATAGCTGTTTGCTTAGCCTTTACTGGCTAGTTTACAGGGAGACCCCAGAAAAAAATAACGTAGGGTGCCTCTGTAAATTCTTAGTTGTATACACACCCTTTGCTTTCACCACAGAGTAGTGCAAGTGCCAGGCTGGCTGTGACCAGCCAGGTTAGAGAATAGATCCATTGAGAAGTGTAATGTATTACAGGATAGTACTGTATATAGAGGGGTATAATAGGTGTGATGTACTGCAGAATGGGCCTGTATATAGAGGTTCTGAGAGTAGGCATATACTACAGAATTGGACTGTACAAGAAGAGGAGGAAAGGAGTGATGTATTGCAAAATCGTACTGTATATAGAGGCAGCTGAGAAAAGTGATTTACTACAAGAGGGGACTGTACAGTGGGGAAAATAAGTATTTGATACATTGCTGGTTTTGCAAGTTTTCCCACCTTCAGAGAATGGAAAGGTCTGTATTTATTTTATAGTAGGTAAACTTCAACTGTGAGAGTCATAATCTAAAAATAAAAAAAAAACAGAAAATCACATTGTATGATTTTAAATAAATTTCATTTTAGTGCATGAAATAAGCATTTTATACAATAGAAAAACAAAACTTAATTTTTGGTACAGAAAATTTTGTTTGCAATTACAGAGGTCAGACTTTCCTGTAGTTCTTGACCAAGTTTGCACACAATACAGCAGGGATTTTAACCCACTCCTCTAAATAGATGTTTTCCTGATCTTTCAGGCTCTGGGTCAAGATTGATTTTCTGCTCCCTCCAAAGATTTTCTATTGCGTTCAGGTCTGAAGACTGGCTAGGCCACTCCAGGACCTTGAAATGCTTCTTACGGAGCCACTACTTAGTTGCTCTGGCTGTGTGTTTTGGGTCATTGTCAATGCCGAAAGACATAGTCATGACACGTCTTCAAAGCTCTTACTGAGGAAAGGAGGTTTTTGACCAAAATCTTATGATACATGACCTCATCCATCCCTTCAATACAGTGCTGTCATCCTGTCCCCATTGCAGAACAGCACCCCCAAGGAATGATGTTTTCCCCACCACGCTTCATGGTTAGGACGGTGTTCATTGGTTTGTACTCATCCTTTTTCTTCCTCCAAACACAGCAAGTAGAGTTGGTACCAAAAAGTTCTCTTTTTGGCTCATCTGATCACATGACCGCCTTCCATGCTTCCACTGGATCATCCTGATGGTCATTCGTAAACTTCAAATGGGCCTGGACATGTGCTGGCATAAGCAGAGGGACCTTGTGTGTCCTGCACTATTTTAATCAATGATGGCGTAGTGTGTTACTAACCGTAATGTTTGAGACTGTGGTCCCAGTTCTCTTCAGGTTGTTGACCAGGTTCTCCCATGTAGTTCTTGACTGAATCCTGTCTTTTCTCAGAATCATCCTTATCACACAAGGCAAGATCGTGCAAGTAGACCCAGAACGAGGAAGATTGACAGTCATCTTGTGTTTCTTCCATTTTCTAATAATTGTGCCAACAGTTGTTGCCTTCTCACTAAGCTGCTTGCCTTTTATCCTATAGCCCATCCTAGCCTCGTGTAAGTCTACAATTTTGTCTCTGGTGTCTCAGACAGCTCTTTGGTCTTGGCCATGGTAGAGAGGTTGGAGTGTGATTGACTGAGTGTGGACAGGAGTCTTTTATACAGGTAACAAGTTCAAACAGATTCAATTAATACCAGTAATGACTTATGAGTACAGAATAGGAGTGCTTCTTAAAGAAAAACTAACAGGTCTATGGGAGCCAGAATTCTTGCTGGTTGGTAGGTGATCAGATCATGCAATAAAATAGAATTTAATTTTTTAAAAATCATACAATGTGATTTTTGTTTTTTTTAATTTTAGATTCTGTCTCTCACAGCTGAAGAGTACGATAATAATTACAGACCTCTTCATTTTTTTTAGTTGGGAAAACTTGCAAAATTGGCATTGTACCAAATACTTATTTTTCCCACTGTATTACATAGTGGACTGAAAGCTGTGATATACTGTAGGATGGAGTTATATACAGTTATATGAAAAAGTTTGGGCACCCCTATTATTCTTAAGCTTAATATTTTATAAAAATTGGTGTTTTTGCAACAGCTATTTCAGTTTGATATATCTAATAACTATTGGACACAGTAATGTTTCTGCCTTGAAATGAGGTTTATTGTACTAGCAGAACATGTGCAATCTGCATTCAAACAAAATTTGACAGGTACATAAGTATGGGCACCCTTATCATTTTCTTGTTTTAAATTCTCCTACCTACTTTTTACTGACTTACTAAAGCACTTTTTTTGGTTTTGTAACCTCATTGAGCTTTGAACTTCATAGCCAGGTGTATGCAATCATGAGAAAAGCTACTTAAAGTGGCCACTTGCAAGTTGTTCTCCTGTTTGAATCTCCTCTGAAGAGTGGCATCATGGGCTCCTCAAAACAACTGTCAAATGATCTGAAAACAAAGATTATTCAACATAGTTGTTCAGGGAAAGGATACAAAAAACTGTCTCAGAGATTTAACCTGTCAGTTTCCACTGTGAGGAACATAGTAAGGAAATGGAAGAACACAGGGACAGTTCTTGTTAAGGCCAGAAGTGGCAGGCCAAGAAAAACATCAGAAAGGCAGAGAAGAAGAATGGTCAGATCAGTCAAGGACAATCCTCAGACCAACTCCAGAGAGCTGCAGCATCAACTTGCTGCAGATGGTGTCACTGTGCATCGGTCAACTATACAATGCACTTTGCACAAGGAGAAGCTGTATGGGAGAGTGATGCGAAAGAAGCCGTTTCTGCAAGCACGCCATAAACAGAGTCGGCTGAGGTATGCAAAAGCACATTTGGAGAAGCCAATTTCTTTTTGGAAGAAGGTCCTGTGGACTGATGAAACCAAGATTGAGTTGTTTGGTCATACAAAAAGGCGTTATGCATGGCGTCAAAAAAACACAGTATTCCAAGAAAAACACTTGCTACCCACAGTAAAATTTGGTGGAGGTTCCATCATGCTTTGGGGCTGTGTGGCCAATGCCGGCACCGGGAATCTTGTTAAAGTTGAGGGACGCATGGATTCCACTCAGTATCAGCAGATTCTTGACAATAATGTTCAAGAATCAGTGACAAAGTTGAAGTTACGCAGGGGATGGATCTTTCAGCAAGAAAATGATCCAAAACACAGCTCCAAATCTACTCAGGCATTCATGCAGAGGAACAATTACAATGTTCAGGAATGGCCATCCCAGTCCCCAGACCTGAATATCATTGAACATCTGTGGGATCATTTGAAGAGGGCTGTCCATGCTCGGCGACCATCAAACTTAACTGAACTGGAATTGTTTTGTCAAAAATACCTTCATCCTGGATCCAGGAACTCATTAAAAGCTACAGGAAGAGACTAGAGGCTGTTATTTTTGCAAAAGGAGGATCTACTAAATATTAATGCCACTTTTCTGGTGAGGTGCCCATACTTATGTGAGTCGCCCGTAGCCAGGGCCTGTGGGGTACTCGGCACCGAACCCGTTCACTTCAATGGGGGATGTCACGGGTAGCACAGCTCGGTCCGTTGCCCTGGGGGCTCACCTCAATAAAAGGGGGATATTTACAGGGGATTAAGGTTTGTAGAAATGTTCGTGACGCCACCTGTGGTTCCTGGTCAGGGTGACCAGCGCTGCAGGGAAGATCCTCTGAGGGGTTGTTACTGGGCAGCAAAGTGTTAAGTCTTCCACAGGCAAGACTGATCCCTCAGGGTATATGGCGGTGTAGGGGTGCAGGATCAATAAGGCAGACACACACACGAAAGTCTCTTTCTGTACCTTTACTGATGGTAGTTGCAGGCACGTCCCGGGAAGCTGTCAGGGTGGAGGATGCACGTCCAGTAATCCCACTGAGTAGGTGTAGGGCCTCCGTTCTCCTGTATGTGTGTGAGTTTCTGACCTGTATAGAACGAAGTCTAACTCTGTCTTCTCATAAACGCCTGGCTGACTTTGTGGTGAAGCCTTCTCATGGATAGAACAGTGTCTCTGTATGCAGCGTCCTGCTAGACCCCCGTCTTCCTGACCTCGGTTACGTATCAGCACTGCTGGGCCCCTGCAACCTGTAGTCCAGCAGGGTCTCCGGTATCTCCTACTAGTCGTGTAGATGCTAGCAAGCTCGGACCTGGTGTCCGGTTGTTCAGAGTAGAGGTAGGCGATCAATGCTGTTTCAACCTCTGTCACTCTCTTCTTTCTTCCACTCGCCTTTCGTCCTACTCTCACCTTTAACATAAGCACACACTAGCAGTAGATGGCAGTTTCTCCTTCTCTTCACCGCTCTCAAAGCGTCTGCACGCTTGCTCACTAATAATACCTCAGTTGATTCAGTTTTGACCAGGCTAAGTGGCAATCTTTCCCACCATTACTGGACTCCACAAAATAAACTAAGTTCAAGCTGTAAACTTCAGTCCTTAAAGCCCTGCAGTTCCCTTTCCTTCGCTTCCTTCTGAGGCTCTGTCCGAAGTAGCTATCAGGACCTTCGTCAGACTGATCTATGCTCACTTCGAGAGCTACTTTCCACTTTTCTAGGGAACTATAAGCTTGTCACGTTCTAAGGTAACTTTCCTCTCTGCTCGTCTGAGGTAACACCAACAACTAGCTAACTCTCAGCTAGACTGCCTGACAAGATCTGACTCCTGTCTCTCCACAACCCTTATATATATGCATACTCACCAAGGGCTCCCTCTGGTGGCTCCAGGGAAATGTGAAGGTGTGAATGAATATTGGGTATATTTGTGGGTTTACCTTCTGTGCATCCTCCAGGGTAACATGTGGCCTCAAGCGCAGCTGGGCTACACATATGCACCTGTCAAATTTTGTTTGGATGCAGATTGCACATTTTCTGTTAGTACAATAAACCTCATTTCAAGGCAGAAACATTACTGTGTCCAATAGTTATTAGATATATCAAACTGAAATAGCTGTTGCAAAAACACCAATTTTTATAAAACATTAAGCTTAAGATTAATAGGGGTGCCCAAACTTTTTCATATAACTGTATAGGGTGGGATGAGAGGAGCAGTGCATTGCAGGACGGGACTGTACACAGAGGAAACTAAAAGGTGTTGTGTGCTGCAGGATTTTAACTAATAAAAATAGAGGGATAGGAGAACAATGTACTGCAGGATGGGACTGTATCTTTAATATTAATAAGACATGCCTCTCCGGGGCTAAAAGCTCGGCTGTGGAGTCAAAGTCATGTAGTCGATGTTGGTATAAAATGGATTGATTTAGACTCTGAAAATATATAATATATTGGGTACTGTAGCACAATGAAGGATGTGCTGTAAATGATTTCATAAGAATTGATGTTCTATTCCTGATCTAAGGATCTAGGCTTCAAGTTGAGATGAATCTGTGCTGCACATTATGAACATGCTCAGTAGTGAGGCAGTGCTGTGGAGTCAGAAAAAGGGAAATTGAGGAATCTGACTTGAAGGTTTTGCTTACCGACTCTACAGCCTTGGCTAAAAGTCTACTAATTTAAAGGACAGTTGGAACACTAATTAAATACAGCTCTACTTTGGATCTGCACCTTAAATTTGTCAGTTTTAGCAAGCAAAACTCATGTATGATAAATATAAGGTTGAGGGTTGATCAAATAAAGGTATGCCTTGTTATGGCTAATGGGCTCACATGAATTGGCCAATCTGTGCCGTAAATACCTTCATTATTAAGTGTATTCTATATAGCAATAATGCAGTGTAAATTACATACAGTATCTCACAAAAGTGAATACACCATATTGTTATATTTTATTATATCTTTTAATTAAACAACACTGAAGATGCGACACTTTGATACAATGTAAAGTAGTCAGTGTACAGCTAGTAAAAGGCTGTGTCTCCACCGTCAGGAAACACAGCGCTTTGGACGGAGCGGAAAGTACGCTCCGCCCAAAGCCCCGCCCCTTGTGAACGCGCAGTGAATCCGGATGTGCTCATTGAACACATCCGGAATCACCACAGCGCTACACAGGCCTGTGTTATTTCCCTTGCGGCGACGAAGCGTCGCTGCAAGGGAATAGGACATGCTGCGATCTAAAAAGACGCGCAGCATGTCCGTTAATGCAGGTCTGCCGCCTGCGTGTTTTTATGCATAGTGGAGACGGGATTTCTTGAAATCCCCTCCACTATGCTGTAACATCTGGACGCTGCGTGTTTGACGCTGCGCCAGCGCACAGCGTCTAACACGCAGCATTTACTGACGGAATCTGGATGGTGGAAACACACCCTTACAGTGTAAATTTGGTGCGCCATCTAAATAACTAAACACACAATCATTAATGTCTAAACCACTGGCAACAAAAGTGAGCACACCTCTAAGTGAAAATGACCAAATTGGGCACAATTAGCTATTTTTCCTATCCGGTGTCATGTGACTCATTTGTATTAGGAGGTCTCTGGTGTGACTAGGGAGCAAGGGTGTTAAATTTGGTGTTATTACTTTCACACTCTCTCATACTTGTCACTTGATGTTCAACATGGCACCTCATAGCAAAGAACTCTCTCAGGATCTGAAAAAAAATGTTGTTATTTATAAAGATGGCCTAGACTATAAGATGAATTCCAACAAACAGAACTGGCCTCACCATGGTCAACCAAAGAAGTTGAGTGCACATGCTCAGTGTCATATCCATAGGTTGTCTTTCCAAAATAGACATATGAGTGCTGACAGCAATGCTGAAGAGGTTAAAGGGGTTTAGGGTCCGCCTGTCAATGCTCAGACCATGCGCCGCACACTACATAAAATTGGTCTGCATGACTGTCGTCCCAGAAGGAAGCATTTTGTAAACATGATGCACAAGAAAGCCGCCAACAGTTTGCCGAAAACAAGAAGATTAAAGACATGTATTACTGGAACCATGTTCTGTGGTCTTATTATCCAAGATAAACTTATTTGATTTAGATCGTGTCAAGCCGTGGAAACCAGCTGAGGAGTACAAAGACAAGTGTGTCTTGCCTACAGTCAAGCATGGTGGTGGGAGTGTCATGGTTTGGGGCTGCATGAGTGCTGCAGGCTGTGGGGAGCCACAGTTCTTTGAGGGAACTATTAATGCCATGTACTGTGACATACTGAATCAGAGCATGAGCTTCTCTCTTTGGAAACTGGGCCACTGTGTAGTATTTCAACATGATAATGATCCCAAACACACCTCCAAGATGACCACTGCCTTGCTAAAGAAACTGAGGGTAAAGATGCTGGACTGGCCAAGCATGTCTCCAGACCTAAACCCTATTGAGCATCTATGGAGCATCCTCAATTGGAAGGTGGAGGAGCACAAGATCTCTGACATCCACCGGGTCCGTCATAGAGGAGTGAAAGAAGATTCCAGTGTCAACCTATGAAGCTCTAGTGAACTCCATGCCCAAGAGATTTCAGGCAGTGCTTGAAAATAATGGTAGCCACACAAAATATTAACACTTCAGGCACAATATGGCCATTTTCACTTTTTTAGGGGTGTACTCACTTTGTTGCCAGCAGTTCAGGCATAAATGGCTGGGTGTTATTCAGAGGGCACACCAATTTTACACTGTTATACAAGCTGTACACTGACTACTTTACCTTGCATCATAATGTCATATCTTTAGTGTTGTCACATGAAAGTTATAAAATTTTTACAAAAATACGAGGGGTGTACTCACTTTTGTGAGACGTTGTATATTCAATGTTTGCATACATCTTGGCATAAACCGAGTGCTGCTGTATTCTTTTGTTTGTAGATGCATAGATAGATATGAAATCTGGGATGCATCTTATAATAATAAAACTATACAGTATCCAATCCTAGTTTGAATAAACATTCTATAATAATTGGGTGTTTAACAATTTATACAGAGATTAGAATCCATAGTAGAATATGCAACAAAACCCTAAAAACCATGCAAATGTAACAAATAACCCTCAGCACCGTGTGCCATGAACTGATTTCCAAAATGTTGCCAAGAAGTGAGAACTGGTCGTTCCAGATATAAGCAAAATATGTAAAATATTTATCAACAGAGCCCAACCATAGCGAGAGCAAGTAATGAGAGCATGACCTGCAGTTCATATCCCGGATAATATATTCGGCGTTTATTGATTTGTTTTGCCGATAATTGCACTCATAACAAACTGAGGGTCTGAAAAACAATATATCCGTGTCTGCTTTTTATGCAGGCTTGCAATCGTCAAGTCAGAAATCTTTGCATAGGCAGAATGTGTTCGCTTAATAGTAATTTGTTATTGGAACGCTGCTATCTTGAGCTGTACGAGCTTGCGTACACTTCCATCCATCATACTGACTTTGTTTTATTATACAAAGTTTATTCTTTTATTTTCGCCGCTACGCTCAGCAAAGCGCTGCTTGTTTATGATATGTATTAGCAGAGAACATTGGCTCTGCTCTTTAAGTATGATTTAACCTGACTCCAGAGTTCCCGGCCTCCACATTACTTCTATATCAAACCTTGTATACTCTTTACCGGTAGAGATGTTCTGAACATGCTTGTCATATCCATTGGCTTTGATAAATGTTTTACACAAATTTTAACCGAGTCACTATAAGGGTCATCACATGGGAGGTTAAGAAGATATTACAGTTGAATTTATTGCTTTCAGCCACTGGTTGAATGCAGAAATAAAATGCATGACTATCAAATATGAGCAATGAATTTCACAGTTTTGAGAACAGTTTTAAGCAATTTCATAGTTTACACTGGAATAAATGGAAACTGTATCAGCTTCTCTTTTATCTGTACTTTTATTCTAGTTGTAAAATCCTTGGAATTTGGACAGTCAAAATCTGGCTTCAGTAGCACCATTTATTACTATGTCAGTATTGAAAAATGTCCATCAGCCAAATAAGCTTTGATGAAGTAATTACCTGGACTGTTCCACAGTCTCTGAACTACTATCAAAGTTACTGATGATGATTAGACGCCCTTATAGTAGCGCACTAATTGCAATAATTAAAGCTGTTTTTTCTTTATTATCATAATCACCTTTCTCAAGCCAAACCTTCAATCCTCTGCCATGCCCCTTCACACATCTTCCTCATCCCCTTCATGTCATTCCATGTCTCAAAAATGGAATAAAAGTTCTGTGAAGTCTCAGAAGGCTTTGGTGGTGTCTTCTCTTCTAATAGTCCTGGAAGTCTACCCATTTTTTGAGAACCTCCCAAAGGTGATTGGAAAGCATGATATTCAACAAACTAAATTTTACAAAATTGAGATTCTTTGTAAAGTCTGCCTTAGGCTACAAGCTCAAAAGGCTGGCTTGGACAGACTTGGCACAATCCATTCTATCTGGCTCCAAATAAATCTCCATACTCTTTAAACATTGTACAGATAAATGGTTTTACAATAGGACCCAGTGGAATGCTAGCATGGAAGGGCTGCTGTCCAGAGGTAGGAATGGTCACCAAACAGGGTCAAAGCCAAGAGGTTACGTCAAGTACAAAGTCAGGATCTGTAAGAATAGTCAGAAACAAGACAGGGTCAAAACAGGAATACACTAAAGCACACAGGAGCAGAAGTTACACACCTAGCCAAGGAAACACTGCGCTAAATCTGACATATTTTGGCAGAAAACTGGAAGCCTTAGAAGGATGTGGTGTCACCTAAATGACTGCAGTAGGGAGCTAATAACTTCAGCAGGACAGCACACACACCCATACTGCCAGACTGGACTGCACTTCCGTCCCAGCTACTCTAAACTTAGTGGTTGCACAGAGCTCGCCCTACAGAGCATCTTGTTCTGACATTTCTTCTATCACCAGTGCCACCTGCAGAGTGAATACAGCAACGCAAGCAGAAAACACAGGAGCAGGTTTTGGTGGAGATGTGACACTCTTAAAGGGGTTGTTCAAAACTAACATGAATTTTAATCTTAAATGTCTGTTAATTTAATGTAGTGAACTAATCTTTTTTCTAATACACGTCAATTGCAAATTCCCTAACGTTCTCTCTCTACTATAACAAAATGTTTTTCTTTTTTTACATAATTCCGGTTTGATGACATTTTGTTTGAGAATCCTCAGTGCATGCAGGGATACTCAATCGAGACGTCATCAGGTGCAGAGGCTGTGGTCATTGCCGAAGCCTCTGTCCCCACCCTAAAACAAAGTGTCATCACTGACATCCATTTCAGGTGCTGGACTAGTTATTAAGATGGGCAAGAAAATTGCCAAGACACATATGAGTTACTGCAAACATATGCATTATTTCATGTTGAAGAAAAAATATTGTAGTCCCTGACAATTAGGGCAGGTATAATATGCCCTTAACTGACATTTTGCTGAAAGAAACATACTCAGACCTACACAACATATTTTTATCTAAACCCTAAATCATTATTACATTGCAAAATGTCATCAATCTTCAGTATAGTGTGGGCTCTGGTAGCTAGAAATCTGCAAAATTGCTAGATGTTTACCCGCTTAAAGACATTCTATATCTGCTAAAAGCATAGCCCTGAAGACATTTCAACAACTTTTTTTATACTTTTTAATTAGAGGAGAGAAGGGAACTAACAGATCAGATATAATTAACTGAGACAATAATCTGACAGCAAATCAAGGTGCAAACGATGTCAAAGAATGATGGATTGTACCAGATGGAGGCCTTGCTGGTCCAGGAACCAGTGCTTGCATTCCCAAGGGCCACATAATTATAAATGACTATTCTATAGGCACCTGCCTAAGTTATAGACCCATCACTATGGCGTATAGAAATGCTCAACATCAAGACTTTTAACAAGTAAATAGATTTGAGCGATACTTTCCGATATCCAAAAGTATCGGAATCGGAATGGTATCGCCGATACCATTAAAATATCGGCGATACCCGATACCGATATCGGAAATCCAATGTAAGTCTATGCGAACAAAATATCGTAACTAAAAAAACCTCTTTCTTTCCTTGTAAACACTAAATATACACACATAGAATACATATATATATATACATATCATTGTGACATATATATATATATACATATATTTATAGTTTATACACTTCTACATAGTAAAATAGCCTCTGATTCAATTGCCGGGTAAAGCCGCTTTTGTGAAAAGACAGAAGCACCCGACATGAAATGACACTTGGTTTACATAGAGTTAACCATGTCTTTTCATGTAGTTTGATATCTGATTTGCACAAACAATTACATGAGTGTAAGTGTGCAAAATTTCACACCTGTAGGGCTTAATTAAAGGTGTAAATTTGTTGTAAAAAAACAGACTTTTTTGCTACGAATTTACACCTTTAATTAACCCCTACAGGTGTGAAATTTTGCACACTTACACTCATGTAATTGTTTGTGCAAATCAGATATCAAACTACATGAAAAGACATGGTTAACTCTATGTAAACCAAGTGTCATTTCATGTCGGGTTCTGCATTTTCACAAAAGCCGGCAATTGAATTAGAGGCTATTATACTATGTAGAAGTGTATGAACTATAAATATAAATATATATATATATATATATGTGTCACAAATTCAATGACATGTATATATATATATATGAGGTGTAAAATTGCTGAAAAAAAATGCGTGGGCTCCAGCCCTATTTTCGCAACCAGACAAAGCCAGTGAGTGGGGGCAGATAATAATAGCCCAGAGAGGGACCATTATTTTTGGCCCCCCCTGGCTACTAACATCTGCACTCAGACACCCCAGAAAAGACAAATCTATAATTAGATTCGCCCATTCTGGCACTTTGCCCGTCTATTCCCATTGCCCTGTAGCGGTGGCGAATGGGTTAATATGGGGTTAAAGCCACCTTGCTATTGAAAGGTGACCTTAAGCCAGGTTAATAATTGAGAGCTGTCAATTAGACAACTATCAATTATTAATCCTATTGCATGAAATAAAAATAAAACACACACACTTTAATTAAAAATCATTTTAATGAAATAAAGACACATGTTTTTGACCATCTTTTATTTTACTGCAAAAACCATTTCCTGTAATAAAAATAAAATAAAAAAGCAAAATTATTCTTACCTATCCCATGCACAGTCAGGTCCCACGGTGTAATCCTTCAGAAAAGGTTAATGTTTACTGCAGGGACCGCAGCTAATGCTGCAGCCTCACAGTAAACCCCCAAATGAATGAGTTCCTCTCCTGGTTCACAGGAGAGGAAGTGGAAAACTTAATTGATTGCTTTCCACTTTCACTTCAGGTCAGCCAGGACACAATCAGTGATGTCAGAGGGAACTGATTAACAAAAATAGGGGTTCCCTTCGAAAAAAAAATGGCGTGGGGTCCCCCCTATTTTTGTTAACCAGCCTGATGAAGCAGACTGCTGAGGCATGGTATTTAAGGCTGTTAGGGAGCCAATATCCATGGACCTTGCCAGCAGCGTCGGACTGGAGTACCTTGGGCCCACCAGAGAAAAATTATTCTTGGGGCCCACCATCATACTTCCCAACCTTTGAAGAAGGGAAAGAGGGATAAAGGCTGTGGCACGCTGTGCCTGCTGCAGCAAATTTTAGGCCATGCCACGTTGCACCACAGACTGTCCAAGAGTTGGTGGATGCTTTAGTCCAGGTGTGGGAGGAGATCCCTCAGGAGACCATCCGTCGTGCTCATCAGGAGCATGCCCAGAAGTTTTAGGGAGGTCATACAGCATACCTCCCAAATTTTGAAGACAGGAAAGAGGGTTAAAGGCTGCAAATTTTAGGCCACGCCCCGACCACACCCATTTCACAGCTAATTACACCCATATCCTCGCCCCAAGCGTACCCATTTAGCACTGCTGATCACACTGACTGGTAATGAGGACACAGTGGCTGGTACTGAGGAAAAGAAAGAAAGAGCAGCGAGAGAGAAAGAACAAGCAGAGAAAGAAAGAGAGGAAAGAAAGAAAAGAGAGAGAGAAAGAAAGAACAGAGAGAAAAAAGAACAGAGAGCGAGAAGGAAAGAACAGAGAGCGAGAAAGACTAGAGAGAGAAAGAAAGACTAGAGAGAGAGCCAGAGGCGTAGCTAGGGTTTTGGTTTAGTGGGGGCGAAACTTCTGAGTGGGCCCCTAATCAGAGAACCTCAACAAATGACTGCGCTGTTGCCAAAAATAATCTATATATAAAAAGACCAATATTGATATTACCACCATATGGTCTGTGGTAAATAATACCAGTCCTACAGAACATATAATAGATTACAGCACAGGTACAGATAATGACTTACCGCTGATGTTCTTTCTAATGGAATTGTTCACTTTTCATGTCTTTTCCATCTGGCCCAGACCGACATGACGACTTCTCCAGCCAGGACTCGACTGCAGAGATTACAACAAAGACACATTTCACTTCTCATATTTTTAGCACTGTCACGGTCACCAATTGGACTATTCTCAACCTGCACAAACTCCTCATCCTGCTGATACCCCAATACTGAGCCGCTGCTGCCATATGTGTCCCTATTTCTGCACCTGATACCCCAATACTGAGCCACTGCTGCCGTATGTGTCCCTATTACTGCACCTGATACCCCAATACTGAGCCGCTGCTGCCATATGTGTCCCTATTTCTGCACCTGATACCCCAATACTGAGCCGCTGCTGCCGTATGTGTCCCTATTACTGCACCTGATACCCCATACTGAGCTGCTGCTGCCGTATGTGTCCCTATTACTGCACCTGCTGTGTGGTTCTGTGTGACCTCTAAATTTTAAAGCACCCCTCTAGAATATAGTAATGCCGGGTGCAAGTGCCCTAGAAAACAGTGCCCACATTTTGTCCCCTAGACTGTAATAATGCCCTGTGTGCCCCTTTGACAGTCACAGTAACCCGAGTTCCCCTATAACAATAAGTGTCCACTTTACATTTAATAATGTCCCAAGTCTCCCCCTGTACATCTCCCCTATACACAGAATAACGCCCCTCACTGGATATATACTGACCCCTTAATGTCCCCAAACTATTTAATGGGTCCAACACTGTATGATGGCCCCTAGATAGCATCCATACAGCATAATACACCAGATAGTCCTCAATATAGTATAATGCACCCCCATAGGCAGCCTCTATATTATAATAAACCCCCATAGGCAGAGTCTATAATATAATGCACCATCATAGGCAGCCGCTATATTATAATGCACCCCCATAGGCAGCCTCTGTAGTATAATGCATCCCCATAGGGAGTCTCTGTAGTATAATGCACCCCAATATGGAGCCTCTGTAGTATAATACAGCCCCCATATACAGCCTCTGTAGGATACAGCTGACCCTCCGATGACGGGTGGGGGGCCCACTGCTGGCACCGGGCCCCCCCACCGCCTGTTCAGGCCCCATAGCTTCCGGGCGGCAGAGCAGGGAGAGCGATTCTCCCTGCTCTGCCACAGAATGTAACTGTAGCGTAGCTCCGGGTGGGCCCCCTCAGAGCGCTGGGCCCGGGGCTACCGCCCCCTCTGCCCCGCGACCTATCCTTTCAAATCAGGGCCCACCACGCACCAGCTGGGGCCCACCGGAGGTTTCTCCGGTGTCCCGGTGGCTCAGTCCGACCCTGCTTGCCAGCCTGATAATACCAGGCCACAGCAGTCTGCTTATCTTTGCTGGTTAACAAAAATAGGGGATCCCCTCGAAAAAAATTGGCGTGGGGTCCCCCCTATTTTTGTTAACCAGCCAGATGAAGCAGACCGCTGAGGCCTGGATTTTCAGGCTGTTAAGGAGCCAAGATCCATGGACCTTGCCAGCCTGATAATACCAGGCCACAGCAGTCTGCATATCTTGGCTGATTAACAAAAATAGGGGATCCCCTCGAAAAAAATTGGCGTGGGGTCCCCCCTATTTTTGTTAACCAGCCAGATGAAGCAGACCGCTGAGGCCTGGATTTTCAGGCTGTTAAGGAGCCAAGATCCATGGACCTTGCCAGCCTGATAATACCAGGCCACAGCAGTCTGCATATCTTGGCTGATTAACAAAAATAGGGGATCCCCTCGAAAAAAATTGGCGTGGGGTCCCCCCTATTTTTGTTAACCAGCCAGATGAAGCAGACCGCTGAGGCCTGGATTTTCAGGCTGGTAAGGATCCAATATCCATGGACCTTGCCAGCCTGATAATACCAGGCCACAGCAGTCTGCTTAGCTTGGCTGGTTAGCAAAAATAGGGGATCCCCTCGAAAAAAAAAACGGCGTAGGGGTCCCCCTATTTTTGTTAACCAGCCAAGTAAAATGCAGACTGCTGCGGCCTGGTATTAAAAGACTGTCAAGGCCCATGGATTTTGGCCCTCAACAGCCTGATAATACCAGGCTACAGCAGCCCCACATTTGGCGCATCAAAAGATGTGCCAATTGTGGCACTTTACCCGGCTCTTCCCACTTGCCCTGTAGCGGTGGCAAGCGGGGTAATAAGGGGTTAATGTCACCGTTGATTGCACGGTGACAATAAGCCCGGTTAATAATGGAGAGGCGTCAATAAGACACTGATCCATTATTAATCCCAAAGTTTTTAAATGTTTAAAAAAAAGACAGAGCAAGAAAAAAGTCTTTTAATGAAATAAAAGAGACAACATAGTTTTCATTTCTTTTATTACTCTCTCATTCCTGCGACGCCATCGATCTCCTGTAAAAAAAGAAAAAAAACAAACCAACAGTATACCACCTGTCCGACGCAGTCCATAGTAACGAGTGTCCCACGACGATCCAGCTCTGCTACATCGGAATGCCGGGCAGAGCCTGTCATCCCGACGCAGCACAGCTGATTACCTGCTTCCACGGCGGTGACGTCATCGGACTGCTTTACGGCCGCGATTACCCAGCAGTCACTGCAGTTATCGTGAGAAACTGCATGTGACTGCCAGGGAGAAGAGGATGGCGGCCATCAAGCAGTCCAGGATGTGACCGCCGGAGATCTTCTGCAGGGTAAGTGCCGCTGACTCCTGACAGACCTGACCGACGGACACTGACAGTGACAGTGACATTCCGATTCCGGTATCCGATATGACGAAAATATCGGTACTCGGAATCGGAATTCCGATACAGCCAATATCGGCCGATACCCGATATTTGCAATATCGGAATGCTCAACCCTACAAGTAAACCTAAGTTTAAAAAATAATGCAGCCATAATTAGCAGTAAGACAATTGCAAGTACACAGCGCCATATAATATGATGACTGCTATATGTTAAGAGGATAAACGTTTTGATGGTAATGCTTTTTTAACCCTAAAGTTTTCCAGAAAAATCTAACTAAATGACTTATTTAGTGAATGTGTAGGCTTATAATTTTATTATATAGTAAACCAAAGGTGTGGTATGCAAGAACTGATAAGTCCAGAAATGGGTCCAAGTGCTAAAGCAAAAATGAAAAGTCTACTGACTGGCCCAGCATAATTTCGAGCAACTGGAGCAGAACGAAGCAGATGGAGACCAAGGGACACAATGTTTAGAAGATCATCAAGGTCCCGTTACCATAGCAATCATTAAGGGATCTCAGAACCCAGGAGCTATTGCCTTTCCTGTTTCTATGTAAAAAAGCAGGAAGTTCAACACCAAAGTAATCATTTATATTACGATCTAATCTAGAAATTTCAACAAAATTACCCTGTCTCCAAATTCACGGTCCCCAAATTCCTTGTCAAAAATTCACTGTAACTGATATCATGGTGTTACTATTTATAATGCCCTCTCAGTGGTATAATCTTAAAGAAAACTAGCTTTGTTATTGCCACAGGCTCAAAGATTAGAGGCCTAAATAGAAAATATAGAAGTCCTGTCCAAAAAGGCTTTTTCCCATACGTTAAGATGAATACATATCAGAAGTGCTTGTAAAAACAAGCAACTTTCCAATTTACTTATGGCTAAAATCTGGAACCAGTCTGTAGCTCCAATTGCAGATCAAATTTTTCCAATAGTTCATATGTACACAATGTAGCGTTTCTCTATTTGTCTATGGCAGTAATGCAATTCCAATTTTCGATTTTTCTTAGTATTTCGGAGTGCAGCTATATTTTCTCTTTGATGTAAATGTACAATGCCATCTTCTATTCTGGCCAGTGCTATTTATGTAGTAATAAATACATTCTGTTCACAAAACATGATTTAGAAGCAAAAACCTGCTCATTCCTTCCTCCTCTTCCTTCCTTTCCTCCTTCCCCTCCCTTCTTCCTTTTACTTCCTTCCTTTTTTCTTCCTTCCTTCCTTTCACCCTCCTTTTCCTTCCTTCCTTCCATCCTCCCTCCCTTCCTTCCTTCCTTCCTTATTCCTTCCCCTTCCTCCATTTCCTTCCTTCCTCTCCTCACATTGAGTACATTTTTTTTACCTCCAACCACTTTGATAGAGTTAAATGCGGCAAACTATAAGCAGCAGCTGAGATCTTAGCTTCCTCAGTCCTGCACACGTTGCGGATTCAATAGCGGATTTGTCCGTGCAGATTTAGCTAAATCCGCAGGTAAATTTACCTGCATTTTACCTGCGGATTTAGTGCGAATTTACTGCGGATTTTCCACGGTTTATGTGTGGATTTCCCCTACGGTTTTACACCTGCGGATTTCTATAATGGAGCAGGTGTTAAACCGCTGCGGATTCCGCACAAAGAATTGACATGCTGCGGATTTAAATCCGCAGCAAATCCGCACAAAAAAATCTGCAGCATGTGCACAGCGTTTTTTTTTTACATAGACTAACATTGTACTGTACACTTGCGGATCTGCTGCGGATCTGCAGGGCCAAATCCGCTGTGGATCCGCAGCACAGTCCGCAACGTGTGCACGCACCCCTAGTGTGATTCAAAAGTCAAATGTAAAAAAAATTGTGCACATTTTTCTAAATCCTGGAAAACTACATAGTTTATATTGTTTGAATACTTTAGTTCAGCTAATAAAATAGCTATGACAAATGACAGCTGTACTTTTAAGAGTTCCAAATTAATGAAACAGGAGTTGGAAATGCAATTTGCATAAAATAATCAGATGTAGAAACACAGGGAAGCATCTTATGGACATGAGATATTTTGGGTGATGCCAAGTTTCGTCCTGACACAGGCCAGGCACTAATCTGATTTTTGATATGATTTCAGATGAAATATTTCCAGCTTTGTCTACCCTGAAGTCCTGTTAACTAGCCAAACAACAGCAATGATGGCACCAGATCACATCACAGCTCAGAGTCCAGATGAATCCATCCAGATAGTTTTCTTCATGTGTTACATTATCACTTTAACCACAAAGAAAACCCAATAGCATAGAAAAGCAGCACTTCTTCTTGTTAAAACTGTCAGCTTCTCCTCGTGTAGTTTTTAATGTTTAAAATATACTTTTGAGATGAACAAACAAATATTTTTAATATATCTTAGCATGATAAGACATCATCTTCCTATCCTCCATGCAGGCAGCAGCCATCCATTCCTTCACTATAAGTGATCATAAGTTTCCTCAGTTCTTTCAAAATCCTGTCTGTAGAAAAAAATAAATGAAAGGCAAAAAAGGCAGATGCTGCTGAAGTTTCTCTTATCTTATCATGATGTGAGAGAGGAAGCATTAATATCGCCCAAGGAGAACCATGCCCCCTCTTTCCAATCATGAAGACAGTCTTCTAATTCTTTAAAATTAAAACACTATAAATTTGATTTCAGTTGGGTAGCAACCTGGTGATGGATCCCCTTTAAGGACCAACATTTAGACCAGCATTTTGTGCTGATGATTTTCCTAATATACAGTGGGTACGGAAAGTATTCAAACCCCTTTTAATTTTTCATTCTTTGTATCATTGTAGCCATTTGGTAAATTTTAAAAAGTTCATTTTTTTTATCATTAATGTACACTCTGCACACTAACTTGACTGAAAAAAACAGAAATGTAGAAATTTTTGCAAATTTATTAAAGAAGGATAACTCAAACATCACATAGTAATATGTGCTCAGTATTGAGTAGAAACACGCTTTTGAGCTAGTACAGCCATGAGTCTTCTTGAGAAAGATAAAAAATTTTCACAAATGGATTTGGGGATCCTCTGCCATTCTTCCTTGCAGATCCTCTCCAGTTCCATCAGGTTGGATGGTGAACGTTGGTTGACAGCCATTTTCAGGTCTCTCCAGAGATGCTCAATTGGATTTAGGTCAGGGCTCTGGCTGGGCCAGACAAGAATGGTCACAGAGTTGTTCTGAAGCCACTCCTTTGTTATTTTAGCTGTGTGCTTAGGGTCATTGTCTTGTTGGAAGGTGAAACTTCAGCCAAGTCTGAGGTCCAGAGCACTCTGGAAGAGGTTTTCATCCAGGATATCTCTGCAGTTGGCCACATTCATGTTTCCTTCAATTGGGAACAGTCATCTTGTCCCTGCAGCTGAAAAACACCCCATAGAATGATGATGCTACCACCACCATGTTTCACTGTTGGGATTGTATTGAGCAGGTGATGAGCAGTGCCTGGTTTTCTCCACACATACCGCTTACAATTATCACCAAAAAGTTCTATCTTCGTCTCATCAGACCAGAGAATCTTATTTCTCATAGTGTGGCAGTCCTTCATGTGTTTTTTAGAAAACTCTATGCCGGCTTTCATATGTCTTGCATTGAGGAGAGGCTTCCGTCGGGCCACTCTGCCATAAAGGCCCGACTGGTGGAGGGCTGCAGTGATAGTTGACTTTGTGGAACTTTCTCCCATCTCCCTACTGCATCTGTGGAGCTCAGCCTGAGTGATCTTGGGGTTCTTCATTACCTCTCTCAGCAAGGCTTTTCTCCCACGATTGCTCAGTTTGGCTGGACGGCCATATCTAAGAAGACTTCTGGTGGTCTCTAACTTCTTCCATTTAAGGATTATAGAGGGCACTGTGCTCTTAGGAACCTTGAGTACTGCAGAAATTCTTTTGTAACCTTGGCCGGATGTGTGCCTTGCTACAATTCTGTCTCTGAGCTCCTTGGTCAGTTCCTTTGACCTCATGAATCTCATTTGGTCTGACATGAACTGTGAGCTGTGAAGTCTTATATAGGCAGGTGTGTGCTTTTACAAATCAAGTCCTATCAGTTTATTAAACACAGCTGGACTCCAAAGAAGGAGTAGAACAATCTCAAGGAGGATCACAAGGAAATGGACAGCATGTGACTTAAATATGAGTGTCTGATCAAAGGTTCTGAATACTTATGATTATGTGATATTTCAGCTTTTCTTTTTTAATATATTTGCTAAAATTTCTACATTTCTGTTTTTTTTCAGTCAAGATGGGGTGCAGAGTGCACATTAATGTGAAAAAAATAAACTTTTTTGAATTTACCAAATGGCTGCAATGAAACAAAGAGTGAAAATTTTAAAGGGTTCTGAATACTTTCCGTACCCACTGTATGATTATAGCAGAGTTAGTTTTCTTTTTTCTGATACTGTGTTCCAGATCCACTACATGGACAATGGTTTGAAACATAACATGCTGCCTGCAACTGACACTGTACCGGGTATGCTGTAGACTGTATAATGTCTTATTATTCAATCTAAAGTGGATCTGTCAGTAGCAGGGCCGGCGTCAGCACCCGGCACACCCGGGCAAGTGCCGGGGCCCTGAGCAGGCGGGGGGGCCCACTCGTAGTCTGGCACCCCCGCGCCCGTTAGCGGAGGAGAGCGGTGTCTGCGCCGCCACTGGGCCCCCCCCCCCGCTTGCTCAGGGCCCCGGCAGCAGCTGGTACAATACTTACCTCTCCCGTGCCTCCGCTGCCGCAGCTCCGGGCTCCAGGGGGCGCCGGCGCTTCCTCTCACAGCAGCGCCGCTGAATGACGTCATCATTCAGCGGCCGGCTGTGGCACAGAGCGCGGGGACGCCGGACAGGTAAGACGTGTGTGTGTGTCTCTGTGTGTATGTAGTGCGGTGCTTTGTGTGTGTATGTATGTGTGTATGTGTGTGTGTATGTATGTGAGAGAGTGCTTGTGTGCTGTCTGTGTGTGATGATGGGCAGGCATTGCTGATAATGGGGGGGCATTGATGATGATGATGGGGAGAAGATGATGATAATGGGCAGGCATTGATGATAATGGGCAGGCATTGATGATGGGGAGAAGATGATGATGGGCAGGCATTGCTGATAATGGGGAGGCATTGATGATGATGGGGAGAAGATGATGATAATGGGCAGGCATTGATGATGGGGAGAAGATGATGATGGGCAGGCACTGATGATGATGGGGAGGAGATGATGATGGGCAGGCATTGCTGATAATGGGGAGGCATTGATGATGATGGGGAGAAGATGATGATAATGGGCAGGCATTGATGATAATGGGCAGGCATTGATGATGGGGAGAAGATGATGATGGGGAGGAGATGATGATGATGGGGAGACAATCATGATGATAATGGGGAGTCTTTCCACAGCGCCCTTTCCTGAGCCGTAACAGTGCAGAACGCAGTACAGCGCAGAGGAGAGCTCCATATTTTGTATGGAGCATTATATGGGGACCAGTATCCTGTATGGAGCATTATTTTGGGTCCAGTATTCTGTATGGAGCATTATTTTGGGTCCAGTATTCTGTATGGAGCATTATATGGGGGGTGACATCCTGCATGGGGTATTATATGGGTGATGAGGGGGAGACTGTGGTGCCCATAATATTGTATGGAGGACTGTACTGTCCAGTCTGTACTGTTCGCTGTGAGGATTTGGCGTTTTTTTGAGCTATTGTACAATTTACAATAGATATCAGTCATGTAATGGAAGAAAAGAAGTGTTTGACATAGTACTATACCCATATTTCTCTGCCGTATCTGTGCATCATGAATTGTGGTCTGTGTTAAAGGGGCCCACTGAGGCTCTTTCGCCCGGGGCCCATAAAAACCTGGAGCCGGCCCTGGTCAGTAGATCCCACCATATACAGTACAGACCAAATGAGTAGTCTCGAAAGCTTGCAATTTGTTACCATCTTTTCAGTTAGCCATTAAAAGGTATCAACCACCGAGGACTCTCAAGTCTTAATATTTTTCTATCTACTGGCTAACACGGTACGAAGATACACATCTTTCCTATATGGACAAACCTTCTCATTCAAAGATATTTCTGTATTTTCATGGCTATGAAAATTGTAGAATCACACTGAAGGCATCAAAACTACAAATTAACACATGTGGAATTATATATTACCCTTTACAAAAAAGTGTGAAACAACTGAAAATATGTCTTATATTCTAGGTTCTTCAAAGTAGCCACCTTTTGCTTTGATTACTGCTTTGCATGCAGAAAAGGTGAACGGATGGACTCTACATGCCTGGTTCCCACCGTGAAGCATGGAGGAGGTGGTGTGATGGTGTGGGAGTGCTTTGCTGGTGACAATGTTGGGGATTTATTCAAAATTGAAGGCATACTGAACCAGCATGGCTACTACAGCATCTTGCAGCGTCATGCTATTCTATCAGGTTTGCTTTTAGTTGGACCATCATTTATTTTTCAACAGGACAATGACCTCAAACACACCTCCAGGATGTGTAAGGGCTATTTGACCAAGAAGAGAGAGTGATGGGGTGCTACGCCAGATGACCTGGCCTCCACAGTCACCAGACCTGAACCCAATTGAGATAGTTTGGGGTGAGCTGGACCACTCACCGCTTCAATTTTGAATAAATCCCCAACAGTGTTACCAGCAAAGCACCCCCACACTATCACACCACCTCCTCCATGCTTCACGTTGGGAACCAGGCATGTAGAGTCCATCCGTTCACTTTTCTCATAGTCATGAAAATACAGAAAAATCTTTGAATGAGAAGGTGTGTCCAAACTTTTGGTCTGTACTGTATAATGATCAATATATCTGTTAGACATCATGATAGTGATATATTGATGTTGAAAATCCATGTCAGAATGGTTATATGCTCCTGATTTTCAAAGCAGCATTTTATAATCTAGCTAAAGCATGAGAGAGTTCATGAGTCCAAAGTGTTTTCAGTATATGCTCACCCACCCAGCCTGACAGCTGTAGTTTGTATTAAGTATTGTGAGATCTCAGTAGCAGAGGGAGGAGGAACACTGAGGAGCAGTTATTCATGAGAGGTGGGCAGAGATTGAATTAAACTTTCATAAAGGATCATACAGCCAGGTGCGTAACTACCAAGGTCGCAGGGGTCGCAGCTGCGACGGGTCCCGGAGTGCTTAGGGGCCCACCCAGCCAGGGACGTATCGGGGGGCAGCTGGGGCATGTGCCCCAGGCGCAGCTGGTAGGGGGTGCAGACGGGCCACCTAATATAGCGGTCCGCAGTGTCTCCCGGGTGGCTGCATTCTGCCACTCCCTGGACTGGGAGTCCGCCGTTCTCTGTGCCAGCTGTCAAACTGACTGCTGCCAATGATAATTTTTACTAGCATCTTGAAGACACGAATACAATTGAAGCTATGACCGCTGGATCAGAGCGACACCAGCAGTGTGATCATGTTATGTGATCACGCTGCTGACGTCACTCGCCAGCGCTGCAGAGAAGCAGATGGGTGGTAAGTGCTCCAGTGGAGCTGAAGACACCAAAGTTTAAATGCATGGGGAGAGATTTAATGCGTGGGTGGAGATTTTGGGGGGAGATTTGGAGTGGGGATGGGGGGATTTATTGTGTGTGTGTGGAGATTTGGAGGGAGATGGTGGCTTTAATGTTGGTGAGGAGATTTGGAGTGTGGGTATTGGAGTTTAATGTATGGGGGTGATTTGGAGTGGGGATGGGTTGTTTAATGTGTGGGGGGGAGATTTGGAGTGGGGATGGGGGATTTAATGTATGTGGGGAGATTTGGAGTGGTCATGGGGGGATTTAATGTGTGTGGGGAGATTTGGAGTGGAGATGGGGATTTAATGTGTGGGGAGAGATTTCAGGACACAAAATGAGGAGCAAAGGGGGAGATGCAGGGCATGTAGGAGGAAACAGTACAGGGGAATGGGGGCATGTTTGAGGAAACACTACAGGAGAATGGGGGCATGTATGAGGAAACAGTATAGGGGAATGGGGGGCATGTATGAGGAAACAGTATGGGGGAATGCATGAGGAAACAGTATGGGGGATGGGTGCAGACACAGTATGGTGAGTGGGGATGGATGCAGACAGCACGGGGAGCGAACAGGGGAATGTATGCAGAGCCAGTATGAGTAGCGATGTGAAAAATGTATGTGGAAAGAGTACGGGGAGTGAGGGTGATAGGATGTGTGCAGATATAGTGGGGGTATGTGTGAGGAGTATGTGTAAGCAGGCAGTATAGAAAGTGAGGGGGTAAATATATGAGGAGACAGTATGGTGAACGGGGGATGTGAGAGGAGACAGTATAAGGAGGGAGGGGAATAGTGTGAGGAGACAGTATGGGGGAGAAAAGTGAGTGGGCACTGAATAGAAACTGAGTAGTGAGGGCGTAGCATGGGTAGAAAGTGTAAGGGTACAGCCAGGAGGGGACAGTATACCAAGGAGGGGGAGTGTGAAGACAGAGTACAGTATAGAGACTGGGCCCTATAGGGAGGGCACAGTGTGAGAGGACAATGTGTAGAGGGGGCCAATATGGAAAGGAGAGGTCAGTGTAAAGAGCATGTACCATAAGAGGGACAGTGTGGGGGTCATATTTTGTGCAGACTATATAGTGAGGGGCAATTTTTTATTCAGGAGCATTATAATGACAATTCTATCTTGAATGGCATCATGTGGAGATTTTCTGCAAAAGAGCAGAGAAGATGGAAGTCTGCACAGATGAGCTGTGGATGAGAAAACTCATCATGCGCTCTGAGCAAGATGAAGAAAAGAAGCAGAACGACTCCAGAGATGACATCATCTATAAGGTACCTGGATGTATTTGTGATACTGACTAATTCTCATGTTTTTATGTTAGGCGCATTAAAGGGGTTGTCCAGGTTGGTGATGAGTCTGCAGTCATTCTAGGTGACTGCAGACATCTGAATTCTCACAGTGCTCACTGCACGCTGTCAGGATTCTTTGGTGTTAGCGATTTACATACGTGCAGTCACGTGCTGACTAGACATGTGTGGCCTCACTCAATGAAAATGAACGGATCGAGGCCGGGCACGTCTAATGAGAATGTGGTTAGAAGTATACAAATCACATACTTGTGCTGACTGTCCATCTGCTAGGGAGAATCCTAAAAGTGTGCAGTGCATTCGTTATGAGAATTCAGAAGCTGCAATGTCAGGATTCAGCTCTGCAGGCTCCAGTAGTCATCACATGGACACGTCACTCATATGCGATTTTCATACTTATGGTCCTGTGACAACGAGCTTCTCTTCCAGCTTCTCTGTTTTTCACTGATCATTGAGAGCATTAGGGAGAGCAGTTCATCGGTATATGACTAAGTGTGCAAATTGCATGTGTGCTGGGGGGGCGCCAAACTGAATTATTGCCCGGGTGCTAGAAAACCTAAATACACCTCTGCGCCCAGCTTTGCGCGTTCATGTCCTCCCTTGCTCCAGTTCCAAGCGCACTCCCGGCATTTGAAATCTGTGTGCTGTTTCTTCCTGGTATGATGAGTGTCCGCATAATTTCCGGTCATATGCATTGTGTTGGCGTTTTGGGTGTACTCGCCAGCTTCAGAATGTGCAGTGCGCATGCTCTGGAGCCGACCAGTACACCCAATACACCCCCACAATGCACAGGACCTGAAATGATGAGCTGCAGCGTCATACCAGGAAGAAACAGCACACAGATTTCAAACGCCGGGAGTGCGCTTGGAACTGGAGCAAGGGAGGACATGAATGCCCAGAGTGTCTGCACTTCCGAAGACATCACCCTAATTAGCATAGGGACATGTAAGCTATAAAATCATTTTTCTCAGCGATTACAGGACAGTATTAGGTCAGACTATACAACATTGCAGCAAAACTATAGCGTGCAAAATGAATAAGGAAAATGTGAATTTGGGTGGAAAATATTTTGGCATGGGGGGGCCCCATTTGAAAGTTTGTACCGGGGCCCATAACTTTGTAGTTACGCCACTGCATACAGCCATTCTGACATAGATTTTGAAAGTAAATATAAAATCCTTAACAGGTTTATAAGATCTATTCAAATGACAGGGCCCTCACGGAGCATATAGCTCAGGGGGACACATGGTCGCATAGGCCCATAATATTTTTTAATCAATAATTTATATGAAATATGCTTATTTAATTATTAAAGTTGTATTATTTTACAGAAATTACTTATCTACTATATAATCGTCTAATTCTGTCTGTCTTTAACGTAAATCCTGCGTCGCTGATTGGTCACGACTAGTGTTGAGCGATACGATACTGCAAATATCGGGTATCGGCCGATATTAGCTGTATTGGACTTTCGATTCCGAGTTCCGATATTGTCGTCTTATCGGATACCGGAATCGGAATTGTCACTGTCACTGTCAGTGTCCGTCGGTCGGGTCTGTCAGGAGTCAGCGGCACTTACCTGGCAGAAGATCTCCGGCGGTCACGGCCTGGACTGCTTGATGGCCGCCATCATCTTTCCCCAGCGGTCACATGCAGTTTCTCGCGATAACTGCAGTGACTGCTGGGTAATCCCGGCCGTAAAGCAGTCAGTCCGATGACGTCACCGCCGGGGAAGCAGGTAATCAGCTGTGCTGCGTCGCGATGACAGGCTCTGCCTGGCATTCCGATGTAGCAGAGGTGGATCGTCGTGGGACATTCGTTACTATGGCCTGCGTCGGACAGGTGGTATACTGTTGGTTTGTTTTTTTCCTTTTTTTACAGGAGATCGATGGCGTCGCAGGAATGAGAGTACAATAAAAGAAATGAAAACTGTGTTGTCTCTTTTATTTCATTAAAAGACTTTTTTCTTGCTTTGTCTTTTTTTTATACATTTAATAACTTTGGGATTAATAATGGATCGGTGTCTTATTGACACCTCTCCATTATTAACCGGGCTTATTGTCACCGTGCAATCAACGGTGATATTAACCCCTTATTACCCCGCTTGCCACCGCTACAGGGCAAGTGGGAAGAGCCGGGTAAAGTGCCACAATTGGCACATCTTTTGATGCGCCAAATGTGGGGGCTGCTGTAGCCTGGTATTATCAGGCTGTTGAGGGCCAAAATCCATGGGCCTTGACAGTCTTTTAATACCAGGCCGCAGCAGTCTGCATTTTACTTGGCTGGTTAACAAAAATAGGGGGACCCCTATGCCGTATTTTTTTTGAGGGGATCCCCTATTTTTGTTAACCAGCCAAGCTAAGGCCTCTTTCACACATCCGGCGGGCGCCTAAACGGCGCCCCCGGCATTTTACCGCAGCGCTGCATGTGAAAAGCTTTCACACTTCCGGCGCCCAAAATGCGGTTTTTTGCCGGATGGTTTCTGATGCTTGGAGAGATAAGAAACCATCCGGCAAAAAAAAAAAACGTTACATGCAGCGTTTTTTCCGGACGCCGCAATGTACATTTGCGCCGCATCCGGACAAAACCGCATGCAACGCATTGACATGCGGCGCCATGCGGCGCTAATGCATGTCAATGCGAAAAAAGCCGCATGCGGCGCATCAGATTTTCAGATGCGGCGCTGCGGGAAAATGCCGGGGGCGCCGCAAGGGGAAAAACGGATGTGTGAAACTAGCCTAAGCAGACTGCTGTGGCCTGGTATTATCAGGCTGGCAAGGTCCATGGATATTGGATCCTTACCAGCCTGAAAAACCAGGCCTCAGCAGTCTGCTTCATCTGGCTGGTTAACAAAAATAGGGGGGACCCCACGCCAATTTTTTTTCGAGGGGATCCCCTATTTTTGTTAACCAGCCAAGATATGCAGACTGCTGTGGCCTGGTATTATCAGGCTGGCAAGGTCCATGGATCTTGGCTCCTTAACAGCCTGAAAAACCAGGCCTCAGCAGTCTGCTTCATCTGGCTGGTTAACAAAAATAGGGGGGACCCCACGCCACATTTTTTTCGAGGGGATCCCCTATTTTTGTTAACCAGCCAAGATATGCAGACTGCTGTGGCCTGGTATTATCAGGCTGGCAAGGTCCATGGATCTTGGCTCCTTACCAGCCTGAAAAACCAGGCCTCAGCAGTCTGCTTCATCTGGCTGGTTAACAAAAATAGGGGGGACCCCACGCCAAATTTTTTCGACGGGATCCCCTATTTTTGTTAACTAGCAAAGATAAGCAGACTGCTGTGGCCTGGTATTATCAGGCTGGCAAGCAGGGTCGGACTGAGCCACCGGAGAAACCTCCGGTGGGCCCCAGCTCCTGCGTGGTGGGCCCTGATTTGAAAGGATAGGTCGCGGGGCAGAGGGGGCGGTGGCCCCAGGCCCCGCGCTCTGAGGGGGCCCACCCGGAGCTACGCTACAGTAACTGTATCGGCGTGCACAGCACGCCGATACAGTTACATTCTGCGGCAGAGCAGGGAGAATCGATCTTCCTGCTCTGCCGCCCAGAAGCTATGGGGCCTGAACAGGCGTTGGGGGGGCCCAGTGCCAGCAGTGGGCCCCCCACCCGTCATCGGAGGGTCAGCTGTATCGGCATCCAGCCGATACAGCTGACCGCATAGAGAGAGAAGGAGCGAGCGCTCCTTCTCTCCCATAATCCCCCTCTCAGCGTCTGACAGCGGGCGCGATGACATCACCTGCCGGTGCCCGCTGTCAGACGCTGAGAGGGAGAAAAGTGAGCAGCACAGGAGCCGGGAGGTGAGTATTGTTTTTTTTTTTTTTAATGGGGGTGCATTATACTACAGAGGCTGTATATGGGGGGTGCATTATACTACAGAGGCTGTATATGGGGGCTGCATTATACTACAGAGGCTCCATATTGGGGTGCATTATACTACAGAGACTCCCTATGGGGATGCATTATACTACAGAGGCTGCCTATGGGGTGCATTATAATATAGCGGCTGCCTATGGTGGTGCATTATATTATAGACTCTGCCTATGGGGGTTTATTATAATATAGAGGCTGCCTATGGGGGTGCATTATACTATATTGAGGACTATCTGGTGTATTATGCTGTATGGATGCTATCTAGGGGCCATCATACAGTGTTGGACCCATTAAATAGTTTGGAGACATTAAGGGGTCAGTATATATCCAGTGAGGGGCATTATTCTGTGTATAGGGGAGATGTACAGGGGGAGACTTGGGACATTATTAAATGTAAAGTGGACACTTATTGTTATAGGGGAACTCGGGTTACTGTGACTGTCAAAGGGGCACACAGGGCATTATTACAGTCTAGGGGACAAAATGTGGTCACTGTTTTCTAGGGCACTTGCACCCGGCATTACTATATTCTAGAGGGGTGCTTTAAAATTTAGAGGTCACACAGAACCACACAGCAGGTGCAGTAATAGGGACACATACGGCAGCAGCAGCAGCTCAGTATTGGGGTATCACGTGCAGTAATAGGGACACATACGGCAGCAGCGGCTCAGTATTGGGGTATCAGGTGCAGTAATAGGGACACATATGGCAGCAGCGGCTCAGTATTGGGGTATCAGCAGGATGAGGAGTTTGTGCAGGTTGAGAATAGTCCAATTGGTGACCAAGACAGTGCTAAAAATATGAGAAGTGAAATGTGTCTTTGTTGTAATCTCTGCAGTCGAATCCTGGCTGGAGAAGTCGTTATGTCGGTCTGGGCCAGATGGAAAAGAAATGAAAAGTGAACAATTCCATTAGAAAGAACATCAGCGGTAAGTCATTATCTGTACCTGTGCTGTAATCTATTATATGTTTTGTAGGACTGGTATTATTTACCACACACCATATGGCGGTAATATCAATATTGGTCTTTTTATATATAGATTATTTTTGGCAACAGCGCGGTCATTTGCTGAGGTTCTCTGATTAGGGGCCCACTCAGAAGTTTCGCCCCCACTAAACCAAAACCCTAGCTACGCCTCTGGCTCTCTCTCTAGTCTTTCTTTCTCTCTCTAGTCTTTCTCGCTCTCTGTTCTTTCTTTCTCGCTCTCTGTTCTTTTTTCTCTCTGTTCTTTCTTTCTCTCTCTCTTTTCTTTCTTTCCTCTCTTTCTTTCTCTGTTTGTTCTTTCTCTCTCGCTGCTCTTTCTTTCTTTTCCTCAGTACCAGCCACTGTGCCCTCATTACCAGTCAGTGTGATCAGCAGTGCTAAATGGGTACGCTTGGGGCGAGGATATGGGTGTGATTAGCTGTTAAATGGGTGTGGTCGGGGCGTGGTCTAAAATTTGCAGCGACGCCCTACGCGCGCCGCAGCCTTTAACCATCTTTCCTGTCTTCAAAATTTGGGAGGTATGCTGTATGACCTCACTACAACTTCTGGCCATGCTCCTGATGAGCGCGACGGATGGTCTCCTGAGGGATCTCCTCCCACACCTGGACTAAAGCATCCACCAACTCCTGGACAGTCTGTGGTGCAACGTGGCATGGCCTAAAATTTGCTGCAGCAGGCACAGCGTGCCACAGCCTTTGTCCCTCTTTCCCTTCTTCAAAGGTTGGGAAGTATGATGGTGGGCCCCAAGAATATTTTTTCTCTGGTGGGCCCAAGGTACTCCAGTCCGACGCTGCTGGCAAGGTCCATGGATATTGGCTCCTTAACAGCCTTAAATACCATGCCTCAGCAGCAGGGGCGTACATAGAAATCATGGGGCCCCATAGCAAAAGTCTGAATGGGCCCCTCCCCAAAAAAAAAAACCCAGAGCCATTGTAAATGTAAAGTGCCAGCACAGTGAGGGGACACATTAAACAAAAAAATGTATTATGCCCCCATAGATTGTGCCCCATAGATGCTCCATAGTATAGGCCCTTATGCTGCCGCAGCTGCTGCAACCAAAAAAAAAAAAAAAAGACATACTCACCTTTCGTCGCTGGGGGCCAGGTGCCGGTGTCCTGAGCAGGGGGTGACACCAGGTGCCGATGTCACCGCTCGCTCAGGGCCCCGGCACCTGAGATATTTACCTGTCCTCTCTCCACTGCTGAGTGCCGCTGTCTTCGGGGTCCTCCAGCAGTGAATGATCAGGCAGAGGGCGCGGCGCGCAGTAACGACGTCATCGCGCCCTCTGACCTGAACATTGCAGCAAGAGGATGCGAGCAACGGTGGAACGGGACAGGTAAATATCCCTTATACTCACCCTTCCGCCGGCGCGGTCTGTGCAGCCCCTGCTCTTCTCCCACGGTCTCCGCCGCCAGTGTTCAGCGGTCACGCGGGACAGCTCATTAAAGTCATGAATATGTGCGTATTCATGACTGTAATGAGCGGTACCACCTGACCGCTGAACACAGGTGTCGGAGACCGTGGGAGAAGAGCAGGGCTGCAGAGACCGCACCAGGAGGGGTGAGTATATAGAAGAGCTGCGCTCCCCCTCCCCCGCCGACCCCCTGGTAGTACTGTGTCAGCACAACTACCCGACCGTCGAGGGCCCCCTCACCTGTCCGGGCCCCATAGCAACTGCTTGGTCTGCTTCATTCACGGTACGCCACTGCTCAGCAGTCTGCTTCATCAGGCTGGTTAACAAAAATAGAGGGGACCCGACGCCATTTTTTTTTCGAAGGGAACCCCTATTTTTGTTAATCAGTTCCCTCTGACGTCACTGATTGTGTCCTGGCTGACCTGAAGTGAAAGTGGAAAGCAATCAATTAAGCTTTCCACTTCCTCTCCTGTCAGCCAGGAGAGGAACTCATTCATTTGGGGGTTGACTGTGAGGCTGCAGCATTAGCTGCGGTCCCTGCAGTAAACATTAACCCTTTCTGAAGGATTACACCATGGGACCTGACTGTGCATGGGATAGGTAAGAATAATTTTGCTTTTTTATTTATTTTTATTACAGGAAATGGTTTTTGCAGTCAAATAAAAGATGGTCAAAAACATGTGTCTTTATTTCATTAAAATGATTTTTAATTAAAGTGTGTGTGTTTTATTTTTATTTCATGCAATAGGATTAATAATTGATAGTTGTCTAATTGACAGCTCTCAATTATTAACCTGGCTTAAGGTCACCTTTCAATTGCAAAGTGGCTTTAACCCCATATTAACCCATTCGCCACCGCTACAGGGCAATGGGAATAGACGGGCAAAGTGCCAGAAAGGGCGAATCTAATTATAGATTTGTCTTTTCTGGGGTGTCTGGGGGCAGATGTTAGTAGCCAGGGGGGGGCCAAAAATAATGGTCCCTCTCTGGGCTATTATTATCTGCCCCCATTCGCTGGCTTTGTCTGTCTGGTTGCGAAAATAGGGCGGGAGCCCACGCATTTTTTTTAAACAATTTTACACCTCATATATATATATATATATACATGTCATTGAATTTGTGACACATATATATATATTTATATTTATAGTTCATACACTTCTACATAGTATAATAGCCGCTAATTCAATTGCCGGCTTTTGTGAAAATGCAGAACCCGACATGAAATGACACTTGGTGTACATAGGGTTAACCATGTCCTTTGCTATCTGATTTGCACAAACAATTACATCAGTCTATGTGTGCAAAATTTGACACCTGTAGGGGTTAATTAAAGGTGTAAATTCGTAGCAAAAAGTCTGTTTTTTTTACAACGAATTTACAACTTTAATTAACCCCTACAGGTGTGAAATTTTGCACACATAGACTGATGTAATTGTTTGTGCAAATCAGATAGCAAAAGACATGAAAAGACATGGTTAACCCTATGTACACCAAGTGTCATTTCATGTCGGGTGCTTCTGTCTTTTCACAGAAGCCGGTTTTACCCGGCAATTGAATCAGAGGCTATTTTACTATGTAGAAGTGTATAAACTATACATATATGTATATATATATGTCACAATGACATGTATATATATATATATATATATGTATTCTATGTGTGTATATTTTGTGTTTACAACGAAAGAAAGGGTTTTTTTAGTTGCGATATTTTGTTCCCATAGACTTACATGGGACTTCCGGTATCGGGTATCGCCGATATTTTAGTGATATCGGCAATACCATTCCGATCCGATATTTTTGGATATCGGAAAGTTTCGCTCAACTCTAGTCACGACTAGAGATGAGCGACTATGTCACCGGGAGGGTCGCGTCGGGATTCGGACCATCCGACTTTCCAAAAAGTCGAGTCGAACGAAGTCGGCAGACTATCAGAAAAAGTCGAGACGAAAATCCGACCCCAATGCAGGTCAATGGGGAATAAAAGTCGGCAGTGAGTGGAGGACAGTAAACACACCTACAGTGCCCATTTCAATGCCAACTACATCAATTCTTATTACTTAAGCTTGTCAACCTTAATTAACTTTATAATAATAGTAACGCATTGAAAACTGGGGGTTTTTTGGCTAAAGTTGTGGGGGGGCAGGGCTGGCTCCAGGCTTTCGTGGTCCCCGGGAGAAAGAGTCTCAATGGGCCCCTTTAACACATACCACAATTCAAGATGCTCCAATACGGCAGAGAAATATAGGTATAGTACTATGCCAAATACTGCACTTCTTATATTACATGAGTGATATCTATTGTAAATTCTACAATAGCTCAAAAAACGGACAGTATAGTCTACCATACAGTATTATGGCCACCACATAGTGCGCCATACAGAATGGGCTCTATATAATGCTCCATACAGAATAGGGCCCATATGTGCTCCTTATGATGCTCCATATATAAAGAGCCCTATATGATGCCCCATAAATAATGAACCCCATATGATGCTCTAGCATATGATGGGCCCCATATATGATGTTCCAGTATATAATAGGCCCCGTATATGATGCTCCAGTGTATGATGGGCCCCATTTATAATGCTCCAGGGTATTATGGGCACCATATATAATGCTCCAGTGTATAATGGGCCCTATCTATGATGCTCAAGTGTATGATAGGCCCCATATATAATGCTCCAGTGTATAATGGGCCCTATCTATGATGCTCAAGTATATGATGGGCCCCATATGTAATTCTCCAGTGTATAATGCTCCCATATATTGCTCCAAACATTAAAAAAAATGAAATTCCTCTCCCCGCTGGGCATTGATCTGCTCTGGACTCCTCAGCGTCGCCATCTTCCATTCCAGCTCTCTACACTGTGACTATTCAGGCAGAGGACGCACAGACATGACGTCAACGCACTCTCTGACATTAATGTCACTGTCAGGGAACGCGGAAGACGTCACAGCGGTGGAGCAGGGAGAGGTAAGTACTGCAAGTGCTGGGGCCCTGAGCAAGCAGGGGGGCCCAATCGTGAGCGCCGGCACCGGCACAGGGCCCCTCATAGTACGCCGATATCTCTGACGGCGAGTGGGCCCCCTCACCTGCTCAGGGCCACGGCACTAACCCGGGTGCGCCAGGTGCTGACGCCGGCCCTGTGGGGGGTACAGCCCAGTTAGGGAGGTGCAAAAACTGGCAAATGTTGAGGTGTAGGCTGGACGTTCAGCAGCTGCAAATGGAGGAATTGGAGAAGTCGGAGGAAGAGGAGGACAAAGCGAGCCATTTTGCTGGCAACCTATGTGTCATCAGGTGGTACAAAATCCCTTGAAACCCTGGCATGGTTCATTTTAATGAAGGTGAGATCACCTACATTTTGGGTGGACAGCCGGGTCCTTCTTTCTGTCAGAATTGATCCAGCAGCACTGAAGACTCTTTCTGACAGCACACTACCAGCAGGGCAAGTGAGCTCCTGTAATGCATATTGTGCCAATTCAGGCCAGGTGTCCAGTTTACAGGCCCAGTAGTTAAAGGGGAATGAACTGTGAGGGAGAACATCGATAGGGGAGGAGAGGTAATTTGAAACCATAGTTGCCAATTGCTGTCTCCTGTCTGTTGCAATAGATTCAGTATTACCAGTCGTGTGAGCGTTACTCGAAAAATCAGACCACAACATGGTCATGAAACCCCTGTCTCCAACGCCACTTCGGCTGTGTGCACCATGAACACCTCTTCCATGTTCTGCTTGTGCCTCTAACAAACGATTTACCAGAGTTGCTTGTTTGTTCGCCAATTTTCGCTCTAGGTTCTCCTGTGGCATGATGTTCTGTAATTTGCTTTTATAGCATGGATTGAGGATGCTGGCTAACCAGTAGTCGTCATCCTTCATAACTTTGGCAATGCGGGGGTCCCTTTTTAGGATCCGCCAGACATAATCACACATGTGGGCTAATGTTCCAGGTGTCAATGATGCACTGCCAGTGATGGGTGGAGGAGCGCTTCCTGACAAATCCACATCCCTCCAGTCAAGCACAAACCCTGTACCTGACCTAGGCAAGCTAACATTTTCTCTTGCCCCCTCAGAAGCATCCTCCTACCCAAAATAATCATCCCCCTCATCATCCTCCTCTTCCTCTTCTTCCTCCACCTTGTCCACGACAGTTCCCTGAGCAGACAACGGCTGACTGTAATGAAGGCTTCCCTCCTCCTCCTCTTCCTCCTACGCTGCAGACGCCTGATCCTTATTGTGCGTCAAAGTTTGTATGAGCAGACGCATAAGTGGGATGCTCATGCTTATGATGGTGTCGTCTGCGCTTACCAGCTGTGTGCATTCCTCAAAAAACTGAAGGACTTTACAGAGGTCTTTCAGCTTTGACCACTGCACACCCGACAACTCGATGTCTGCCCTCAAACTGCCTGCCAGTGTATCCTCCCACAAATGCATTACAGCCTGCCTCTGTTCGCACAGCCTCTCAACCACGTGCATGGTGGAGTTCCACCTTGTTGCAACGTCTTTGATTAGGCGGTGCTTGGGGAGGTGGAGCGATCGCTGTAGCCTCTGCATACGACTGGAGTCTACGGGCGAGCGACGGATGTGCGAGCACAGTCTTCGCACCTTATGTAGCAGGGCTGGTAACTCCGGATAATTATTTATGAAGCACTGCACCACCAGGTTCAAGGTGTGAGCCAGGCAAGGTTTGTGTCTGAGTTTTGCCAGGGCTATGGCCGCCATAAAATTACGTCTGTTATCACTGACTACCTTGCATGGCTCAAGATGTAGACTGCCTAGCCATGACTCAGTTTCTCACTGCAAGTAGTCGGCCAGTACCTCCGCTGTGTGTCTGTTGTCGCCCAAAGACATCATCTTTAAAACAGCCTGCTGACGCTTTCCACTAGCTGTTCAAAAGTGAGACACCTCATGTGCAATACTGGCAGCTGCGAATGGAGTGCTCTTGCGACTGCGCTCTGTCGACGAGCTTTTGCTTCTGGAGGAGGAGGAGGGTTGAATGCCTGCAGCCAACTGTTGCCTGTACTGTGGGCTAGGCAGCACTGTCCCACTGCCACTGTCCCCTGTGGACCCTGCATCCACCACATTAACCCAGTGCGCAGTGATGGACACGTAACGGCCCTGGCCATGCCTACTGGCCCATGCATCTGTTGTGAGGTGCACCTTTCCACTCACAGATTGTTTGAGTGCATGGACAATGCGGTCTTTAACATGCAGTTGGAGGGCAGGGATGGCTTTTCTAGAAAAGAAGTGCCGACTGGGTAGGTCATAGCGTGGGACAGCGTAGGCCATGTGCTCTCCGAATGCTGGGCTTTCAACCAAACGGAAGGGCATCATCTCGAATGAGATCAGTTTGGCAATGTAAGCGTTCAAAGACAGTGTACACGGATGAGAGGATGAGTACTTTTTTGTCCTATTCAGAGTGTCTGCTAGGGTGAGCTGGACTTGAGAGCTGCATATGGGGGAACTAGCGGGGGACATGGCGGACAGAGAGGGGGGTTGGTGATGTTGAATGTGTCTGATCCTGCAGGAATATGGTGTGCAAATATAACATCTCCTGGCCAAGGTAGGACACAAGAGTATTCAGACAGGACAGCACAAGATTGCAACTGCTGCTTTCTGTGAGGTAAAATCTTTCTCTGCCTGTTTTAAAACATTTTTCCTTACAAAAAGCAGCATCTGCTATTCCATACGTTCGGCTCACCGTGTCTCAGGGACCCTCTAATCCCAGGTTTGGATGGGTACCCGGACTACGGGCGTCAGTGCAGCTGGCATTGTCACTAGGGAAGTGTGGACGTGGCACAACCAGGATTCCCAAGAACAGGGCAGCAAGGATTTTTAGCAGGTTACCACGGTGTGCTTAGGAGCTAGAGAACATTTCACTAGGTGAGGAGAGCAAAGCCCGGACCTGGGAAAGGTGTGTAACATCATGCTGTTCTGTCTGTATACTCTCTTTTGCATCCTCCAATGACCAGGAGACCACTGCAAGGTCAGACATTGCCATTACACATAGCATTGGCAGATCTATACAGTTATCTGAGCACAGAAACCATTTTTAACTCATCCAATAGTGGAATTTTTTTTGACACCAAAATCTATTGATTAAAATGTACCTTGTTCATGGGACAACCCATTTAATTCTGTATGCAGTTTATACTGTGAAATCTATTGACTGATCCACTATAAGGTATAAATAGTAGGCAGTGTGCTCTCTTTAGAGGTGGCTACTGATGTTAGAAAGCAAAACTATGAAGGTCAAAAAGAAATATTGGAAATTAATCAGTGCATATATCTCTTCTTTTGCACATTAATAAAAATAGATCTCTGTTCAAGGTTTGACCTTCACTTATTGGAACAATTAAAAAAAATAACATGGACATTAAAAAATTAATAATAATAAATATATTTGTATGCATGAATTGTCTATCACATTGCCAGTGCGTCTGCAGCAGTAAAACAACATATGAGCAGGTTTTTCCTTTAGAACAGCAGCCCCTTGTATGTATTACTTCAGTATCTCGGCAGCCATTGGATAATACAGTTTCTGCATTTATCCCATAAAAATAAATCAAGTAATAGGATAAGTGTCTGCGCTCCTAACGTTGCATGTTATCGCTTCAATGAACTATGCGGAGATCTATAGTTCTGTGTAGCCCTGGTATGTAAGGCACACAATACCAGGAGGATGAGTGGAGAGGTAACGGTTAAGGGTTCTACATGAGGCATACCCACTTCAGACACACCCAGCAGGGGTGTAGAGGGGAGTGGCCTTTTTAGCACAAGAGAGTCTGAAGTTCTCCTGAGAGAGTGGAGGGAGTCAGGACTAGTGCCTGTTGGGGAACCAAGATTCCTGTCGATACAAAGAGACAGTACAGTAGTGGAGGCTAGTACGGATAACCAAATATTATCCTAGCCTAGTCAGTGCTGATATTGAGAGAGTGAGCAGGTCGAAGGGCGCAGAGGAAAAGGGTTCTAAGAGTTGCCTTAAGGATTGGATTATCCTGCACATTGCTCACCGGTCATGGCGACCGAAGTGTCACTATAGCTTTAGGCATAGTGATAGAAAAACCAGAGTCTTACTGGACCTTAGGTCGCAGCAAGCAGTCCTTGGAGTGTCAGTACGTAACAGGGGTCCGGTGGAATAGGGACTTTGAGCCTGATCAGCAAAAACAAGAACCTAGTTCCATCACCAGAAGGCTCCGACCACAAAACTGACCGGGCAGTACAGCTTTGGAGAAGCTGGAGAAATCAGAGTGAACTTAGCTCTATGCAGGTTGGACTCATCATATTGGAAAGTAAAGGAGGCCCCTAAACTGCTCTGCCGTTACCTCAAAACTCATCCTCCATCTACCTCATCAGCTTCCCGGGACCTGCCTGAACAACTTGAAGTAAAAGGTATGGAAAGAAGCTTTGATGTGTGAGACTGTTTCATTTAATTGTATTCCTGCACAACATCGTCATCATCATAGCCCTGAGGAAGAGTCCCACCTGTAGGGGACCCGACATCTAGCTGCCACACCATCCCCTCAGAGATCTACAGCAGCGCTGGTCTTAGTGATCAGAGAACTACAGGTGGCGTCACGAACTGTATATATACCTATCCCCTGTAAATATACCCCCCAACATACGCCTGACCGCCAGGGCCACAGACCGAGCCAGCACTACCTGTGACAACCCCATAGACTTCCATGGGCTCGGCTCTGAGTACCCCATTGCTCTGGTAACCCACAATTGTGGTGCGTGGTCACAACATAAAACTTGGCGTCACGAACAGGATCCGAAACTTGCAGCATTGCGAGCCCTGTGTGCCTGTGGAGTGTTTTGGTGAAAAAGACTGTTGCTGTGGTTTGGCGCCAAATACCGCCATATTTGTCGCCATATTCGCGCCCTAAGGCGCTGGAGAAGAAGGTGGGCGTACCTGAAAGAGCGCGCAAAGTCTTGGGCACGCCCCCGGCTCTGACTCAGCGGCAGGTCCTGCGACAGGAAGTGGACGCTCTGACATCAGAGCGCCTGCGACGAAGGTCCTGTTCCCACTGCTGTGCCTGTGAAGTAGCAGCTCCTGAAACCGGTAGGCTCCGGTTAACCAAGGGGGCGCTAAGATGTCACAACAACCGGCCGACAGTGCGGCCCCAGCCGGAGGCCCCGACCCCGCACTGCGTGGCATTGTAGCGCCAGATGGGGGCGCAGGCCCCGCACCCAGTCCGGTAGTCCCGATCATGCCACTAACGCTCCCATATATGCCTGGGGCGAAATGGCTTCCCCAGTACAGCGGTGAGCCAGGCACTTTAGCAGGCTTCAAGCGGAAGTTATGCAGCATCCTAGAAATGTACTCCATGCCTGAGAGACAGAAAGCTGCTGTGCTGATAGGGCAGCTAACTGGCGCTGCTGAGAGGGAAGTGGAGACTTGGGATACCGTTGATCAGGAGTCGGTACCTGCGATCCTCCTTAAGCTACATGCCATATTTGAAGACCGCACAGAAACGGATCTCCGGATGGCCTTCTATCACTGTTCACAACAGCCAGGTGACAGCATCAGGGACTACGCTTGCCGACTACGAGGAGCCCTGAGAGCCCTTAAGCAGATTAATAATTTAAATGCTATCGATGAGAACAAGATGCTGAAAGAGCAATTTATACAGGGATTGAGATCCCAAGAGGAACGCAGAACTGTAAACTGGTGGTCCTTAGATCATCCGGATGCTACCTTTGATGCCCTAAAGGACATGGCAATAACAGGGCTGCGACCCCTGGGCAAACCTGAAGTGGCAACCCAACATCATCAGGGTGAAGTCACTCTGGAACCGGCAGTACCCCCTTTTCCCCGCTAGTGGCAGAAACCAAAACGCAGGCGACACCCCCTAGTGAATTGGACTGTCTGCGCTCAGAGGTGCGCCAGCTGACTAAAAATCTGGCTGCAGTGATGAGTGCCCTGCAGCTGCGGAAAGAGGAAGAAGGGAAGATCTTATTAGCTGATTGCCCAGAAGACGTCCCGTGGATGAACCGGAGAAAAAGGAAGACGTCGCCCCCCGGAGGAGGACAACGCCACCCCCAGGAGCGACCTCTGATCAACACCCTCCTCGTCGGGAGATCACCTGTTACCGATGCAACCGGAAAGGTCATATGTCTCCACAGTGTCCTTTAAACGGGCAGAACCTGGGTCCGAGGGCCAACACCCAGGAGGAGACCCGTCAGGCCCCCTAGACTGGAACCGCAGGTATGTGGGTGGACGACCCTACCTGTCTATCATTCTAGATGGTATTGTTGTTCCGGCATTGTTAGACACTGGGTCTCAGGTGACCCTAATACCTGATGCCCTATATACTAAGTTCTGGTCAATGGACAGTCTTAAACCCCCGAGCCCTGACTTTACCATGTATGCTTCTAATGGTCTTCCTGTAGAAGTACTTGGGACAAAATGTGTAGATGTGAAAGTGGGCAGAGAGGAGTTGAAAGACCAGGGGCTTCTGGTAGTAAAGACTGTAAATGAGGAGAACGGTTTAAATATAATTTTGGGTACTAACATTATCAGTAATTGTTTGGGAGAAGTTGTGTTCTTACTCCAACAGCTCGCTGAGATTGCCCGACCAAGGCAGAAAGGAGTAATCCAAAGAGAGATCCGGGCCCTGGTGTGTCAGCAGCAAGCGAAGCTTACAGACGGCGAAATTGGTAATGTACGGGTCACTGACTCGAATCCCATTGTGATACCCCCAATGAGTGAAATGATAATCTGGTGCAGGGCAGCCATAGGTCTGAGAGGACAGAACTACCAAGCTGTAGTAGAACCCCACCATTCAGAACATAGACCTACACTTATGACTGCTAGGGGAGTAGTGGAAGTGGTGAATGGAAGAGTACCGGTACGGCTTCTCAATTGGGGAGATGATGAGGTAAACTTACCCCGTTATGCAACCATTGCTAAACTACATGCTGTCGACAATAATTCTATTCTCCCGGCTGAGTCCTTAGACTCCTGTCAAATAGCGGAGGACAATGACCCAGCAACTCAGGTGGCGGAATGGTGTCAGCAGCTCCATGTTGGGACGGACACCACTCCCGCTCACCAGAAGCAAGGGGTATTACGGGTGGTGCAAGAGTATGCCCAAGTATTTAGCAAGAATCCACTTGATTTTGGGATAATTAAGGGAGTACAACATCATATCCCTACAGGCAGTCATCCTCCCATCAAAGAGCGGTACAGGCCTATACCCCCAGCCCATTATCAGAAGGCTAAAGAAATGTTGCGAGATATGAAAGAAGCCGGAGTAATCAGGGATAGTTGTAGTCCCTGGGCAGCACCTCTAGTCCTGGTTAGAAAAAAAGATGGTAGCTTGAGAATGTGTGTGGATTACAGGCAGGTGAATCGCATAACACATAAGGACGCATACCCGTTGCCACGTATAGAGGAATCATTAGCTGCTCTGAAAACGGCTAACTACTTTTCTACCCTTGATCTGACTAGTGGTTACTGGCAAGTGGCTGTGGCTGAGGAGGATCGTGAGAAAACGGCTTTCACCACCCCAATGGGGCTCTGTGAGTTCGACAGAATGCCGTTTGGGCTCAGTAGTGCCCCAGGAACATTTCAGAGAGTGATGGAAAACTGTCTGGGACATCTCAATTTTGAAACCGTGCTGCTATACTTAGACGACGTCATCGTGTACTCCAAGACATATGAGGACCATCTGAAGCACCTGGCAGAAGTATTTGAATCTCTGTCCAGGTACGGGATGAAGTTGAAACCCTCAAAATGCCGTCTACTCAAACAGAAGGTACAATACTTGGGGCACATCGTCAGTTCGGAAGGAGTAGCGCCGGACCCAGAGAAAGTCACTGCCATCCAGAAGTGGCCGGAGCCGAAGAACCTCAAGGAAGTGCGACAGTTCCTGGGACTCACGGGTTACTACAGAAGGTTCGTGAAAGATTACACGAAGAAGGCAGCCCCTTTACAGGACCTCCTAGTAGGACAATCCCTAAAGAGCAGAAACCCTCCCTTTAATTGGGGTAAGGAACAGGCTGAAGCATTCCAAAAGATGAAAGAGATCCTTACGGGTGATGAGATCTTAACCTATCCTGATTACAGCCAACCGTTCCTGCTGTACACCGACGCCAGTAATGAAGGTTTGGGAGCAGTTCTCAGTCAGAAGCAGAATGGCCAAGAAAAAGTCATCGCATATGCCAGCAGAAAACTCAGGCCAACTGAGAGGAATCCGGAAAATTATAGCAGCTTCAAGCTGGAGTTTCTGGCGCTGGTCTGGGCCATTACTGAAAGATTTAAGCATTATCTGGCCTCCAACCAGTTCACTGCGTTTACAGACAACAACCCCTTAACGCACCTGGAAACCGCCAAGCTGGGCGCCATGGAGCAGCGTTGGATGGCTCGGTTGTCCAATTACCAGTTTACTATCAAGTACCGGGCAGGCTGAAAGAATGCTAATGCCGACGCATTGTCCCGAATGCCGCATGACTCTGACACGGAAGAAGAATCGGACGACCTGGAAGAAATTGAGCTACCTGCGTTCCATCGAAATGGGGCAGTCCACGAGCATCGAGTCTACAGAAAGCAGTATGGTGCAACGTTAAATCCTTTACCCCATCACAGCTGGAAAGAGACTCAGGACAGCGATCCAGTGGTCAGCCGTATCAAGGAGTTGTTAAGACAGGAAGGTTCCTCTTTGGAAAAGGATGCACCTATGTCAGCAAAGCTCCTGTGGAACGAGAGAAGCCGGTTGTTCCTATACCGTGAGAAGTTGTGCAGGAGATACGTCAACCCCAGGACCCACGAGATGGTCTGGCAGATAGTGGTCCCCAAGGCAGATGTCCAAATGGTGTTGGAAGCATACCATGATCAAGCAGGACACTTTGGCTGGAGAAAGCTGGAGACCCTGTTGAGGTGCCGGTTCTACTGGGTAGGGATGCGCAGCTCCATCGAGAGGTGGTGTCGGAACTGTGGACCCTGTGGTCTCAGAAGAAAGGACTACGGTAGTCAGAAGGCACCCCTGCAACCTATCCGGACGACTCGCCCCCTGGAGATTGTGGCCCTGGACCACGTCAAACTGTCACCAAGTAGATCTGGATACTCATACGCCTTGACCATGGTGGACCATTACTCTAGATTTCTGGTGGTTGTTCCAGTTAAGGATCAGACAGCAGTGACGGCAGCAAAAACCTTTCAAGCAAGCTTCTGTAGACCGCATGGGTATCCGGAGCAAGTATTAACCGATCAAGGACCTGCTTTCGAAGCTGATTTATTCAAGGAATTCTGTCACATGTATGGGTGCAAGAAAATTAGAACAACACCATACCACCCTCAAACCAACGGTCTTTGCGAGAAAATGAACCACATTGTCCTTGATTTGTTGAAATCCATACCGTTGGAAGACAGAAATCGATGGCCGGACTTACTACCTGATTTGGTTGACTTGTATAACCATATACCTGTAAGTTCCACTAACTGCACTCCAGCCTATCTTATGAGAGCAAGGCCCGGAAGACTACCAATGGATTTAGAACTTGGAGTGGTAGAACCGGAGGCAGACGACGCCGTTGAAAACTGGGACATCAATCGGCAAGAGCAGTACAGACGAGTGCAAGTCTGTGTAGAAGAAAGTCTCAACAAGGCACGGGAGAAACAGGAAGATATTTACAACAGGAATGCTCCTGCCAAGCCTTTGATGCCTGGAGAAGTGGTATTGAAAAGGAAAAGGAAAATGCACAAATTGGATAACCAGTGGGAACAAGAACCCTACGTTGTACAAGATTCTAAATATGACAACAGAAAAGTTTGTATCATCAGTAAGGACGGAGGAAGAACAATATCCACTGTGTCCAGAGACCATTTGAAATTGTGCCCGGAACCCTTAAAGTTTCGTGAAGAGAACTCTGTCATCAATCAAGAAGAAAGAAAAGAAGAGGTCATACACACGGATCTGGGAGATTTCCCTGCAGATTGGCCGAGACTGGGAGATGCGGTAATAATTCCGGTGTTGCAGTTTTATCAGCCACAAGAGGAAGTTCTACCTCCAGTTATGCCCATGGTGCCGGTTGAGCCAGTTCAGGAGTTACCTACTCCAGCAACACCTCAGTCTACAGAATCTCAGGAAGGACCAACAGAAGCAGCGCCCCATGCTATGGGATCCCCTGGTGAAGCTGACTCACACCGCCCAGCCATCAGTACGCTTGCCAGATCCATAGAAAGATTGAGACAGTTCTATAGTTTGCCGTTACGCAGTGCAGATAGATCACGGATTAATATACCTGAAGCTACTCCACGTAGATCAGAGCGAGCCACGAAAGGGAAGATACCCATTCGATATCAACAATAATTTGAGTAAAATAATGTAAATATTAAAGTGAAAAGTATATTTATGTGTCCTTTTATTATGACATGGACTTTGTGGCTGTGGACTATGCCAGCCCAAAAACTGTATCTTGTAAATAGTTGCACTTTGTGCCTTGTCTTGGTTTCACACGAAGCCTTGACTTACCTCTGAACATAAAACCCGTGTGGTGTGGCACTGAGCGAGGTCTGCAGTCAGAAGTCCTGCAGCCCACCCAGGACCCACGTTGAAGGTTTGGTGCGGGTCCTTCACAAGAATACTGTGTATATATTGAATGCCTTGATGCTTTAATACTTTTTGTATTTTCTTACTGTACATAATGCAACGTTTAAGAAATCCTTACCTCCCGGATGGGAAGAGTTAATGTTTATTGTTAATGAAAAACAAAATTTCTTCTTATATTTCACAGCCCGGGAGTGCTGTATTTTACCATGGGGGAATGTGTAGCCCTGGTATGTAAGGCACACAATACCAGGAGGATGAGTGGAGAGGTAACGGTTAAGGGTTCTACATGAGGCATACCCACTTCAGACACACCCAGCAGGGGTGTAGAGGGGAGTGGCCTTTTTAGCACAAGAGAGTCTGAAGTTCTCCTGAGAGAGTGGAGGGAGTCAGGACTAGTGCCTGTTGGGGAACCAAGATTCCTGTCGATACAAAGAGACAGTACAGTAGTGGAGGCTAGTACGGATAACCAAATATTATCCTAGCCTAGTCAGTGCTGATATTGAGAGAGTGAGCAGGTCGAAGGGCGCAGAGGAAAAGGGTTCTAAGAGTTGCCTTAAGGATTGGATTATCCTGCACATTGCTCACCGGTCACTGGCGACCGAAGTGTCACTATAGCTTTAGGCATAGTGATAGAAAAACCAGAGTCTTACTGGACCTTAGGTCGCAGCAAGCAGTCCTTGGAGTGTCAGTACGTAACAGGGGTCCGGTGGAATAGGGACTTTGAGCCTGATCAGCAAAAACAAGAACCTAGTTCCATCACCAGAAGGCTCCGACCACAAAACTGACCGGGCAGTACAGCTTTGGAGAAGCTGGAGAAATCAGAGTGAACTTAGCTCTATGCAGGTTGGACTCATCATATTGGAAAGTAAAGGAGGCCCCTAAACTGCTCTGCCGTTACCTCAAAACTCATCCTCCATCTACCTCATCAGCTTCCCGGGACCTGCCTGAACAACTTGAAGTAAAAGGTATGGAAAGAAGCTTTGATGTGTGAGACTGTTTCATTTAATTGTATTCCTGCACAACATCGTCATCATCATAGCCCTGAGGGAAGAGTCCCACCTGTAGGGGACCCGACATCTAGCTGCCACACCATCCCCTCAGAGATCTACAGCAGCGCTGGTACTAATTACCAGAATACTACAGGTGGCGTCACGAACTGTATATAAACCTATCCCCTGTAAATATACCCCCCAACATACGCCTGACCGCCAGGGCCACAGACCGAGCCAGCACTACCTGTGACAACCCCATAGACTTCCATGGGCTCGGCTCTGAGTACCCCATTGCTCTGGTAACCCACAATTGTGGTGCGTGGTCACAACAGTTCCCCTTCATTTGAGTGTAACATGGCGAGTCAATGACACTGTCCTCATTGGGTGTCGTCTTCTTGCTAGTGCAGAGCAGAGAGCGGATGCCAAAATTGGAAGCTTTCTCTTCTGACAAATCACATCAGAGAAGTGAATAACTACACCTCATACACACGGCTCAGAGACAATAAATGTTACAGCCGTACAATGAGGAGAAATGAGACATCTCATTCCCACGGGACACAAAATACATCTCCGCTTATGACAAGTTGTTAGCATTATGGATAGCATCTGCCTCGGCCTTTATCATGTTCTAAATTTGTTTTCCCCCGATCACTGCGCTGGCCGATATTAGGATTTTGAAATGTGAGTCAGAATCCTCTCTCTCTACATTATCGCCTCGCTGAAGTTGAAGTGTATCAGATATATTATTGCTTATTTTTAATATGCCTTAAAATGGGAAGAGGAGGCAGAGGAGCTGAGCTGAAATTGGATAAAAAAACATGAGCACAGATAAATTAATGCTGTGATTATGCTTATCAGTGAATTAAATCTACATACTATGCCATAAGTTGAAGCAAACTTTGTGGGAGCGAGTCTGCGTGCAATAAGTCGAAAAATGGAGTATTATCTTTGTCGGGGCTCATTATGTATTACAAATCCTGGATGAATCAGGGGTTACTGCTTGTTCCCGGCAGTCGAATATTGCCTTCCTACTACACATTTGCTCTTCGAAATCTCATATTCTTTTAAAGGTTGTATTTTCTAGGTAAACCAGTGAACCATGAAAAATCATTTTACAGCTTATTATATATAGATGTCGTATATATATAAAATGTGAAGCAACTGTATAGCTATATTATATGTTTCATCTTGTGCTGGTTCTGAGTCAGGGTGGACTAAAAGGGATCTATCACCAGGTTTTTGCTATCTCACCTGAGATCAGAATGATATAGGGAAAGAGACCTTGATTCCAGTGATGTATCATTTAGTTTACTTGGTGCTACAGTTATGACACAGAGTTTTCTCTGCTGAAGATGTAGTAGTGCTCAGAAAGTTAACCCTGCCCACACCACTGATTGGCAGATTTCTATGTACTTCGTATATTAACAGTAAGCTGCTAGTCAGTAGTTGGACCAGGAGGCTCATGGGCAGCTAGTGCAGTAGTTTATAATAATCTTCTTCTAATAAAGCACTGGTTGTATTGAAACAACAGCACACAGCCTAATAAGTGATACATCGCTGAATTCAGTATCTCAGCCCCTGCTGCATGTAGTCTTTAGATTACATAGCAAAAAACCTGCCGACATATTTCCTTTAATATGGTACTGCTCATTTTGCTGTAAAAATGCTACAGAGCATTTAATCTGGAAATTGAGCAGATTGTACATATGCATGTGGCAAATTTTGTGGTGGATTTGTCAGAGGCAATTACGTCAATTATGGACAGTGTGAGTCCATTTTAATAGACCAGAGCTGGTTTAACAATTCTGCTGGGTTTTTTTTGGAGACAGCCAACAATCTTGTCTACAGACTCTCCTGTCACCTTGGAGCTTTAAAGATGGCTACCATGAACAGGCTTGGTGCTACAAACTCCAGATTCCGAGGGTAGCCGTGGCCTTCACCCTTGAATCCCTGTACGGGGATATTGATTTACACAGAGGCCGCTGGGCTAGGGCCATGAAGTCAGTTGCTGTTCGGTGGTGCAAGCTGACGGGAAGAATAGTCAGGTAGCTGGGTCAGATCGTAGAGGTACAGGTATGGTAAAAAACCTTCAGGCAGTAGAATCGTCTGTAAACAAGCCAAAGTACAAATCAGGAATATCCTCTAAGACACAAGATCTGTGATACACAGGACAGAGCTAGTTAGGTTATAACTGGCAGTAGAACTGATTCTCAGGGATTTAGATGGTAAGCCGCCTCACCCTGAGCTGACAGCAGCAAAAACACAAACTAATAGAATTTAACCCCAATGTTTCTTGACTGGCCAGAGCCACAATTCCCAGGAGTAAAACATTGCAATTGAATAATCATGCTGTGTCAGCCGATGATGGATGCAGGAATAGAGGGGACAGGTGCCAGCACAGACGTCACTCCACCACTTTCAACTGAAAGGGTTGTTTGGGACTTCACAATGTCCAGCTATGTCTCATGAGTTAACCCAAAAAAGGCTGAATTAATACTCATTCATATACTGATTTAACAGATACCCAAAAAAATAATATGGACCAAAGGCAATTTAATAAAAAATAACAAAGTTTTTATTCATGCAAAATTCATAAAACATGATCAGAACAATACAATATACAGTATAACAAGGGAAAAAGGCAATACCTAGATACCACAAGCAGCAAGAGTTGGCAGACTAAATAATAAATAAATAAATAATAAATACAAGAATGCATACCACTGGAGAATTTCCCCAAAGATGTGAAGTTTATCAGAAAATAAAGTGCACAGTGCATAAATCATTAATGGGTATATATCATGAATATTATAATAAATATAATCACCATAAGACAATCATAAAGAATATATATTCTCAGAAAATTGTATAATACCTAATTGTGGATACTATACAAATGCATGCCACTCTAGTGTATACCAAACAGAAATGATATTCCTCAGATAATGAAATACCAAGTGCATAAATCAGAAGAGGATATATTTCATTAACTATGTAAGGATGAAATCGCCATCAGTCAGATAATTCCAGGCTGGTCAAAGTAAAGTGCACAGTGCATAGTGATAATCACAGACTGGTCAAGACTGGGTATATACCTAAGTGTGGATTTCAGTATAGATGGCAGCATACACTTGTATACCCCACATTAACACATACAGCGGTACATTCAATAACGGTATGCAGATAATTAGAACAGCATATGTAAAAAGTCTGGCACCAATAAACACTTACTGGCTTGTGGGCTGAAGGAGTGCAGCAGTTTAAAAAAAATTACATCCTCTTTAAGTCCAACTTCAAACGGCTGTAATAAATAATTTTAGTGTCCACATAACGGCTTACTTGCACATGATCTAAGTTTGATTCAGCAGAGTCACATGTCGTGGCCATAGTACACATATTAAAATGAATTAAGACATTGTGTGCACTGTTTGTAGTGTTCGCTTTCATAAGAAATGCGAGTACGGGAAACAGCTTCCATATGTTAAAGTCATGCTCTGCACTTAACGGATATGAATGAGGTTTATACATGATAGTTATCCAGTAAAATGGGATTGTGCATTTGTAAAGGGATGCTACGTATTTTACCTCTGTAGTCTCCATTCGCCTGGGGTGTTCTCCTCCCGTGAGGGAGCGTACAGAGCAATTAGAGTCAGAGTCCCAAATCACGTCAAACAGTTCTGCTTTATTTTCCTCCGGACACAGCACATCCAAGACACCATAACCATGTCTTAATCGATACGAGCAATACATTCTTCACAGTTCTGCCTCTTCTTCTCTGCTACACCAGAATGGACCACTAAGTATTGACGGGACGAGGAGCCCGGTGAAAACGGCACTTTGATCTCTTCCCCTGGAGACACTTCAATCCAGCATAAGAAAGACACATCTACTAGGTCGTCTACCCCTCTCTGGTTATCCTGCCCGGATACTTCTGATGGCCCACTCGCTTCTACGCTCATGCACGACCACTACTGCTGAGCATTTCCACAGTGGTTATTCCACTGGACTACTGCTACGTAAACCCACTCTCTTTGGGCTCACTGTTCCCATGGTGAATCCTTCACCAGCTTCTTCAGGGGTTTCTGGTCCCCTCTTCTTCGTACTTTATGCTCAGGGCCCAGGAACGTGGACGCCTCACACTAGCAAGGTCTACTTCCATGTGCTCCCTCTCATCGTCTTGTTCTGATGCCAGCAGTTGCAGCTGCCAGGCGATCATGTGTGTCCACTACTAAATGGAATGAATAATCACTGCTCTCCACTCCCATGGGAGTGGAGAGCAGTGAATATTTATTCCCTTAAGTAGCGGCACACGTGATCGCCCGGCCGCTGCAGGAAGCCAGCGTCTGCAACTACTGTGCATGCTATTAAAGATAAATGAATATTCACTGCGAGGGCAGTGGGCATAGGAGTTAGCAGCACCAGTCGGCTTCTGCCTCCTGTTACCTGCTGCTCCGCCGCTGCTGCTCCCCCACCATCATGTAGGACCCTGACTCGAGTATAAGCCAAGGGGGGCTTTTTCAGCATTAAAAATGTGCTGAACAATTGGGTTTATACTTGAGTATATATGGTAAGTCTTTGTTTTTGGGTGCTCATTGTTCGAGCCAAGCAATTCCTAAGACTCGCATGCTCGTTTCAAGTAACAAGTATAATGGGAGTCAATGGGATATCCAAGTTTTTCTCCAGCAGACCCTAGAAAGAGGTCTGGGTGACAATGAAAATGATCAAATGGATGGGAAAAGTGCTGAATAAAAGCAGAACAGCATGGGGAAGACCTCTGGAAGCATCTCTGACTCCCATTTCGCTGCTGAGAACAATGGTGTCACACTTTTACAACACTTTAAGAACTGACCATAAACATTTCAAACCACCGAGAAATTGGATTTTACATGAAAAAAGAATGTAATAAACAGTTTTTCATGTATAATGACTTTTATATAAGGCAAAATGTAAAAAGGATTTTAAAAAATATAGTTCAATAATAATTAAACGAAAATTGATTTTTAATGAAAAATAGGAAATTTCAGTGAAATTTATGTAGGAAGTAAGAACTACCAAAAATAAAGGACTCAGGTACACCCTGTATCAGACATAAAGGAGGGCCTCATACACGTTCTGTTCAAATTGTCATATATTGGTACTCATAGACTCATCCAGGATTTGCACTTTTGAAGGTTAAATACAAAAGAAATGTTCTTAAGACCACAGAATAGTCTGTGGGTGAGCAATATAATACCGATAAGGGTAGGTGCACATGTTGAGAAAAATTTCTGAATATCTTGCATTTTTGCCTCGTTTTTGATTGATTTGAGTGAAGTGAATGGTGAAAAACTCAGGGCAAAAATGCAAAGATCATTGACATGCTGCAGATTATTTTCTGCACCAAATCTGCAAGTCAAAACTACTCAAAGTGTGCATGACACATCCAGTTTCACATTCCCTTTGCTGGTATCAGGTTTTGCTTCAGGTTTTATCACAAATCCGCTCAGAAAAAAACGCGACAAAAACGCACCATATGCGCAATGTGTGCACACAAGAAACACAAAGGGGCTAATAAATAACGAAAGAGTGTATGACCATTTAAAATTTAAATTTTATTCAAGACTGATTTATTCAAGAAAAATGTAAGAGTAACATATATAAAGGCTGCTGAATAAGCCTGCAGGGAGATGATTTCCAATACAAGCCACAATAAATATCCTGTAGCCTCTATAATGTTTCTCTACTCATATTTTGTATGTTTTATTGTCTTGAATAAAATTTAATTTTTAAACGCGCAGACACTCATTGGTTATTTATTAACCCCCTTTGTGTTTCTTATATATAGCTTGTGAGTTATTTTGCTTTAAGTATACTTTCATACATGGGTTCTTATTTTAGTGATATCAACATGTGCACACAGCTTACATTTTTAAACAATTTTTTTGAGGCTTTTATAGCAACGAAATGTACCAAAGACGATGTAATACCTTATGGATGAGCAATATGATACCGATAAATTTGGAACAAGTTTTTGAGGGTTATATACCAACAAAATGTATTTCAGATCATGGTATAGTCTATAGGTAAGCATTATAATACCAATAATTTTTTGTAGACTTATATAACACTGAAATCTATTCAATAGAGATAAGCGACTTTGACTCCGGGAGGGTCGAGTCGGGTTTCGGACCATCCGACTTTACCAAAAGTCGAGTCGAACGAAATCGGTCGACTAACTGCCGGCTGTCATGTGTGCATTGCCACGAAGATCGTCGCGGTTGCACATTTTGACTTCTCACAGCTGAGCTGCTGTTTCTTTGTGTTTGGCAGCTAGGGAGTTAATTCTGTCTGTGCTCGGTGCTGGGACTGGGTGCAGTTTCTCCCGGCTGCAATTGATTATTTGTTGATTGGTTTCCTTTAAATTCCTGGCTGTCTGCTTGGGGAGTTGCCAGTGAAACCTTCATGCAGACCACAGATAGGAATGAATCTGTATAGACTTTAGTTGTGAGCTCCTTAGTTGTTCTAAGCTCAACTTGGTTAGAGTTTATTTCCCAGACCATTTATGTTCCTTTGGTGTTTGAGTGTGTATGCAAGCGTGTGTTATCCTGTCTGTCTTATATGTCTAATCTGTGTATTTAGCTGAGATCAGCCCATATCCCTTTGGTGGTAGTCAGGATCCTTCTTAGGACTGATTACAGGGTTCAGTGTCTGATAGGAGACAGGGTTAGGTTGGAGACTTGGACCTCTGAACCATTATCAGTACCTCCAAGGTGAGGGATTAGTTAGGACCCCAGTTTAGGGTCAGGTTAGATCCTGGTCCACCTCTTTCCTGTTTCAGCTCATCAAGTCCTCAAGATTAACCCTGAGTTCAGCAGATATCGTGTCAGGTAAACTATTCTAACTTTTCATGCTGATGTTTTCTATACTAGTTGTTGTATGAGTGTTGTTCCTGTATTAATAGTTTTACGACATTTTATACATAAATTTAAAACGTGACATTTTTACTGGCCAAAAAAAAATTACTCCAGTTACCAAAAAATCCATAGCCCAGCTGGGGCCCGGGATTTCAGGGATTATCCCTGGAGCGACGGGCATTAAGTCCAAAGTTTTGTCTCCCCTGGAGCAAACCCCGAGTTGAACCTAAA
>JARQOD010000004.1:481948777-481970617 GCA_033576555.1 Oophaga sylvatica
AGAGATCTTGATTTCTCGGACTTAAACTCTGTTAGTTCTGGGGACGATGATGGTATAAACGCTGCAATTTTTCAAGTTTCCTCAGCGGTGTCCCAGCTGAGTTGTAAAAGAAACAATTCTCATTGCTTCCTTTCCATCAAACTCTGGGTTGACTCAGTCTGGGTGTCTAGCTCTGCTATGATCGACTCAGGAGCAAGTGGAAATTTTATGGATATCTCCTTTGCTCTGAAACAGGGGATACGTTCAGTGAAGAAGGCTACTCCAGTACAGATGGAGACTGTGGATGGCTCTCTACTGACTTCTGGACCAGTGGATCAAGAAACAGAGCCTTTGAGGGTCCTTATGGGTAAAGATCATCAGGAGAAAATGTCTTTTATGCTTATCTCTTCTCCCCACTTTCCCATTATTCTAGGGCTACCATGGCTGCAGGCGCAGAATCCTACGATTAACTGGGAGACCAAGGAATTACACTTTCCGGAGAAACAGATGAGTCAAGGAGTTTCAGCTTGCTCTGTTCCTAAAGGAACCATGTCAGTCCCTGAACTACCAGCTGTATACCAGGACTATGTAGATTTATGTGACAAGAAGAACGCTGATCAGCTTCCTCCTCACCGTCCATATGATTGTCCAATTTAATTATTGCCTGGAGCCGAGATACCTTTTGGTAAGATCTACCCCCTAGCGGGGCCCGAGCTAAAACCTTTGAAGGATTATATAGACGAAAATTTAGCCAAGGGCTTTATACGCCCCTCTTCATCTCCCGCAGGTGCACCCATCTTCTTTGTGAAGAAGAAAGATGGATCTCTGAGACCCTGCATAGACTATAGGGAACTCAATAAGGTTACTATTAGAAACCGTTATCCATTGCCTTTAATCCCTGAGTTGTTGGAGAGAGTGCGGCATGCCAAAATTTTCTCTAAACTGGATCTCCGTGGGGCCTATAACTTGGTCCGTATTAGACCTGGGGATGAATGGAAGACTGCTTTCAGGTCACGCTATGGACACTTTGAATATCTAGTTATGCCTTTTGGTCTGAGTACCGCCCCAGCCACTTTCCAACACTTCGTGAATGATATCTTCAGGGATCTCCTAGATACATTTGTGGTGATTTATCTGGATGATATTCTAATTTTTTCTAACTCCACAGAGGAACATCATGGACATGTGAGAATGGTCTTAGAACGCCTAAGACAAAACCATCTCTACATCAAACTTGAAAAGTGTGAATTCCATAGGACCGAAATTCAATTTCTGGGTATGTACTATCTACGCAAGGGATTAGTATGGATGGAAGCAAGACCCAAGCCATCAAGGACTGGCCAATTCCTAGAAATGTGAAGGAGGTGCAGCGTTTCATCGGGTTTGCCAACTTCTATAGACGTTTCATTAAGAATTTTTCTGAGGTAGTGTCACCTATCACCCAACTTACCCGGAAACAGTCTAGGTTCTCCTGGACCCCGCAAGCTCAGGAAGCATTTTCCTGTTTAAAAGATAAATTTACCACCGCACCTATCTTAGTACATCCCAACCCCGAGCTTGCCTTCATAATAGAGGTGGATGCTTCAGACTGTGCCGTTGGAGCTATACTCTCTCAGAGAACAGGTGAGAAGAATGTCTTGCATCCCTGTGCCTTCTTTTCCCAGCAGTTGTCTTCGGCTGAGAGGAACTACGATGTGGGCAATAGAGAATTGTTGGCCATTATTGCCGCCTTCAAGGAATGGAGACACCTTCTTCAGGGAGCTGCACAGCAAATAGTCGTCCTGACAGACCATTGTAACCTTGAATTTATCAGGTCGGCTAAGTGCCTGACTCCTCGCCAGGCTCGCTGGAATCTTTTCCTAAACCAATTTAATTTTGTCATTTCTTATAGACCAGGATCACGCAATGGAAAGGCTGATGCACTCTCTAGGATTCATTCAGCAGAGACATGTCCACTTACTCCTCTTAAGACTATTCTTCCTGACTCTAGATTCCTGGGAGTGATTCATAATCAAGACCTACTTAAGGACATCAAGGAAGCATACCATGCGGATTCTTTGTTGGCTCAACCCCCAAGGGACGTAAGTCTTGTCTTTAAGAATGGTGTGTGGATTCAGGGACAACGTCTGTATATACCTGAAACAGTCAGATTGAGAGTATTGCAACTCATCCACGATTCCAAGATAGCCGGGCATAGAGGAATTCTAAAGACACAAGAATTTCTTTCTCGTTTCTTTTGGTGGCCCACTTACAGGAAAGATGTTTTAAACTATGTCACTTCATGTGAAGTCTGTGCAAGATGCAAAACACCTCGCTCCTCACCAACTGGTCTGTTGCAACCTCTTCCCACCCCGTCCCGCCCGTGGGGATCCATTTCTATGGACTTCATTGTGGCGTTACCAACCTCTCAAGGGAAGAACACCATTCTAGTGGTGGTTGACCGTCTAACAAAGGCAGCTCATTTTATCCCTTGTGTCGGCTTACCCACTGCAAAACAGACATCAGACTTGATGATTAAGAATGTGTTTCGCTTACATGGAGTACCGGATGAGGTCATTTCGGATCGAGGGGTGCAATTCACTTCAAGGTTTTGGCAAAATTTCTGTGCAGCATTGGACATTAAAGTAAACCTTTCTTCTGCTTTTCATCCCCAGACTAATGGACAGACAGAACGAACCAATCAGACCCTGGAGCAGTATCTCCGCTGTTTTATCTGCCACCTACAGGATGATTGGGTGGATCTACTTCCACTGGCTGAGTTCTCTTATAACAACTCTCAGAGCGCCTCCACTAAGCAGTCTCCTTTTTACTCCAATCTAGGTTATCATCCTAACATTCTTCCTCGATTTCCCATAGATACGCCCTTGCCGGCAGTGGCTGAAAGAATCACTTCTTTACAAAAGAATATGGATCTTCTAAAGGAAAATCTAGAATTGGCTCAGGAAAGGTACAAGAAAGCAGCAGATAAATTTCGTAAACCTGCACCAGCTTTCAAGGTAGGAGATTTGGTCTGGCTGTCAACCAGAAATCTTAAATTAAAGATTCCATCGTCTAAATTGGGACATAAGTACATTGGACCTTATAAGATCAGTAAGATTATAAGTGCTGTTGCTTGTCGTCTTCAACTGCCCAGAACTATGAGAATCCACCCTGTCTTTCATGTATCCCTACTAAAGGCTGCAACACCCAATACGTTTCCTGGACGTTCTTCTCCTTGCCCTGACCCAGTGCTGGTCGATGGTCAGGAAGAATTTATGGTGGAAAGGATTCTAGATTCCAGGTTGTACAGAAATCAGTTGCAATATTTGATTAAATGGCAGGGCTACCCAGTGGAGGACAACTCATGGGAACCAGTCAATAATGTAAATGCTCCTCGCCTGCTCCGCCAGTTTCATCAGAGGTACCCTGAAAAGCCTGGTCTGAGGTCATCCGCAGGTTGTCCCTAAGGGGGGAGTAATGTAAGGTTCTTTGTCTCTGTTGACATGTTCCTTGAAACTCAGTTTTCCGTCGGCCATTTTGCTTTCTGTCTTTCTGCAGCTCTTGCCCTCAGTTAATATGGAGTTTCAGTTTTCATGTTCCCGCCCTGATTCTTCCCTCTTGCTTCTTAAGCAGCCTCAGCTGAACAATCAGTGCTCCTGAATCAAGCCTCAGTCAGTCTGTGACCTGACTCCTGGAAGCCTTGGACTTGTACTCCAGCTATTCCCTACTGAGGAACCTTGGAACACTTTTGGACTCTGGAAACCTGCTGTTTGGTGAATCCATGTTTGCAGAGGAATTACGGTACAGAGAAGAGATCCTGAACCTGCTTTGGAGATTTATTGTAGTGCTTGAAGTTACTCTGGCCTGCTGTGTCTCCTGTCGCTATTCCTGCAAACTGTGTGAACTTTTCAGCATGCTTGTATGAAGTAATACAAGTCATTTCATTTCAACCTATGTCTCCTGTGTTTTCCTCGCACCCAAGCACAAGACGCTATAGGAACTGTACACTATACATGACAATTGTATTCTATAGGGGGCTACATTATATTCTATGGGGGGCTAGATTATATTGTATGGGGGCTTCATTATACTTTATGGGGGCTACATTTTTATTCTATGGGAGCTGCATTATAATATATGAGGAGGGCTACATTGTATTCTATAGAGGGGTTACATTATACTACATAAGGGGGCTGCATTATATTCTATGAAGAGGCTGCAGTATATTCTATGGGGGGCTACATTATACTATATGAGGGGGGCTGCATTATATTCTATGGGGGTTACATTATATTCTGTGGAGTGGGTGCATTACACTCTGTGAGGTGGTTGCATTATACTCTGTGGGGTGGCTGCATTATGCTCTTTGGGGTGACTGCATTATACTATATGTGGCTGCATTATACTGTATCGGGAACTATGGGGAATACACTATACTATATGAAGAACTATGGGGTGCATTATACTATGGGAAGTGAATTGTACTACATGGATGACTATGACAGTGCATTATACTAAATGGAGCACTATGAGGAGTGTATTATACTATATGGAGGACTGAGTAGTGTATTATACTATATGAAGGGCTGAGTGTATTTTAATATATGGAGTGCTATGAGGAGTGTATTATACTATATAGCGAACTATGGGATGTGTATAATAATATATAGAGGACTGAGGAGTGTATTTTAATATATGGAGGACTATGGGGTGTGAATTTTACAATATGGAGGACTGTGGTGCACATTAAAATATATGGAGGACTATGGGATGTATTATACTAAACATGCAAAATGCTGCATATTCATCGAGTGATTGGATTGTTTATGTCGGAACAAAAATCATTGTTCTAAGCAGCACATTGCCCTGTTAAAACTGCAGATATGCTACTGATAACATGATACTGTATGGGGATCTATTAGTGTTCTATTAGTGATTGTTCTGTCCCCATCCGGTGGAAAGAGGCCAGGAAACAAATGTCGAACGACTTCAATATTGTCGATCACATTCATTTAGCGGCCTGAACTCAGCGCATGTAAATACAACCGAAATGTTTCTGTGTGATGTGCAATATGTTAGCATTTGGGGCCGCATTTTAAACTTTGCCTAGTGCCCCACTTTGCCTAAAACCGGCCCTGATCTTGGATGTACTAGGTTAAAAACAGATAAAGTTTCCTCAAACAATGTCCACATGTGGCTGGTCACGTTGAGGACATTATGGGACTGGATTTAGGGTGTTCCCAGGAGGAACTGGAGGTAAGACGTAACATCTATTTTACCAATATCAATGTTGGTAAGTATCTGTGCATTGTATATATTGATATTATGTATAGTTTCAATTTGTCCATGAGACATAATTTTACATTTTTTGGTACAAATGCAAAATCTGTAACAGTACAATATGATTTTATTGGTTATGTAATGTGAAGGGTAATTGGAGAAAACAGCAGCTGGCCAGACAATTATGTGACCACTGCAGGGAAATGTAGTAATATTTGCAACCATTCAGATGAATAGCTATCTATGTAATGGATGTGGATGTTTGAGTCCACTATATCAGGAGCCGCTCACACAGACTCCCTTTCCATTCTGGTTCACAGAGTGACTCCACACTTGTAGGTTGCTCAAACACAAAGAAAGGAATCAGAACTAGTGTTGAGCGATACTGCTCGATATCTAAAAATATCGGATCGGAATGGTATCGCCGATATCACTAAATATCGTCGATATCCGATTCCGATACCGGAAGTCCCATGTAAGTCTATGGGAACAAAATATCGCAACTAAAAAAACACTTTCTTTCGTTGTAAACACAAAATATACACACATAGAATACATATATATATATATATACATGTCATTGTGACATATATATATACATATATTTATAGTTTATACACTTCTACATAGTAAAATAGACTCTGATTCAATTGCCGGGTAAAGCCGTGACATACCCCATAGAAGTCGACGGGCTCGGTGCCGAGTACCCCCAAAACCTCTGGCTCTGTGCGACTCAACTTGGGCGTCACGAACAGGATTCTGTAGCTCGCTATAAGCGAGTCCTGTGTGCCTGAATTGAACTGGTTTTGTGCTTGAGAATTGCTAAAATCATCAGAGAATGTATTTGCCATTTTTCAGCCATATCTGCGTCACGACGAGGCACTGGTGAAGAAGAAGGGCGTGCTCTTCGTGGGTGTACACTCACTCAGTGGCGCGAAAACGATGGCCGACCACTCTAAATGGTACTGCAATGTAAGATCGTGCCCCACAGCTCTTGAGTTCCGCCTCCTATCCTCCTCAGTGTGCGGAAACTAACACGAAGGTCCCGCCTCACTACAAAAGAGGGGCCCTCTCCAGATGCTAATGACACATGTGACTTGGCAGAGATGGCTAATGGACACGAGCAGAAGTGTGAAGGGATGGAGCAGTCAGAGCTCTCCCCCCACGGAAGCGACCCGATCGCCACGGAACCACCGTTGGGCACCCGGCCTGGAAACCCTCCTACGCTGCAAGAAGCGGAGGATACCCTAAGAGGCCTGGCCCGGCACCGGGAGGAGGTCGCCAGGATGGAAGCCAGCTGGCGTGCCCTAAAACTAAACTTGGAGCGGCGCCAATCCCTCTTACCTGAAGTGTCTGTACCGGAAGGTGAGGCACCCGTTCTAGTAGAGGAGTCCGTGCGGGCATCCCAGCCCTTGCAATGTGATCCGGTTGACGTTGTCGCAGTGGAGACACCCGTTCCTGCAAAAAACGCTGCACCGGCAGCACCCCAGATCCCGCTGTCTGCCCCCATCGCTGAGACAGAAGAAGCGACACCCGTCCTCATGGAGGAGGCCGCGAAGGCACCAGAGGTCTACCTGTCTGTACCGGAGCCCCGACTGTCATCTGTTCCAGAGCCGGCTGCTTCCTCCTCAGGTGAGCGCCGCCAGGACTGTCGGGCGCCAGGAGAGCTGCCGCAAACTGGACATCGTAAGCTGCAGTTTGATGGTGGAGACATGGAGATGCTGGTGGAGGAGAATTACAACCGGCATCAGGAGGAAGAGTGGAGACGTCGGGAGAGAGAAGCCGAGCGACAAAGGGAGCAGCGCGAATCCCAGAAGCTTCGCCAACGTCACATCGAGAAGGACCGGGCAGATAAGGACCGGATGAGAAAAGATAAAAGTACGGTGAGGGAGCCGCGGCGTAAGGGTGCAGTACGGAGCTTTAAATTGAAAGCTGGTTGGGGCTTCATCCAGGAGCCTGGACTTTATTTAGAAGTGTTTGTGACCCGGCGGGACGTGGAGACTCACCTCCCAGAAGGACACCCGGGGAGGGACCTGTTGCCAGGAGACTTGGTAACTTACACCCGACACTGGGGTTACAATGGATGGTATGCCCTACATGTCACCAGGTGCGACCCCTGGTCCCCAGAGTGTCAGGAACCTGTGAGACCCTCGGAGCCTTCAGCCTCCCACATCCAGGCCTCTGCACAAGTGCCCACCCCACGCCGTAAATCTCCCCAGCCTCCCTCAGTGGTCTCCTCAGCAGCCCCAGCTATGGACATGATAATGATAGCTGGCCCGTACCCAGCGCCTGTTAGGCCCCCTGGGGTTCGTACAGTCCGGGACATAAGGTTCCAGACCCGGAGGGACACGAAAGAGGTGGCCACACAGACACAGATAGCGGGTCACGACTTGACTGTACAGGCCACACGACGTCATCAGGTCCTGGTGGTCCTTGGTGTCTCGGCTGTTTGGCAAGCATCAGAAGAGTACCAGGTGGTACCTGGAACACCCCTGCCAAAGAATTATAAATAACCCGGACAGGGTCCCTGTATGTAAATAGTTAAATTGTTGATGTACCCGGACGGGTGAATGTTCATAAAAAAGTTTTTTAATTTAATAAAAAAACAACACAGTTTTCATTACTTTTATTACAGTCTCATCCTGCGACGCCATCGATCTCCTGTAAAAAAATTAAAAAAAAAAAACAGCAGTATACCACCTGTCCGACGCAGTCCATAGTAACGAGTGTCCCACGACGATCCAGCTCTGCTACATCAGAATGACCTCAGAGGCAGGCAGGCAGGCAGAGCCTGTCATCCCGGCGCAGCACAGCTGATTACCTGCTTCCCCGGCGGTTACGTCATCAGACTGGTTTACGGCCGGGATTACCATGCAGTCACTGCAGTTATCGCGAAAAACTGCATGTGACCGCCAGGGAGAAGATAATGGCAGCCATCAAGCAGTCCAGGACGTGACCGCCGGAGATCTTCTGCCAGGTAAGTGCCGCTGACTCCTGACAGACCCGACCGATGGACACTCACAGTGACAGTGACAAATCCGATTCCGGTATCCGATATGACGAAAATATCGGTACTCGGAATCGAAAGCCCGATACAGCTAATATCGGCCGATACCCGATATTTGCAGTATCGTATCGCTCAACACTAATCAGAACACATGTTGGCAGAAGTGCAATATTTAGGTGTACATTCACACTGCTGTGATTAAGCACACTAAACCGAGAATAAAAACAAAATGAGCAATTACCCTGCAGTAAGTAAACAAATCAATAAATAATAAAGGATAATGTAAATAGCATAAAGTATTTAGCTGACACTATATTAATAAAGAGCGTGTAAAAGCAAGGTTGTACCCAATCAAACTTTTCGGTCATCGTCCATACTAGCGCCAACAATTCTAACTTGAAAGAAAACTGTAATTATCTGGGTTTCATTCTGAGTCATGGAGTGACCGGCTAACATAGGCAATTACTCACTCTTTCCCATCCAGCATCTGTAACAATACGGCTCCTAGTTCCTGTAGGATTCCATCAGGGTGAAGAATGAAAGGCTGAGAGAAGTCGGCATAGGCTCTCCTAGGTTGACACACCTCACTAGTACATTTCCGTCGCGAACGGTGGCTAACGTCCGTGCAATGAAGAACACAGTAGGTAGTAGATCCATTAGAGCTGAGTCTATCTGAACTTCTACTCCTTCAAGAGGCGTGCAAGCTTGTATGTGCAGAGTGAGACCCATCTGACCCGGTGGGAGGACAAGTTTAGCAGTGGCCGGGACTATCACCTTCCCCAGGACTTTTCCTTCACTTGACGTTCACTTGTTGGAACACTTTTCTCTGAGGGGTACGAGGGCTCCATCGATTTAGAAACGCATCTGGTGACTCACTGACCAGGATGTTCCCGAGCTCCTTCAACACGTTCATTCCCAAAGTCACAGTGGGGCCACTACCAGGGTCCCCGGCAGTTAACATGACTCCTTTCTGGCCCACATTCTTGCAACACACAGGGATTTTGCATCCAGACCACCCCTGCGACCGGGATGGGCAAGTGGATTGACTGCAGTGAGCTTGATCAATGGGCCCCATTCGGGTAATATCGCTTCCAGAAAATAGCGTCTGAAATAAATCTCCTCGAAGTTGGTAAAAATGTGGGGGTGGGGGATCCGTTGAAAGGCGTGAATCCCCCTTCATTGGTACATTGGATGGTATGTGATGGTGGTCTGGTGATAGGTGGGTGACACCCGGCGAAGGAAGGTCAGGGTCACATTAACATGGAAAGGGGTGACACCGGCGGTGGCATGTCGGGGTCACGTGGTTGTGATTTTGGTTCATACCGTAACAGTAGAGGCGGCTTCTTCCCCTGGACTCACGGTGCTCCTGAGCTAAAAGAAAACACGGCCCGGAGCAAAGCGGGGGGGAAAGGGGCAATGCCCGGGGGTAATCACCAGACCTTACAACTTTAGAATTTCGAGGACCCCGCCAAGTGTCTTTCAATTAAAGAAATATATAAATAAAATTGGCTGCTACTGTGGCCTTTTAACATCCAAAAGGAACGTGGTCTGTTGTTTATATTGGGGAGCGGGGTGGTGGTTGGTTGGTCACGGGTTAGTCGACCTCTCCAGGAGTCAAGCACCCGGCGGATACGAACGACAGGATAGGGGGAGACGGACATGACGCTGGGAGGGAGTGAGTGACCAGGAGGAAGGAGGCAAGGGGGGAGGGAGTGGGATAGGAAGAAGCAGGGGGAGGAGGCAAGATATAGGAAGGGGTTAAAAGGACGGGACGGGGAGGGCTCTCTCTCTCTCTCTCTCTCCACAGACGCACAGAGAACATCTCCAGCATGGCGGTAACTTGAGAGCCGGTATCGACTAGACAGTAGTGTTGAGCGATACGATACCGCAAGTATCGGGTATCGGCCGATATTAGCTCTATCGGCCTTTCGATACTTTGTTTCGATATTTTCCATATATCGTATACCGGAATCGGAAGTTCCCATAATTCTTTGAGAGGCAATGTGATTTTAGTCAGCCAATGTGGAATCCTAAGAAGTGTGGGCACATCCTGTACTGCTGCGGTCATGTTAACTAATGGCATGGCTGTGATTGGATGCTGAAATGATGTCAGAATGCACTATAAAAGGCGCCGCCGCCATTTTAGTGTCACTGTGCTGTGAATTCAGTTAGGGACAGAACGCTGCTGTGCTGACTCTGAGGGACAGTTAGAGATTGCGATTTAGTGTAGTGTGCTTTAGGCAGGCTAGCACCAACCGCTGTGTAAAGCTTCCTTTTGCCTGCAGTGTTGTTTTAACAGCTCTGCAAGGTGTGTGTGAGTGCAGGTGACGCTGCAGTTTGCTCTGCATGCAACGCTGTCTGTAGGCATCTGCACGTGTCACTCACAGACTCTTTTTTTTTTCTTCAGTGTAATTCTTGCTGCTCCATGCAATTTAAATTTTAGTGTGACGCGCTTCCATCCGTATCCAAGACATTGGTTGCAAACACTATAGAAGTAGACAAAGGAGTAGCCTTTCACAGATTTGTGAACAGTTGTGTTTCAGTGTTCACTTCAGTCTGTGTTTTTTATTTTTTGAGTGCACATCACGCTCCAGTTACTTGTTCAAGCACTGCTGCTTGTACTCTGCTGAGCATGTCTCAGTGCCTCATCCTTTTCATTTCTCTCCAATTGGTTCTGCTCCATTCCATTTAAAATAAATATAATCTATTAGTGTGACGCGCTTCCATCCGTATCCAATGCATTGGTTGCAAACACTATAGAAGTAGACAAAGGAGTAGCCTTTCACAGATTGTGAACAGTTGTGTTTCAGTGTTCACTTCAGTCTGTGTTTTTTATTTTTTGAGTGCACATCACGCTCCAGTTACTTGTTCAAGCACTGCTGCTTGTACTCTGCTGAGCGTGTCTCAGTGCCTCATCCTTTTCATTTCTCTCCAATTGGTTCTGCTCCATTCCATTTAAAATAAATAGAATCTATTATTGTGACGCGCTTCCATCCGTATCCAATACATTGGTTGCAAACACTATAGAAGTAGACAAAGGAGTAGCCTTTCACAGATTGTGAACAGTTGTGTTTCAGTGTTCACTTCAGTCTCTGCGTAATAACCACACTTAGGCCTTATAACTTTTCTGACTTTCTTTATCAATCTACCAAGATGAAGAAGTCAGTGAGTAAGGCACGTGGTAGTGGCCGTGGAGTTTCAGCAGGGAGAGGACGTGGGGATTCTGTGGCTGCTGCCGCCCTCAGTGACACAGCATCCACCATTTATCCCCGTGAGCGTTCCTTTATGCGCACTTTGGTAGGAGCTCGGCGTGCCCCCCTGCTGCGGGAAGAACAAATTGAAGCCGTTGTTGGTTGGATGGCAGCCAATGCATCGACTTCAATTCCTTCCACCTCCTCTCAGGAACACAACACTGTTGAGCAACCATCTGTCTGTTCACCGCCTGTCAAATTGGCCAGGCAGTCAGAGAGTTCTGTACAGGAGCCAGCTGAGTCTCTGCTTCTGTTCTCAGAATCTGTTGGCTTGCAAACACGGGCACAGGCAAGCAGCATTCTGCAATTTGAAGAAGAGGGAGTATGCAGTGATGCGCAACAGCTGTGTCTCTCTCAATCTGAAGAGGCGGGTGAGCCAGTGCCGATGGACAGCACACCGCAGAACGCATCTCATGATGATGATGAGACTCAGGTGCCAGGTTTTGTGGAGCATGGTGCTGCCCAGACCATACAACAGCAGCAGGTGTTGGAAGAGGGTAGTGGAGATGATGAAGTCCGAGACCCAACATGGCGTGAGCAACAGGAAGGTGGTGGGAGCAGCTCTGAGGAAGAGATTGGCCCAACGGTACAAAGAGGAGGGAGAGGTAGGCTGCAGACTCGCTTGCCTGTAGCCTCCAGTTTGGCACCTGTTGGGAGCAGTTCTCTTACAAATGTCAAAATTGGCGCTCCCATGACTTGCACTGCGTGGTCCTTTTTTGACAGACTTGTAGATGATGATATTTGCTATGTTCAATGCAAGCTGTGTAAGCAAAAAGTTAAAAGAGGTAAAAATATCAGTAACCTGAATACCACAAATATGTGGAAACATGTACGGACAAAGCACGTAGCTGAGTTACAAAGACACACTGGAGATGTAGGCCAACCTACAGCAGCACATACATCTTCAGGTCGTGTTGGAGCCTCTACCTCCAGCTCACACACACCTGGTTCGGCTTCCTCACAGGATCTCCATGGAAGAACCTCGGTCACTGTTGTCCATAGACAAACTGTTATTCCATCCACAGCAGCAAGTTCACAGTCATCGTCACACTCCCAGACCACAAAACAGCCATCGGTACCACAGGCATGGGATAAAAGACGGCCATACTCGGCAAACCATCCACGAGCACAGGCTCTGAATGCTGGCATTGCAAAACTCCTGTCCCTTGAAATGCTGTCATTCAGGCTGGTGGAGACTGACAGTTTCAGGAACTTAATGGCATTGGCAGTCCCACAATATAATGTGCCAAGCCGATTTTATTTCAGCAGGCAAGCCGTCCCTGCTCTGCAAAAACATGTCGAGGGAAACATTAAACATGCGCTACTAAACGCCGTCAGTAGCAGGGTCCACCTGACCACTGATGCGTGGACCAGTACCCATGGCCAGGGACGATACCTTTCCCTCACTGCCCATTGGGTCAATGTTGTGGAGCCGGGTACAGATCTTGCCAGTGGCGCTGTACGTGTTCTGCCAACTCCAAGGATTGCAGGAATCCAGTCTGTACACATTGATTCCTCCTCCTACTCCAGTTCCTCAGAATCATCGCTGCACGAGCCGTCACGGTATACCTCCACATGGACCCGTGAACGCTTACCTGTTGCGACCGATATGAGCACAGCCGTGGCCAAACGTCAACAGGCCATCCTGAAATTAATTTCCATGGGGAATCGAAGCCACACAGCGCAGGAGCTCTGGGATGCCATCAAGCAGGAGAGCGACGTGTGGTTTTTGTCAGCTAATCTCCAGCCAGGCTTGGTAGTGTGTGACAATGGCCGAAATCTGGTGGCAGCTCTGGGCCTTGGCAACCTCACTCACATACCATGTCTGGCACATGTGCTCAACTTGGTCGTGCAGAGTTTTTTGAGGGACTATCCGGATCTTGATGCACTGCTGCACAAGGTCCGCCTAGAGTGCGCTCACTTGCGACGTTCCAGCATGGCCAGATCGCGCATTGCAGCTCTGCAAGTCAGATTTCGCCTTCCTGAACATCGCATCATATGTGACGTACCCACCAGGTGGAATTCCACGTTACATATGTTGGAGCGGTTGTGTGAGCAGCAGCCAGCAGTAATGGAGTATCAGCTGCAACAGGCGCAATCAACTCGCAATTTGCGCCGTTCACACTTCACCACTACTGAGTGGGCCTCTATGAAGGACATCTGCGACGTTTTGCGTGCGTTTGATGTCTCAACGCGGATGGCGAGTGCAGATGATGCACTAGTCAGCATGACTGTCCCCCTTATCTGCCTGCTTCAGAAATCACTGAAAGCACTAAAGGAAGAGGTTTTGGAAGAGGTGGAGGATGAGTAGTCACAAATTCAATTACCTTCAGGACAGTCAGCGCAACGTGGTTCCTCACAAAGGGCTGGGCAGGGCTCACTTTGTGAGGAGGATGAGGAGGAGGAGGAGTCAATGGAGGAGGAAGAAATCCCTACAGAGGGAGGTACACAACGCTCTAGTCAGTATGTAGAGCGAGGGTGGGGTGATGCAGAGGAGGCAGAGATGACGCCTCTTCCAGAGGACAGCCTTTGTTGGCCAGTTGGGAGTCTGCAGCACATGGTTGATTTCATGCTTCAGTGCCTGAGAAACGACCGCCGCATCGCCCACATTCTCACCACGTCAGATTATTGGGTGTACACCCTCCTAGACCCTCGCTACCGGGACAACTTACAAACCCTCATCACACCGGTGAACCGGGACCGTAAAATGCAGGAGTACCAAGACACACTGGTGCAATCCATACTGTTGTACATTCCAGCCGAGAGAGCTGCTGCTGCTGCTACTGCTTTACAAAGCAGCTCTGTGCGTCGAGGCAGTGTAGACACCTCTACAACAAGAGGGAGCACAAGCAGCACCTCTGCACAGGGCAAGAGCTGTATGTTACAAATGTGGCGAAGTTTTGTGACAGCGCCAGCAAGGTCTACACCATCCGAGACGGCTCCAGTCACCAGGAAGAAACGTTTCCGTAAGATGGTGACAGACTACTTGGCTTTCCCTCCAAGTGTACTCCCAGATGCCTCTTCCCCTTTCAAATTTTGGGTCTCTAAGTTGGATACATGGCCAGAGCTTAGCCAGTATGCATTGGAGGTGCTGGCTTGCCCTGCTGCCAGTGTATTATCTGAGCGCGTCTTTAGTGCTGCAGGTGGTGTAGTAACAGACCGTCGCATGCGACTATCCTCAGAGAATGTAGACCGGCTTACTTTTCTGAAAATGAACAAGGCATGGATCTCACCTGAATTTGCCTGTCCGTTTTCAGATTAAATAACTGTTTGGCAACGTTTTCCATGTCTCCTGTTATGTTCATCTTTCTACCACCTGAACTCTACTCCCTGGGCTACAACACCGCCATTTGTTGCTCGTAAGTAATTGGCAGGGGTACTGACTCCTGGCCAGCCTGGTTACAGCATGACAGCTGTTTCCTGGCAGTGTGAACGTCAATTATCCTCCAATAAGTTGTGCTGTCCTGTTGCATTCGGGTTAGCCGACTCTATGGTGCCTGCAGTTTAGGTGATTCCTATGTGTGCTGTGGGATATGTAAATAAAGGCTGTTTCCATTGTGACAATAGGACAAGCACCCACTGTAGGACTGTGTGATTCGGTAACTGCGGACGGCTGGCGTCCTGTCAACTTACATTTTCATGGGTGCGTTCTGCTACCCGTCCGGGGTCCAGTACCGTCAACTGGTTCTCCCCAGTGCCTTTGGCCTAGGTGCCTCCATCTCCGTATCCGAGTTCCACCAATGTCTGCTGGTCCTTGGTAGTGCTTTGGAGCACAGGTACCTCCTGCTTAGTAACCGTGTCACAGTAACGTCAGCTGGTACTCGGTTGTGACATTGCCTCTTTTCCTTCTGCTACCCGTCCGGGGTCCAGTACCGTCAACTGGTTCTCCCCAGTGCCTTTGGCCTAGGTGCCTCCATCTCCGTATCTGAGTTCCACCAAAGTCTGCTGGTCCTTGGTAGTGCTTTGGAGCACAGGTACCTCCTGCTTAGTAACCGTGTCACAGTAACGTCAGCTGGTACTCGGTTGTGACATTGCCTCTTTTCCTTCTGCTACCCGTCCGGGGTCCAGTACTGTCAACTGGTTCTCCCCAGTGCCTTTGGCCTAGGTGCCTCCATCTCCGTATTCGAGTTCCACCAACGTCTGCTGGTCCTTGGTAGTGCTTTGGAGCACAGGTACCTCCTGCTTAGTAACCGTGTCACAGTAACGTCAGCTGGTACTCGGTTGTGACATTGCCTCTTTTCCTTCTGCTGCCCCTCCGGGTTCCAGCACAGTCAGCTGGTCCTCGTTACTTCCATTGTCTCTTGCTCCATCTGATACCCGTCCGGGTTCCAGTAACGTCAGCTGGTTCTCGGAAATTAGACGACCTTAAAGACCACCCAGAAGAAGATGACGACAACAAGGACGACGAGCATGAAGCCAACCAGCCTGAACACCATCACAAAGAAAAAATAAAAGATTACCCAGAAGAAGATCACCAACAGGACAAAGAAGTTAAGACAAACTACAAGATACAGAACAAGAGACAGAAGAACAATAAGCAGAAGATCAAAAAGCAGAAGAACATGAAGTATAAGACCAAAATAAAGAGCAAAATATATGCTCTAAATTATAAGCAGAAGAAGACTAAGCAGTGTATGGGGGTGAGTCCGTTCCTCCTCGTGGTGCCCCTGGAAAATGCCTACTGCTGCAGGCTAAACTGAACACGGACAAATACTGTTGTAATTTAAATCTTTTGTGACAGCAAGAACGGAAGAATGAAAAATTCATACTTTTACAGATTACAAGTACAGGAATCTCTGTCACAAATAAGAATATGATGAAGAAGATGAAGAGGAAGAAGATGAAGAATTTGAATATGAAGAAGATTAATAGTTTAATAATAACAATATGAGTAATGTAAACAAAAACATGAATAGCAAGAAGTTTAAGAAGAAGATTAAGAAGGTGAAGATGAAGAATAATTTGATGAGAAAGATGATGCTGCTGAAGATTATGAAGGAGAAAGTGTGGCACTGGCAAAAGTTAAAAAGGTGAAGAGCATGGAAGTTGTGAAATATACATATTTGCCAAAATAGAAAAAAGGTTAACAACATTGTCAATTTGTTCGTCAATCCAAACGTATTTCCAAAAAAATATATATTAATGCTATTCCAATGCATTGGGTTAAACATGTATGCCTTTATTGTCTCCTCAACCTCCCCCAATACATTCTACATTACTCTTTGTTGTTTTCCTTCATGTACAATTAACCAACAAGGCAAGAATGGTTTTTTTTTAATGTCGATATTTGGTTCCCATAGACTTACATGGGACTTCCGGTATAGGAATCGGATATCGCCGATATTTAGTGATATCGGCGATACCATTCCGATCCGATATTTTTAGATATCGAGCAGTATCGCTCAACACTACTAGACAGCGAACGACCCGGCCATCCATTTCAGCCCACACGAGGGGGCACAGTAAAACTAAATTTGTGGGACTTTTTTCACTCCTCTTTGGCTGCTCAGGCTCCGTCCCCCAGCCATGGAGCCCTCTAATTTACCAGCTGACGGGCAAGTGGCCGGCCCCGTTGTGTGCATCCTTGAGCATAATGTCCAGTGTCTTCGCACTTGAAACAAATCGGCCACCTCTCCATGGAGGATTTTCTGATTTCTTGATGAGGTTCAGAGTCTGTCCTGCCTCCAGCATGGTTCAGAGTGGCTTGAGGCTTCTTCTTTAAGTCTGACCACCCTTCCCATGTTCTGAATTTCCTTCTTGAGTTTCTCTCACCCAACCTGGTTCAGTTGCGGGCGAAACAGATTCCTCCCCGCTCCGGACCTTCCCCACCAAGGCTGTCATCCCTGCTCCTGCTCACTCACGCCTTTGCCCCAACTTCCAGAAAGGGCATGCGTGGATTGACTTGAAAGCGCTCCCACAGGGCCTGTTTAAGCAGAGCATCCTTGAAGCCTGCCACCTACTGGTCTCTCAGGATGGTGTCAGGAGGCCCTACGCCCACATTATCCCGCCTAGCGATTGCAGCGTGAATCTCCTGCAGTGTGTTCACATATTGGGTGACAGACTCTCCTTCCCTTTGGACATGGCTAAACAAACGCATTCGCAATTCACCGACGTCCGTGGGGGTCCCCATGCATTTCTTCTAGGAATAGTAAGACTTTAGTGAAAGTGTCTCGCTCATGGGGGGGCTGGAACATGACGGAGCACCTAGTTCTCCGTCCAGGGCCATCATAGCAATCTCCGCCTGCATAGCAGGGGTCATGGGGTGCATTCTCAACATTCCCTTAACCCGCTCGGCCCAGTCCCATAACAGTAAGTTGCTCCCTGTAAACTTTGGGAGGTTACTAAGCATGGCCCTCAGTGGTAAGCTGGCCCTTGGGACACCCCCAGCCGCTTGGTCTGCCACTTCTGTGCCTGTGGACTGCATGCTGACGACTACGTCAAGTGTAAGCAGGTTGCGGAATGCAGTGACAGGCAGAAGGCAGAGCAAGGGTTAAACAGTTAAAACAATTTTAATTGAACAAGGGCTTAACTCCACGCAAGGAGACAAAGGGTTAAGGAGGAAAAATATTAAGAACAATAAGTGCAGAATGGGAACAGTCTTTCTTTTTTTAAATAACTTATCATGTCTTTGGTGCTGCTTCACAGCAGATGATCCCGCATGGAGTTGCAGCGTCATTCATAGCTGAGATGATGTCCGGAGATGAATCCTTCACACTGGGGTGTGTCTTCTGGTGGCAGCAGTTGGCATCCAGTACCTTCTGCTGAGCCCCTAGTCCATGAATTGCTGTGACCGAAGTAAAGAGAGCCACAGCATCTCTCAGGTCCTGGGTGAACCTGCCACGCTTCAATGGTGAAGAGGGCCTCAGATATTTCTCCGGTACCCGGCCTCCTCTAGTCTGTACCCCATTTGCGCTCACAGTACTGGAGCGCACAGCACCTCTCTTTTCACCACTCTCCTCAGTGGCAGCCGGAGCCGTCGCACAAGGCCCTTCGCAGTGCCGGTGCTCAGGACAGGGAGCACTCTGCTTCATCTGCCGCTTGCTGCCTGTTCACGCCAAAACTGCCTGTTTCCATGTGTGCTGCTGCTTAGCCACGCCCCCTGCTTCCTGGTAAAAGGATTTGTCCATTCTCCTTTTCTTTCCCCCCAGACAACAGAGGAGACAGCCTCGACAGTTCCAGACCTGGCACCGGAGAGGTACCCACAGCCTAGTCTTCTTCCTTACACTGGTACGGTAGGGCAAGGTACAGTTAACATCTTGGGAATAGCCCATATATTGGGAGTGGCTAAAGCAAACAAAAAGAGAGAGCATTTCCAGGTTTAGACAGTTGGAGTCTAAGACAGTGAGAGGTTCAAGTGAGAAAGACAGGTGCAAGCTACATTGGGCACTACCAGTACATATCTTTTGGACAGTATGAGGACACACCAGAAGTTTTGCAGAAATCCCTCTGGGGTCCAGGGCCTGTGGCCTAGAGTAGGCACTGGAATGCGTGTCTTATTCTATTCGATGAAGAATAGGCCGGATGGGGAAAAGTGGGAGTGAATTGTGATGGGTGACAGAAAAACTGGTTTGCCATATGGGGAGTCTCTTGCACCAACATAAGTTGTTGAAATAGGGACAGCAGAAAGGAGGCTTATCATCTCCGCAAGAGAAATTGACATGCTGCGGTCTTGAAAGACTTACCGCATGTCAATGTCTGCAGGTGATCCGCAGGTGACTATGGACACATAGTGGACATAGGATTTCTAGAAATCCCATCCACTATGCTGTCACATCTGGCCCCTGTGGGTTTGACGTTGCATTAATATGCAGCGTCGAACCCACAGGAATTACTGATCATGGGCACATAACCTTAGAAATTCCTAACACAGTTTTTGAAAGCAAGTTTTCTAACCCAGACAGTCTCTTTGAAGGTTCTGGAATAGAACTGTGCTATTTGGACTCAATAAAAACATGCTACATTGAGCTGGATGTTGATATCTCTGGTGTTTTCAGTTATTGTATGGATTGTGAGAAAATGTTTTTTGCCTGGATTACCCCAGAAAATCTATGTCAATGAAGTTGCATTATAGTTACATAATTGTTCAGCATAAGTTGCCCAATCTCATTAGGCCAGCCATTGTGTCCAAAAGAAATCGCCATTTTCCACGACGTGTGTTTTGTCCTCACATTTATGTGAAAGGGACAACATAGACACAGAGTTCAGATCTTGTGCACGATTGATGGCTTCATACATAATATAACAGCTCCCAGTATGACATACTCATGAGATGCAGTCTCATTTTGTTTAAAAAACAGATGTTTAGTGTGGATCAAATACAGCTAAATGTCTTTTTCAAGAAGTCTAGTGTTGAATGACATATCATGGTCCACTGAGAACCATAAACACCTGTGTAAGAGAATGGGACACCAGAGTCTTAGGTATTAAAACAGTTTCCAAGAAAAAGTGCTCGTGTTGCCCATAGCAACCAATCAGCAGTCAGTTTTTTGTTCTGTGAACATCAAAGTGCAGTCGGAATGGTTGCTATGGGCAACAAGGGCACTCTAGTCTCAGGCTGCTCTGTTATATAGGGCTCGTAATCAGGCTGCCAAGTCTTTACTCTTTTATCATGGGATCACACAGTACATATCAAAAAAAACATAAAATAGGTCACACATAATGGATGACTGTGTGCTGTCACTCTAACTAAAGGTTGATTATCGATCGGGGGACGGATGACTTATTGTAATGTATAAATTGTTAAAGCACATGGTTCACAAAAATACATTCAAGGAAAGATGCCTGCATGTGTCCCCAAGGGAAGGTCACTTAATATTTATTAAATTGGATAGTGTTTTTCTGCCATAGCTGCAGCCTACACTTGGAGTGCATCGTTGCACAGCTGGGTTAACTGAGACAAAGGGTGCATGTATAGTCCGTAATGAAAAACCTTCTCGTACGATCATGGAAGGAACTGCTATGTGAACTAGTTTTCAACTCATTGTGGTCTGAGGACATTTATGCACATTTTTAAAGAGTAAATTAATGTTTTTCTCAAGTAAGTGTTTTCCTGTAAATAGTAAAGTTTAAAGAGTTTGACCAATGAAAACAAGTTGGATAGGTGATAACTTATTGATCTATGGTCTTCCAATTAATGGGACCCGCTCCAATTGGCGTAATGGGATACTCCCTGCTATAATGCAGCAATAATGTGTATGCAGAGCTGCTACTCTATTCATTCTCTATGGGGCTGCTGAGAGCTGTGCTCTGATTTTTCTGGTAGACGTATAGACAGTGAATGAGTGGGCGGTCAGGCCTGCATGTAAACATGTCTGTATAATACCCCTACATAAACAATCCTCCGCAAGCTAAAAACTCTAAATTTCAAGATGATACATGACATTGTAGCTAATCCTAATGGTCCGTTCACAAAAAATACTTTTTTAGTCCATTTTCTGACCGTGTGTTAGGGTTCGAGTTCCCACTCCTGCACAGGGGGAATCTCGAGCTGTTCCCGCTGCAGTCCCCCATCCGGCAGAGACATCTTGCCCGGCCCAGTACTGTGCAGAGACTTGCTGCTGCAATCAGTGTTGGAGCAGGCAGATTTGGGACCAAGTCATCTGTTGCTTCATCTGAGCATGCCCAGGGCAAGATCTCCCATTGGAGATCAGGGATCACATGCTCAGATACAGCTGCCACTCCTATTGGTCCTTCAGGAAGGTCCTGTGGCTGTTGATGTTCTAAAGCAGCTTCCCATTGGTCCTTCCTGGAAGGTCTTTTTCTCATGGCTGCTATAAAAGGCTTTCCTTACCGCACGGCCGTGCGCTAGTATCAAATCTGTTACGTGCTTGCGCCAGTGAGGTCATGTATGCCTGTGGTTAAGTCTGGCTGAAATAAGCCCCTAGAATACCGGCACCTCCGGTGAGGAGATTGTATGCACGTGTTCAGGGCTCGGCTGAAAACGCCATCAGAATACCGGCTACTCCGGTGAGGAGATTATTGCTTGGGTTCTGATTGCATGACCACAGACTGCAATCCGCTTAGCAGTCATCTGTGTTCCCTGTGAGTCTAACAGGACACAGGCTTTGTTACAGCGGCTCTGTGAATTAAGAGTCCGCTTATATGGCCATATAGTGCTACGGCGTTTACATCTGCGACTCTGCGGGATAACAGAGTTCGCTCATACTGCCTATTTACGCCATCTAACTAGCAGCAGGCTCTGCCTGCACGGTGGACCCCGGGCTGCGAACGCACCTCTCCTTAACCCTCTCTGACATTAGACGTACTATCCCGTCCATAAAACCCGTGCCATTCTGACCATGGACGGGATAGTACGTCATAGGCGATTAGCTGCGCTCCCTCCGG
>JARQOD010000004.1:481970717-482063321 GCA_033576555.1 Oophaga sylvatica
CTTGGGGGGAACACTGAGAGGCAACCCCCAAGAAGTCTTTTCACCATCGGGAGGGATACGTTCCCCTCCCCGACGGACCCCTCCGGAAGGTGTAGACATTTGTGGCCGCCCAAAACTTTTCCCCCACTTTTTTAAAACCAACTTGGTCTTTCCCTGTGCAGGGGCCCCTCCCGTGTGCTCCCCCAGTTCCCGAGCTCTCTACACCCCTCGACCCCCGAGCTGCTTTGTAAAGCAAACCGCACGTGCTCCTGGGGCAGAAAGGTAAAACCCTTAGGGTTTTCACCATTGTTTTTGGTACCCCCCCCCATTTTTCCCGGCCCCCCCGTTCAACGGGTGATGAGGTTTTGACGTTGCCCCCCTTTAGTTGTGTCTAGGGGGGTGTACACCCCAAAAATCAACTTCGGAGAATGTGGGCGTTTGGGGCTGTCTTTTTCCTTATGGGCCCACTGCAGCATAAAATAAAACCATGACGCAGACTCCCCCCCGGCAAAGAAACCTGTCCTCAGCAAAGGCTTTACCCTTTTGCCTGCTCTCATCACCCCACCCTCGCTCTACATACGGGCTGGGCTTTTGTGAACCTCCCTCGGAGGATTTCTTCCCCTCCCCTTTGCCCTTCCCCCTTTCCTCACCTCCTCACAAAGTACCCTGCCCACCCCGTTTGTGGGGAACCACGTTGCGCTGATTTTTCCAAAAATTTGGGGAAAATTTGTGACCCCCTTAAACCTCCCCCTTTTCCAAAACCCTAAACCCTTTTTGCTTGCAGTGTTTTTTTTTAAACAGGAGATAAGGGGGACAGTCAAAGGGTGACTAGTGCATCCCTCTGCACTCCCCCCATCCGCGTTGACTCATCAAAACCCCCCGCAAAACGTGGCACATTTTCCTTCATATTGGGGGCCCCTCATTAAAAGGTGAAATGTGGGCGGGGCAAAATTTCGTGTTTATTGCCCTGATGGGGCGATCCCCTAACGGGTGGCCCGCTCTCACACAACCCCCTCCAACAAAAGTAACGTTTGGGAAACCAAACCCGGTGGATACGCACAATAAGCATGTTCAGGGGAAGGGGCCAATTGCGTTGCAGAGCTTTCAAAGCCCCGACTGGCCATGCGGAACTTTGCAAGGGGGACGCACTCTAGGCGGATCTTGTGCAGCAGTGCATCAAGATCCGGGTAGTTCCCCCCAAAAAACCCCTGCACACCAAGTTGGGGCACATGGGCCAGACAAGGAAAAGTGAGTGAGGTTGCCAAGGGCCCCGACGCCACCAGATTTTGGCCCTTGTCACACACAACCAAGCCTTGGGGGGAGATTTCCCCTGGGAAAAACCCAAAACTCCTCTCCTGCTTTAAAGGGATTCCGACCCCCCTGCGCTGTGTGGCTTCGATTCCCCATGGGGAAAAATTTTAAGGAAAAAGGCCCGTTTCCGTTTGGCCAAAGGCCCGTTCCCAAAACTTCCCCATCAGGGAACCTCCACGGGTTCCCCCCCCATTTGGGGGGTAGACCTGAGGGCTCCTGCAGTGATGTTTCTGGGAACGGGTAGGGGGAACAAGTGGACAGCTTGATCCGGCAATTTTTGGATTGGCAGAAACGTAAGGCCATGAAAGATCTTCCCCGGGCTCCACAACATTCCCCCCAAGGGGCATGATTAAAGTATGTCCCGGCCCAGGGTACTGTCCACGCATCGGTGGTCAGGGGGACCTGCTACTGACGGCGTTTAGTACGCATGTTTAATTTTTTGCCTCAAATTTTTTTGGCAGACCAGGGGGGTTTTTCTGTTTTGGGGGGGGCCCTTGTTTGTGGGTGCCGTTAAATTAAAATGTTGTTTTGGGGGGTTTGGAAGAGTTTTTGTGAGTTAAGGGGTGTGTGGGGTTTGGGGTAGGGTTTTTTTTTGTGTGAAAAAAGTTTTGTGGTGGTTGTGGGATGAAAGGGAAAGGTGGGGGATCCCTGTTTTGGAAAGTGAAGAGGTTTTAAATGGGATTTTTGAGGGGAAAGTTTTGTGAAGGAAAAAGGAGGGGAAATTAGGTGGTAGTTTGTACATTAGTTGTTTTTTAACTCAACAAAGTGCTTTACCGCCTGTTTCCAAACATTTTTTTGATTAAGGTTAACACTTTTACCTTTTTTAATTTTTTTTGTTTTCCCAGCTTCTTTTAATACAAATATTATCTGAAAACTGTACAAAAAAGGCCCCACGCAAGAAAAGTCTGGGGCCCCCGGGTTTTGGCTGTTGGAAGAAACTCCCGAAGGGGTGCCAAACGGGGGCTACGGAAAAGCGAGTCGCAGCCTCCTCCCCCTACTTTTTGGACCTTTGGGCAACCCTTTTCCCCCAGGCGCTCCCCCCACCTTCCTGTTCCACGCCTGTTGGGTCTTGGACCTCATCATCCCCCACTACCCTCTTCCAACACCTGCTGTTGTTGGGTGGTCTGGCCAGCACCATGCTCAACAGAAACTGGCAACTGAGTCTCATCATCACAGATGCGTTCTGCGGTGTGCTGACATCGGCACTGGTCACCGCCCTTCAGATCAGAGAGACACAGCTGTTGCGCATCCTGCATACTGCCTCTCTTCACATTCAGAATGCTGCTTGGCTGGGGCCCTGTTTTCCAACAAAAAATTTTTGAGAAAAGAAGCAAAGATCCTGGCTCTGACAGAGCTCTCTGACTGCGGCAATTTGGAGGCGTGTGAGGATGGGGTTTGTTAACGGGGAGGTTCCGGAGAGGAGGGGAGTATTGAAGTCGATGCATTGGTGCAATCCAAACAAAACGGCTTCAATTTGTTTTACGCAGCAGGGGGGTACCTGAGCTCCTACAAAAGGCGCATAAAGGAACGCACACGGGAAACGGTGGATGCTGTGTCACTGGGTGCGGCAGCAGCCACAAAACCCACGTCCTCTCCCGCTGCAAATCCACGGCCTCGACCACACCAGTGCCTTACTCACTGACTTCTTAATCTTGGAGATTGATAAAGAAAATCAAAAGTTAGGCTAAGTGTGATCCTACAGATACAGTGAACCTGCAGAAACGTTCAGTAACTGTGAAGGCCCTTGTGTACTTCTATAGTGTTTGCAACCAATTATTGTATACGGAGGGGAAGGGGAAAAAATGTTGTTTTTTTAAAAAAATGGGGGAAATTAAGAAAAATGTGAAGGATGGGGCATGACACACCTCAGAAACTAAAACCCGGGCAGGGTTTTGAAGACAAACTGGACGAACTGCCCCTACGGCCCCCACAGACAACATTGAACACGAAACACAACTGTTCGTACTGTTAAAGGGCCCCCTTTGTTACTTCTAAGTGTTTTGCAACCAATTTATTGTAACGGATGGAACGCCACACAATAATTAATTTTTTCCACTAAAATGGAGCACACCAATTAGAAAAAAATGTGAAGGATGAGGCAGTGACACACGCTCACAGACAACAACCGCGGGGTTTGGAAGAAAAAACGGAGCGTAATCTGCACCACAAAAGAAAAGCTCAAGACTACATGAACACTGAAACACAACTTTTCTGTAGCTGAAAAGGGCCCCTTTGTACTTCATAGTTTTGCAACCAATGTATTGATACGGATGGAAGCCGCCACAAAAGATTAGATTTTTTTCCACAAAATGGAGCAGCCCCAAATTTAAAAAAAATGGAAGGATGGGGCAGTGCACACGCTCACAACACCCACAGGGTTGAAGAACTAACGGGACGTATCTCACAAAAAAAATAAAAAAACCTCCAACGCAGTGAACACTGAAAACAACTATTAAAAACGTAAAAAGCCCCTTCTGTACTTCTATAGTTTTGAAAATGTAAATTTTGTAAAAAAAAGGGGGGGGGATGGAAGCACGCACACAAAAGATTTGTTTTTTTTTCTAATATAATGGAGCGCCCCCAAATTCCCACAAATAAAAAAAAAAAAAAAAAACAGTGCACGGCAAAAGCCACAAACAGCTGGAGCAAGCAAATGCACGTCACCTGCACTGTCACACACACACCTTGCCCAAGGGTGTTAAACAACACTGGCAAAATGAAACTTTACACAGCTTTTTTAAACTACCCCCAAAACACAGTAGACACAAAAACGCAATATCTAACTGTCCCTCAGGTCAGCACAGCAGCGTTTTGTCCCCCTTTCTGGGTTCACAGCACAGTGACCTAAAAGGCGCGGCGCCTTTTTATAGTGCATTCTGAAAAAACATTTCAGCACCCAAACACGCCCGCCATTAGTTTTAAAATACCGCACATTACAGGGTGTGCCCACACTTCGTAGGATTTCCCCATTGGCTGACTAAAATCACATTTCCCTCAAAGAATTATGGGAACTTCCGATTCCGGTATACGATATTGAAAAAGTATCGGAATTAAGTATCGGAATTCCGATAACGCGAATATCGGCCGATACCCGATACTTGCGGTATCGGAATGCTCAACACTACTCACCACACATCTAGATAAGTTCCTTAAGGGGTCTAGTTTCCAAAATGGGGTCACTTGTTGGGGGTTTCCACTGTTTAGGCACATCAGGGGCTCTCTAAACGCGACATGGCGTGCAGCCAATTCTGCATTGAAAAAGTCAAACGGCGCTCTTTCCCTTGCGACCTCTGCCATGCGCCCAAAAAGTGGCTTACCCCCACATATGGGGTATTGGCGTATTCAGGAGAAATTGCACAACAAATTTTGTGGTTCATTTTTTCTTTTAACACTTGTGAAAATAAAAAAAATTGGTTCTGAAGTAAAACTTTTGCAAAAAAAGTTAAATGTTAATTTTTTCCTTCCACATTGCTTCAGTTCCTGTGAAGCACGTAAAGGGTTAATAAACTTCTTGAATGTGGTTTTGAGCACCTTGAGGGTGCAGTTTTTAGAATGGTGTCCATTTTGGGTATTTTCTATCATATAGACCCCTCAAAGTGACTTCAAATTTGAGGTGGTCCCTAAAAAAAATGGTGTTGTAAAAATGAGAAATTGCTGGTCAACTTTTAACCCTTATAACTTCGTAACAAAAAAAAATTTTGTTCCCAAAATTGTGCTGATGTAAAGTAGACATGTGGGAAATGTTATTTATTAAGAAATTTGTGTGACATATCTCTCTGATTTCAGGGCATAAAAATTGAAAATTTGAAAATTGCTACATTTTCAAAATTTTCGCCATATTTCCGTTTTTTTTTCATAAATAAGCGCAAGTCATATAAAATTTTTTTTACCACTAACGTGAAGTACAATGTGTCATGAAAAAAGAGTCTCAGAATCAGCTGGATTTGTTAAAGCCTTCCAGAGTTATAACCTCATAAAGTGACAGTGGTCAGAATTGTAAAAATTGGCCCGGTCATTAAGCTGCAAAATGGCTCTGTCACTAAGGGATTAAAGGGGCCCACTGAGACTCTTTCGCCCGGGGCCCATAAAAACCTGGAGCCGGCCCTGCCCTCATGAATGCGGTTACTGTGATTGTCCACTTAATGACCAACTCTTGGGCAATCGCTCGTGGCCAGGGACGCTACATTTCCCTGACGACACACTGGGTGAACATTGTGAAGTCGGGGGCCGAGTCCCAACCTGGCATGACACATGTGCTACTGACATCAAGGAGTGCTAGCCCTACTTCTATCAGCATCCCTCTTACTAACTCTTCTAACACTAAGAATTCTACTCGACCGCAAGAAGTGCAATTGAATACCATCATCTTCCACCTCAGAGAGTTTGAGTCCATCATTCCCTGCATCCCCATAGGGTTTTACTTTCAAATAAACTACATTAATATAAAATACATTTTATCACTTGGGGTGTCAATGAGTAGAGCATTACCTTCACCACTCCGACATTTGGTCCGCGTGCCCAACTTGGTAGTTCTGCGGTTTCTGGAAACCTACCCAGATTTGCCAGAGCTTTTGGTCAAGGTAACCACATGAGCGCCCATTTCTTCAAGTCAGCTACATACAGCTGCTGCCGCACTGGCAGTGCGGCAGCAGCGCATGCAAGTGCCAGCACACCAACTGCACATGCTGGCAATTCTTGTGAGCAGCAAAGGCCAGTTATGGAATATCAACTTCAACACGCACGTCGTAGCTTTCCATCCTTGAACAGGACATTACATTTAGAAAGCTTCCCAAGGCTGACGTGTTCAGAGTTCAAGACCCAGGTCACTTCTGACACATGGTAAGGTTTTAATATTAGACAATGTAGTATCATCCCAATTATGGTCACTTTGTCACTGATGGGATTGCTTTTATGTTTTTTTTTTATCAAAAACAGTGTTACTAAGAAATCTATGTTATTTAAACGCACTTTTGCTTTTTACTTATTTAGTTACAGTATGGTTTTGCTCACTTTGTTTCTTGTAGATTTTGTCTGTTTAAAGGCTAATGTAAACATGCATTTATATGTTGCATGCATACAAACTCAAATTCCAGCTCAATGTATATGTTTTTTCTTGAATTTTTGCATTTTGCGAACTTAGGGTGTGGCCTCCCCTCCTTGAGGCATATGACATGAAATCTTTTCTATAGCTGGAATCTGCTAGCTACTACAAGGTGGCAGCAGACCTCTGTACCAACGAGGTTTGCACACACAGTGTGGCATACTGTATATGCTTTCTGTTACGCACTGGGTTCAAGCATTACAACAGCTGTCTACAGCTCTGGAAGTGAACATAATGGCAATAATTTGACTACTTGTTACAAATTCAAATGTAAGTAAAATATGGGAAACAGTAATAATCTCATAGGGCATGATATGATAAATTTGTGCATTTACGCAGCATGCTGAAGTTTTTCCCTTTTTTGCAACCTTATAACAATATTTTATGCCAAAGAATTTCTTATGTGTAATACATTTGACAATTTTTTTCTCGATTGTTTTCATAACTTTTGTGTTACGTGTGAATATTGTCTAAAATCATAATTTTCTTACATACTGTGCATTTCAATTTTTTGGGGAAAAATTTGAGAATTAATTTAGGAGTATGTTGCCCTATTGTTTACTAGATAATGCCTTTTTAACTGTTTGGGTCCAGGTATAGATAAAATGTATTCTGCCTACATCTTTATGAAAGCCAATTCAGGTGCAAGCGACCTTGCTTCAAGGTTACCTCTGGGATATGCCTCTCTTACACAATGCTCAAAGCTTAAACCTATCTTCTGCATAGCCTATTCATCAAGCTATGTCATATTTGAAAGACATTAACAAATCGGCCCAGAAGAATACCAGAGCAGGGCATTTTATTTATCTCACTTTAGAAGAATAAAAACCTTTGATGAATATACCCTATAGTGTTAAGACAGACAATTAGTACTGCTTCTAGAGTATGAATAGCCAAAAAAGGCACAACGCCTCCTGTTCTGATGTGATTTCAGGACAAGCTGAAGATTAAAATTGTGGTAGGGTTGCCCAAGGGACCAAAAAGTAATTAGTTGTACATTTTCATTGAGTCAATAAAGCTTTGTGAGAGTAACAGGAAGACCAAAAGTGATTGCATGTTTATAAGGGGATGAAATATTTATGGTACAAAACACATTTGAGGAAATTAAGATACATTAATAAAGCTTGAATATAGTTTTGTGCTGAGCCCTGAAAATGTTAATGAAGATGCTTTTCGTTAAGGGATAAGGTCCGTGGTGTCTTTGAAAATTTATGCATTGCTTTACGTGATATAAAATGCAATAAAATAATGATTGGTAAAAGGTGAAGATAATTTATATGGAGTCAACATGACTATTAGGACATAGCTAAAAATAAAGTGGTGACCTCCTTTTTCTCAAGGTAACGAGATTTACAGCATACACTGTATGGAAAATGTAACAAATGCTGTCCCTAATTAAAGAGGAAATTTAGTCACAGTGTTTATTATGCTATTGTTACACGTTGTAAGGCTTCCAAGTTGTAGTTGTTAGATAAAATTTGCCCATGGAATTTTGCAGAAACAGAATAAAAAGAATGGAACTTTTGGATGTCCTGTACATCCTGCAGGTGTCATTGAAATGCCCTATAGCTGCTTCTAGATTTCTGTGTATGCATGGCCCTTTCATTTCCAACCAGCAATCACAAGTTTTCCAACTGCCTGTTAGATGCATGCAGCTGCATAGAGCACCGTCTGTAGCCTCTCCTGTGCCATTAGCATGAACATGTTTCTCTCCGACATCCTGTTGAAAAAATTCTATAACTTAAGCTTATGTTATGTATATAGTATTCACATCTACAGTGGGTACAGAAAATATTCAGACACCTTTAAATTTTTCACTATTTGTTTCCCGCTGCTGCACAAGGGGAATCTCGAACCAGCCCCGCTGCGGTCTCCCATTCATCTCCGGCCCCAGTGGAGCCTGCTCTGCAGAGACGTCGGTCCAAGCATCTTGCCCACTCCAGTACTGTGCAGTGACTTGCTGCTGCCTTTCCTGGATCTGCTATTATAGCCAGTGCTGGAGCAGACGTCTTTGGGACAAAGTCCTGCGTTTTCCCTTCTGAGCATGCCCAGAGTGAGATCTCTCATTGGAGATCAGGGGTCACATGCTCAGGTACTGCAGCAGCTCCTATTGGTCTGCCAGGAAGGTCCTGTGACTACTGTTGTTCTGGAAAAAGTTTCATTGGTCCTTGTTTCTGGCAGGTCCTGTAGCTGTTACTATAAAAGGGTAGAATGGCTGGGCCGCCATGCGCTAATATCAACCATTGTATGCTATGCGCCAGTGTGGTCATGTGTGTGTGTGGTTAGGGACCCGGCTGAAATAAGCCACTAGAATACCGACTTAATCGGTGAGGAGTTTGGTGTGCTAGCTGGTCAGGGTCGGCGTCATAGATGCCCTAGATTACCGGCATAACCGGTGAGGAGTTTTGATTTTGGTCTGGCGTTCAGACGCCATAGATTGCGGGTGACTCCCGCGAGGACATTAGCACATGATCACGCTTTATGTACGCTTAGCACTTAACTGTGTACCTGAGAGCCTGACAGGACACAGCACTTTTTCTCAGCGGCCCTGTGACGTAACAGGGTTCGCTTTCAACGCTAGACAGCGCCCTAGCGTGTTTTCTTTGCGACTCAGTTGTGTTTAGTGAGTTCGCACACATCGCCATATAGCGCTGCGGCTCTCCTTCTAGCGGCTCTGTGGAGTAACGGAGTTCGCACTTATTGCCACAGCGCGTTACGGCGTTTATTTTGGCGACTCTGCGGGATAACAGAGTTTGCTTCTTACACCATTTTACTAGCAGCAGGCTCCGCCTGCACGGTGGACCCCGGGCTGCGAACGCACCTCTCCACATCTTATATTTGGTGCGTTCCGCAGACCCTAACATAATATTAGCGCCAGGGTCTGGCTAGTAAAATGGCGGATGAACAGCGTTTACAGCTGTACATCCAGCAGCTGGAGGGTAGGTTGGCGGCTCTTGAGCGCACAACCTCAGCTGTGGATGTTACCGCAGTCGCTGTTCAGGCTGCTAGCGTAGCTGCAGCCAGTTTGTCTTCTGCCACCTCTGTCCCTACATTGTCCCACCTCCCGCTTCCAGACAAGTTTGCTGGTGACAGCAAGCAATGTCGGGGATTCGTGAGTCAGTGCTCCATACACCTCGAGCTTCTGGCTGCACGTTTCCCCACGGATCGGGCACAAGTGGGCTTTGTGATAGCTCTTCTGTCGGGCAGAGCGTTGGAGTGGGCAACGCCGCTGTGGGAGCGCGACGACCGTGTGGTGCGGAGTGCTTCTCGTTTTCTGGAGGCTCTGAAAAAGGTTTTTCTAGGACCTCAGATCACCCACGATACGACGCTCAAACTGCTGGCAAGTACCCAGGGTTCGGCTTTGGTCAGCCAGTTTGCTGTCCAATTTCGGACTCTGGCCTCGGATTTAGAGTGGCCAGATAAAGTCCTCATTCCCGTGTTCTGGAGAGGACTGGCGGGTCATGTGAAAGACGCCTTGGCTACCAGAGAGATTTCTGCCACACTGGAGAAGCTTATCGCTATTTCCACCCGCGTCGACCTCCGTTTCCACGAGCGGAGGCTGGAACGTGCCCAGTGTAGGCAAAGGGTTCGGTTGGCTCCAACCTTCACCACCCCTCTGGAGTCGCCCGTTCAGGCGCCCGACCTTCAGGAGGTTGCTCCTGCAGGATCTAAATCTCGGGTCACTCGTCCATCCCCGATTTGTTATATTTGCCAGCAGCAGGGACATTTTGCCAACCGATGTCCACAGCGGCTGAATAAACGGTCGCGCCCAGTAACCGTAGGAACAGGGTCACTGGACGCCATGAGTTTTGCCCCTAAAGTGCTCCTCAAGGGATAATTACCCACGGTTCTACCACCCTACCCGTCAAGCTGTGTGTGGATTCTGGTGCAGAGGGGAATTTTATGTCATCCTCCTTTGCTTCTCGCCACACCATGCCTTTGGTGTTGCTGGCTGAACCAGTATCGGTACGGGTGTTGAACGGAGCAATTCTGCCCTCACAAATCACCCATCAGTCTGTCCCACTCACCTTGTCTATATCTCCTTCCCATCAGGAGAATATATCATTTTTTATCCTCCCTGAGGGTATAGATGAGATTTTGTTGGGATTACCCTGGCTCCGCCACCACTCTCCCCATATTGAGTGGTCTTCAGGGAGAATTCTGGGTTGGGGTAATTTATGTAAAGGCAGATGCATTAGGGTCAGCGTGCAGGTCAACACCACTGAGAAACCCATAGACCTCTCTCCTCTTCCCAAGGTCTATTGGTCTTATGCCGACGTTTTCTCGAAGAAGGCTGCGGAGACTCTTCCGCCTCATCGCCCCTATGACTGTCCTATCGACCTCTTGCCTGGAGCTGAGCCTCCTAGAGGAAGGGTTTATCCCCTCTCTTTTCCTGAGACAGAGGCCATGTCCCAATATATTCAGGAGAACTTGGCAAGGGGATTCATTAGGAAGTCGGTGTCACCAGCGGGAGCGGGGTTCTTCTTTGTGCAGAAGAAGAACGGAGAATTACGTCTGTGCATTGATTATAGGGGTCTCAACGCTATCACCGTGAAAAATAAATATCCTTTGCCGCTAATCTCTGAGCTCTTTGACAGGCTTTGGGGAGCAAGGGTATTTACTAAGTTAGACCTGCGGGGTGCGTATAACCTGATTCGCATCCGTGAGGGGGACAAAGGAAGACGGCATTTAACACCAGGGATGGGCATTATGAATATCTGGTAATGCCCTTTGGGCTCTGTAACGCCCCAGCTGTCTTCCAAGACTTTGTGAATGACATCTTCCGGGATATGTTGACCACCTCGGTGGTAGTCTATCTGGATGACATTCTCATCTTTTCTCCAGATATGGCCTCCCACCGGAGAGATGTCTGCAAGGTCTTCGACCTCTTGCGAGCAAATTCCCTATATGCGAAGTTGGAGAAGTGCATGTTTGAGCAGGAGTCTCTACCTTTCCTGGGCTATATCATCTCCACCCAGGGATTGGCTATGGATCCTACCAAACTACAGGCTGTGATGGATTGGCAAGAACCCCACTCCCTTAAGGCGGTGCAGCGTTTTATGGGGTTCATTAACTACTATCGCCAATTCATTCCCCACTTCTCTACTTTGGTAGCTCCCTTGGTAGCCCTCACCAAGAAGGGAGCTAATCCCAAGTTGTGGTCAGAGGAGGTCACAAAGGCGTTCTCGTCCATCAAGTCGCATTTCACCAGTGCTCCCATCTTACATCGCCCCGATGTCGATAAACCGTTTATCTTAGAGGTGGATGCCTCTTCTGTTGGTGCTGGAGCAGTCCTCTTTCAAAAGGATGCCCAGGGTCGGAAGCATCCCTGCTTCTTCTTTTCCAACCTTTACACCAGCAGAGAGGAATTATTCCATCGGAGACAGGGAGTTACTGGCTATGAAGTTGGCCTTCTCCGAGTGGAGACATCTTCTGGAGGGGGCTCGCTTCCCCCTTCCAAGTATTCACGGACCACAAGAACTTGGTGTATTTGCAGCCAGCCCAGCGGCTAAATTCCCGTCAGGCCAGATGGTCCTTGTTTTTCTCCTGGTTCCATTTCACCTCCATTTCCTCTCCGGTGAGAAGAACATTCGCGCAGGCGCTCTATTCCGCTCCGTGGTGTCCTCTGAGGAGGTGGAGGAGGAGCCTCGGCTTATTGTCCCCACAGAAAGCCTAAGAACGGTGGCTCCGGTTTCGCTTGAGTCTGTGCCTCCGGGCAAGACTTTTGTTCCCATCAATTTGCGACCGGAAGTACTCTCTTGGGCACATTCGTCCAGGGTGGGTGGACATTTTGGGACAAAAAGGACTTCTGAGTTGCTGGCCAGAACATACTGGTGGCCGCAGATGGCCCGTGACGTCAGGGAATACGTTCAGGCGTGCGTCTCCTGCGCCAAGAATAAGTCCCCTCGACAACGGCCAGTTGGGTTACTTTTCCCTTTACAGGTGGCAGACAGGCCTTGGGAGATGGTCGGGATGGATTTTGTGGTGGGCTTACCCAAGTCTCGGGCTGCACCATCATCTGGGTGATAACCGACCACTTCTCCAAAATGGTGCACTTAGTGCCGTTACCACGGTTACCGTCTGCACGGGCCTTGGCAGCATTATTCATTAGGCATATTTTCCGCCTTCACGGTATGCCAGACAAAATTGTCAGTGATCGAGGTCCCCAGTTTGCGTCTCGGTTCTGGAGAGAGCTGTGTCGTTTACTCAGCATTGAGTTGAATCTCTCCTCTGCATACCATCCAGAGACGAATGGGTTGGTAGAGAGGGCCAACCAGACCTTGGTCACATACTTGCGACATTTTGTCTCTGCCAGGCAGGATGACTGGGCATCCTTGCTACTGTGGGCTGAGTTCGCTCTAAATAATGCTGTTGCTGACTCCACCGGACAGACCCCATGTCTCCTGAACTACGGTCAGCATCCGCGGGTACCAATGCCCATGCCCGTGTCTTCCGCCGATTCCAGGGTGGCAGACTGGGCTGTGGAGGCACGGGACATTTGGGACCGCACACAGGATGCCATTCAGGCCTCCAAAGAGAGGATGAGGTCTTCGGCCGATGCCCATCGGCGCCCCGCTCCTACATTTGCTCCGGGTGACCTAGTGTGGCTTTCTGCCCGAAACATCAGGCTACGTGTAGAGTCCACCAAGTTGGCACCTTGCTTTTTGGGCCCCTTTAAAGTTCTTGAGCAGGTGAACCCGGTGGTTTACCGCCTAGCCCTTCCGCCTCGCCTTGGTATCACTGACACCTTTCACGTGTCCCTCCTGAAACCCGTGGCCATTTCCCGGTTTTCCGAGTCATCTGCCGGGACGTCGGGTTCATCTACCGACGATCATGAGGTGAACGCCATTGTTGGGTACAAGGTGGTACGAGGCAAAAAATTTTATTTGGTGGATTGGAGGGGTTATGGGCCTGAGGATAGGTACTGGGAGCCTGCCGAGCATGTTCACGCTCCGCAGCTCATCGCTGCCTTTGAGCGCAGCGAGGCCCAAAGAAGGGGGGGCCCTAGGAGGGGGGGTAATGTTAGGGTTTGAGTTCCCGCTGCTGCACAAGGGGAGTCTCGAACCAGCCCCGCTGCGGTCTCCCATTCATCTCCAGCCGCAGTGGAGCCTGCTCTGCAGAGACATCGGTCCAAGCGTCTTGCCCACTCCAGTACTGTGCAGTGACTTGCTGCTGCCTTTCCTGGATCTGCTATTATAGCCAGTGCTGGAGCAGACGTCTTTGGGACAAAGTCCTGCGTTTTCCCTTCTGAGCATGCCCAGAGTGAGATCTCTCATTGGAGATCAGGGGTCACATGCTCAGATACTGCAGCAGCTCCTATTGGTCTGCCAGGAAGGTCCTGTGACTACTGTTGTTCTGGAACAAGCTTCATTGGTCCTTGTTTCTGGCAGGTCCTGTAGCTGTTACTATAAAAGGGTAGCATGGCTGGGCCGCCATGCGCTAATATCAACCGTTGTATGCTATGCACCAGTGTGGTCATGTGTGTGTGTGGTTAGGGACCCGGCTGAAATAAGCCACTAGAATACCGACTTAATCGGTGAGGAGTTTGGTGTGCTAGCTGGTCAGGGTTGGCGTCCTAGATGCCCTAGATTACCGGCATAACCGGTGAGGAGTTTTGATTGCCGTATTCAGGGTCTGGAGTTCAGACGCCATAGATTGCGGGTGACTCCCGCGAGGACATTAGCACATGATCACGCTTTATGTACGCTTAGCACTTAACTGTGTACCTGAGAGCCTGACAGGACACAGCACTTTTTCTCAGCGGCCCTGTGACGTAACAGGGTTCGCTTTCAACGCTAGACAGCGCCCTAGCGTGTTTTCTTTGCGACTCAGTTGTGTTTAGTGAGTTCGCACACATCACCATATAGCGCTGCGGCTCTCCTTCTAGCGGCTCTGTGGAGTAGCAGAGTTCGCACTTATTGCCACAGCGCGTTACGGCGTTTATTTTGCGGGATAACAGAGTTTGCTTCTTACACCATTTTACTAGCAGCAGGCTCCGCCTGCACGGTGGACCCCGGGCTGCGAACGCACCTCTCCACATCTTATATTTGGTGCGTTCCGCAGACCCTAACAATTTGGTAAATTCAGAAACGTTAATTTTTTTCTCATTAATGTACACTCTGCACCCCATCTTGACTGAAAAAAAACAGAAATGTAGAAATTTTTGCAAATTTATTAAAAAAGAAAAACTGAAATATCACATGGTCATAAGTATTCAGACCCTTTGCTCAGAAACCCATATTTAAATCACATGCTGTCCATTTCCTTGTGATCCTCCTTGAGGTGGTTATACTTCTTCATTGGAGTCATGCTGTGTTTAATTAAACTGACAGGACTTGATTTGTAAAGGCACACACCTGTCTATATAACACCTCACAGCTCACAGTGCATGTCAGACCAAATGAGAATCATGAGGTCAAAGGAACTGGCCAAGGAGCTCAGATACAGAATTGTGGCAAGGCACAGATCTGGCCAAGGTTACAAAAGAATTTCTGCAGTACTCAAGGTTCCTAAGAGCACAGTGGCCTCCATAATCCTTAAATGGAAGAAGTTTGGGACCACCAGAAGTCTTCCTAGACCTGGCTATCCAGCCAAAATGAGCAATTGTGGGAGAAGAGCCTTGGTGAGAGAGCTAAAGAAGAACCCCAAGAGCACTGTGGCTGAACAGCACAGATGCAGTAGGGAGATGGGAAAAAGTTCCACAAAGTCAAGTGTCACTGCAGCTCTCCACTAGTCAGGCCTTTATGGCAGAGTGGCCCGACAGAGGCCTCTCCTCACTGCCAGACATATGAAAGCCCGCATAGAGTTTGCTAAAAAACATATGAAGGACTCCCAAACTATGAGAAATAAGATTCTCTGGTCTGATGAGTGCACAGCTAAAATAACAAAAGGAGTGGCTTCAGAACAACTCTGTGACCATTCTTGACTGGCCCAGCCAGAGCCCTAACCTAAACCCAATTGAGCATCTCTGGAGAGACCTGAAAATGGCTGTCCACCAACGTTCACCATCCAACCTGATGGAACTGGAGAGGATCTGCAAGGAAGGATGGAAGAGGATCCCCAAATCCAGGTGTGAAAAACTTGCATCATTCCCAAGAAGACTCATTGCTGTACTAGCTTAAAATGGTGCTTCTACTCAATACTGAGCAAATGGTCTGAATACTTATGACCATGTGATATTTCAGTTTTTCTTTTTTAATAAATTTGCAAAAATTTCTACATTTCTGTTTTTTTCAGTGAAGATGGAGTGCAGAGTGTACATTAATGAGAAAAAAATGAACTTTTTTGAATTTACCAAATGGCTGCAATGAAAGAAAAAGAATGAAAAAATTAAAGGGGTCTGAATACTTTCCGTACCCACTGTATCTTTTTGATATCTGCTTGACCAAATAAGAAGGCTGCTGTTTGACTTCAGTCACCAGCCATTCATCCCCCGTTTTTCCACTTTTCACACTCTTTTAAATTATTATTTGATCCCTTTGTTGGTGAAAAGGATGTGGGTATTTTTTCCTCTCTCCTTTCTTTAACCCATCCCCTTTCTCACTTACTAGTTTTATTCATAGTTTTACCTCTAAGGTACTTCTATAGTGTGTTCCTTTCTTACTTGTTAGGCCGGGGTCACACATGCGAGAAACTTGCACGATTCTCGTACGAGTCTCTCACATGAACACCCGTTGCTGCCGACGGCACTCGGACTGGAGCGTGCGGCTGCATGTGTGACCCCGGCCTTAGATGTATTCTCCCACCTTCCCTCTCTATGTTTTTCTTTGATATCTTTATATATACACCATGTTTCAAATTATTATGCAAATGATATTTTTCTCTGATTTTCCTAAGTGATCGGTGCAAATGACAGTCAGTCTAATAAAAGTCATCACCCGTTAGAGTATACATCAAATTTTATTGAAGAAACCTCCAAATGCTAACAGTATAATCTCCAAAATGAATAAAAACTCAAAATGCACTGTTCCAAATTATTAGGCACAGTAGAAATTCTAAACATTTGATATAAACAAATTCATTAAAAATATTACAAAATGATGTATATAAATATGGGGACCCAAAAATGCAAAAATAAATACCTTTTAAGGGTATAGGGGGTTGAGGATATAGGAATCACAATGTCAGTTCATTAAAGCAAAGGTTAAGTCTATGGGTTACAATATCAGTTCATTAAAATAAATATCATACATGTGAATCACAGTACAAATTCATTAAGGCAAGTGCCAAACATAGAACTAATAAAGGTAGACTCCAAAAAGTGGATTTCAATACATGGATTCCTTCCTCAATGGCAATCCCCCATAGAATAACAAACCAGCAGCCAAATCCTTATTTAATATTGGCAAAAATATGTGCATAATTTTTAAAAGTGCATAGTGCAAAGTGCAAAGAGCAGTATGCACTTTTACAAATTATGCACATATTTTTGCCAATATTAAATAAGGATTTGGCTGCTGGTTTGTTATTCTATGGGGGATTGTCATTGAGGAAGGAATCCATGTATTGAAATCCACTTTTTGGAGTCTACCTTTGTGAGTTCTATGTTTGGCACTTGCCTTAATGAATTTGTACTGTGATTCACATGTTTGATATTTATTTTAATGAACTGATATCGTAACCCATATATTTAACCATTGCTTTAATGAACTGACATTGTGATTCCTATATCCTCATCCCCCTATAACCTTAAAAGGCCTTTCTTTTTTGCATTTTTGGGTCCCCATATTTATATACATCATTTTGTAATATTTTAATGAATTTGTTTAATAAAATTTATTTTTATGGCATTAACCTTCAGAGTTCTTGTAGGATTACAAGTAACATGTTAACATAAGAACCCTTCTTTGATTTCACCTTCACAATTCTTGCATCCATTGAACTTGTGAGTTTTTGGAGAACTTCTGCTTGTATTTCTTTGCATGAAGTCAGAATAGCCTCCCAGAGCTGCTGATTTGATGTGAACTGCCTCCCACCCTCATAGATCTTTTGTTTGACGATACTCCAAAGGTTCTCTATAGGGTTGAGGTCAGGGGAAGATGGTGGCCACACCATGAGTTTATGTCCTTTTATGCCTATAGCAACCAATGACTCAGAGGTATTCTTTGCAGCATGAGATGGTGCATTGTCATGCATGAAGCTGATTTTGCTCCTGAAGGCACGTTTCTGCTTTTTATACCATGGAAGAAAGTTGTCAGTCAGAAACTCTATATACTTTGCAGATGTGATTTTCACACCTTCAGGAACCTTAAAGGCCCTACCAGCTGTTTCCCCATGATTCCGGCCAAAAACATGACTCCTCCACCATCTTGCTGACTTTGCAGCCTTGTTGGGACATGGTGGCCATCCACCAACCATCCACTACTCCATCCATCTGGACCATCCAGGTTGCTCGACACTCATCAGTAAACAAGACTGTTTGAAAATTAGTCTTCGTGCATGTCTGGCCCCACTGCAACCGTTTCTGCTTGTGAGCACTGTTTAGGGGTGGCCGAATAGTAGGTTTATGCACCACAGTAAGCCTTTGAAGGATTCTACACCTTGAGGTTCGAGGGACTCCAGAGACACCAGCAGCTTCAAATATCTGCTGTTTTGTAATGGCTTTTTAGCAGCTGATCTCTTAATCCGATGAACTTGCCTGGCAGAAACCTTCCTCATTCTGCCTTTATCAGCACGAATACGTCTGTGCTCAGAATCAGCCACAAATCTCTTAACAGTACGATGATCATGCTTAAGTTTTCGGGAAATATCTAATGTTTTCATCCCCACCAAGGCATTGCACTATTTGATGCTTTTCAGCAGCAAAGAAATCCTTTTTCTTTCCCATGTTACTTGAAAACTCTGGCCTGCTTAATAGTGTGGAACATCCAGTCTTCCTTTTATTTGGCTCACATGGCAAACTAATTATCACAGGTATCTGAGATTGATTTCAGTGATCCAAAGAACCATGAGACACAATACCATCAATGGGTTTCATTTACAAAAAAAAACAAATCAAAATGCTATGACACTTAAAACCAATTGGCATAATAATTTGGAACATGGTGTATATATGCAGCTGTAGAGTATATATATAAAAAATTCCTTCTCACCCCCCACTGGGGGTGGTCTTTGTTGTCCGTTCTCATTCTCGGGTTCTCTACCAGAGTTCTGGGAGTTTGAGGGTTCTGCGCAGGATCTTAGTTGTTCCCAGCATTGCACTTTTCTGAACAGAGATCTCAGATGTTGTTCCTGGGATCTGTTATAGCCATTCTTCCAACATAGGGGTCACTGTTCCAAGTGCTACTGTCATGTTGCCTTCACTTTCCACATCTTCTCCATTTCTCCTTTGAGGCCCTGGTATTTCTCCAGCTTCTCGTATTCCTTCTTTCTGATTTTGCTGTCACTTTGCACTGCCACATCTATTATCATTGTTGTCTTCTAATCCTCGTCTACTATCACAATGTGCTAGTTGGTTAGCCAACACCTGCTTATCCGTCTGGATCTACAAGTCCCACAGCCTTGGGCTTTCATTCGCCACAACTTTCGATGTGGTCTCCCACCTGGATTTAGGAAGACGAAGCCCATATGTTGTGCAGATGTTCCTGTACACAATTCCCGCTACTTGGATGTGCCGCTCAGTATACGCTATTCCCGCTTGCATTTTGCAACCTGCCACTTTATACCTCTGATAACAGCTGAGAGCTCAAGCAGTCTTTTAACAGTGTGGGAATCGCTGCTCTCTGACCGGCGGGGATAATTTCACCACCGATCGGAAGTGGTGTTTGCCGCGCTGTCATGCACATGATAGCGTGGCAAGCACTGGATATTCGAGCCCCCTTTCAAGTGAATGGAGTCCGGGTTCGGGGTCAATTCCGGGTACTGTTCTGGTACCCGAACCCGAACATTTTGTAACCGGACCCAACATCCAGGTGTCTACCCATCTCTAGTCTTGACTACCTTGCCTCTCTTTATTATCAACCTGCCGCGTTTCTCTAGTGCAGTGGTTCTCAACCTTTCTAATGCCGTGACCCCGCAATACAGTTCCTCATGTTGCGGTGACCCCCAAACCAAAAAATAACTACAGTCCTCCATACAATATTATGGGCACCACATAGTCCTCCAAAAGGGCACTGTGGAAAGACTCCCCATTATCATCATCATTGCCTCCCCATCATCATCATCTTTGCCTGCCCATCATCATCACCGCAGCACTCTCTCACATACACACACGCAGGCAGACACACACACACACACACTGATACACACAGACACATACACCTCACATCTCACCTGTCCGGCGCTCGCGCTCTCTGCCACAGCCGGCCGCTGAATGATGATGTCATCCAGCGGCGCTGCTGTGATAGGAAGCGCGGGCGCCCTGCAGCGCCCCCCTGGAGCCCGGAGCTACGGAGGCACGGGGAGAGGTAAGTATTGTGCCGCCTGCTCAGGCCGGGTCCCCCCTCTCCCCGCACAGTGGACTCACCGACCCGCCGCTCAGCTCCGGAGGGTCCCGGACCGCTGCACTGTGACTCCGTGGGAGGAGGAATTGCTGCTGCCACGCCGCCCCACACACGTGCTGCCTGGGGCGGACCGCCTCACACACGTGCTGCCTGGGGCGGACCGCCCCCTCCCGCCCACGCTACGCCCGCGCCCTAACGCCCGCCCACGCTATGCCCCTGCTACGCCACTGGGCTAAAGCCATCGGAAATATGTATTTTCCGATGGCTTTAAGCCAGTGGTCCCCAACCTTTTTTGCACCAGGGACCGGCTTCAAGAAAGACCATTCTTCCAGGGCCCGGCAGGGCGGGGATGGAGGTGTGGCAGGGGTGGGGCTTTGGTCATAAGGGGGTGTGGCTATGGACGGGGTTGTAGTTTAGTAGTAGTGCATACTCATCATTTAATTATAACATTTATAATGTGAATGTGACTCCCTTGTATACAAGGTTCCGCTCCCACCCTTGTATGCATGGCTCCGCTCCCACTCTTGTTTATATGGCTCCGCTCCCACCCTCCCATCCTGTATACATGGCTCTGCTCCCAACCTCCCATCCTGTATACATGGCTCCGCTCCCAACCTTCCATCCTGTATACATGGCTCTGCTCCCACCCTCCCATCCTTGTATATATGGCTCCGCTCCCACCCTCCTATCCTTGTATATATGGCTCCGCTCCACCCTCCCATCCATGTATATATGGCTCCACTCCCACCCTCCCATCCTTGTATAAATGGCTACGCTCCCATCCTCCCATCCTGTATACATGGCTCCGCTCCCCCTCCCATCCTGTATATATGGCTCCGCTCCCATCCTCCCATCATGTATATATGGCTCCGCTCCCCCTCCCATCCTGTATACATGGCTCTGCTCCCATCCTCCCATCCTGTATATATGGCTCCACTCCCCCTCCCATCCTGTATATATGGCTCCGCTCCCATCCTGTAAATATGGCTCCGCTTCCCCTCCCATCCTGTATACATGGCTCCGCTCCCCCTCCCATCCTGTATACATGGCTCCGCTCCCCCTCCCATCCTGTATATATGGCTCCGTTCCCATCCTCCCATCCTGTATACATGGCTCCGCTCCCATCCTCCCATCCTGTATATATGGCTCCGCTCCCCCTCCCATCCTGTATATATGGCTCCACTCCCATCCTGTATACATGGCTCCGCTCCCCCTCCCATCCTGCATATATGGCTCCGCTCCCCCTCCCATCCTGTATATATGGCTCCGCTCCCATCCTGTATACATGGCTCCGCTCCCCCTCCCATCCTGCATATATGGCTCCGCTTCCCCTCCCATCCTGTATACATGGCTCTGCTCCCCCGTCCCCTCCCCATCATACTTATCCTCCTCCATCATACTTACCCTCCTCGCTCCGTCGCTGCAGGTCCCTGCATCCCTGTCGGCCGCGTCAGCTTCCTCCTGTGCGCAGCGGTGACGTAATACCGCTCATTAAGGGCATGAATATGGACGCCACGCCTATGGGAGTGGCGTCATGTCCATATTCATTACCTTAATGAGCGGTACTACGTCACCGCACTTTCAGGAGGAAGCTGCCGCGGCCGACAGGGATGCAGCGACGGAAGGTAAGTATCGATGTCTAATGAAGCCGGCGACTGCAGCTGTCACTACAGTGCTGCAGCCGCCGGCTCCATGTATGTACAGTGTTCTGTGCCGTGGCTCCGCAGCAGAACTGCTACTCCCTGGAGCCCGGAGCTACGGAGGCACGGGGAGAGGTAAGTATTGTGCCGCCTGCTCAGGCCGGGTCCCCCCTCTCCCCGCACAGTGGACTCACCGACCTGCCGCTCAGCTCCGGAGGGTCCCGGGCCGCTGCACTGTGACTCCGTGGGAGGAGGAATTGCTGCTGCTGCCACGCCGCCCCACACACGTGCTGCCTGGGGCGGAGCGCCCCACACACGTGCTGCCTGGGGCGGACCGCCCCCGCCCGCCCACGCTATGCCCGCGCCCTACGCCCGCCCACGCTATGCCCCTGCTACGCCACTGGGCTAAAGCCATCGGAAATATGTATTTTCCGATGGCTTTAAGCCAGTGGTCCCCAACCTTTTTTGCACCAGGGACCGGCTTCAAGAAAGACCATTCTTCCAGGGCCCCGCAGGGCGGGGATGGAGGTGTGGCAGGGTGGGGCTTTGGTCATAAGGGGGTGTGGCTATGGACGGGGTTGTAGTTTAGTAGTAGTGCATACTCATCATTTAATTACAACATTTATAATGTGAATGTGACTCCCTTGTATACAAGGCTCCGCTCCCACCCTTGTATGCATGGGTCCGCTCCCACCCTTGTTTATATGGCTCCGCTCCCACCCTCCCATCCTGTATACATGGCTCCGCTCCCAACCTCCCATCCTGTATACATGGCTCCGCTCCCAACCTTCCATCCTGTATACATGGCTCTGCTCCCATCCTCCCATCCTTGTATATATGGCTCCGCTCCCACCCTCCCATCCTTGTATATATGGCTCCGCTCCACCCTCTCATCCTTGTATATATGGCTCCACTCCCACCCTCCCATCCTTGTATAAATGGCTCCGCTCCCATCCTGTATACATGGCTCCGCTCCCCCTCCCATCCTGTATATATGGCTCCGCTCCCATCCTCCCATCATGTATATATGGCTCCGCTCCCCCTCCCATCCTGTATACATGGCTCTGCTCCCATCCTCCCATCCTGTATATATGGCTCCGCTCCCATCCTGTAAATATGGCTCCGCTTCCCCTCCCATCCTGTATACATGGCTCTGCTCCCATCCTCCCATCCTGTATATATGGCTCCACTCCCCCTCCCATCCTGTATATATGGCTCCGCTCCCATCCTGGAAATATGGCTCCGCTTCCCCTCCCATCCTGTATACATGGCTCCGCTCCCCTCCCATCCTGTATATATGGCTCCGTTCCCATCCTCCCATCCTGTATACATGGCTCCGCTCCCATCCTCCCATCCTGTATATATGGCTCCGCTCCCATCCTCCCATCTTGTATATATGGCTCCGCTCCCCCTCCCATCCTGTATATATGGCTCTGCTCCCATCCTGTATACATGGCTCCGCTCCCCCTCCCATCCTGCATATATGGCTCCGCTCCCCCTCCCATCCTGTATACATGGCTCTGCTCCCCCGTCCCCTCCCCCCATCATACTTACCCTCCTCCATCATACTTACCCTCCTCGCTCTGTCGCTGCAGGTCCCTGCATCCCTGTCGGTCGCGTCAGCTTCCTCCTGTGCGCAGCGGTGACGTAATACCGCTCATTAAGGGCATGAATATGGACGCCACGCCTATGGGAGTGGCGTCACGTCCATATTCATTACCTTAATGAGCGGTACTACGTCACCGCACTTTCAGGAGGAAGCTGCCGCGGCCGACAGTGATGCAGCGACGGAAGGTAAGTATCGATGTCTAATGAAGCCGGCGGCTGCAGCTGTCACTACAGTGCTGCAGCCGCCGGCTCCATGTATGTACAGCGTTCTGTGCCGTGGCTCCTCAGCAGAACTGCTACGCCCGGTAATGGGCCGCGGACCGGCGGTTGGGGACCCCTGCTTTAAGCGACCCCTGTGTTTTGGTCGCTCGACCCCCGCCGGGGTCGCGACCCACAGGTTGAGAACTGCTGCTCTAGTCCGGAGGACATCCTGATGTCTTCACTGTATATCCATTGTCAGGTGGATCTGTGAATTCATGTCTCGTTCGTTTTTCACATACATCTTTATGTAATCCATGTAGAGGAGTTGGCTGATGGTGCTTCCACTCTTGAACTTGTATCTATAGCCAGACTCTTTAACTATCTGACTGAGGGGGTTCAAGCCTATGCAGAACAGCAATGGGGACAGTGCATCACTTTGGTATATGCCACATTTTATGGTCACTTGTGCTAGTTGTCTTGAGTTGACTTCAGATGTTGTTCTTCATAGCCCCATTTAATTTCTGAGGAAGGTTCTTAACTTCCTGTTGACATTGTAGAGAGCCAAGCACTTAGAGATCCATGTGTGTGGCATTGAGTAATAGGCTTTCCTGTTGTCAATCCAGGCTGTGCTGAGATTGGTCTGTCTGGATCTTGAGTCCTGAGAGACTGCTCTGTGTATGATGATCTGGTGCTTAGAGCCTCTGGTGTCGGTCCCAATGCCTTTCTGAGCTGGATTCATGTACTGGTTCACATGGTTCTGTAGCTTGGTGGCTATGATGCCTGATAGAAGTTTCCATGCTGCTGTAAGGCAGGTTATTGGCGGTATTTGGATGGAACTGTTCCTTTGTGTTGATCCTTCATGATCAGCACTGTTCTACCTTGTGTTAACCAAGCTGGGTAGTGGCCTGCTTCTAGCAGTTGGTTCATTTGCTTTGCTATGCGTTCATGTACCACTGTTAATTTCTTTAGCCAGTAGGTGTGGATAATGTCTTCATGTTCTTAACCTGCTGCTGGATGTCTGCTTTTGTAATGGTGGCTGGTTCTTCAGACCGTTTGTTCAGTATTGAGTAGAAGCACCCTTTTCAGCTAGTACAGCCATCGGTCTTCTTGGGAATGATGCAACAAGTTTTTCATACCTGGATTTGGGAATCCTCTGCCATTCTTCCTTGCAGATCCTCTCCAGAGAATCTTATTTCTCATAGTTTGGGAGTCCTTCATATGTTTTTTAGAAAACTCTATGCGGCCTTTCATATGCCTGGCACTGAGGAGAGGCTTCTATTGGGCCACTCTGCGATAAAGGCCTGACTGGTGGAGGGCTGTAGGGATAGTTGACTTTGTGGAATTTTCTCCCATGTCCCTACTGCATCTGTGGAGCTCAGCCACAGTGATCTTGGGGTTCTTCTTTACCACTCTCACAAAGGTTCTTCTCCCACGATTGCTCAGTTTGGCTGGACGCCCGGTCTAGGAAGACTTCTGGTGGTCCCAAACTTATTCTATTTAAGGACTATGGAGGCCACTGTGCTCTTAGGAACCTTGGGTACTGCAAAATTCTTTTGTAACCTTGGCCAGATCTGTGCCTTGCCACAATTCAGTCTCTGAGCTCCTTGGCCAGTTCATTTGACCTCATGATTCTCATTTGGTCTGACATGCACTGTGAGTTGTGAGGTCTTATATAGACAAGTGTATGCCTTTACAAATCAAGTCCTATCAGATTAAATAAACACATCTGAACTCCAATGAAGGAGTAGAGTAGAACCATCTCAAGGAGGATCACAAGGAAATGGACAGCATGTGACTTAGGCTGGTTTCTCATTAGCGTTTTTGTGCGCAGCGCATCTGCGCATGCGTTCAAGCGCCCCTATGTTTAACATGGGGGTGCATGGCCTTGCGTTTGTATGCATTATCGTGCGCATGCGTTTTTTCGAGGTATGCGTCTAGTTGCGCCTGACGCAATATGTTGCATTTTTTGGTCCGTCGAAAGGCTTCGAAAAAACGCATGCATTCACTTGCCCACGGAATGCTTCAAAACAAAGCATTACAGTCTATGGGAACGCAGGTGTATGCACGCCTGCATTTGCGTACGCTTGCTTTTAAAGCGTAACCATGTCTAGACGGCTGGTTTCACATTAGCGTTTTTGTGCACAGCGCATCTGCACAAGCGTTCATGCGCCCCTATGTTTAACATGGGGGCGCATGGTCTTGCGTTTGCATGCATTTTTGCATGCGTTTCCACTTGCGCACGATGTGCAGCGCAAAAAGACGCTAATGTGAAACTAGCCTTAAATGAGTGTCTGAGCAAAGGGTCTGAATACTTATGACCATGTGATATTTTAGTATTTCTTTTTTAAATAATTTGCAAACATTTCTACATTTCTGGTTTTTATCAGTCAAGATGGGGTACATTAATGAGAAAAAAAATGAACTTTTTTGCATTTACCAAATGGCTGCAATGAAACAAATAGTGAAACATTTAAAGGGGTCTGAATATTTTCCTAACCCACTGTAAGTGGTAAGATGACTTTATTCTTCGGTTCTGTGCGATTACAGCAATACCATATTTATGTTTTTTTATGTTTGGCTGCTATCATACTGCAAAATTATTTTTTTACAAAGCAAAACATTTTGCCATATTTTGATAGCTATAATATTTCTATACGCCAAAAAAAGAGAATGAACCGCACCTCCAAAAATAATACGTTGATCTTATGCCTTTTGGCAAAATTTATATAACTGAACATGAGATTCTTAGTTTAACAATCTGATCAGACTGTATGAAGCCCATTGCCACGTCAAGGCAAACTTCGTAGTGGGTCCTACCGCCCTAATGGAGCGGAGCCATGCGCCGACCATCGCCACTGTGGCAATGCACCAACAGAGCAGACGGTCCAGGGTCTCCAGAACACGCCGCTCCACCAGCGCAAAACCACAGAAACAATGGCCATCACACAGCACCAACACCAAATGAAAGGAGTCCCCATCGCTCCCACGGAGGGGAGCAGCACCGACTACCGCCACAGTGGCAATGCAGCTGCAGGGCAGACAAACTGGTGTCTCAAAGCAACCATGCTGCAAGACAGAGTCCCCATGACTCCAGATTGTGCCGCCCCACCAGCACAAAACCACAGCAACAATGGCTGCCACACAGACCACACCAAGTGTAAGGAGCAAAGAAACTCACCTCCATTAAGCTCTTCAGTGAGAGCAGAAATGGGCTAGACCCATTACTTTGCAGTCTCCTGCTAATTAAAATCACCAGCTGGTGCATTGCCGCTGTGGCGGTGGTTGGCATGAGGCTCCGCTCCGTTAGGGCGGTTGGACCCACTACGAGGCTTGCCGTGATGTGGCAGTGGGCTTCATACAGTCTGATCAGAATGTTAAACTAAAAATCTCATGTTCAGTTATATATATTTTTGGCGAGAGACATTAGATTATTGTATGATTTTTGGAGGTGCTGTCCTCTCTCTTTTTTGAGTATATAATATTTCTATACTTCTGCAGACAGAGTCATGTGATGGGTTTTTATTGCTACCATTTTTGGGCTTTTTGATTGCTTTCTATTACAATTCTTGGGAGACATAATGATCAAAAACCAGCAATTTAGGAATTGCTTTTTTTGGAGGGGGGTTTAATATCGGTCTCTGTGACCGATATTAATATTTAGAATATTAATTTCTCTTAAGTATCGGCACACGTGACCGCCGGCAGCAGCAGGAAGCCGGCGGCTGACACTGCGGGCTAGTGAAGAGGAATGAATACTCACCGCAATCTCCAATGAACAGTCCCGGTGAGTATTCTAGTCCAATCATTCAAGGAATGGGATGGGGCCAATCATTCCAGGAACTGGATGGGGCCAATCACACCAGGAACTGGATGCGGCCAATCATACCATAATAAGGATGGGACCAATCATTCTAGGAACAGGATGGGGCCAATAATACTAGAATAAGGATGGGACCAATCATAACAGGACTGGGATGGGGCCAATCATACCAGAATAAGGAAGAGACCAATCACACCAGGAACGGGATGGGGCCAGTCATACCAGAATAAGGATGGGACCAATCATACCAGGAATGGGATGGGGCCAATCATACCAGAATAAGGATGGGACCAATCAATCTAGGACTGGGATGAAGGCCAATCATACCAGGATAATGATGGGACCATGCATACCAGGACACGGAAGGTGCCAATCTTACCAGGATAAGGATGAGGCCATGCACACCAGGACTGGGATTCAGCCAATCATACCAGGATAAGGGTGGGGCCAATCATACCAGGATAAGGATGGGGCATTCATGCTTGAACAAGATGGGGACCCTGCAAACCAGTATAGGGATGAGGGAAATCAATCCTGCCATGATAAAGATGAAGGGGACCATTCCTACCAGGATGGGGATGATGGGGCCATGCATAGCAGGCTAGGGATGATGAGGCATGCATACCAGGATGAGGATGAGGGCCATGCATATAAGGATAGGGATAAGGGGACCATGCATACCAGGATAGGGATGAGGGCCCATAGGTATCAGGATGGGAATGAGGGGACCATATTTACCAGGATAGGTGATATTAAGCACAGAATTGACAACATTTTTGCTTCAGGTTTTTTTTTCCTAATTTCCTCTTCTAAAACCTAGATGAGTCTTATGGTCCGGTGCGTCTTATAGTCCGAAGCATACAACATTCATCTTTTTATTGTGTTTTATTCCACTTTTTGTTTAGTGATATAATTAAAAAGAAATTTTGTTTTAGACATTTAATTTTTACAGTGTTCGCTGGAGGGGTCATCTAGTGTTATAGTTTTAAAGGTTGGGTCTTTCAGGACAAGGCGATGCCAAATTTTTTAACATTTTTATTTTTGTTTTTACATAAAAATACGTATTTATTGGTATAGTATTTTTTTTTCATTTTTTCTGTTAATTATTTTCTGATTTATTAAAAATATTTTTTTAATTTTAACTTTTTTTTTCACATTTTACTTCGTATCTCTATGTGAATTTAACTATTTTTACACTGATTTCTGGTATAATGCATTGCAATGCACCAGCACTGCAATGCATAATACCTGTCAGTGCTGCTCTGACAGATCAACTTTTAGACTAGCTGGCAGAACCAGAGGTCGGCATTTGAACTCAGGTTGCCAGAGCAATGATCGGGCTATCACAATGATGTTGTGGGTGCACCGATCGGACTGGAGAGGGAGCACCTCCCTCTGCCTGCCTTCCAATTGCTGCAATTGCTATTGATTACAGCATTTAGTGGTTTAATCTGCCCTGGGGTGGTGCGAGCGCTGCTCTTGACAGTGATAGCTTGATCTCAGCAATCACTTAAGCTGACCTGCTGCCGGCGATCATACGAGCAACACTCCTGTGCCAGCATGATTGACAGGACGTACTGGTATGTCCATTTACAGGAACATACTGTAAAATAGAACATACCGGTACGTCCAATATCGGTTAGGGGTTAAAGGAAAAAATATGTTTTAGTAAATACTGTGACAAGCTTCCATCCAGCAAAAGGTAAATTATTGTCTATGCCTTATTTCTTGTGATCAGGGGCAGGCGACCTTTACTAAGAGTTTCTCCTGCCTCACATCAGTCAGAATACTTGAGTAAAGCATCATGGGTATGAGGCTCTAGAGACACAATTTCAAGACTCTGACTCTACAAACTACACAGTATTTGCTGGAAATGCTTTGTAAGACGCATCCATTTTTCTAGTAAATTACCATAAACCATCTATAGCATTCATAACTGTAAATTACATATTCAAGAGAAACACCAGTATTACTAACCATGCATCAATCCCATGGTTCATCTCTGCAGGCAGCCATGATTCTCAACAAGACAGCCTGACCTTCCTTAAAATGATTCTGTGCCATATTCCTTCCCATTGCCACGGATGAGTCTGCTGTAGAGTTGATTGTTGACCCGTGGATGTTCGGATTCGTCTGGTTCAACTGATCTTCAGGCCAAAGTTTGGATACAGTACCCGAACTTGACCCAAACTTGATCCAGGACCCGAGCCCAATATAAGTCAATGATGTTTTAAAATGACTGTAAAATGGTCATAATAGGAGCTAGGGGGCTGCAATAGGAAGCAAAATGGGAGTAACAGAGGGAGAATTGACCTGCAAACAAATGGGTACAAGGAAATTACTTCAAATAGCATGGAATAAAAAAAAGTAAAACAATAATCTTGAATTAAGAGGCGGAGGTCCAAGTGGAGGAAGAGGTTGAGGAGCAGGTGGACATAGTGGTGCAGGTGGAAGAGGCGGAGGAGGTAGCCAACATTGTTTTTGATTTTGTTTTTCGTTTGGGGAGGTTTCAAAACATTGGGAATGGCAAAAAGAATGAGCAAGCTGCATGGTGGAGTATAAAAATGGATGGCTGCGGCTGGTCTACTTCTCTAGTCAGCCAAAGGTACTAACATGTCCTGTGTGATCCATGCATGGTTCATTTTAATGAATGTGAGTTTATCCACGTTATCTCTGGACAGGCGGATAAGCTTGCCTGTGATCACACACCCTGCCATGCTAAACACATGTTCCAACACTACACTTGCTGCAGGAGGCCAGCACCGCCAAGGCAAAAAGGGCAAACTCAAGTCATGTGTTCAATCACTCAGTACGTGGAGACAGGTGAACACGTACTCTTCCACCCTGTTGTCAAAGCGCTACCTCCTGCTAATATGGACCACATTAGATGGTGGTGCTGGATGTTGTGCCATGCTGAGGAATGTTTTCCAGATTTCAGCCATGCTAACCTTCCCTTCTGAATTGGTACCTGTGCTCAAGCTGTGATGACGACTTCCTCTGTGCCTCTGCCTTGAGCTTCCACTGAGCCCCCACTGTTAGATGGGAACACAGTCAGTAGTGCATCTATCAGTGTGCGCTTGTATTCCCTAAGTTTCTTGTCCCACTCCAGTGACCGAAGAAAGGATGGTATGTTGTCCTTGTAGCGGGGATAATGCAGTAATCAGCACTAGTAACAATTCGGACAACTCAGTGGTCATTGCGCAGGCATAACAGCATGTATTGGTTCATGTGTGCCAGGCTGTCCAGAGACAATGACAAGCTATCCTCAGTGGGAGGTGCAAAAATTGGGTCCTCTGTATTACCCCAGCCATGGTGATGCCAGTGAGCTGACTTGAGTGCCACCCTGCTGTGAACATGGTTCCTCCTCCTCTTAATCCTCCAAAACTGACCCCTAGCTGTTGGTACAGGAACTCACCCTCCGAGCCATGTGTGGATGACTGGCCTGATAATGGTGTGAATAGTCCCTGTCGCACCTCCTCTCCTTACTGTGCCATCACCTCATCCATCATCGCCTGAAGCTTTGTTTCAAGAGAGCATAGAAGTGTGATAGTAACACTAATGATGTTGTCGTCAGCGCTTGCCATTTTCATGGAGTGCTCGAAGCAGCACAACACGTCACAAACGTCGGTGGTGGTAGGAAATGTTTTATAATGCTTTCTGCCTGAGGCCCAGCTGCCACTTCACAAATCCAATTTGTGTTGGAGGTGCAGTGGACCCTGATAGCCAGTACCCTTTTCCTAATCCCAATACCTAACTGCTGGTGGATCAAGAAACCCCCACGGCAGACAGGTATAAGACTAATGGAGGCCCCACATAGGTCTCCACACCCTCGTCCCTCTCCTGAGCAACCCTGTGCATTGTCTTGGGTGAAGAAGCAGGGCGCATGTGGTGAACTTTGGAGTCTAGTTCCCTCCCACTCCCCTTACAAGGTTTTATCCAGAAGCCAGCCACTTCGGGATCTGCCCACACAGCGAGCCGCTTTCCATTCCAACAATGCCCCAGGCATACCGGCTCCCTTCCGTGGTGACCACGGGTAATGGAGAATCAGTCTTTGATTCCCAAGAGGGAGCCTGAAAAACAGCTACCATATCCAACGAAGGCAGAAGATGGGCAAATTACCCACTCCCGGTGATGTTGTGAGACCAAATAACCATACGGGACTCTTTAGAGGCTCAGTAATTGAAATGAGTACGTTAAATCTTTGAACAAAAATCTATTGGAGGGCAAGTCTGGTGCCAGCAGCTGTAATAATTCTAGCTCCAGTAGCGTACACTAAAGTCTCGCAAGACAACAAAGTACACACGGATGGTACAGTGAAACTGCAAATGGTCATTAAATTAGTTAGTTTTGCCTGCCTTCAGTAATCTCTGTCTACAGATCGCCATAAAAAAGCATAAATCTGTAAATGAGTGTATGGAAGAAAACTATCAGTTTCTGTTGTGTTGAAGAGATGTATGTGACCAGAATAAACAATCATTTTCAGCAGAAAATACAGATATGAGACAACAAGAAACATAACAAGTTGACACAAAGAACTTGACTTGGCCTCTGAAAAATTTTGGGACGAATTTAAAAGATTGTGAAGTGGATTGAATTTGTAAAGGTTTGGAATATGCCCTCTATCACGGCTACCGGGTACACTTAGATGGTACAGTGAGTCTGCGAATGGTCATTAAATGAATTAATTTTGCTTGCTTTTAGGAATTTTTTTCTACAGATCACAATAAAAAGCATGAATCTGTCAATGAGTGTATGGAAAAAAGATATTAAGTTCTTGACTCTGGAAAAGATGTATTATGGTCATGCTGCATCAGGCAGTATTATGGCATGCTACACCAGCAGCACTATGACCTTGTCCCCAAGTTGATGCTCTCCTCATTTATTTTTTAAGTGTTTTTTAAGCACAGTACTCCCTTAGACATGGGTGCAGAGTATAATTTTTTTTTTACTCAGTTCTGCCACAGACACAGGTACAGAATAGAAAACCTTGATTTTAGGCAAATTACTCCCACAGATATGGGTGCAGAGAAATAAAAGTAGTTAATTATTTTTTATGCACAGTACTCCTACGGACACAGCTGCACAGTAGAAAAAATGTATCTCATGTACAGTACTCCGGCATGTCTGTGGGAGTACTGTACCTAGCAACACATTTTTTCGATATTCAATATAAGAAAAAATTTATTGGTGAAATAACAAAAACCATAAGGTGGGGTGGAAACAAAATATCAAAAGAAAAATACCCTCCTTATGTTTTTGTTATTTCACCAATAAACTTTTTCTTGTATTGAATATCGGACATTTTTTTTTTCGATTCTTCTTTCGTCGTTCTTATTTGATTCTCCAATTTGTCCATTTACATTGTCCATTTGTGCATTTATGGTTTTGATTGGTATTGATTCTACTTTCTATCTTATCATCTTAATTTATATGCACTTTGCCTTGGAATTCATTTGGATTTAACCCTCAGCTGTCAGCATTTGCAAGGCTGGCTATCAAGAACAGAGGGGTCACAACTCAGATTTTTTGAATTATTTAAATAATGTAGAATAATCAGTGTGGGCTCTCCCCCCATTTTTGACAACCAGCCAAGTTAAAGCAGACATCTGGGGGGCTAGTATTCTCAGGTTGGTAAGGGACCATGGATATTGCCCCCCCAGCCTAAAAATAGCAGCCCGCAGCAGCCCAAAATAGGCACATCAATTAGATGCACCAACTTTAGTGCTTTGCCTGGCTCTTACCACTTGCCTTGCAGTGTTGGCAAGTGTGGTTCATATTTTGGGGGATGATGTCACCTTTGTTTTTTCAGGCATCTGTAAGACTCCTATCCATTACTAATCCTATTGTCTACACTGAGAGAAAAAAACACTGTTTTGATAGAGAATGAAAGCAACATGTTGTCATCTATTTATCTAATTCTATCATATTAGTGATTTTATGGAGAGGATAATGAGGGGCTCGAGTGTATACAGAAGTCATGAAACACGAACAGATGGAACACGGGCAACAGACAGTTCTGTGTGAGCAATGCAGGAAGGTAGCTTGAAGTCTAATTCTCTCCTAATGATAGATAATTATAATTGATACTTTTCAAGGTATTTTTTGAAATATCGCATTGCAGTCGGACCAATGTTAATCTATGGAGCAGCTCCCACCATCAGACTTTTTGTGGTCCGTTTTATACGTGCGAGTGCAATCGCAGCATGCTGCGATTGTCACCGATTGTGGGCTGACAATCGCCAATGCAAGTCTATGGGTGCGATGAATAATCGGATTACAAACGGACCGCACGTGTGACTTGCGATTAAATCGCACCGGTGTCCTTTAGAAAAGCAGGCAATTCATCCCAGGCTATACAGTAAAATCACACTGACAGCTTTAGAAAAGCAGGCAATTCATCCCCGGCTATACAGTAAAATCACACTGACAGCTTTAATAAAGAATGGAAAGAATACATATACACACATAGAATACATATATATATATTTATATATATATATATATATACATATATACACACATGTCATTGTGACACATATATATATATATATATTTATAGTTCATACACTTCTACATACTGTAATAGCCGCTAATTCAATTGGCGGCTTTTGTGAAATTACAGACCCGACATGAAATGACACATGGTTTACATACAGTTAACCATGTCATTTCATGTAGTTTGATATATGGTTTTCACTAACAATGACATGAGTGTATGTGTGCAAAATTTCACACATTTAGGGGTTAATTAAAGATGTAAATTCGTTGAAAAAAATGCGTGGACTCCCGCGCTATTTTCTCAACCAGACAGACAAAGCCAGCGAGTGGGGGCAGATAATAATAGCTGAGGGAGGGTGCATTTTTTTGTGCCCCCCTGGCTACTAACATCTGCCCCCAACCACCCCAGAAAAGGCAAATCAATAATTAGATGTGCCCTTTCTGGCACTTTGCCCTTCTATTCCCAATGCCCTGTAGCGGTGACGAATGGGTTAATAATGGGTTAAAGCCACCTTGCTATTGAAAGGTGACTTTAAGCCAGGTTAATAATTGAGAGTTGTCAATTAGACAACTCTCAATTATTAATCCTATTGAAGGAAATAAAAAAACATACACATTATGAATAAATAATTTTAATGAAAAAAACACACTTTTTGACCATCTTTTATTTAACTGGTAATCCGTGCAAAGTCCTTGCTCTTCTATAATAAAGAAAAAATAATAAAAAACATTATTCTTACCTATCTGCCGCTCTGTCAGGTCCCACGCTGTAATCCTTCACAAAGGGTTAACTGCCTTACAGCCAACAGTGCAGCTAATGCTGCCTTCTCAGCTGTAAGCCCATGAATGAATGAGCTTATCTTCAGGGCGACAGGAGATGAAGTGATTACTGTGGGAAGCTTAATTGATTGCTTTCCACGGTAATCAGGTCACTTCAGGTCAGCCGGGGACTCCACACAACATCAGTGACGTCAGAGGGAGTATCCAGCTAACCTGAAGTGAACTGACGTTACCCGCAGTGTCGCTTGTACTGATCGCTGCCTGAACTGCCTGTTTGGCAGCTCAGCAGCGATCATGTAGCGACACACCAGCGATCCTGACAAGTTCATATCATTGTCGGGATCGCTGGTGCGTCGCTATGTGAGATGGGGCCCTAATCAGTTTAGGTCAGCCGGGGACACCGCACAGCATCAGTGACATCAAAGGGAGTCCCGGCTGACCTGAAGTGACCTGATTACCGTGGGAAGCAATCAATTAAGCTTCCCACAGTAATCACTTCCTCTCTTGTCGCCCTGAAGATAATCTCATTCATTCGTGGGCTTACATCTGAGCAGGCAGCATTAGTTGCATTGCTTGACTGTAAGGCAGTTAACCCTTTGTGAAGGATTACAGCGTGGGACCTGACAGAGCGGCGGATAGGTAAGAATAATGTTGTTTTATTATTTTTTCTTTATTACAGGAGAGCAAGGGCTTCACACGGATTACCAGTTAAATAAAAGATGGTCAAAAAATGTGTGTTTTTTTCATTAAAATTATTTATTATTAATGTGTGTGTGTTTTTTTAAATGTATGTAAACCATGTGTCATTTCATGTCGGGTTTGTAATTTCACAAAAGCCGGCAATTGAATTAGCGGCTATTATACTATGTAGAACTGCATGAACTTTATATATATGTATATATATATACAGTACAGACCAAAAGTTTGGACACACCTTCTCATTAAATGATTTTTCTGTATTTTCATGACTATGAAAATTGTAGAATCACACTGAAGGCATCAAAACTATGAATTAACACATGTGGAAATATACATTACACTTTACAAAAAAGTGTGAAACAACTGAAAATATGTCTTATATTCTAGGTTCTTCAAAGTAGCCACCTTTTGCTTTGATTATTGCTTTGCACACAGAAAAGGTGAATGGATGGACTCTACATGCCTGGTTCCCACCATGAAGCATGGAGGAGGAGGTGTGATGGTGTGGGGGTGCTTTGCTGGTGACACTGTTGGGGATTTATTCAAAATTGAAGGCATATTGAACCAGCATGGCTACCTGTCACGCTGTCTAATGATATGAATACAATGTCAGTAAACTATTTATACAGGAACCACACTCAATACAACATATAGTTTAGCAACATCAGAATGTAAGTATAAAATAGATTTACCTGACACAATATCTGCAGAACTTAGGGTTAATCTTGAGGACTAGATGTGCAGAAACGATATAGTTGAACTCAGGGTTAATCTTGAGGACTTGATGAGCTGTAACAGGAAAGAGGAGGACCGGGGTCTAACCTGACCCTACACTGGGGTCCTAACTAATCCCTTACCTTGGAGGTACTGATAATGGTTCAGAGGTCCAAGTCTCCAGCCTAACCCTGTCTCCTGTCAGGCCCTGAACCCTGTAATCAGTCCTAAGAAGGATCCTGATTACCACCAAAGGGATAAGGGCTGATCTCAGCTAAATACACAGATTAGACATATAAGACAGACAGGATAGCACTCACTTGCATACACACTCAAACACCAAAGGAACATAAATGGTCTGGGAAATAAACTCTAAACAAGTTGAGCTTAAAACAGCTAAGGAGCTCTCAACTAGAGTCTATACAGATTCATTCCTATCTGTGGTCTGCATGAAGGATTTCACTGGCAACTCCCAAAGCAGACAACCAGGAATTTAAAGGAAACCAATCAACAAATAATCAATTGCAGCTGGGAGAAACTGCACCCAGTCCCAGCACCGAGCACAGACAGAATTAACTCCCTAGCTGCCAAACACAAAGAAACAGCAACTCAGCTGTGAGAAGTCAAAATGTGCAACCGCGACGATCTTCGTGGCAATGCACACATGACACTACCACAGCATCTTGCAGCAGCATGCTATTGCATCCGGTTTGCGTTTAGTTGGACCATCATTTATTTTTCAACAGGACAATGACCCCAAACACACCTCCAGGCTGTGTAAGGGCTATTTGACCAAGAAGGAGAGTGTTGGGGTGCTACGCTAGATGACCTGGCCTCCACAGTCACCAGACCTGAACCCAATCGAGATGGTTTGGGGTGAGCTGGACCGCTCACCGCTTCAATTTTGAATAAATCCCCAACAGTGTCACCAGCAAAGCACCCCTAAACCTCACACCACCTCCTCCATGCTTCACAGTGGGAACCAGACATGTAGAGTCCATCCGTTCACCTTTTCTGCGTGCAAAGCAGTAATCAAAGTAAAAGGTGGCTAATTTGAAGAACCTAGAATATAAGACATATTTTCAGTTGTTTCACACTTTTTTGTAAAGTGTAATGTATATTTCCACATGTGTTAATTTATAGTTTTGATGCCTTCAGTGTGAATTTACAATTTTCATAGTCATGAAAATACAGAAAAATCTTTGAATGAGAAGGTGTGTCCAAACTTTTGGTCTGTACTGTATGTCTCAATGACATATATATATATACATATATATATATATATATATGTATTCTATGTGTATATATCTATTCTTTCTTTTATGACTTTAAAACTATTCATTTGGATCCATTATATGTCGGGTTTGCTAGCCACCGACAAAATCTTGCAAGTCGGATGTCAATTGGAAGTGTAACGAACGTTCAGATGCGACTAAATCGCATCCTCCCCGGAAAATCGGATGACAGACGGAGCAATGTTCATGAAAGTTTTGTGCTATAATCGACCGACTAAAACGGTCCGATTTTTTAGACGGTGTGTGTGACCCCGGCCTTATAAGATTGTCTGCGTCGTTGGTGTTCAATATTTAAAGCTCTGCGAAATGTATAAACTCACCATATACCATATAGGCACAAGAATGTTCCTCCCTTTTATTCTGCACAGTGTTTCACTCCACAGAGATGCAGTTTATTCTCCTCAGCTGCTCTTCTTCTGTAATTGGTGGCAGAAAGTATGTCCTTATCCACCCAGTCACAGAATGCATAACATTATATGTCCCCCTCTTTTTTTCTCTCTATGTCTCAGTGTTTTCGTATTTAACATTCTCATGTTTATGCCTTGGTACCCCAGATGCACACACAGAACAGTACAACAAAGTCGCAATGTTCATCCAACAGTCTTCTTTTTGTGTATTTCATTATTTTTAATAATTAATGCAATAGGGTACACAGCCACATAAATATGCAATTTTAACTAAAAAAAAAACCAGAATCTTAACCCCTTAACGACTAGGAGTATGTTAGATTTTGCGCTTTTGTTTTTTGCCCCCCTTCTTCCCAGAGCCAAAAGTTTTTTATTTTTCTGTCAATATTTCCATGTGAGGGCCTATTTTTTGTGGAACAAGTTGTACTTTTGAACGACACCATTGGTTTTAACATATCATGTACTGGAAAATGGGAAACAAATTCCAAGTGTGGTGAAATTTCAAAAAAAGTGCAATTCCACAGTTTTTTTTTTTTCTCTTTGTTTTACCATGTTCACTAAATACTAAAACTGATCAGCCATTATGATTCTACAGATCATTACGAGTTCACAGACATCAAACATGTCTAGTTTCTTTTTTATTTAAGAGGGGAAAAAAATTCCAAAGTTTGTTAAAAAAAAAAAATTGTGCCATTTTCCGATAACCGTTGCATCCCCATATTTCATGATCTGGGGTTGGGTGAGGGCTTATTTTTTGCTTGCCAAGCTGATGTATCTATTGATACCATTTTGGCATAGATACGATATTTTGATCACCCATTATTGCATTTCAATGCAACGTTACAGGAAACAAAAAACTTAATTCTGTCATTTAGACTTTTTTTCTCGTTACGCCATTTAGCGATCGGGTTCATTTTTTTTGTATTGATAGATCGGATGATTCTGAATGCAGAGATACCAAATATGTGTATATTTGATTATTTTTGTATTGTTTTATTTTGAATTGGGCAAAAGGGGTGTGATTTGAACTTTAATTTTTTTATTTTTTTAATATTTTGTTTACTTTTTGCATTCTTCAATAGTCTCCATGGGAGACTAGAATCTGCAGTTATCTGATCGCCTCTACTACACACAGGCGATGATCAGATCACCTGTGTATAGCAGAAATGGTCACGTGCTATGAGCACCGACCATCCGGGAGCTGGTGAGTACTCCATTTCTTTTCGTCTCATCTGTGTACTCACAAGAATAGGTTTTGATCAAACTCATTCCATTCTAGCTCTGGCAGTATGTTTAAGGTCGTCGTCTCGCTGGAAGGTAAACCTTTTGCCCCAGTCTCAAATCTCAGGTAATTGGAATACAGGCCACATATTTTTCGGTGTGGTATCTCGGTGTGGTATCTCCGTGCCAGCTCACATCTGTGCGTGCTCAAAGTTTGGCCAGTTTACGGTGGTTTTCTTTTTTTGTCTTGGGTGTCACTGTACTTATATACAGCAGTATTTACCCCCCAAAAAATGAAATAAAAAAACACACATTTGTCGTAGTGGTATCGCCGTGCCAGCTGATATCTGTGTGTGCTCAAAGTTTGGCCAGTGGTGGCCGGTTTTCCTTTTTTTGTCCTGGGTGTCACAGTACTGATATACAGCACTAGTTAACTGAAGAAAGAAGGATCCAGTAGAATAGAAGGCAGCTAAAATTTAATCTTTATTCCAGTAAAAAATATAACCTGGCACAAGAAGTCAGGTGTGAAGCACGTATGATAGCTCAACGCGTTTCGACTAGAAGAGTCTTTTTCTTTTGCATCCACCAAAAAACAAACAAAATATATTTTACAGTGTGGTATATCTGTGACACACCTCATACGCCTGTGTGATAAAAATTTGTGGATTTTAGGCCGGTACTCCAGTGTTTTCCTGTCTTTTACTCAAGTTATATACAGCACTATGTTACATTATTTTAAAAAACAGGCCACATTTTACAGTGAGGTCTATCTCTGACACAACTCATATAAATATGTGTATATTTATACCTTAGGTGTTACACATCCCTCCACAGTTCCAGGCCTTTGGGGGAGACACACTATATTATATCACCTTGTGTATATTGTATTTTGTACTATGTTCTGAGGGGCTTAGTGGGGGCCATGCACCTCTCTTTTTCTGTCGGGCATTTTTGTTCATATTTTAAGTGTTTTTAACCTTTTGGTTGTTTTTTGCAGTTCTTTAATAAATACTTAATTATTATTATTATGATTTTGGTGTTCCCTGGTGTTTAGTATGTGCTTTTCTTTCCTTTATTGTTATCCATTTTTCACATACTCCAGGTAGATACCCTTGTTTTTCTAGTCATTTGTAAGGTAGTGCCCTCCTAATCTTTGTCCTGGTTTAATCTACTGGATTGCAGTACCCTGACTAACCACCACAACTAAAGGCAGCCGTGGAGCGTTCCTACGTTGGTCCTAGACGCCTTGTCACAGCCTGAGAGGCTAACTACACCTAAAGATAGAAAGAGGAAAGCTATCTGCCCCAGAGCAGATCCCCAAAGAACATAGGAAGCCCCCAAACATGTAATGGCGGTTAGACAAGAGGAAATACAGACACAGACAGAAAATAGTATGAGCAAACGCTGGGGCCCAATCTGACTTAGACAGAAAAATATAGGAAGGATACTTACTGCAATCCAAAAAAAAACCTAAAAAAAACCCAACGCTACTAATTGCAAAAACACCTGAGATCACACGACCTCTACCACCTAAATTAGTTCTCTGGTGTAACAAAACTAGCCACAGAAAAAAAAACTGGAAAAGGCAAATGAACAAACAACAATGGCTCCAGAGGAACCGAGAGGAGACCAAGCCCCCTAGGGAGGGGAACCTGGCCAACCTCACAGAAATGCAGAGAAATATACAAATGGCAAGCACAAAAACAAAAAACAGAAAATATCTTATCTGAGAGCAGGAGAAGAGGCAAGACTCAGCAAGCTTCCAAGTGAACCAGGAAACAACGTTGAGACAAGAACAATTGATCACCGGCAACCATGAAGGGGGGAAACCTCCCTTATATCCAGCCAGTCCGTGATCCCTGATTGCCAATCCTCACTGAATGGTTCAGTACTGTCTGCAACCACCAGAGGGAGCTTCTGCTCAGAATTCATTTCTAAAACATTCATAACAGTACCCCCTCTTGAGGAGGGGTCAATGAACCCTCATTTGTGCAACCAGGACGGTCAGGATGAGCTCTGTGATACGCACGGATCAGTCTCCTAGCATGGATATCCGAAGCAAACACCCAAGAATTGTCCTCCTGACCATAACCTCTCCACTTAACCAAATACTGGAGTTTCCGTCTAGAAAAACGAGAATCCAATATTTTCTCAACCACATACTCCTGATTGCCCTCAACCAAAACAGAGTCAGGGGGCGCAGCCATAGGAACCACTGGCTCGACAAATCTCTTCAATAAGGACTTGTGGAACACGTTATGGATCTTAAATGTCCCTGGAAGAAGTAAACGAAAGGAAACAGGATTAAGAATCTCCATGATCTTATAAGGTCCAATAAACCTAGGCTTAAACTTAGGAGATGCAACTCTCATAGGATATTTCTTGAGGACAACCAGACCAAGTCCCCCACTTTATACCGAGAACCATCAGTCCTATGCCAGTTGGCAAACCGCTGGGCCTTCTCCTGAGAGAGGGACAACCTCTCCACTACCTGGTCCCAAATCTGCTGCATACGCTCCACAACAGAGTCAACACCTGGACAGACAGAAGCCTCTGTCTATCCCGAAGAAAATCGAGGGTGAAACCCAAAATTGCAGAAAAATGGAGACATCAAAGTGGCAGAGCTTGCCCTATTATTAAGAGCAAACTCAGCCAAAGGCAAAAAAGAGACCCAGTCATCTTGATCAGCAGACACAAAGCATCTCAGATAAGTCTCCAATGTCTGGTTTGTTCTCTCAGTTTGTCCATTGGTCTGAGGATGAAAAGCAGAGGAGAAAGACAATTGAACACCTAGTTTAGAACAAAAAGTCCTCCAAAATCTGGAAACAAACTGGACTCCTCTGTCAGACACAATGTTCTCAGGAATGCCGTGTAACCGAACCACGTGCTGAAGGAACAAAGGCACCAATTCGGAGGAGGAAGGCAACTTAGGCAATGGCACAAGATGTATCATCTTGGAAAACCTATCACAAATCACCCAGATAACGGTCATTCTCTGAGAAACAGGGAGATCGGAAATAAAATCCATAGAGATATGGGTCCATGGTCTCTTGGGCACAGGCAATGGCATCAACAAACCACTAGAGCGAGAGCAAGGCTTGGAGCGAGAGCAAGTCCCACAGGACTGCACAAACTCCCTGACGTCACGAGACAAAGTAGGCCACCAAAAGGACCGACTCACCAAGTCTCTGGTACCAAAAATTCCGGGATGACCGGCCAACGCGGAACAATGAATCTCAGACATCACACTCTTCTTCCACTGGTCTGGGACAAACAATTTCCCAACAGGGCAGCGCTCGGGTTTATCCTCTTGACACCCCTGCAGAGCCAGTCTCAAATTGGGCGAGATGGCGGAAAGAACTACACCCTCTTTCAAAATAACAGCAGGATCAGATAACTCAGGAGAGTCCGCAAGGAAACTCCTCGAGAGGGCATCCGCCTTAATATTCTTAGTGCCAGGAAGAAAGGAAACCACAAAATTAAAACGTGTGAAAAACAAGCCACCTGGCCTGTCTAGGATTAAGTCGCTTGGCTGATTCCAGATAAACCAGATTCTTATGGTCCGTGAGGACCACCACCTGATGTTTGGCTCCCTCCAGCCAATGTCTCCACTCTTCAAAAGCCCACTTCATGGCCAATAACTCCCGATTACCCACATCATAATTAAGTTCAGTTGGAGAAAATTTTCGAGAGAAAAAAGCACAAGGGTTACTTTTAGAGGTCTCAGGATCTCTTTGGGACAAAACGGCACCTGCCCCAATTTCAGAGGCATCAAACTCCACCTGAAATGGCAGAGAAACATCAGGCTGCCGTAGAACAGGAGCAGAAGTGAATCTCCGCTTAAGCTCCTGAAACGCAGAGACTGCCTCAGGAGGCCAATTCACCACATCAGAACCCTTTTTGGTCAAATCAGTCAATGGTTTAACAATAACAGAGAAATTACCAATAAATTTACGATAAAAATTGGCAAAACCCAAGAATCTCTGAAGAGCCTTTAATGAAGTAGGTTGGACCCAATCACAGATGGCCTGAACCTTGACCGGGTCCATTTCAATAACAGATGGAGACAAAATGAATCCCAGAAATGAGATCCTCTGTACGCCAAAAAGACACTTTGATCCCTTCACATACAGAGCACTCTCTCTCAAAATCTGGAACACAGCCCGAACATGTTTCACATGAAAGTCCCAGTCATTGGAAAAAATCAAGATATCATCCAAATTAACAATCAGAAATTTATCCACAAAATCCCTGAAAATGTCATTCATGAAGGACTGGAAGACGGAAGGAGCATTAGTGAGCCCAAAGGGCATCACTATGTACTCAAAATGCCCCTCTGCGGTATTAAACGCCGTCTTCCATTCATCCCCGTGCTTAATGCAAATAAGGTTATACGCCCCCTGAAGTGAAGCTTGGTAAACCAAGTAGCACTTTTCACCCTGGAAAACAGGTCAGAAATCAAGGGTAACGGATATTGATATTTCACAGTGATATTGTTCAAGAGACGATAATCAATACACGGCCTTAATGAACCATCCTTTTTGGCCACAAAGAAAAAACCGGCACCCAAGGGTGAAGAGGATGGTCTGATATGACCCTTCTCCAATGACTCCTTGATATAAGACCGCATAGCGTCATGTTCAGGTACAGACGAGTTAAAAAGGCGACCTTTAGGGAATTTACTACCCGGCACTAATTCAATAGCGCAGTCATAGCTCCTATGGGGGGGCAAGGATGCAGATTTACTTTCGCTAAACACATCAGACAAATCAGTCAAAATGTCAGGAACATCTTGAGCCTGGGAGAGGCAGAAAAAACAGGAGTGTTGGCATTAACACATTGGCAGCCCCAACTGGTTACAGACACAGATTTCCAATCCAAAACAGGATTATGTGCCTGCAACCAAGGGAAACCTAGTACAATAATGTCATGCAGATTATACAGCACCAAAAATTTGCAACTCTCCTGATGATCAGGTTCAACCCTCATTGTCACCTGAGAAGAGAACTGGGGTTTATTCTCAGCCAAAGGGGTAGAGTCAATCCCCAGTAGGGGAATAGACTTCCGTAGGGGTATCAAGGGAAACCCACAACGTTTAGCAAAATCAAAATCCATCAGGTTAATAGCTGCTCCCGAATCAACAAAAGCCTGAGCAGAAAATGTGGACAGGGAGAAAATCAGGGTAACAGTCAACAGAAATTTAGTCTGAACACTACCCAAGACCACTGAGCGTGCAAAACGTCTTCCCCGCTTAGGGCAGTCTGAAATAGCATGAGAGGCATCACCACAGTAGAAACATAACCCATTGCAGTTTCAAAACTCATGACGCTGTGCCCCAGAAGCCACTCTTTCACACTGCATGGGCTCAGAAGCTGGTTCACAAGGCAACACCATACCATGCATACCTCTACACTCATGCAAACGTCTGTCAATTTGAATCGCCAATGACATAGAATCATTGAGACCAGAGGGAGCAGGGAAACCCACCATAACATCTTTTACATTCTCTGACAGACCCTTCCGAAAAAGAGCTGCCAAAGCATCATCATTCCATTTGGTCAGAACTGCTGTAATGTATGTAGTACAGTTCATATAGCGTCTTGTGCTTGGGTGCGATGAAAATACATGAGACACAGGTTTGATATAGAAAGTCTTGTATTACTTCATACAAGTTGGCAAAAATAGTCACACAGTTTGCAGACACAGAAGCAGGAGACACAGCAGGCCAGAGTAATCTAAGCTCAGCAATCACTCTCCACAACAGGTTCAGGATCTTCTTCTCTGTTACCGTAAGTCCATGCAAACGTGGGTCTTTCAAAGAGCAGGGTTCAGAGTCCACAAGTGCTTCAGAGTTCCTCAGTAGGAATAGCTGGAGTACAAGGTCCAAGGCTTTAGGAGTCAGGTCACAGGTTCACTGCAGGCTAGATTCTGAAGCACTGATTGCTCAGCTGTGGCTGCTTAAGAAGCAAAAGGAGAGAATCAGGGTGGGAACATGCAAGCTGGAAACTCCATTTTGACTGAGGGCAAGATAGCTGCAGCAAGACAGAAAGTAAAATGGCTGACGAACAAACTGAGTTTCAGGAACATGTACACAGAACCTTACATTACTCCCCCCTTAGGGACAACCTCCGGATGACCTCAGGCCAGGCTTGTGTGGGTACATCTGATGAAACTGACGGAGCAAGCGAGGAGCATTAACGTTATTGACTGGTTCCCATGAGTTGTCCTCCACTGGGTAGCCCTGCCATTTAATCAGATATTGTAACTGATTTCTATACAACCTGGAATCTAAAATCCTTTCCACCACAAATTCTTCCTGACCATCGACTAGCACTGGGTCAGGGCAAGGAGAAGAACGTCCAGGAAACGTATTGGGTGTCGCAGCCTTTAGTAGGGATACATGAAAGACAGGGTGAATTCTCATAGTTCTGGGCAGTTGAAGACGACAAGCAACGGCACTTATAATTTTACTGATTTTATAGGGTCCAATGTACTTATGTCCCAACTTAGACGATGGAATCCTTAACTTAAGATTTCTGGTTGACAGCCAGACCAAGTCTCCTACCTTGAAAGCTGGTGCAGGTTTACGAAATGTATCTGCTGCTTTCTTGTACCTTTCCTGAGCCGATTCCAGATTCTCCTTTAGAAGATCCATATTCTTCTGTAAAGACGTGATTCTTTCAGCCACTGCTGGTAAAGGCGTTTCTATGGGAAATCGTGGTAGAATGTTAGGATGATAACCTAGATTAGAGTAAAAAGGAGACTGCTTAGTGGAGGCACTCTGAGAGTTGTTATACGAGAACTCAGCTAATGGAAGTAGATCCACCCAATCATCCTGTAGGTGGCAGATAAAGCAGCGGAGATACTGCTCCAGGGTTTGATTGGTTCGTTCGGTCTGTCCATTAGTCTGGGGATGAAAAGCAGAAGAAAGGTTTACTTTAATGTCCAATGCTGCACAGAAATTTTGCCAAAACCTAGAAGTGAATTGCACCCCTCGATCCGAAATAACCTCATCCGGTACTCCATGTAAGCGAAACACATCTTTAATCATCAAATCTGATGTCTGTTTTGCAGTGGGTAAGCCGACACAAGGGATAAAATGAGCTGCCTTTGTTAGACGGTCAACCACCACTAGAATGGTGTTCTTCCCTTGAGAGGTTGGTAACTCCACAATGAAGTCCATAGAAATGGATCCCCACGGGCGGGACGGGGTGGGAAGAGGCTGTAACAGACCAGTTGGTGAGGAGCGAGGTGTTTTGCATCTTGCACAGACTTCACATGAAGTGACATAGTTTAAAACATCCTTCCTGCAAGTGGGCCACCAAAAGAAACGAGAGAGAAATTCCTGTGTCTTTAGAATTCCTCTATGCCCAGCTATCTTGGAATCGTGAATGAGTTGCAATACTCTCAATCTGACTGTTTCAGGAATATACAGGCGTTGTCCCTGAATCCACACACCATTCTTAAAGACAAGACTTACGTCCCTTGGGGGTTGTGCCAAAAAGGAATCCGCATGGTATGCTTCCTTGATGTCCTTAAGTAGGTCTTGATTATGAATTACTCCTAGGAATCTAGAGTCAGGAAGAATAGTCTTAGGAGGAGTAATTGGACGTGTCTCTGCTGAGTAAATCCTAGAGAGTGCATCAGCCTTTCCATTGCGCGATCCTGGTCTATAAGAAATGATAAAATTAAATTGGTTTAAGAAAAGATTCCAGCGAGCCTGGCGAGGAGTCAGGCACTTAGCCGACCTGATAAACTCAAGGTTACGATGATCTGTCAGGACGACTATTTGCTGTGCAGCTCCCTGAAGAAGGTGTCTCCATTCTTTGAAGGCGGCAATAATGGCCAACAACTCTTTATTGCCCACATCGTAGTTCCTCTCAGCCGAAGACAACTGCTGGGAAAAGAAGGCACAGGGATGCAAGACATTCTTCTCACCTGTTCTCTGAGAGAGTATAGCTCCAACGGCACAGTCTGAAGCATCCACCTCTATTATGAAGGCAAGCTCGGGGTTGGGATGTACTAGGATAGGTGCAGTGGTAAATGTATCTTTTAGACGGGAAAATGCTTCCTGGGCTTGGGGAGTCCAGGAGAACCTAGACTCTTTCCGGGTAAGTTGGGTGATAGGTGACACTACCTCAGAGAAATTTCTAATGAAACGTCTATAGAAGTTGGCAAACCCGATGAAGCGCTGTACCTCCTTCACATTTCTAGGACTTGGCCAATCCTTGATGGCTTGGGTTTTGCTTCCATCCATACTAATTCCTTGTGTAGACAGTACATACCCCAGAAATTGAATTTCGGTCCTATGGAATTCACACTTTTCAAGTTTGATGTAAAGATGATTTTGTCTTAGACGTTCCAAGACCATTCTCACATGTCCATGATGTTCCTCTGTGGAGTTAGAAAAAATTAGAATATCATCCAAATAAATTACCACGAATGTATCTAGGAGATCCCTGAAGATGTCATTCACCAAGTGTTGGAAAGTGGCTGGGGCGGTACTCAGACCAAAAGGCATAACTAGATATTCAAAGTGTCCATAGCGTGACCTGAATGCAGTCTTCCATTCATCCCCAGGTCTAATACGGACTAAGTTATAGGCCCCACGAAGATCTAGTTTAGAGAAAATTTTGGCATGTCGCACTCTCTCCAATAACTCAGGGATTAAAGGCAATGGATAACGGTTTCTAATAGTAACCTTATTGAGTTCCCTATAGTCTACGCATGGTCTCAGAGATCCATCTTTCTTCTTTACAAAGAAGATGGGTGCACCTGCAGGAGATGAAGAGGGGCGTATGAAGCCCTTGGCTAGATTTTCGTCTATGTAATCCTTTAAAGCCTTTAGCTCGGGCCCCGCCAGGGGGTAGATCTTACCAAAAGGTATCTCTGCTCCAGGCAATAATTCAATTGGACAATCATATGGACGGTGAGGAGGAAGCTGGTCAGCGTTCTTCTTGTCACATAAATCCACATAGTCCTGGTATACAGCTGGTAGTTCAGGGACTGACATGGTTCCTTTAGGAACAGAGCAAGCTGAAACTTTTGGACTCATCTGTTTCTCTGGAAAGTGTAATTCCTTGGTCTCCCAGTTAATGGTAGGATTCTGAGCCTGCAGCCATGGTAGCCCTAGAATAATGGGAAAGTGGGGAGAAGAGATAAGCATAAAGGACAGTTTCTCTTGATGATCTTTACCCATAAGAACCCTCAAAGGCTGTTTCCTGATCCACTGGTTCAGAGGTCAGCAGGGAGCCATCCACAGTTTCCATCTGTACTGGAGTAGCCTTCTTCACTGAACGTATCCCCTGTTTCAGAGCAAAGGAGACATCCATAAAATTTCCACTTGCCCCTGAGTCGATCATAGCAGAGCTAGACACCCAAGCTGAGTCAACCCAGAGTTTGATGGAAAGAAAGCAATGAGAATTGTTTTTCTTACAACTCAGCTGGGACACCGCTGAGGAAACTTGAAAAATGGCAGCGTTTACACAGTCAACGTCCTCAGAGGTAACGGAGTTTAAGTCCGAGAAATCAAGATCTGTTGCTGCAGATCTCTCTGGAGCCTGAGCTCGGACCTGACAGATCCCCTCTCGCAACACTCACAGTGAATGAGTGCTGCAGTAGTCTTACGAGAACGGCTGGGGCAGTTTATAATGAAGTGCCCTGACTTACCACAATAGAAACATAGATTTTCCTTAAAACAATGTTCCTTGCGTGCATCACTAACCCGTCGTTGTAAAGAGTCTACCTGCATGGGTTCAGGTTCAGGTTCCCGTGTAATCCTACTCAAAGGTTCCTTAGCTGGAGAGGAAGGTAGGAAAAGGTTAGTGCGATTGCTTTCGAACCATCTCTCTTGCCTGCGTTCAGTCAGACGAGTATCAATACGGATGCAGTAGTTAATAAAGTCACCTAACGCAGTGGGAGGGTCGGCACGAGCAAGTTCATCCTTAATCAGTGGAGATAACCCCTTTCGAAAAATAGATTTTTTGGCGGAACTGTCCCAGGTGGTATCAAGGGCCCATCTCCTGAAATCCAAGGCATATTCAGCTACCGAGTGCTTACCTTGGCGCAAAGCTAACATGGCTGCTTCAGCTGTTGCACCTCGATTGGGGTCATCAAACACCTGCCCCATGGCTGAAATAAAAGCATCAAGGTGATTCAAACAATCATCCTCAGTCTCAATCAGAGGGTTTGCCCACATCAAAGCCTTGTTGGTAAGCAACATAATTATAGTAAGCACCTTAGATCGTTCAGTGGGAAATTGTGAAGCATGTGCAGAAAAAAAAAGATTGCATTGATTAATAAATCCCCTGAATTTCTCACGTTCACCGCCAAAACGAAAAGGGGGCAACTTGGGAATCCCAGAACTCGGGGCTACGGCAGGAGCCTGGACTCGCTCTTCTAGAACCTCAATCCTGGCTCGCAAATCCTGGGCAGTCTGTCCAAACACTTGCAAATTGTGATTAGTGAGGTCCTGTAGGCTTGAAAAACGGGTCTTTATATTCTGCAAATCTGCAAGGATATTATCAGTCACTCCGCAAAGTTCCTTTATGCGGGCCTCCATTTTCCAGATCTTTTAAGACAGGAGTACTGGAAGAAGAGGAGAGGAGAAAAAAAAACCAATAGTGTTTACCTGTGGTAACACTGCAGAGAGAAAAAAAAATTAAGGGAACTGCTCACCTGGAATGGTTGTGAGAAGTCACAACCACTGTCATCACAGAAAGTACAACCGGACATCCGATATCCACAGTTACAGCAGACACAGCCTTTCCAGACCCAGCAGACACTAACGTTTTTGCTTCAGAATCTTGTAATGTATGTAGTACAGTTCATATAGCGTCTTGTGCTTGGGCGCGATGAAAATACATGAGACACAGGTTTGATATAGAAAGTCTTGTATTACTTCATACAAGTTGGCAAAAATAGTCACACAGTTTGCAGACACAGAAGCAGGAGACACAGCAGGCCAGAGTAATCTAAGCTCAGCAATCACTCTCCACAACAGGTTCAGGATCTTCTTCTCTGTTACCGTAAGTCCATGCAAACGTGGGTCTTTCAAAGAGCAGGGTTCAGAGTCCACAAGTGCTTCAGAGTTCCTCAGTAGGAAAAGCTGGAGTACAAGGTCCAAGGCTTTAGGAGTCAGGTCACAGGTTCACTGCAGGCTAGATTCTGAAGCACTGATTGCTCAGCTGTGGCTGCTTAAGAAGCAAAAGGAGAGAATCAGGGCGGGAACATGCAAGCTTGAAACTCCATTTTGACTGAGGGCAAGATAGCTGCAGCAAGACAGAAAGTAAAATGGCTGACGAACAAACTGAGTTTCAGGAACATGTACACAGAACCTTACAACTGCCCACTTTCGGAATTTCTGACAGTACAACTCTGCATCCTCAGGCCCCTGATTTAATGCCAACAAGGTTTTTTCAGCTTGATCAGTGACATTAGGTTCATCGTACAATAACCCCAGAGCCAGAAAAAATGCATCAACATTACTCAAAACAGGGTCCCCAGGTGTCAGGGAAAAAGCCCAATCCTGAGGATCGCCGCGCAGGTGAGAGATGACAATTTGAACCTGCTGTGCTGCGTTCCCTGAGGACTTAGGTTTTAAGGCAAAAAACAACTTACAGTTATTTTTGAAATTCAGAAATTTAGCTCGATCCCCTAAAATCAAATCTGGCATGGGGATCCTAGGTTCCACAACCGGCAACCCTGCAAGATAGGTAGCAATACTCCGAACTTCAGTGGCAAGCTGATCCACACGGCCAGACAACTGTGCAAACTCCATTCAGAGAAAAAAAAAATCCTCCTCAGCACCCAGAGAAAAAGAGGGAAAAAAAATGACACAAACAGAAAAGAAAAATAAAATCTCTGACAACTCTGACAACTTTTTTTTTCCACACTATTTTTCCCTTCTGTGAGTACCATATAATTTTCAGTTTGGCCTCTGATACTGTTATGTTTTGGTAGCTGAGGAGAGCAGGCAAAAACGGCAATACACCAGAGAGGTTGGAATCTACTGGATTGCAGTACCCTGACTAACCACCACAACTAAAGGCAGCCGTGGAGCGTTCCTACGTTGGTCCTAGACGCCTCGTCACAGCCTGAGAGGCTAACTACACCTAAAGATAGAAAGAGGAAAGCTATCTGCCCCGGAGCAGATCCCCAAACAACATAGGAAGCCCCCAAACATGTAATGGCGGTTAGACAAGAGGAAATACAGACACAGACAGAAAATAGTATGAGCAAACGCTGGGGCCCAATCTGACTTAGACAGAAAAGGATAGGAAGGATACTTACTGCAATCCAAAAAAAAACCCTAAAAAAAAAACAACACCACTAATTGCAAAAACACCTGAGATCACACGACCTCTACCACCTAAATTAGTTCTCTGGTGAAACAAAACTGAGCCACAGCCACAGAAAAAAAAACTGGAAATGGCAAATGAACAAACAACAATGGCTCCAGAGGAACCGAGAGGAGACCAAGCCCTCTGGGGAGGGGAACCTGGCCAACCTCACAGAAATGCAGAGAAATATACAAATAGCAAGCACAAAAACAAAAAACAGAAAATATCTTATCTGAGAGCAGGAGAAGAGGCAAGACTCAGCAAGCTTCCAAGTGAACCAGGAAACAACGTTGAGACAAGAACAATTGATCACCGGCAACCATGATGTGGGGAAACCTCCCTTATATCCAGCCAGTCCGTGATCCCTGATTGCCAATCCTCACTGAATGGTTCAGTACTGTCTGCAACCACCAGAGGGAGCTTCTGCTCAGAATTCATTTCTAAAACATTCATAACAATCCACAAAAAAAATGTTTACAGTGTGGTATGTCGGTAAAAAGAATTCGATTGAAAGTTGTTATGGCAGCTTCATGACTGTGTTAAATGCTCCATCTACTACCACCATCATCATCTTCATCCTAAATGTAGTCACTGCGCAGATAGAAAGTCTGAGTAGCAGAGGGTGAACGCTTAGGCGGTGTTGTACTCTATATTGTACTCTGTCTCTGTATTATGAAGGCTAAATCTTCTTGATGAAATCATGCATGGAAGAGCTATAGCAAGATAACGTTGAAGATCACGGGGACAGGACTCGCAACTACTGAAGCCTGGTTTTCCTGGGAGGATTCTGACAAGCCCTCACCTACTAATACTGACCTGGTTGAATGCTGACGTTTAAAAGGAGCCCATGCATTTTCTATAACTGAAGCTAGAGATTTTGATATTTCGGATACATTTGAGTTTCTCAAACAGCACTTCCTGCCATGGTTCAAGAAGAAGAACCGTGCATTCCGCAGCAAGATCATTTTCATGCATGATAATGCACCGTCTCATGCTGCACATAACACATCTGCATCTCTGGCTGCTATGGGCATAAAAGGGGACAAACTTATGGTGTGGCCCCCATGCTCCCCTGACCTCAACCCCATTGAGAACCTCTGGAGCATCATCAAAAGGAGTGTCTATGATGGCGGGAGGCAGTTCACATCTAAGCAACAGCTCTGGGAGGGTATTCTGTCCTCATGCAAAACAATTGAAGTAGAAACCATCCAAAACCTGACAAATTCAATGGACGAGAGAGTTCAGAGCCTCCTTTCGAACAAGGAGTCCTATGTGCAAATGTAACATTACCTAGAATAAAGTTTTGAGTTGAAAACTGTTTGATTTCAGTTTGTAATAACCTGCTAATGCTTATAATTTCAAAAATGACCATTTTTTTGTTCTTTATTAAAATGAAAAGGTTGAAAACTCTGCTGTGCATAATAATTTGGAACTTGCATTTTGAGTGAAGTTTGAGTGTTTTATTTTTTAAAAAATATACTGTTATCATAGGCAGTTTGTACAAAAACCTTTCAATTGTACTCTAATAGTTATTTGACTGGAAAATTACAATGACTGAAATTCATATAGGTAATTTGGAAAATCTGAGAAAATATTATTTGCATAATAATTTGGAACACAGTGTATATAGATGTTTCCACTAGACAATCCATCAAACATGTTATTGAAGGATTTTTTTTTCTAACAACTCTGTTCAGCTGTGCACAAAATATGTCAACTTGGTAGCTATACCCAGTGGGTGTTGGCACAGTGTCACGTTGACTACAGTCCCCAGATGTTATGTAGGTCCCTAATCTCACCTCTGCTTCAGCAGAATGATGAATTAATAGGAAAAGCACGTGGTATTGGTGTAGCTGTTTTTTTCTTGACAAAGAAACTTAATAACATCAATGAGGTGGTTAGCCGCACACGGAATGGAGAATTAGTAAAGATGACAATTGACAAGTAGTTTCACATTTCAGGTAAAACACACTTCAACAAGTTGCTTTAACTCTTACAACATTATATTCCAAAGAAAAAGATGAATATATTGTGAACCAATTAGGTATGAATAATTAATCACACAAATGATGAAACATAATTCTAAACATAAACAAGCTATCAGTGGGGAAATTATTTTCCACCAAAATTTTTAAGTATAAGACTAGTGTCATCTTGTGGAATGATGTGAGCCACAAAGTCCTTCAAATTGAAACTGTTCTGGATGTACTGTACAATTTTCTCTAGAAAATTGGAAGCACATGCCTTCAATGCTGTTTGCATTAAAGAACTGATTTGCCAAATATGTACGAAGTCAGGATGACCGGGCAGGGGGTACCTGTGCTGAGCAGTGTCCGGAACTGTCAAGGCTGCGTCTCCTGTATCCCGGCGAAAGGAATAGGGTAATGGACAGGCCCCATTACACCAAAAGATGGGTCCTGTTTAGAACAGGGAATCTGGCTGGAAGCTGAGGGAAAAAAATGCAAAGCAGGATTGAGTCCCCAGCTGCGACCATGTGAGCAGCAAGGGGGGCAGTGCACTATGCACCCGAAATCCAGCAGACAGACCCGGTGACCTAGAGGCATGGGGCCAGCTTAAGAGAAAGCGGACAAGACATCAAAGATTTGCGGCGTGGACAAGCAGCGCATAGGAGGCTGAGCAGCGTGCTCCGTTCTTAGAGCACTGGCGCTGCAAAGGACTGTTCTCATTGGCTCCCGCCACTAAAAGCACTACTGCCATTTAGTGAGGAGCTGTGTGACCAGTGACCGCCAGAGAGCGAGGCGCCGTACGCTCCTTGACCGTGGGTACAGCGCACGAGCGCAGTACAGAGAGCCAGGTCATGCCATGCGTTCAGCGTGGATAACCAATAATTATAAGGCACAGAGGAATGAGAGAGGACGTTGGTACGGTCAGCAAGTTACTCCCTCAGCATTTTCACAAACTTTTCACTCCTTGTGAGAGTCCACCGTGCCTCAGGGCCAGGGCGATGGGATGGTCTGAGAAAACTCTCCCCGAACTTTGCCAGTGTTCCACTGCCTCTGCTGGTTTGGAGTTGTGTCTCTCTCACCTGTACTCTTTGCTTGGCCAACAAACTGTGACCCTGCTGCCAGCGTTTTCATATGGGAATTTTTTTAATAATTCTGCAAGAAGGGCCCTCTGTTCCTCCAACATTTTAGTACACCTGTCTGCCTTTGGAATAAGAAATAGAAAGTTCTCCTGGTAGCGTGGGTCTAGAAGTGTCACTAGTCAGTTTTGCCCATCACCCAAAATTTGAGAACATGAGGGTGATGGGAAAGGCAGCGGAACATAAACTCAGCCATGCGTGCAAGACTGCTAACAGTCAATACTTCCGTGTCCTCACCAAGAGGACGACTGACCATGCTCTCCTCCTCCTACTTGTCCTGAGGCCTCCTCGACTTTCGACTAACCTCAGTAATATAATTGTAAAAACATTATTGTAAATACACCCATGTAGTTTTTTATTTCCCCCACTTCATTGTAGATTTTAAGTTGTCACGAGCAGGATTTTTTTGGGGGGTTTAATTATTGTTATCATTGTTACGTTTGTTTAGATTGTAAGCTGTCACAAGCAGGGTCGTTTTATTTCTGTATAATTATTGTTTTATTGTTATCGTTGTTACTTAGTGTAGATTGCAAGCTGTAACGAGCAGGGTCGTTTTATTTTGGTTTAATTATTGTATTATTGTTATCATTGTTACTTAGAACTGTTGTTTTTCAAAAGGTTAAACTGTAAATATGTTTGCGTCATATAAATAACTACAAATATTCAGATTAGAACACAGAGAAGCAGGATGGAGACATTAATGATGGCGTCATTTACACTCACCATCTTCTTGGATTCCTCAAAGTTTTGGAGGATGGTACATATGTCTGACATCCATGTCCACTCCTGAGATCTTATGTGTGAAGTCAAAAACTGAATATTGACAACCTTGTTGATGGATGCTGGTAGACAAGTCACAAAATGCCCTCTTCTGCTCACAAAACATTTCCAACATCTGCAGTGTAGAGTTCCAACGCCTGGGGACATCAGACATCAGTCGGTGAGCCAGTAGCTGCAAACACTGCTGAAACACGGCAAGGGCGGATTAAGCTGTAGCTGACTTTCTAAAATGGGTACGCAGAGCGTTGTACTTTTCCTAGCAGATCTGGCAGCTCCGTGTCCCTTTTCAGAAAATGTTGACCAATGAGGTTAAGTGCATTTGCTAGGCATGGCACGTTTCTGAGATTGCCTCGCCACAGAGCAGCCACCAGGTTCCACACACAACCATGCCCGGCTGTGGGTTCAGCGGTGTCAGCCACAGATCTGCCTGCTATTTCCGAGCTGTCCACATCTCTTCATCATTGTGCGTTTTGTCACCTAAGCATATTAGTTTCAGCACAGCCTTTTGCTGCTTTGATGAGGCAGTGCTGCAGTGCTTTCAGTGTTTGACTAATGTGCTACTTTTGGAGATGGAGGCTGAAGAGGAGTAGAAGGAGGAGGAGGTGTAGTAGCTGTTAACTGTGGGGGCAATCCAGATTTATTTAGGGCCCGCAATACTAAGGGTTGGGAGGATGTACACCATACAAAGGTCGAAGTGGGTCCCGGCTTCCACTATGATAACCCAGTGTGCCCTCAGTGACAAATACTGTCTCTGACCACAACCACTTGTCCACGTGTTTGTGGTTAGGTTGTTTCCAAGTAACAGCATTGTGGAGGGCATGGGTAATGTTGTGGGACACGTGCCTGTGTAACGCAAGAACGGCACACCGCGAAAAATAGTCTCGCTTGTTCGTGGCCTTGGGGTGACCCTCGACTCTGCCCTCTCTTTCAAGCTACATATCCAATCCCTTGCCTCCTCCAGCCCACGACAACTCAAAAACATTTCCTGGATAGGTACATTCCAAGAAACCTAAAAAATATTTGTGCACGCCCTCATGATCTCCCGCCTCGACTAGTGCAACCTTATACTTTCTGGCATCCCCTCAAGCACTCCTGCACCCCTCACAACTATCCTAAACTCTGATGCCAGAGTAATCCAACTGTCCCTCCATTATTCCCCAGCCTCTCCTCTCTGCCAGGCCCTTCACTGCCTTCCTATTGCCCATAGGACCTGATTGACAAGCATGTCATACATGGAGTAATCAAAATATCATGACAGTATATAGTACTCCAAATATGTAAGGACCATATAAATATGATTCGACTGAAATTGAATTCAAAAAATGCCACCACCACAACAACCAGTCATAGAATCTGATATATTTATAAATTAGTAAGATTTATTATTTATTAAGTCACTGAGATTAAAAAGATAACAAACAGGACAAAGGTGTAGGTAGAGATGCAAATATCGCATTAAGGTAAACTCATTAGTTTACTGGGATAGCCAGTGGTAATCTCCCATATATAAGATGCAAAAATATTATGCAGCTATAAGAGTATGCTGTGGTAAAACAACCACTAGAGTCAAGCTGGTAACAGAAAAATCATGAAGCACACACTGCGGATGCATAGAAACAAATTCATCATACAGGCACATAATAATCAAGTATATAGGATAACATACCGCACTGTGAACAGGGAGGCACCACCGGTAATCACCAGCAACCCCGACGCACGTTTCGGAGATTTCTCTCCTTCCTCAGGGGGCGTGGTTACCAAAAATCATGTGAGCGTCTTATATATACTTAAACCGGAAAAGGAAAGGGAGTCGGCGCATGCGCATACCTCCAAACTCAGAAGCACAGCGATGCATCACCGCCATGGCAACAACGGCCGGAAACACATGGGGCCCCATGTGATCCGGTCAGATGACGCACAATGGCCCTGACGACACGCCTGCATCGAGACGGCGCATGCGCAGGCTCCGAAATCCCCTATAACAGGATTGGAATGACAAACGTTCACAATAAAAAGAAAGAATATAAATTTTAAATACATAATCAAAAAATGGCTTACTTAGAGGTACATATATCATAACAAAGGGTCGTGAGCATATTACAGCAAATTGATTAAGCACCTATCCATATTAATATATATTCCCATATATGTGCAATACACATCAACATAATATCATAGACAATATGTATCAGTAGAACATAAATAAAACATCAAAAGTATATGAAACACCTATATATATTAGTATATATATGTGTGATATGGAAAACCACACATATCAGCATAGTATCATGCACAATACATATCAATATACATAGAACATTAGAGTACAAGAATACATATATAATATAACATAATTACAAATATATAGAATATAACAGTGTATCAGTCCATTAAACATATATGTTGTTTGATATTCATCAAAGATCATCGGTGGAAGACACAGCAGCCTCAAAGAGAGCCAGTTGATTGTACAGAAATGCAAAACTAGAAAGACAAACATAGATTAAAACCACATAAAATCAAGAATGAGCACCAAAATTTGACATTTTAAATACACAGCAGAGGAATAATTATACCAGGAAGGGCACAAATGAATTATTTTCATTTAACCCGAATGGTTGGACGGTTTTTAATCTCCATATCCATCGTGTTTCCATTTGTCCCAACCTTTTGGACAGATTACCACCCCTGATATTTACGTTTAACATGTCGATCCCTTTAATTCTTAACAGATTACCGTCACAATTGTGGAACATTTTGAAATGGCGAGGTATTGTAGTGAGGGTAGATATGTCACTGTTGGTGGCTGCAGCTATTATCCCCAATACATGTTCCCTAATACGTACTTTTAGTTGTCTCGTAGTCATTCCTACGTAAATAAGTCCGCATGGGCATGTCGCATGGTATATTACATATCTAGTTGTGCATGTGATACGCTGTTTGATGGAAAATGTCTTACTTGCATCTGAACCCACAAAGGTGCTGCAGCGTTCCACATTGGGACACGCCACACACCTTCCACATGGAACACATCCCTTGTGGGCCGGAATAGAGTCAAGGAAGGTAGTCACAGATCTATTATTATAGTGACTATGCACAAGATGGTCGTGGAGATTTTTGGCTCTCCTAAATGTAATAGGAGGTTTTTTGGGAAGAAATTTGGACAAAATTGGGTCCACCAGCAAAATGGGCCATGCATCCTCAAGTGCGGATCTCACCCTCCCTGATTGTAAACAATAGGAGGTAATGAACCTCGTGGTATTATCTGATTTATCAGCGGTATTACTATAGATGAGGTCATCACGTGAGGAATGTCGTGCTCTAAGATATGCCCTCTTAATGCTGCGCTTGCTATACCCTCGTGACAGAAATCGTTCTTTAAGCTCACCAGCACGTTTTTCAAAGTCAGCATTGGTGGAACAAATACGTCGTAATCTGAGAAACTGGCGCACTGGTATCGCTTTTATTATATGTGTGGGATGACAGGAGGAGGCATGAAGCAACGCATTCGTTGCCGTCGCTTTTCTGAAAATATCCATTTGGATGTTGCCACTGGGATCCCTCCGAATGGTAACATCCAAAAAATCAATAGAATTGGTGTTCCAAGTAAAGGTCAAATGAATGTTGCAGTCGCTGCCATTCAGGAAACACATGAATTGCTGAAGGTCGACGGCTGTGCCCTGCCAGATGAAGAAGATATCATCAATGTAACAGGTCCATAAGGGGACCCGGTCCATTAATCCCTGTTCATCTGACAGGAGGAGGTCCCTCTCCCACAGCCCCAGGAAGAGACAGGCATAGGAGGGCGCAAAGGCCGCCCCATGGCTGTACCCTGGAGCTGAAGGTAGAAGGACCCCTTAAACACAAAAAAGTTGTGTGTGAGGGTGAATTCAAGTAGTTCCAGCAGAAGCCGTCTCATACTGATGGATAGAGATGATTGTTCCAAAAAGAATTGGACAGCGTAAAGTCCGTCATGATGTCTAATATTAGCGTATAGAGATTCGACGTCTGCCGAAACTAAAAAAGACCCCTCCTCTAAACACAGACCGTCGACCTTACAAAGCAACTCACCCGTGTCCTTCAGAAATGAGGGAAGACACTTCATGAGAGGCTGGATGTGGAAGTCAATCCACTTGTTTACATTTTCAAGGAAGTTTCCCCTACCAGAGATGATTGTCGTCCCGGCGGAGTAGATACATTCTTATGTATTTTGGGCAGAAGGTATAAGGTGGCGATAGTAGGATCATCTACCCGTAGCGCCAGTGATAATTCTTTGGTGATAACGTCGTCCTGTAGCGCCTTTTTGATGATAGTATCAAGCTGAGAGGAATAGGCAGAAAGAGGATTGTATGTCAGCTTCCTATATCAGATAATACCACGAGGTTCATTACCTCCTATTGTTTACAATCAGGGAGGGTGAGATCCGCACTTGAGGATGCATGGCCCATTTTGCTGGTGGACCCAATTTTGTCCAAATTTCTTCCCAAAAAACCTCCTATTACATTTAGGAGAGCCAAAAATCTCCGCGACCATCTTGTGCATAGTCACTATAATAATAGATCTGTGACTACCTTCCTTGACTCTATTCCGGCCCACAAGGGATGTGTTCCATGTGGAAGGTGTGTGGCGTGTCCCAATATGGAACGCTGCAGCACCTTTGTGGGTTCAGAAGACATTTTCCATCAAACAGCGTATCACATGCACAACTAGATATGTAATATACCATGCGACATGCCCATGCGGACTTATTTACGTAGGAATGACTACGAGACAACTAAAAGTACGTATTAGGGAACATGTATTGGGGATAATAGCTGCAGCCACCAACAGTGACATATCTACCCTCACTACAATACCTCGCCATTTCAAAATGTTCCACAATTGTGACGGTAATCTGTTAAGAATTAAAGGGATCGACATGTTAAACGTAAATATCAGGGGTGGTAATCTGTCCAAAAGGTTGGGACAAATGGAAACACGATGGATATGGAGATTAAAAACCGTCCAACCATTCGGGTTAAATGAAAATAATTCATTTGTGCCCTTCCTGGTATAATTATTCCTATGCTGTGTATTAAAAATGTCAAATTTTGGTGCTCATTCTTGATTTTATGTGGTTTTAATCTATGTTTGTCTTTCTAGTTTTGCATTTCTGTACAATCAACTGGCTCTCTTTGAGGCTGCTGTGTCTTCCACCGATGATCTTTGATGAATATTAGTGTTGAGCGATACGATACTGCAAATATCGGGTATCGGCCGATATTAGCTGTATCGGGCTTTCGATTCCGAGTACCGATATTTTCGTCATATCGGATACCGGAATCGGATTTGTCACTGTCACTGTGAGTGTCCGTCGGTCGGGTCTGTCAGGACTCAGCGGCACTTACCTGGCAGAAGATCTCCGGCGGTCACGTCCTGGACTGCTTGATGGCCGCCATTATCTTCTCCCTGGCGGTCACATGCAGTTTTTCGCGATAACTGCAGTGACTGCAGGGTAATCCCGGCCGTAAACCAGTCCGATGACGTCACCGCCGGGGAAGCAGGTAATCAGCTGTGCTGCGCCGGGATGACAGGCTCTGCCTGCCTGCCTGCCTGCCTGCCTCTGATGTCATTCTGATGTAGCAGAGCTGGATCATCGTGGGACACTCGTTACTATGGACTGCGTCGGACAGGAGGTATACTGCTGTTTTTTTTTTTCATTTTTTTACAGGAGATCAATGGCGTCGCAGGATGAGACTGTAATAAAAGTAATGAAAACTGTGTTGTTTTTTTTATTAAATTAAAAAACTTTTTTATGAACATTCACCCGTCCGGGTACATCAACAATTTAACTATTTACATACAGGGACCCTGTCCGGGTTATTTATAATTCTTTGGCAGGGGTGTTCCAGGTACCACCTGGTACTCTTCTGATGCTTGCCAAACATCCGAGACACCAAGGACCACCAGGACCTGATGACGTCGTGTGGTCTGTACAGTCAAGTCGTGACCCGCTATCTGTGTCTGTGTGGCCACCTCTTTTATCTCCCTCCGGGTCTGGAGCCCTATGTCCAGGACTGAACGAACCCCAGGGGGCCTAACAGGCGCCGGGTACGGGCCAGCTATCATTATCATGTCCATAGCTGGGGCTGCTGAGGAGACCACTGAGGGAGGCTGGGGAGATTTACGGCGTGGGGTGGGCACTTGTGCAGAGGCCTGGATGTGGGAGGCTGAAGGCTCCGAGGGTCTCACAGGTTCCTGACACTCTGGGGACCAGGGGTCGCACCTGGTGACATTTAGGGCATACCATCCATTGTAACCCCAGTGTCGGGTGTAAGTTACCAAGTCTCCTGGCAACAGGTCCCTCCCCGGGTGTCCTTCTGGGAGGTGAGTCTCCACGTCCCGCCGGGTCACAAACACTTCTAAATAAAGTCCAGGCTCCTGGATGAAGCCCCAACCAGCTTTCAATTTAAAGCTCCGTACTGCACCCTTACGCCGCGGCTCCCTCACCGTACTTTTATCTTTTCTCATCCGGTCCTTATCTGCCCGGTCCTTCTCGATGTGACGTTGGCGAAGCTTCTGGGATTCGCGCTGCTCCCTTTGTCGCTCGGCTTCTCTCTCCCGACGTCTACACTCTTCCTCCTGACGCCGGTTGTAATTCTCCTCCACCAGCATCTCCATGTCTCCACCATCAAACTGCAGCTTACGATGTCCGGTTTGCGGCAGCTCTCCTGGCGCCCGACAGTCCTGGCGGCGCTCACCTGCGGAGGAAGCAGCCGGCTCTGGAACAGATGACAGTCGGGGCTCCGGTACAGACAGGTAGACCTCTGGTGCCTGCGCGGCCTCCTCCATGAGGACGGGTGTCGCTTCTTCTGTCTCAGCGACGGGGGCAGACAGCGGGATCTGGGGTGCTGCCGGTGCAGCGTTTTTTGCAGGAACAGGTGCCTCCACTGCGACAACGTCAACCGATCACATTGCAAGGGCTGGGATGCCCGCACGGACTCCTCTACTAGAACGGGTGCCTCACCTTCCGGTACAGACACTTCAGGTAAGAGGGATTGGCGCCGCTCCAAGTTTAGTTTTAGGGCACGCCAGCTGGCTTCCATCCTGGCGACCTCCTCCCGGTGCCGGGCCAGGTCTCTCAGGGTATCCTCCGCTTCTTGCAGCGTAGGAGGGTTTCCAGGCCGGGTGCCCAACGGTGGTTCCGTGGCGATCGGGTCGCTTCCGTGGGGGGAGAGCTCTGACTGCTCCATCCCTTCACACTTCTGCTCGTGTCCATTAGCCATCTCTGCCAAGTCACATGTGTCATTAGCATCTGGAGAGGGCCCCTCTTTTGTAGTGAGGCGGGACCTTCGTGTTAGTTTCCGCACACTGAGGAGGATGAGGAGGCGGAACTCAAGAGCTGTGGGGCACGATCTTACATTGCAGTAACATTTAGAGTGGTCGGCCATCGTTTTCGCGCCACTGAGTGAGTGTACACCCACAAAGAGCACGCCCTTCTTCTTCACCAGTGCCTCGTCGTGACGCAGATATGGCGGAAAAATGGCAAATACATTCTCTGATGATTTTAGCAATTCTCAAGCACAAAACCAGTTCAATTCAGGCACACAGGACTCGCTTATAGCGAGCTACAGAATCCTGTTCGTGACGCCCAAGTTGAGTCGCACAGAGCCAGAGGTTTTGGGGGTACTCGGCACCGAGCCAGTCGACTTCTATGGGGTATGTCACGGCTTTACCCGGCAATTGAATCAGAGTCTATTTTACTATGTAGAAGTGTATAAACTATAAATATATGTATATATATGTCACAATGACATGTATATATATATATATATATATATATATATATATATATGTATTCTATGTGTGTATATTTTGTGTTTACAACGAAAGAAAGTGTTTTTTTAGTTGCGATATTTTGTTCCCATATGCTTACATGGGACTTCCGGTATTGGAATCGGATATCGACGATATTTAGTGATATCGGCGATACCATCCCGATCCGATATTTTTAGATATCGAGCAGTATCGCTCAACACTAATGAATATCAAACAACATATATGTTTAATGGACTGATACACTGTTATATTCTATATATTTGTAATTATGTTATATTATATATGTATTCTTGTACTCTAATGTTCTATGTATATTGATATTGTAAGCTTTTCAGGGGATATAGCTCTGGGATCGCCGTCTTGGGGAGACGGAGTGGCATAAAGAGACCATTCACAGACAGTGGTTCTGTTAAAAACTGGCCGCAACCAGTTTTATTAAAGTCCACAGCAAACAGAACATAAATTAAAACAAAATCATAAACATAAAGCCTGGGCTTGTCCAGCCACTAATTACACTTAGATAGATTTCCCTTTCTATCCGGGTCCAGACTCTAATAGCCTGTGCCCAAAACAACACATATGTTCAGTAGTTACCAGCGTGCAGCTCACATGAGGCTCCAATGGCGTCTGAAGTCAGATCCAGACTGAGAGAGAGAGCCTCCTCTGAACTTCCAAGCAGGTACTTATGGCTGTCTAATTAAGCAGCTGTGTTCACTCTGGGCTGAACTGCAAACCTGTCCCAGATGGGAATGAAGTGAACACCGCACTGACAACCTACTTTTTATGCGCCCCAGCTAAGAAACCTGGGGGAGATATACACCCCGTCCAGTACGCACCCCTTCACTGTCTCACATATCCCCCCCTCTTGTCCAGACCGGAGGGCTGGTCCAAAACTCCAAAGAGACAGTGAACTCTGGACAAGGCATCAGCATTACCCTGTAACTTCCCAGGTCTATGCTCCACCGAGAAATTGAACTCTTGAAGTGAAAGGAACCACCTTGTCACCCTGGCATTCCTTTCCCTGTTCTGCTTCATCCATGCCAGAGGAGCATGATCTGATTGTAATTTAAATTTTCTACCCAAGAGATAATAACGCAGGGAGTCCAGCCCCACTTGATTGCGAGGCACACTCGCTCCACAATGGCATAATTTTGTTCAGCCGGTGTCATTTTTCGACTTAGATACAGGACTGGGTGTTCTTCACCCTTCACGACCTGTGACAACACGGCCCCTAACCCCACATTAGAGGCATCAGTTTGAACCAAAAACTCTTCTCTAAAATTAGGGGTGACCAGAACTGGTCTTTGACACAAAGCTATTTTTAACGACAGAAATGCTTTTTCTGCCTCCGGATTCCAATTTATCATTTTTGACTTCCCCCTTTTGTCAGGTCAGTCAATGGGGCAGCAATGGAGGCATAATTTGGTACGAATCTGCGATAGTACCCAGTGATGCCCAGAAATGCTTTGACCTGTCGTTTTGTGAGGGTACAGGCCAGTTCCGAATTGCTTCTACCTTATCAATTTGTGGCTTGATCAGTCCCCTGCCAATAACATAGCCCAGATATTTGGCCTCTTCGAGGCCAATTGCACATTTCTCTGGGTTTATGTTCAGTCCAGCTCCGGCTATCGAGTCTACGACGGCTTGCACCCTAGCGAGGTGGCTCTCCCAATCTGAACTGAAAATTACCACATCATCCAGGTAGGCAGCCGCATAGGCTCGATGCGGACGCAGTATCTGGTCCATAAGCCGCTGAAAGGTAGCTGGGGCTCCATGCAACCCGAAGGGCATCACCAGATACTGAAACAAACCTTCCGGGGTTGCAAAGGCCGTTTTTTCTTTCGCTTCCTCCGACAGGGGTATCTGCCAGTACCCTTTTGTCAGATCGAGGGTTGTAATATAACGGGCACCCCCTAACCTCTCGATTAGCTCGTCTACCCGTGGCATTGGGTATGCGTCAAACTTTGACACCTCGTTCAACCTTCTGAAATCATTACAGAACCTCCAGGTTCCATTAGGTTTTGGGATGAGTACAATCGGGCTACACCACTCGCTTTGGGCCTCCTCAATGACCCCGAGGTCTAACATGCGTTTAATTTCAGCAGAGACTATCTTTCTGCGGGCTTCTGGAAGTCTGTACGGTTTTATCTTGACCTTAGTACCGGGCTCGGTCTCGACATGGTGTTTTATTAGAGAAGTCCGGCCGGGCAAGTCAGAAAATCTTTTCTGATTTTTCTGCAGAAACTCCCGCACTTCCTGTTTTTGGTGCAGGACAACGTCTCTCCCATGGTCACAGGAGGTAGAGATGGTTTTACCCCTTTCTCTACTTCACCCGAGGCCAACAATGCCTCTCTGTCCCTCCAGGGCTTGATCAGATTGATATGATATACCTGGTAGGGCTTCCGTCTCCCGGGTTGGTGTACTTTGTAAGTAACCTCGCTCACTTTTTGTACGATCTCGTATGGACCATGCCACTTGGCCAAAAACTTACTTTCCACCGTGGGAATTAGAATTAGGACTCGATCCCCGGGGTTGAAAGACCTAATTTTTGCTGACCGATTATAGACTCTGCTTTGAGCTTCTTGGGCTCTCTGCAGATGATTCTTCACCAATGGCATAATTTTAGTCATCCTCTCTTGCATCTGGGCAATATGCTCTATAACACTCTTGTATGGAGTTGTCTCGGTTTCCCAAACCTCCTTGGCTATGTCCAGCAAGCCCCGCGGATGCCGACCATACACCAACTCAAAGGGAGAAAATCCCGTAGAGGCCTGGGGGACCTCTCTGACCGAAAACAATAAGTAGGGTAACAGGTAGTCCCAGTCCCGCCCATCTTTCTCTACTGCTTTCTTTAACATATGTTTTAATGTTTTATTAAAACGTTCAACCAACCCATCCGTCTGGGGGTGATACACAGATGTCCGAATGTGCGAGATTTTAAGCAACTTACACAGTTCCTTCATCACTTTGGACATAAAAGGTGTGCCTTGGTCCGTGAGGATCTCTTTAGGAATTCCTGTCCTGGAAAACATATGAAAGAGTTCCCGTGCAATATTTTTAGATGCCATATTTCTTAAAGGGACCGCCTCGGGGTACCGGGTTGCATAATCAAGTACAACTAAGATGTATTGGTGTCCCCTGGCTGATTTTACAATAGGACCTACCAAGTCCATTGCTACCCTTTCAAAGGGAATTTCTATAACCGACAGCGGGATTAATGGACTCCGGAAGTGAGACACCGGAGAATTTATCTGACACGAGGGGCAGGTTTTGCAATAATCCTCCACATCTCGATAAACCCCGGGCCAGTAAAACCTCTGAAGAATTCTTTCCTGGGTTTTGTCCATCCCCAGGTGCCCACCCAGTACGTGGTTATGGGACAAACCTAACACCATACTTCTATATGGCTTAGGTACTAGGAGCTGACTCACGGCCTCTCCCTTTACTTTAGTGACCCTATATAGCAGGTCATTGTTCATGGCAAAATGGGGAAATTTTTCACCAGAGCCGGGCTCTTGTGGGATCTCATTCAGAACAGTTATATTCTCCCTGGCATGTTTAAGAGTGGGGTCTTGCAATTGCTCACTCCCAAAATTGCCACGGGACACCGGTAGGTCAGGGACATTCTGTTCTAGAGAAACATCCTCCCCCTCCCCCAACATCACCTGAAATGGAAATTCATTTTTTTTACAGTCATCATCATTATCAATATCATTATCGTGATTACTATCAGCATCAGCATCATTATCATGGTCATCATCATTATCATGGTCATCATCATCACCATTATTATCATTATCATCACATAAGTTTAATGGCCCACTAGCATTGTGTTCCACCCCTCGGGACTGCGCACCCTCAGTAGGAGCTTCATCACACTGTCCAGCAGAAACATTTTTTTTCCAAAGACCCCAAAACAGGGGAAAGTCACGACCCAATATGGCGGGATGCATCAGGTTCTTCACTACCCCCACTTCATATGAGATCTCCCCGAGTTTTGTGACGAAGTCTGAGGAGGTTACTGGGTAGACTTTGATGTCTCCATGTATGCACACCACGCTTAGGTGCCTACCTGTGACGAAGTCCCTATCAGCCAGACTAGCATGTATCAGAGTCACTCGACTTCCTGAGTCGAGTAGGGCCTGTACTGGGCACCCATTTATCACGACCTGACACAGCTGTGGGCCAGTCTCCTCGACTAGGGTGGCCACGCACACGGGCTCGGCGAGGAACAAGAGAGACTGTCCAGCGTCACAGTCCATAGGTTCCCCCACTAGTGGACAATTGGCTGAAATATGACCTTGTTCATGGCATCTCCAACACTGTCTCAGGTCAGGGTGTTCAGACGGGGAGACCTTCCTAGGTCTGGGGTCTCCTGGTAGGTAAGTATCACCCTTTCGCTCATACATGTCCCCTCGGGGCTGACCCGGACTATCAACAGCCCCCCTTCCCCCCACAGCTGGAACCCTCTTACCGGGAGATGACGGAGGCCGTGTATTCCGAACTGATGATCGCTCGGACGGCTGGTCACGTAGATAGTCTTTGGTGGCGAAATACCTTTCTATCAGACTGACCAGTTGATCGGCATCTTTGGGGTCTCCCTGTCTGACCCAGAGCTGGACCTCAGGGGGAAGGGCCCAGATGTACCGGTCCAGCACCACCTTTTCAACCATTTGGGCAGGGGTGCTGACGTCAGGTTCCAACCACTTCTTTACCAAAGAAATCAAGTCATACATTTGTGAGCGAGCAGGCTTGTCTCGCCTGTATCTCCAGTTATGGACTCTCCTGGCATGGACTGCCCTCGTCACACCCAGGCGGGCAAGAATTCCGCTTTCAACTTAGTATAGTTTTTGCTGTCCTGCTCGCTGAGGTCAAAATAGGCTTTTTGGGGTTCCCCAGTCAAATAGGGCGCGACCACCATAGCCCATTCAGATTGTGGCAGATTCTCCTTCTCTGCCAGTCTCTCAAATATAGCCAGATATGCCTCCACATCGTCATGAGGCGTCATCTTCTGCAGAGTCTGTTTTACCGCCTTCTTTACAGCGGATAATGCCGGTATCCCGGCGTCTTCATTCGGGGACGAGGTGCTAGGAGTTTTTTTTAGTGCTGCAAGCTGCTCCAGTAACAACCGGTTGGTTTCCTGCTGTTGCTGCTGGCTCTGTTGGGCCTCTAGGTGTTGTTGCTGCATGGCCTGCTGTTGCTGCTGCATGGCCTGCTGGGCCTGTTGCATGCTCTGCTGTTGTTGCTGCATGGCCTGCTGATGTTGCTGCTGCATGGCCTGCTGGTTCTGGGCCAGCTGCTTAACGAGCTCCTCCATACTGCCGGACATCTTGGGCTGGCTGACAGCCTTCACCCAAGACATATACACTCCACAGTCTTCAGCCACTGTGCTGCCCCAGCATTCAAGCACCAATTGTAAGCTTTTCAGGGGATATAGCTCTGGGATCGCCGTCTTGGGGAGACGGAGTGGCATAAAGAGACCATTCACAGACAGTGGTTCTGTTAAAAACTGGCCGCAACCAGTTTTATTAAAGTCCACAGCAAACAGAACATAAATTAAAACAAAATCATAAACATAAAGCCTGGGCTTGTCCAGCCACTAATTACACTTAGATAGATTTCCCTTTCTATCCGGGTCCAGACTCTAATAGCCTGTGCCCAAAACAACACATATGTTCAGTAGTTACCAGCGTGCAGCTCACATGAGGCTCCAATGGCGTCTGAAGTCAGATCCAGACTGAGAGAGAGAGCCTCCTCTGAACTTCCAAGCAGGTACTTATGGCTGTCTAATTAAGCAGCTGTGTTCACTCTGGGCTGAACTGCAAACCTGTCCCAGATGGGAATGGAGTGAACACCGCACTGACAACCTACTTTTTATGCGCCCCAGCTAAGAAACCTGGGGGAGATATACACCCCGTCCAGTACGCACCCCTTCACTGTCTCACAATATGAATTGTGCATGATACTATGCTGATATGTGTGGTTTTCCATATCACACATATATATACTAATATATATAGGTGTTTCATATACTTTTGATGTTTTATTTATGTTCTACTGATACATATTGTCTATGATATTATGTTGATGTGTATTGCACATATATGGGAATATTAATATGGATAGGTGCTTAATCAATTTGCTGTAATATGCTCACGACCCTTTGTTATGATATATGTACCTCTAAGTAAGCCATTAATTGATTATGTATTTAAAATTTATATTCTTTCTTTTTATTGTGAACGTTTGTCATTCCAATCCTGTTATAGGGGATTTCGGAGCCTGCGCATGCGCCGTCTCGATGCAGGCGTGTCGTCAGGGCCATTGTGCGTCATCTGACCGGATCACATGGGGCCCCATGTGTTTCCGGCCGTTGTTGCCATGGCGGTGATGCATCGCTGTGCTTCTGAGTTCGGAGGTATGCGCATGCGCCGACTCCCTTTCCTTTTCCGGTTTATGTATATATAAGATGCTCACATGATTTTTGGTAACCACGCCCCCTGAGGAAGGAGAGAAATCTCCGAAACGTGCGTCAGGGTTGCTGGTGATTACCGGTGGTGCCTCCCTGTTCACAGTGCGGTATGTTATCCTATATACTTGATTATTATGTGCCTGTATGATGAATTTGTTTCTATGCATCCGCAGTGTGTGCTTCATGATTTTTCTGTTACCAGCTTGACTCTAGTGGTTGTTTTACCACAGCATACTCTTATAGCTGCATAATATTTTTGCATCTTATATATGGGAGATTACCACTGGCTATCCCAGTAAACTAATGAGTTTACCTTAATGCGATATTTGCATCTCTACCTACACCTTTGTCCTGTTTGTTATCTTTTTAATCTCAGTGACTTAATAAATATTAAATCTTACTAATTTATAAATATATCAGATTCTATGACTAGTTGTTGTGGTGGTGGCATTTTTCTATTGCCCATAGGCTACAGTTCAAAAGCCTAACTATGACATACAAAGCCTTCCAGAAACTGTCTCCTCCATACATCTGTGACATCATCTCCCAATGTCCGACTGGCTTATGACTTATTCAACGCTAACCCAGTGTGCAGTCAGCGAGATGTACCATCCCTGTCAACAAGCACTTGTCCACGTGTCTGTGGTTAGGTGCACCTTCCCTGTAACAGCATTGTTGAGGGCCGGGTAATGTTGTGGGACATGTGCTTGCTTGTGTAATGTAGTTACGACAGAACGGGAGAAATAGTGGCGTGTGGGGCCACGAGTACCTTGTAACGGTCACCGCCATCAGGTTGCGGATAGCTTGCATCTTCCATGAGCCTAAAGGTACTGCCACACTAAACAATCCCGCTAGCGATCACGATAACGACGCATACTAATGCGATCGCTAGCGGGATTGTTTCTATATCGCTGATAGCGGCTTAACTTAGCGATGTCGTTAAGGACGCTATCGCGGTTAGCGATCTCCTTAACGACTTTAGCGGTACAAAAGTACCGCTAAATCGCTAAGAAAAGGTGCCACACTCAGCGATATATACTTACCAGCGGGGGCGCCGACGATAAAATAGGGTCCGGAACGATGTCAGCGACGAGCGAGATCACAGCAGGATCTCAGCAGAGGTCACGTCGCTGGTAGATGCCGCACACTACAACATCGCTAACGGGATCGCTAAATAGTGACGTTTTTTAGCGATCCTGTTAGCGATGTTGTTTAGTGTGGCATACCCTTTAAATGCAACATTTCCATTGCAAACAGATGAGAATTGTTTGAATTTAGTACTGTGGCATTGGCAGCATATTTCCACCTGCGTTCCAAGGACTGGGGTATGGACAACTGAATGCTGTGTTGAGACAAGGACATGATTCTTAATGGTGCTAGTTGAGTTGGTGTGCAACTACAGATGCAAGGCAGGAGGCATCTTTGCATGCACCATGGACAGGGATTGGCTTGCACGCATAACAGCGGAAGACGCAGTAGTATCACCCGCAGACACTGTTCATGGAGCCTGGTGGTCAACCAACAAAGTCGGGTGCATTGCTGCCATGTGCCTGATCATGCTGGTGGTGGTAAGGCTGGTAGTTTTGCTACCCCTGCTGATGCGGGTATGGCCGGTGGTTCAAATAGCCTTTTTGGAGTTATCTTTAAAAAACAACAAGACTGTTAGGGGACATTCATTGTCTTCCTCTCCCACATCACCTCCTCACCTCGACACCTGTCTTTCGGTGTTCCTCAAGGCTCTGTTTTAGAACCCCTACACTTCTCTATCTACACCTTCGGCCTGGGACAGCTGATGTAATGGCACGGTTTGCAATATCATCACTACGCCGAAGACACGCAGATCTACCTATCTGTACCCGACATCCCCTCCTTAGGCCTCTTTCACACTTCAGTCTTTTTGCGTCAGTCGCAATCTGGCAGTATTTGAAAAAACAAATCTGTCAAAAAATGGAAGAAACGGATGCGACAGATATTTAATTACAAAAAATATTTCTCCATCGTGTTTATGGCCATTGCAGACGCACAATATAAGTTTATAGCGGTCGATATTGGGGCGTATGGCCGCTCTAGTGACTCTCAGGTTTTTAAAATATCTGCAATGGGTCGGCATTTATTATTATTATTATTATACATTTATATGGAAACACATTAGAATTTCCACCACCAAGACCGCTTCCTCAAACTACTGGGCCATTAATTCCATTTGTATGTGTTGAAGATGAAGCTTTCAAACTCTCGCAACTAGTGTTGAGCGATACGATACTGCAAATATCGGGTATCGGCCGATATTAGCTGTATCGGGCTTTCGATTCCGAGTACCGATATTTTCGTCATATCGGATACCGGAATCGGATTTGTCACTGTCACTGTGAGTGTCCGTTGGTCGGGTCTGTCAGGAGTCAGCGGCACTTACCTGGCAGAAGATCTCCGGCGGTCACGTCCTGGACTGCTTGATGGCCGCCATTATCTTCTCCCTGGCGGTCACATGCAGTTTTTCGCGATAACTGCAGTGACTGCAGGGTAATCCCGGCCGTAAACCAGTCCGATGACGTCACCGCCGGGGAAGCAGGTAATCAGCTGTGCTGCGCCGGGATGACAGGCTCTGCCTGCCTGCCTGCCTGCCTGCCTCTGATGTCATTCTGATGTAGCAGAGCTGGATCGTCGTGGGACACTCGTTACTATGGACTGCGTCGGACAGGTGGTATACTGCTGGTTTTTTTTTTCATTTTTTTACAGGAGATCGATGGCGTCGCAGGATGAGACTGTAATAAAAGTAATGAAAACTGTGTTGTTTTTTTTATTAAATTAAAAAACTTTTTTATGAACATTTACCCGTCCGGGTACATCAACAATTTAACTATTTACATACAGGGACCCTGTCCGGGTTATTTATAATTCTTTGGCAGGGGTGTTCCAGGTACCACCTGGTACTCTTCTGATGCTTGCCAAACATCCGAGACACCAAGGACCACCAGGACCTGATGACGTCGTGTGGTCTGTACAGTCAAGTTGTGACCCGCTATCTGTGTCTGTGTGGCCACCTCTTTTATCTCCCTCTGGGTCTGGAGCCCTATGTCCAGGACTGAACGAACCCCAGGGGGCCTAACAGGCGCCGGGTACGGGCCAGCTATCATTATCATGTCCATAGCTGGGGCTGCTGAGGAGACCACTGAGGGAGGCTGGGGAGATTTACGGCGTGGGGTGGGCACTTGTGCAGAGGCCTGGATGTGGGAGGCTGAAGGCTCCGAGGGTCTCACAGGTTCCTGACACTCTGGGGACCAGGGATTCGCACCTGGTGACATTTAGGGCATACCATCCATTGTAACCCCAGTGTTGGGTGTAAGTTACCAAGTCTCCTGGCAACAGGTCCCTCCCCGGGTGTCCTTCTGGGAGGTGAGTCTCCACGTCCCGCCGGGTCACAAACACTTCTAAATAAAGTCCAGGCTCCTGGATGAAGCCCCAACCAGCTTTCAATTTAAAGCTCCGTACTGCACCCTTACGCCGCGGCTCCCTCACCGTACTTTTATCTTTTCTCATCCGGTCCTTATCTGCCCGGTCCTTCTCGATGTGACGTTGGCGAAGCTTCTGGGATTCGCGCTGCTCACTTTGTCGCTCGGCTTCTCTCTCCCGACGTCTACACTCTTCCTCCTGATGCCGGTTGTAATTCTCCTCCACCAGCATCTCCATGTCTCCACCATCAAACTGCAGCTTACGATGTCCGGTTTGCGGCAGCTCTCCTGGCGCCCGACAGTCCTGGCGGCGCTCACCTGCGGAGGAAGCAGCCGGCTCTGGAACAGATGACAGTCGGGGCTCCGGTACAGACAGGTAGACCTCTGGTGCCTGCGCGGCCTCCTCCATGAGGACGGGTGTCGCTTCTTCTGTCTCAGCGACGGGGGCAGACAGCGGGATCTGGGGTGCTGCCGGTGCAGAGTTTTTTGCAGTAACGGGTGCCTCCACTGCGACAACGTCAACCGGATCACATTGCAAGGGCTGGGATGCCCGCACGGACTCCTCTACTAGAACGGGTGCCTCACCTTTCGGTACAGACACTTCAAGTAAGAGGGATTGGCGCCGCTCCAAGTTTAGTTTTAGGGCACGCCAGCTGGCTTCCATCCTGGCGACCTCCTCCCGGTGCCGGGCCAGGTCTCTCAGGGTATCCTCCGCTTCTTGCAGCGTAGGAGGGTTTCCAGGTCGGGTGCCCAACGGTGGTTCCGTGGCGATCGGGTCGCTTCCGTGGGGGGAGAGCTCTGACTGCTCCATCCCTTCACACTTCTGCTCGTGTCCATTAGCCATCTCTGCCAAGTCACATGTGTCATTAGCATCTGGAGAGGGCCCCTCTTTTGTAGTGAGGCGGGACCTTCGTGTTAGTTTCCGCACACTGAGGAGGATGAGGAGGCGGAACTCAAGAGCTGTGGGGCACGATCTTACATTGCAGTAACATTTAGAGTGGTCGGCCATCGTTTTCGCGCCACTGAGTGAGTGTACACCCACGAAGAGCACTCCCTTCTTCTTCACAGTGCCTCGTCGTGACGCAGATATGGCGGAAAAATGGCAAATACATTCTCTGATGATTTTAGCAATTCTCAAGCACAAAACCAGTTCAATTCAGGCACACAGGACTCGCTTATAGCGAGCTACAGAATCCTGTTCGTGACGCCCAAGTTGAGTCGCACAGAGCCAGAGGTTTTGGGGGTACTCGGCACCGAGCCCGTCGACTTCTATGGGGTATGTCACGGCTTTACCCGGCAATTGAATCAGAGTCTATTTTACTATGTAGAAGTGTATAAACTATAAATATATGTATATATATGTCACAATGACATGTATATATATATATATATATATATATGTATTCTATGTGTATATATTTTGTGTTTACAACGAAAGAAATTGTTTTTTTAGTTGCGATATTTTGTTCCCATAGACTTACATGGGACTTCCGGTATCGGAATCGGATATCGACGATATTTAGTGATATCGGCGATACCATCCCGATCCGATATTTTTAGATATCGAGCAATATCGCTCAACACTACTCGCAACACCTGCTGAAGCTCTATGCGAGTAGTGGCTTGACATCAATGAAACGAGTATTTAATTATCGGTTAACACGAGCGTGGAGAATGTTGGAGTGTGTTTTTTGGCATTTTATCATCTAAATGGCGAGTTCTGTTGACCACTATCAACCTGAAGACTGAAACTGTGGATGAGGTGTTCAAAGCTTTTGTGGTCCTGCACAATTTTGTGATATGCAAGGAACAGGTTGCCATGGATGACAATGTGTTTGAAACCACCTTGTGTGATTATGAAAATATTACTTTTCGGAGTCCTGTGGCAGTTTCCAGAATAAGGGACAAATTTGATGAGTACTTTGTGTCACCTCAAGGAAGAGTAGAATGGCAGGATGAGATGGTTTTATATGTTTGCCTTTTCATATAATGTATGTTGGAGTACCAAACTTATTGCATTTTTCAGAGTTGTGATTGTACCATGATTTTTTTCTATGAAGTAAAGTTTTGTACCTTTTTACCCAAAGTTTTGTATGTTTTTAACTTCACTCTACTTTTTGTACCTTTTAACCAAAGTATTGTACGTTTTGTACCTTTTACCCAAAGTATTGTACATTTTGTACACTTTACCCAAAGTTTTGTAACTTATCAATAAATGAAATACAATTAATATATATTTTTTTAAAAAGTATATTTTTATTTTTTACACACTCATAAATTCATATAATTTGGGGCGGAGATACTAGTGGAGGGGCTGATAGGGTGGACCACTTTGACAGTGGAGGTATGGAGACCGGGTTGGGGTGGTGCTGGATCGGAAAAGGTGGAGAAAACAAGAGGTTGGGCAGGGAGTGGAGGTACAGATGGTGTGGGTGTTAGCTGGTACGGGGAAGAAAGCTGGTACGGGTCAGGAAGCTGGTACGGGAAAGGAAGCTGGAATGGGGAAGCAAGGGGAGGAGGGACAGTGGCTGGAGGGGGGATAGGTGTGGGAGGAACTACCAGGGCGGGTGAAAGGGCTTGGGCGGTGACCTGCTCTAGAGCAACCTGGCAGGCTTGCATGACATGCATCTGCTGGTCAGGAGATAGCTTGTCCATGCGCTCGAGTACTGCATGAAAAAAACAATGGTTTGGCGACTTACTTGCATTTAAATGCATCCTATCCAAACAACTGCTCAATTAAACCATGCTGTTGTGCATGAGGTTGAATCCAGCAGTCATTTGCTCGGCCAAAAGTTTAATCGAGTTCTGGAAGGATGCATTTAGATGCAAGAACTCGGGCGCATAGCTCCTTTAATGACCTCTGGTGCTGCCAGCCAAAACCCAAAGGTGTTCTAGAGGTGGCAGCAGTGTCAGAGGGGTGGGATAAAGGGAAAGCTACCTCGTCACCAGCAGCTTCATGTAACAATGTCTGCCATGATGCTTCAGCGTTGGTGGATCGGGCCGAGTGACCAGATGTGAGGGAAGGCAGGTAAGGTGCAGTTGGGTTGGGTCTGTCGAAATGATCCCCAGAAGGGTTCAACTCTGCAGCAGGCTCCTGAGTGCTGCAGACGGTGCTGTGGTACAAAGAAAAAAAAGGGAATTAATATATTGATATTGCTGTGCCCTGCCTGAAACCAAAAACTAAGGTTAGACATGTAAACATTTTTACTTAATAAATGGAGTGGGGAATATTTACCTTCAGCTCACCATGGTGGACCGGAGGAATGACAGGGCTATAGCATACTTGTATTTGCTCTTGCGTCCTCCCGATCCATTCAGGGCCTGCATCTCCTTGTTGAACTCCTTCTTGAGGCAATCCCTGGGTGACCGCCCTAGCATGATAACCCTTTCTCCTGTAAAGAGAAAACACAAATTGGTTAGAATACAACACATTGCATCCTGCAACATAACTACTGAACTGTGAATAGTTACGCGCTTGATTCTGGGCCAGAGCATCGAGGTCCTCCCAGTCTTCCATAATTTCATGGCAGACTTCCTCCCAGAGCCGATGTGTGATGACAACGTCAGCATGGCGGCGGTCCCCCATGTTCCACAGCGGCTTCCGCTCTCGGACTAGATCGATGAGTAGGTCAATGTCCACACCGACCTCCTCACCGTCTGAGTCGAGAGCAAGCTGTGAAGCCTGTTAAAAAAGACAAAAAACAAAAACATTAAACTCAAATCATCCACATGAAGTAGAAAAATACTAAAATAATGACCGCCGTGACGCCCACGCCGATGAACTCGTGAGGTGCTTTGAGGACCTCTACGCAGAGCCCCAGAATGTGAAGACTATAAAAAAAAAAAAATTATGTGCTGGGATGTAGGCATATGTATTGTGTGTACTGTGATGATCTTTTTTTATGTGTTGGGTGTACTGTGATGTCTGTGATGATATGTTTTGAAGAAACTTAAACTCTGCGCGCCCACTCCTTGCATTTCTCCACCCTGTCTGTCTCCTTCTGAAAGCACCTCTGATGCTGCAGCTTCCTGTGAAACCAGAATTAATGCATATAGGGTAATGTGTACTAAAAATTTTTACATCGCCAAAACTAAAAATACATATTTTAATTACCTCAGTACGCTGACGCTGTGAGGGACGGCTCCCAGAAGAAGACATAATGGCTTAGTCACTTGTGGCCTTGGTTGGTCCCTTGTGGCTTGTGGCCTGTATTGATCCCTCATAGTATCTGCAAGTATAAAGACACTTGTTAGCTACTATACATATTATATATAAAGCTTTCTGGCCTTTATACTTACATCACTACTTTAGCTTGTGACCTAGGTTTGTCCCTCGTGGCTTGAGGCCTTGGTTGGTACCTCGTGGCTTGTGGCCTTGGTTGGTCCCTTGTGGCTTGTGGCCTTGGTTTGTTCTTCGTGGCTTGTGGCCTGTATTGATCCATCGTAGTATCTGCAAGTATAAAGACATTTATGAGCTACTATACAAATTATATATAAAGCTTTCTGGCATTTATACTTACATCACTACTTTAACTTGTGGCCTAGGTTGGTCCCTCGTGGCTTGTGGCCTTGGTTGGTCCCTCGTGGCTTGTGACCTTGGTTGGTCCCTCGAGGCTTGTGGCCTTGGTTGGTCCCTCATTGCTTGTGGCCTGTATTGATCACTCGTAGTATCTTCAAGTATAAAGACACTTGTTAGCTAATATACAAATTATATATAAAGCTTTCTGGCCTTTATACTTACATCACTACTTTAGCTTGTGGCCTGGGTTGGTCGCTCGTGGCTTGTGGCCTTGGTTGGTCCCTCGTGGCTTGTGGCCTGTATTGATCCCTTGTAATATCTGCAAGTATAAAGACAATTGTTAGCTATTATACTAAGATTCTTGCAGTGTTGTCCGCTGACTTAGAAAAAAAAGGTAGCTCCAGAGCTATTAGGATTTCAACCCCTCTCCCCAAAAAAATCCCCCCACGCCCCCGAAGCAAAAAATGCTAAGTACTTTAGTAGGTTTCTAAACCACCCCCCCTCTGTAATTTAAAAGTTAGATATGCACGATGCGCAAGGAAACATAACACTCCACCTCTTGAATTTCCCCCAAAAAAGCAAAAATTACACAGGTACACAAGTAGTTCATTGCAAACACCATTGCTCAGTAAATACCCTCCTTCCCACTTTAAATTCCTAAACCCCACTTGAATATCTATTGACCACGTTTTAAAAACCCTGGTAAAAAAAATTGAAAAACCCAATTTCTGCATTCCCACTTGTATACATAATTTGTTTTTAACCCCTTCCCGACCTTTGACACAGCGTATGCGTCATGAAAGTCGGTGCCAATCCGACCTATGACGCATACCCTGCGTCATGAAAGGATCCCGTTCCTGCGGGCCGGGAGACCGGGGTCACTCAAAGGTCACCCGACCCGCAGTTACAGGACCCTTTGTGCTTCACCACAGGGGGGTTGGCTTAACCCCCCCGTGGCCACGATCACTCTGATTGGCTGTTAAAAGTGAAACAGCCAATCAGAGCAATCTGTAATATTTCACCAATTTAATTGGTGAAATATTACAATCCAGCCATGGCCGATGCTGCAATAGCATCTGCCATGGCTGGACACCGAGACCTGACCCCCCCACACCGAGTCACGGCGGCGATCGGCCGCCGCCACCAAAAGATGGCGGTGATCGGTCACCGCCGTCACTAACAGCTCCCCTCCTCCTTTGCTCCGGTGCCCCCACCTTCCGATCCCCCCCCCTAACCTTCCGACCACCCTACTCACCTCTCCCGATCCACCGATGTCCCTGGATCGGTCCCGGCGTCCGTCCGGGCCTCTTCATGGGCGCCGCCATCTTGGAAAATGGCGGGCGCATGCGCAGTGCGCCCGCCGGCCGGCGCATGCGCAGTGCGCCCCCCAGTGTCCAAAAATTTATTTTGATCACTGTGATAAACTGTCACAGTGATCAAAATAAAAAAAAGTAAATGAACCCCCCCTTTATCATAGGTAGGGACAAATAAAAAAAATAAAGATTTATTTTTTTTTTTCCTATTAGGCCCTGTGCACACGTTGCGGATTTTGCTGCGGATCCGCGGCGGCTCAGCAGCGAAATCAGCCGCGGATGCGCAGCGATATCCGCCGCAGATCAGCAGCGAAATCCGCCGCGGATCCGCAGCAAAATACGCCGCGGATCCGCAGCAAAATCCGCAACGTGTGGCGGATTTCGCTGCGGATCCGCGGCGGATTTCGCTGCAGATCTGCGGCGGATTTCGCTGCTGATCCGCGGCTGATTTCGCTGCTGATCCGCGGCTGATTTCGCTGCTGATCCGCGGCGGATTTCGCTGCGGATCCGCAACTGATTTCGCTGCGGATCCGCGATTGATTTCGCTGCAGATCCGCGACTGATTTCGCTGCGAATCCGCAGCGGATTTTGCTGCTGATCCGCGGCGGATTTCGCTGCTGATCCGCGGCGGATCCGCGGCTGATTTCGCTGCTGAATCGCGGCAGATTTCGCTGCTGATTCGCGGCGGATTTCGCTGCTGATCCGCTGCTGATCCGCTGCGGATTTCGCTGCTGATCCGCGACTGATTTCGCTGCTGATCCGCGGCGGATTTCGCTGCTGATCCGCGGCGGGTTTCGCTGCTGATCCGCGGCGGATTTTGCTGCTGATTCGCTGCGGATCCGCGGCTGATTTTGCTGCTGATTCGCTGCGGATCCGCAGCGGATTTCGCTGCTGATCCGCGGCTGATTTCGCTGCTGATCCGCGGCTGATTTCGCTACTGATCCGCGGCTGATTTCGCTGCTGATCCGCGGCTGATTTCGCTACTGATCCGCGGCTGATTTCGCTGCTGATCCGCTGCTGATCCGCGGCGGATTTCGCTGCTGATCCGCGGCGGGTTTCGCTGTGGATTCGCGGCAGATTTCGCTGCTGATCCGCGGCGGATTTCGCTGCTGATCCGCGGCGGATTTTGCTGCTGATTCGCTGCGGATCCGCGGCTGATTTTGCTGCTGATTCGCTGCGGATCCGCAGCGGATTTCGCTGCTGATCCGCGGCTGATTTCGCTGCTGATCCGGCTGATTTCGCTGCTGATCCGCGGCTGATTTCGCTGCTGATCCGCGGCGGATTTCGCTGCTGATCCGCGGCGGGTTTCGCTGTGGATTCGCGGCGGATTTCGCTGCTGATCCGCGGCGGATTTCGCTGCTGATCCGCGGCGGATTTTGCTGCTGATCCGCGGCTGATTTCGCTACTGATCCGCGGCTGATTTCGCTGCTGATCCGCGGCTGATTTTGCTGCTGATCCGCGGCTGATTTCGCTGCTGATCCGCGGCGGATTTCGCTGCTGATTCGCTGCAGATCCGCGGCGGATTTTGCTGCGGATCCGCGGCTGATTATCTGCTGATTCATCTGCGCTAGCGGGTATAGCATAACGCGATCGCGTTATGCTATACCGTTACCAGCCGGTCACCGCTACGTGTTGAACGGGCTGGTAAAACGCAATATGAACCCAGCCTTAGGGTTAGAACTAGGGTTAGGGTTAGCATTAGGGTTAAGGTTAGAATTACGGTTAGGGTTGGAATTTGGGTTAGGGTTGGAATTAGGGTTAGGGTTGGAATTAGGGTTAGGGTTGGAATTAGGGTTAGGCTTGTAGTTAGGTTTATGGTTAGAGTTGGGATTAGGGTTAGGGGTGTGTTGGGGTTAGGGTTATGATTAGGGTTTGTATTAGGGTTAGGTGTGTGTAGGGGTTAGGGTTGGGGTTAGGGGTGTGTTGGGGTTAGGGTTGGAGTTAGAATTGAGGGGTTTCCACTATTTAGGCACATCAGGGGGTCTCCATACGCGACATGGAGCCACCATTGATTCCTGCAAATTTTGCGTTCAAAAAGTCAAACAGTGCTCCCTTTATTCCAAGCCTCGACGTATGCCCAAACAGTGGTTTATCCCCACATATGGGGTATCAGCGTACTCGGGAAAAATTGCACAACAACTTTGGGGGTTCTAATTTCTCCTGTTAACATTGGGAAAAAAAATTGGGGACTAAAAATTATTTTTGTGGAAAAAAAATGATTTTATATTTTCACGGCTCTGCGTTATAAACTTCTGTGAAGGACTTGGAGATTCAAAGTGCTTATCACACATCTATAGGAGTTCCTTGGGGGATCTAGTTTCCAAAATGGGGTCACTTGTGGGGAGTTTCTACTGTTTAGGCACATCAGGGACTCTGCAAACGTAACATGACGCCCAAAGACCATTCCATCAAGTGGGCATTTCAAAACGTCGCTACTTCCCATCCGAGCCCCGACGTGTGCCCATACAGTAGTTTTCTCCCACATATGGGATATCAGCATACTCAGGACAAATTGGACAACAACTTTTGGGTCTAATTTCTCATGTTACCCTTGGGAAAATAAAAAAATTGGGGACTAAAAGATCCTGATTGTGGAAAAAATATGATTTTTTTATTTTCATGCCCGGGCGTTATAAACTTCTGTGTAGCCCTTGGGGGTTCAAAGTGCTCACCACACATCTAGATAAGTTCTTTGCTGGGTCTAGTTTCCAAAATGGGGTCACTTGTGGGGAGTTTCTACTGTTTAGGCACATCAGGGGCTCTGCAAACGTAACAAGATGCCCGCAGACCATTCCATCAAGTCGGCATTTCAAAGCGTCACTACATCCCTTCCGAGCCCTGACGTGTGCCCAAACAGTGGTTCCCCCCACATATGGGGTACTAGCGTACTCAGGAGAAACTGGACAACAACTTTTGGGGTCCAATTTCTCCTGTAACCATTGTGAAAATAAAAAACAGTGGGCTAAAAAATCATTTTTTGAGAAAAAAAAATGATTTTTTATTTTCGCGGCTCTGCGTTATAAACTTCTGTAAAGCACCTGGGGGTTCAAAGTGCTCGCTATGCATCTAGATAAGTTCCTTAGGGCGTCTAGTTTCCAAAATGGGGTCACTTGTGGGGAGCTCCAATGTTTAGGCACACAGGAACTCTCCAAATGCGACATGGCAACGCCTAAATATTCCAGCATATTTTCCATTCAAAAAGTCAAATGGCGCTCCTTCCCTTCTGAGCCCTGCAGTGCGCCCAAACAGTGGTTTATGACCACATATGAGGTATCTGTGTACTCAGGAGAAATTGCCCAACAAATTTTAGGATCCAATTTATACTGTTGCCCATGTGAAAATGAAAAAAACTGAGGCTAAAAAAATTTTTGTGAAAAAAAAGTACTTTTTTTTTTTACGGATCAATTTGTGAAGCACCTGGGGTTCAAAGTGCTCACTATGCATCTAGATAAGTTCCTTAGGGGTCTAGTTTCCAAAATGGGGTCACTTGTGGGGGAGCTCCAATGTTTAGGCACACAGGGACTCTCCAAATGCGACATAGCAACGCTAAATATTCCAGCATATTTTCCATTCAAAAAGTCAAATGGCGCTCCTTCCCTTCTGAGCCCTGCCGTGCGCCCAAACAGTGGTTTATGACCACATATGAGGTATCTGTGTACTCAGGAGAAATTGCCTAACAAATTTTAGGATCCAATTTATACTGTTGCCCATGTGAAAATGAAAATAACTGAGGCTAAAAGAAAATTTTTGTGAAAAAAAAGTACTTTCTTTTATTTACGGATCAATTTGTGAAGCACCTGGGAGTTCAAAGTGCTCACTATGCATCTAGATAAGTTCCTTAGGGGGTCTAGTTTCCAAAATGGGGTCACTTGTGGGGGAGCTCCAATGTTTAGGCACACAGGGACTCTCCAAATGCGACATGGCAACCGCTAAATATTCCAGCATATTTTCTATTCAAAAAGTCAAATGGCGCTCCTTCCCTTCTGAGCCCTGCCGTGCGCCCAAACAGTGGTTTATGACCACATATGAGGTATCTGTGTACTCAGGAGAAATTGCCCAACAAATTTTAGGATCCAATTTATACTGTTGCCCATGTGAAAATGAAAAAAACTGAGGCTAAAAGAAAATTTTTGTGAAAAAAAAGTACTTTCTTTTTTTTACGGATCAATTTGTGAAGCACCTGGGGTTCAAAGTGCTCACTATGCATCTAGATAAGTTCCTTAGGGGGTCTAGTTTCCAAAATGGGGTCACTTGTGGGGGAGCTTCAATGTTTAGGCACACAGGGACTCTCCAAATGCGACATAGCAACCGCTAAATATTCCAGCATATTTTCCATTCAAAAAGTCAAATGGCGCTCCTTCCCTTCTGAGCCCTGCCGTGCGCCCAAACAGTGGTTTATGACCACATATGAGGTATCTGTGTACTCAGGAGAAATTGCCCAACAAATTTTAGGATCCAATTTATACTGTTGCCATGTGAAAATGAAAATAACTGAGGCTAAAAGAAAATTTTTGTGAAAAAAAAGTACTTTCTTTTATTTACGGATCAATTTGTGAAGCACCTGGGAGTTCAAAGTGCTCACTATGCATCTAGATAAGTTCCTTAGGGGGTCTAGTTTCCAAAATGGGGTCACTTGTGGGGGAGCTCCAATGTTTAGGCACACAGGGACTCTCCAAATGCGACATGGCAACCGCTAAATATTCCAGCATATTTTCTATTCAAAAAGTCAAATGGCGCTCCTTCCCTTCTGAGCCCTGCCGTGCACCCAAGTAGTGGTTTATGACCACATATGAGGTATCTGTGTACTCAGGAGAAATTGCCCAACAAATTTTAGGATCCAATTTATACTGTTGCCCATGTGAAAATGAAAAAACTGAGGCTAAAAGAAAATTTTTGTGAAAAAAAAGTACTTTCTTTTTTTTACGGATCAATTTGTGAAGCACCTGGGGTTCAAAGTGCTCAATATGCATCTAGATAAGTTCCTTAGGGGGTCTAGTTTCCAAAATGGGGTCACTTGTGGGGGAGCTCCAATGTTTAGGCACACAGGGACTCTCCAAATGCGACATGGCAACTGCTAAATATTCCAGCATATTTTCATTCAAAAAGTCAAATGGCGCTCCTTCCCTTCTGAGCCCTGCCGTGCGCCCAAACAGTGGTTTATGACCACATATGAGGTATCTGTGTACTCAGGAGAAATTGCCCAACAAATTTCAGGATCCAATTTATACTGTTGCCCATGTGAAAATGAAAAAAACTGAGGCTAAAAGAAAATTTTTGTGAAAAAAAAGTACTTTCTTTTTTTTACGGATCAATTTGTGAAGCATCTGGGGGTTCAAAGTGATCACTATGCATCTAGATAAGTTCCTTAGGGGGTCTAGTTTCCAAAATGGGGTCACTTGTGGGGGAGCTCCAATGTTTAGGCACACAGGAACTCTCCAAATGCGACATGGCAACCGCTAAATATTCCAGCATATTTTCCATTCAAAAAGTCAAATGGCGCTCCTTCCCTTCTGAGCCCTGCCGTGCGCCCATACAGTGGTTTATGACCACATATGAGGTATCTGTGTACTCAGGAGAAATTGCCCAACAAATTTTAGGATCCATTTTATCCTGATGCCCATGTAAAAATGAAAAAATTTATGCTAACAGAAAATTTTTGTTGGAAAAATTAAAATGTCCATTTTTTCTTCCACGTTGCTTTAGTTCCTGTGTCGCACCTGAAGGGTTAATAATCTTCTTGAATGTAGTTTTGAGTAGCTTGAGGGGTGCAGTTTTTATAAAGGTGTCACTTTTGGGTATTTTCTGCCATATAGACCCCTCAAAGTGACTTCAAATGTGAGGTGGTCCCTAAAAAAAATGGTTTTGTAAATTTTGCTGTAAAAATGAGAAATCGCTGGTCAACTTTTAACCCTTATAACTTCCTAACAAAAAAAAATGTTGTTCCCAAAATTGTGCTGATGTAAAGTAGACATGTGGGAAATGTTATTTATTAACTATTTTGTGCCACATAACTCTCTGGTTTAACAGAATAAAAATTAAAAATTTGAAAATTACAAAATTTTCAGAATTTTCGCCAAATTTCCATTTTTTTCACAAATAAACGCAAAAATTATCGACCTAAATTTACCACTAACATGAAGGCCAATATGTCACGAAAAAACAATCTCAGAATCGCTAGGATCCGTTGAAGCGTTCCTGAGTTATTACCTCATAAAGGGACACTGGTCAGAATTGCAAAAAATGGCAAGGTCTTTGAGGTCAAAATAGGCTGGGTCTTGAAGGGGTTAAATATATATTTTTTAAAGTAGAACCTCAAACACCTCTATATTGCATGTAAACCAAAATAACTAACACGTGCTTTCCTGTGTGACATAACCCAAATTTTTAATTTTAATTTGTAATTTTTGTTAACCCCTTAAAGTCCATTGAGGTGCACAGTCCGTAATGGCAGGAAGTCAGCTCCCGCACCATGAAGGACTGTGCACTTCCTGTATTAGAACTGTCACTGCGTGTAAACACGCAGTGACAGTTCAGTGCCGACAGCTGTTTGTGATAGCTGACAGGCACGGCAAGAGGTGCGGGGACCCTTGCAGTTGGTCCCTGCACCAGAGCGCTGTGATTAGTCAGTCAATCTGACTGACAAAATACAGCAGCGATCGGGCAGGAGATGCTGAAATTTCAGCATCTCCTGCCCGGTTCATGCAGGAGCTTAGCGCTGCAGTGGCTGAGCTTCCTGCACTGACATCCAGGAGCGGCATAAGCGCCCGCCCCTGGCGGTTAACCCCCTGACTGCTGTGATCGAGCGTGATCGCAGCATTCGGGGGGAAGCAGAGGGTCGGGGGCTCCCTCTGCCTCAGATCGGCGTCTCGCAGGGCCCGATCTCTGCCTTGATGACCTGGGGGTTGTCATGACAACCTCCGGGACATCCAGCTACGGAAAGCCACTGAGACCATGCTCTCAGCAGCTTTCTCCGTTGGTATAATGCATTGCAATGTTTTATACCATCAATCAAAAGTGAAAAAGTGAAAGTCCTATAAAGGGACTAGGTAAAAAAAACATTAAAAAAAAATGTAAACATAAAATATTAAAAAAATAATAAAAATAATAAAAAAATCCCTAAATATATACATTTTTATGTAAAAAAATAAATAAAAAAATACACGTTTGGTATTGCCGCATTCATAAAAATCTCATCTATAAAACTGTCACCCAAGTTAACCCCTTAAGGGAAAGCAGTAAAAAAAAACACAAAAAAGTAGCATATTATACTTTTTCCAAACGGTATCATCATGCCGCTTAGAAAAAGTGCAATAACACGCGATCAAAAAGACTGATATAAATAAACATGGTACAGCTGAAAAAGTAATCTTGTTGAGCCAAAAACAAGGCACCATACAGCATCATCAGCGAAAAAATAAAAAAGTTATAGCTCTCAGAATAAAGTGATGCAAAAATAATTATTTTTTCTATAAAAGTTTTTATTGTGTAAAAAAATGTCAAAACATAAAAAAAGATATAAATGAGGTATCGCTGTAATCATAGTGACCCAAAGAATAAAGCTGCCTTACCAATTTTACCACACACGGAACGGAGGAAAAAAAAAACAATTGCTGGTTTTTGGTTCATTCTGCCTCCACAAAAATCGGAATAGAAAGTGATCAAAAAATGTTATGTGCCGAAAATGGTACCAATAAAAATGTCAGCTCGTCCCACAAAAAGCAAGACTTAACATGACTTTGTGGGCCGAAATATGGAAAATTTGTAACTCTCAAAATACGGCGATGCAAAAACTTCTTACAAAAAATTCTTTAAAAAAAAGCGTCTTTTAGTGTGTGACACAAGCTAAACATAAAAAAAGGATATAAATCTGGTATCTCTGTAATCGCATTAACCCGAAGAATAAAGTCGCCCAATCCCTAATACTACACGAGGAATGGCGTAAAAAAATAAAACCAAATCTTCACCTTTTGTCGATTTGTTCATTCTGCCTCCCAAAGATCGCAGTTAGGCGATCACAGTGGTTTACTCCCACATATGGGGTATCAGCGTACTCAGGACAAATTGCACAACAACTTTTGGGGTCCAATTTCTCCTGTTACCCTTGTGACAATAAAAATTTGTTGGTAAAAAGATCATTTTTGTGGAAAAAAATGATTTTTTTATTTTCACGACTCTACGTTATAAACTTCTGTGAAGCACTTGGGGCTTCAAAGTGCTAACCGCACATATAGATAAGTTCCTTGGGGGGTCTAGTTTCCAAAATGGGGTCACTTGTAGGGGGTTTCTACTGTTTAGGCACATCAGGGGCTCTGCAAACACAACATGACACCCCCAGACCATAACATCAAAGTCTGCATTCCAAAATGGCGCTCTTGAATTCTGAGCTCAGCCATGCACCCAAACAGTAGTTTCACCCCACATATGGGGTATCAGCGTACTCAGAACAAATTGCACAATGACCTTTGTGGTCCTATTTCTCCTGTTACCCTTGTGAAAATAAAAATTTGGGGACAAATGATCATTTTTGACAAGCCTACAACCTGCAGTAATCCTCAGTCTACTGAACCACAGCACGACCAGCTCTACCCTCTCCTAGTGTATTCTCACCCATCAATGTAGACTGTGAGCCCTTGCGGGCAGGGTCCTCTCTCCTTCTGTACTTGTGTGTGCCTTGTATTGCTCACATTTATTGTACTTGTCTATATTTGCCCCTTTTCACATGTAAATCGCCATGGAATAATTGGTGCTATAAAAATGTATAATAATAATAATAATTTTTGTGGAAAAAATATGATTTTTTTTATTTTCACGGCTCTACGTTATAAACTTCTGTGAAGGACTTGGGGGTTCAAAGTGCTCACAACACATCTAGATAAGTTCCTTGGGGGGTCTAGTTTTCAAAATGGGGTCACTTGTGGGGGGTTTCCACTGCTTAGGCACATCGTGGGCTCTCCAAAGGCGACATGGCGTCCGATCTCAATTCCAGACAATTTTGCGTTGAAAAAGTCAAACGGCGCTCCTTCCCTTCCAAGCTCTGCCATGCACACACACAGTGGTTTACCCCCACATATTGGGTATCAGCGTACTCATGACAAATTGCGCAATAACTTTTGGCTTCCTGTTCCCCTTGGGAAATTAAAAATTGGGGATGAAAAGATCATTTTTGTGGAAAAAATATGATTTTTTAATTTTGCGGCTCTACGTTATATCCTTATGTGAAGCCCTTGGGGGTTCAGAGCTCTCACTACACATCTAGATAAGTTCCTTGGTGGGTCTAGTTTCCGAAATGATGTCACATGTGGGGTATTTCCACTGTCTAGGCTCATCAGGGGCTCTCCAAACATGACATGGCATCCAATCTCAATTCCAGCCAAAAAAGTCAAATGTGCTGCTTTCCTTCCAAGCTCTGCCATGCGCCCTAATAGTGGTTTACCCCCACATATGGGGTATCAGCATACTCAGGACAAATTGCATAATACCTTTCGGGTCCGGTTATCCTTGGGAAAATAAAAATTGGGGGTGAAAAGATCTTTTTTGTGGAAAAAATATGATTTTTTAATTTTACTGTTCTACGTTATAAGCTTCTGTGAAGCCCTAAAATGGGGTCACTTATGGGGGCTTCCAATGTTTAGGTACATCAGGGGCTCTCCAAACCCGACATGGCGTCCGCTCTCGATTCCAGCCAATTTGACATTCAAAATCTCAAATGATATTCCTTCCCTTCTGAGCACTGCCGGGCGCCTTAAGATTGGTCTTCCTCCACACATGTGGTATCGGTGTACTCAGGAGAAATTGCACAACAAATATTGTGGTTCATTTTCTCCTGATACCCTTGACAAAATAAAAAAATGATGTCCAAAGAAAAATTTTTGGGAAAAAAGTTAAAAGTTAATTTTTTCCTTCTTTCAATTCTTGTGAAGTACCTAAAGGGTTAATAAACTTCTTGATTGTGGTTTTGAACACCTTGAGGGGTGCAGTTTTTAGAATGGTGTCACGTTTGGGTATTTTTGTCATATTGACCCCTCAAAGTGACTTCAAATGTGAGTTGTTCTCTAAAAAAATGGTTTTGTAAAATTTGTTGGAAAAATGAGAAATCGCTGGTCAAATTTTAACTCTTCTAACTTCCTAACAAAAAAAAATTTTGGTTCCAAAATTGTGCTGATGTAACGTTGACATGTGGGAAATGTTATTTATTAACTATTTTTTGTGACATATCTCTCCGGGCATACAAATTAAAAGTTTGAAAATTGCAAAATTTTCAAAATTTTTACCATATTTCCATTTTTCCATAAATAAATGCAAGTCATATCAAATAAATTTTACCACTGACATGAAGAAAAATATGTCATGAAAAAACCATCTCAGAATCAGCGGGATCCGTTGAAGCGTTTCAGAGTTATAAGCACATAAAATGACAGTGGTCCGATTTAAAAATTTTCAAAAGGCCTGGTCATCAACCTACAAAATTGCTTGGTCCTTAAGGGGTTAAAGCAAGTAGGAGCTACACAGCTCTATATTTGAAATACAAGGACAGTAAATGAAAAATAAAAAAAAATACTTAGCTGGTCTCACCAGTACAGTCCGGACTCACACTAGCTGAACTCGCACAGTCCGGACTCACATGCACAGGCCACATGTAGCAGGATTCTTGCTGGCAGGATTCTGGTATGAGGAGTGTAGCCCTACCTGGCAGGCTTATACACGGATTTATGACGTTTTACATCAATTAAGGAATTTACTCCAAAGACCCTGTGAGAACATCACAAAACATTACCAGACCCCAATCAGAGATCAATAAAACTTTCACACTCCTTATCTATGAACTGTTTCAATATTTATGCTCATCCCTCTGCCTTCATGACTATTCTGCTTCACTTCACTTGTCTCAACTATTGCATTTTTTCTGTGCTGTGTGGTGTATAAATATGTGATTCTTCAGATTTTGTATTAGTCTTTGCCTGATGAAGAGACCTGAGTAGTCTCGAAAGCTTGCATTTTGTTACCATCTTTTCAGTTAGCCATTAAAAGGTATCAACCACTGAGGACTCTCAACTCCAAATATTTTTCTGGCAGGTTTATATACATTTGGGGCTGTCTTTCCAATAGGCTACAAAATAATTAATTGGAGCAAGATCAGTTAAAAAAACGTAATCCCGCGCAGGATTCCGTGATTTGACAGACAGCTATGGATCCGGCGCCCATAGGCTTCCGTTATAGCCAACGATGGACAACGCTGGATCCGTCGCAGTCCGACTTTTCGACGGAGACAAAAAACATTACTTTGTCCGTCGTCTCTGGCCGCCGGAGACAAGATTTTGGCCGGATGCGGCGAACAACAAATGAAATATACGGCCATCCTTCGCAATCCGTCGCTAATACAAGTCTGTGAGAAAAAACGGATCCGGCGGCATAATTTGCCGGATCTGTTTTTTTCTAAAACTGCCGGATTGCGACTGACGCCAAAAGACTAATGTGTGAATTAGGCATTACTGATCAAAATCACACGTCTTCCCGCTATATCATCCTTCTTTTCTGCTCGCTTTCAAAAAGTGGACATGGACAAATCAGAATACATCATCTTTGAAAACATCTCACGCTGAGTAGACATGAGAGCTGTGTATGCATCATTTGGTACCACTTTAGTAAGAGGGTAACTTAGCTTACCTTTTTGCACAATTTTTGCAGCTGTGATCTTCATCTTCTTGGTGTGGATGTGGTAAATTTCAAACTCATCATCAATACCATCATCATCCATATCTTGTTAGGAGGAAATCTGGTATTTCCAAGGGTCGTGATTATGTACGTTTAGTGGCATTCCTTTAACAGTGTTCGTTACACTGTGACAAATAATTTTCAACTGGGACATTTGGATCTTATTGGTATGTATGGGTGAAGATGAAGAAGCTTGTGCCATGGGTCTGTTTATAGTTACTGACGGTGCACTCCTCTTTAAACTTAATTTTTCACGAGCATCCATTAGTTTGTTTGGTTTTCCTCCGACACTGATCTGCTTTCTGTAATTCAGCCTCACATGAACATGTTGCACTTTGCCCTATATACAGACACGTGCGTGTTTGGCAACATATTTTGGACGGGCATTTCTTTGGCCGAGTCTCATACGTGCATCTGTTACACCGATCTTCTGACGGGAATTAAACCGATTCTGGTACTTGATAGTGGCTAAACGACAAATCATTGTAGGCTGTTTCCTGGCTCTCACACCTCCCATAGCCACTGCTGTTATTAATCATGTACTTTCCCATTCCTGTCATCACCATGCCACTTTTCCTGATCACTTCACCCAATGATTTGTCCGCCATATTAAAATCTGCACCTTCCCAGCAGCAACTGTGTAGGAAACCAAGTTACAGTTTTGCAAGATGTTTATGAAGCGCCTAAAAAAATGTACACACTATGTTGGTATCTACCCCCAGGAAATGTTTGCCAGCCAGTGTATGGGCATTCCAAGTCTAGGAGACCCGCTCCTTTAATCTGAGCATTGCTTTTAATCAGGCCTTCCTCCACGGCTCATCATCCACCGCCACTAGATCACCAGGGTCAACGTGTTCCATGCTGCTACAGCCAGAGTCAAATTCCTAACAAGGGTGGGTGGTTATGCTGGGCATAAAATACTTGTTATGGAAAAGGTTGAGGTATACCCCACAGGGGAAAATGTTTGCCAGCCCATACACTTAGTGTATGGGCATTCCAAGTCTAGGAGACCCTCTCCTTTTCATTGGGACTTTTTTATGAGGCCCTCCTCCATGTTTCTTCCAAGGGGGGATTGGGGTTATTGCGGTGCAAATGACTTATTAGTAGGACAGGCCTTGCAGTCAATGCATAAGAAAAGAGTATGGGAGTACAAAATGAATAATGTGAAGTGGATTTTCCTGTGCCCATCCGTTACGTATGTAAGCAGGGAAAAAGAGGGAAAAAGCAGGAAAATAGTCAGCTCACCAGTCTCAGCAGTAGTCCAGAAGATTTTCAATCTCAGCAGTAGATCAGAATCCTCATGCGCACGGAGCCACCTTGATTAGAGGAGTTGGCTGCAGCAAAACATGTAGAGAAAAATCTCCAGTGCAAAAATGAATAAAAATTCAATTTTTATTGGATAAAATTAAAATCCATCTTGATAGAAAAAAGACATATATAGCAGGTTGAAACGCATCGGTTTCAGACCACCAGGGACCCCACTTGTATATGTCTTTTTTCTATCAAGATGGATTTTAATTTTATCCAATAAAAATTTAATTTTTATTCATTTTTGCGCTGGAGATTTTTTTCTACATCCATTATGTAGGTTCAAAGGCTTATTGGGGTGCATATGACTTGGCAGCAGGTCAGGCCTTGCTGTCAATGCATACGAAAAGAGTATGGGAGAACAAAATGAATAATGTGAAGTGGATTTTCCTGTGCCCATCCGGTACCTGGGTTCAAAGGCATATTGGGGTGCATACGATTTGGCAGCAGGGCAAGGCTTGCAGTCAATGCATAAGAAAAGAGTATGGGAGTGCAAAATGAATAATGTGAAGTGGATTTTCCTGTGCCCATCCAGTACCTGGGTTCAAAGGCATATTGGGGTGCATATGACTTGGCAGCAGGGCAGGCCTTGCAGTCAATGCATAAGAAAAGAGTATGGGAGTGCAAAATGAATCATGTGAAGTGGATTTTCCTGTGCCCATCTAGTATGTGGGTTCAAAAGCATATTGGGGTGCATATGACTTGGTAGCAGGGTAGGCCTTGAATGTCAATGCAACATTTTTTATGGAAGCCATCCTGGACATCTCATGAAAGGGCTATTGGGGTGCGTCGTAACTCTAGGCAGCCCATCCACTCACTGCATAGGCTATAGCAGTTTTGAAGACCCACTGTTTAATAATGGCCGTTTAAGCAGATTGCCCCTGTAAAAATAGGCTCTGTGACTTTGAGTCCCTCTTTCATAAATGAAACAAGATGTGTCTGCTTATGTGTCACACACAACATGGCCAGCTAGGGTTGTTAAATGTTACAATGACATTTCCCAGTAAATGCATTTGTTTTGGTTGAAAGCAATGTTAAAGTTGAAAAACTCTTCGAAAACGCTGCACTGAACA
>JARQOD010000004.1:482063421-482108712 GCA_033576555.1 Oophaga sylvatica
CAGGTGCCGTTTTGTCCCAAAGAGATCCAGAGACCTCTAAAAGTAACCCTTGTGCCTTTTTCTCTCGAAAATTTTCTCCAACTGAACGTAATTATGACGTGGGTAATCGGGAGTTATTGGCCATGAAGTGGGCTTTTGAAGAGTGGAGACATTGGCTGGAGGGAGCCAAACATCAGGTGGTGGTCCTCACGGACCATAAGAATCTGGTTTATCTGGAATCAGCCAAGCGACTTAATCCTAAACAGGCCAGGTGGGCCTTGTTTTTCACACGTTTTAATTTTGTGGTTTCCTTTCTTCCTGGCACTAAGAATGTTAAAGAGGATGCCCTCTCGAGGAGTTTCCTTGCGGACTCTCCTGAGTTATCTGATCCTTCTGTTATTTTGAAAGAGGGTGTAGTTCTTTCCGCCATCTCGCCCAATTTGAGACTGGCTCTGGAAGGGTGTCAGGAGGATAAACCCGAGCGCTGCCCTATTGGGAAATTGTTTGTCCCAGACCGGGGGAAAAAGAATGTGATGTCTGAGATTCATTGTTCCGCGTTGGCCGGTCATCCCGGAATTTTTGGTACCAGAGACTTGGTTAGTCGGTCCTTTTGGTGGCCTACTTTGTCTCGTGACGTCAGGGAATTTGTGCAGTCCTGCGGGACTTGCTCTCGCTCCAAGCCTTGCTCTCGCTCTAGTAGTTTGTTGATGCCATTGCCTGTGCCCAAGAGACCATGGACCCATATCTCTATGGATTTCATTTCCGACCTCCCTGTTTCTCAGAAGGACCGTTATCTGGGTGATTTGTGGTAGGTTTTCCAAAATGATACATCTTGTGCCATTACCTAAGTTGCCTTCCTCCTCCGAATTGGTGCCTTTGTTCCTTCAGCACGTGGTTCGGTTACACGGCATTCCTGAGAACATTGTGTCTGACAGAGGAGTCCAGTTTGTTTCCAGATTTTGGAGGACTTTTTGTTCTAAACTTGGTGTTCAATTGTCTTTCTCCTCGGCTTTTCATCCTCAGACCAATGGACAAACTGAGAGAACAAACCAGACAGACATTGGAGACTTATCTGAGATGCTTTGTGTCTGCTGATCAGGATGACTGGGTCTCTTTTTTGCCTTTGGCTGAGTTTGCTCTTAATAATAGGGCTAGCTCTGCCACTTTGATGTCTCCATTTTTCTGCAATTTTGGGTTTCACCCTCCATTTTCTTCGCGAAAGACGGAGGCTTCTGTCTGTCCAGGTGTTGACTCTGTTGTGGAGCGTATGCAGCAGATTTGGGACCAGGTAGTGGAGAGATTGTCCCTCTCTCAGGAGAAGGCCCAGCGGTTTGCCAACCGGCATATGACTCAGTTTGAAGTGGGGGACTTGGTCTGGTTGTCCTCAAGAAATATCCCTATGAGAGTTGCATCTCCTAAGTTTAAGCCTAGGTTCATGGGACCTTATAAGATCATGGAGATTCTTAATCCTGTTTCCTTTCGTTTACTTCTTCCAGGGACATTTAAGATCCATAACGTGTTCCACAATTCCTTATTGAAGAGGTTTGTCGAGCCAGTGGTTCCTATGGTTGCACCTCCTGACCCTGTTTTGGTTGAGGGCAATCTGGAGTATGTGGTTGAGAAAATATTGGATTCCCGTTTTTCTAGACGGAAACTCCAGTATTTGGTTAAGTGGAGAGGTTATGGTCAGGAGGACAATTCTTGGGTGTTTGCTTCGGACATCCATGCTAGGAGACTGATCCGTGCGTATCACAGAGCTCATTCTGACCGACCTGGTTGCCCAAATGAGGGTTCGGTGACCCCTCCTCAAGGAGGGGTTACTGTTGTGAATGTTTTAGAAAAGAATTCTGAGCAGAAGCTCTCTCTGGTGGTTACAAACAGTACTGAACTATTCAATGAAGATTGTGAAGATTGGCAATCAGGTGTTACAGACTGGTCTTATATAAGGGAGGTTCCCTCCCATTAGGGTTGCCGGTGATCAATTGTTCTTGTCTCAACTTTGGTTCCTGGTTCACTTGGAAGCTTGCTGTGTCTTGCCTGCATCTTCTGCTAACAGATAAGATATTTTCTGCTTTTATTTTTGTGCTTGCTTTTTGCATTTTGTCCTGCACTTCTGTGGAGGTCAGCCAGGTCCCCTCCGGGGGCTTGTGCTCCTCTCAGTTTATCTGAGCCACTGTTATTTTGTTCATTTGCCTTTTCCAGTTTTTTCAGTGGCTGCTGCTTAGTTTTGTTACAAAAGAGAACTAATTTATGTGGTAGAGGTCGTGTGATCTCAGGTGCTTTTGCAATTAGTGTGTTGGTATTTTTTTAGGTTTTTTTGGATTGCAGTAAGTGTCCTTCCTATCCTTTTCTTTCTAGGAAGATTGGGCCCCAACGTTTGCTCATTCTATTTTCTGTCTGTGTCTGTAATTCCTCTTGTCTAACCGCCATTACATGTTTGGGGGCTTCCTATGTTCTTTGGGGATCTGCTCCAGGGCAGATAGTTTTCCTCTTTCTATCTTTAGGTGTAGTTAGCTTCTCAGGCTGTGACGAGGCGTCTAGGACCAACGTAGGTACGCTCCACGGCTGCCTTTAGTTGTGGTGGTTAGTCAGGGTACTGCAATCCAGTAGTTTCCAACCTCTCTGGTGTATTGCCTTTTTTGCCTGCTCTCCTCAGCTACCAAATCATAACAGACTAGTGTATAGTCACATACCCATATGCTGAATGTGCTATAGCTGGGACCAAACCCAACTGTAGGAGACTGTGGGAGTAAAGGATATCAGGTATGGCAGTATAAGTATGTGCTGGTTCCATAGGGGATAAAGAGAGCAGACGACGTGTGGATGCTATACCCTCTGTATGGGGGATAGAGGTATATAAATCCTTTACATCGAAGGATACCAAAAATGTATCCATCGGAACGGGACTGATAGATTTAATGGCTGATAGGAAAGCTTCTGTATCCAATATAAATGAAGTGGTATGCTTTATTAAGGGGATAAGAACCCTCTCCAGGAAGATGGAGAGGGGGGGAAAGCAATGAGTCAGTTGAGACCACGATAGGTCTCCCTGGGGGATTTTGTAAGTTTTTGTGCACCTTAGGTAGTATATAGAATACTGAGGTAATTGGGTGCTGTTTACTAAGAAAATCCCGGGTTTTGTTGTCAAGGACCCCTCTAGATATGTAATGTTCATGGGTGTTATGAATAAGATGTTGAATTTCAGAAGAAGGGTTATTTGCCAATTTTTGATATGTGGATGAGTCACTTAGCTGGCGTAGAGCTTCAGAGATGTATTGGGATTTGTCCATGACTACGGTGGCACCCCCCTTGTCAGCTGGTTTGATTATTATGTTTTTGTTGTCCAAGGAGACCTATCGTCACTCATTTCCTGCCTGTGGACCGCAAATGCCACTTCCGGCTTCCACCCACGCCGACGCCGGCCCACAGGCATTCACTACTTCAGGCACAATACGAGCGCTCTCTGCTCCAGCCCTGTCTTGCGGTGGATTCCGCGTCCTGGCCAGTCTGCCTGTCTCACCACTGGGTAAGTGCTGCCTGCACCATCTCTCCACAGGTTTTCATGTAGCACCACTGTGTTTCACTGAGTTTCGGTATACTTATACTGCCATACCTAATATCCTTTACTCCCACAGTCTCCTACAGTTGAGTTTGGTCCCAGCTATAGCACATTCAGCATATGGGTATGTGACTATACACTCGTCTGTATATACGTCCTCGAGTCCTTATGAGCACTATTACTTTTCACTATGCTCTTGTGTCCTTTATGTCTGCATACCTAATATCTGTGCTCTATTACCCCTGCAGTCTTTCTACTTACCTTGTGACCACAATCATTGCACTGCTTACATATGGGTATGTTACGATATAGTCCACTGCGGCCTATGATGTTTCTATGTAACCTGCTTCATACTACATTTACTTTTTGTATCATAGTCTAAATATTGTGTGGATTCACATTGTTGCTCCAGCACCAATTCTACTACTCTAGGTATGGCTATCTGAGTACTATTTTCCATAAATATTGACTAAGTGGCAATTTAGTACTCTTCCTCTGGTCTCCTGATTCAGTTTTCTCTCATGTTATCATAGCCCCATATATATTCTGTGCAACTACCAGATACTAAATTTGTGCAGTTAATCCATTTTTTGTATATATTTTCTTTTATGTACCATTTATTATTTTGTATATATTTCTTATAGCACACTGATGAAGGTCTTGCATAGACCGAAACGTTTGTGGCTATTGTATGTATTGCACGAATAAATACAATTTTTTTGCACTTTGGAGTGTGCCCGGTCTTCTTCGCAAACAGGTACCCTTGTCTCCCTGTTGGTTCCCAAGCATGTCAGTCCAACAAGGACAGTACCCAAGTGTGGTCTGTTCCACTAATGGTGTCCTTATACAAGCCCTTATACAAATCCTCCCTATGAATTTCATTCACCTGTGATGGGGTGACTCCTTAGGTTATATAGGTGTTTATATAGAGCAAAAGTATAAATCAGAGCCCCAAGTTGTAGTTACCCAGAATTATTTCTAAAGAGAGAATTAAAGGGTTACTTTCTTAGAAAATGTCCTTTGTCACTGACAGTATGCTGTGCAGCAATTAGGTCATATAGATGCCAGTGTGAAACAGTGAATACTAGAGAGCAGTAGAGATGAGCGAATATTTCAATGTTTGGTTCAGATTACGATCCCCGAATTTGCAATATTCGCACATTAATTAGTCTAATATTCGCCAAACATAACTGAAATCCATTCATCTCAATGGGAGGCAAAAGCAAACGCATGCACAACACCTTATAATGGCCCCAAATGCTGCCAAAACACATCAAAAGATGGGCAGACACCAGGAAAGTGGCCTCAATTCATGCACAGTACTAATTGTAGCAAGGCACTGCAGCAATCAGTCAGACACAAGGTATCAGGGTCTGGAACAGCATTTACAGCTCTAATTGAACACGAGGAGATTTTTGGTCTAGGACCAAAGAAACGACAACAGATCCAGAAATATATAAAAGTACAAATTTTATTAAATTGAATAACAAATGAATAAAGGACAGGTGAACTGAACGGTAAAAAAAGTGAGGTATGATGTCTGAAGGACGTCTACCAATGATTACCAACACCTGGGTTCCCTGATATATAGCTAATACTTGAAAGGGCAAATCAAAACTTAAATATATGAATGTATGTGACATATACAGCAAGGATCATACAAGGTAATATACATAAAGATGCAAGTGCATCTGGTGGAATATAATCCACCACATATGATGAGAAAGGTAAACATGGACACACATGTGTCTAATTAAAGAAATATAACCCCCTCCCAATTAATGATATAACCAAATGCTGAAAAATCACAATTAGAAGGATGAATAAATGATGCCCATAATGATGACACAATATGTATGCCCATAAGCTATCCATAATGAGGGTAGAAAAAGGGCCATGATGGCCTGTATGTTAACAGATAGGAACGATACATAAGGGGACGTTGCCTGCAATAAAACAATGGCCAGCACATAGATTATCCACAGATGAAGTGGAAGCGAGACCATACAGGGTCATTAGTATTGGCTAACAAAATGCAGTAGATACAAGAACGTTACCTATAATCTGGAATAGCGGCACTGGCAGGGAACCCGGGTGCATGTAAACGTGCCCCGACGCACGTTTCGGACGCTTGTCCTTCGTCAGGGGGCGTGCTGAATACACAAAACCACGTGCTATAAAAACCGCTGGACCGGAAATGACCTGCCGCGTACCGGAAGTGACGCGTGTGAGGCCGATGACACCACCCGGTGCACCGCGCCTGCGTCAAGCATGTGGACGCCACGGAAACACCATGGCAACCACAGGCAGAAGACACAGGAGGCGGAGCAGCGCATAGCGCCTCAGCCCACAAGCGTGCAGGTACGCGGCTGACATATATAAGTATGAGCGGTTGAAGCAAAAGCCTGAAGTCCATACTAACGTCTCAGATTGTAGGGACAAAAAGAACCTTCCATCTTACACAAGTATATACTAAATAGATTGCTACACACCATATCTCTTTTCAAAATACAAAATAAGTAGATCAAATTGAGACCATAAAAGATCAAAAAGTGTGTACACAATACTCAAATAGAATGGATCAAAAAACAGGCAGACAATATTATTTACATACATAAATGACCTCAAAACAAAAGAAACAAAGACACAAAGTGAGCGATTGTTGTGATATGTGGAGATGTAATGAGGTATTCTTCATTTAAATGGTCCAGAAAAGGAGATGTGAATGAAATGACCTAAAATATTGTAAAAAACAAAACACATTATAATAAAAGCACAAACGGTTTAAAAGAAGAGGAGATGTCACAAACAGACAAAAACCCACAACAGAAGATGTTTCAAAGAAAAGGTGCAAAGCTTAAATTTTCGTTTAAACCATTAGGGTGGACTGTGTTTAAGGTCCATATCCAACGAGCTTCTAGTTGAGCCAAACGCTGTGAGAAACCACCCCTCGAATCCCTAGATCTAAGCAGTCTATCCCTTTGACACGCAAAACTTTGCTATTACATTGATGGTATAACTTAAAGTGTCTAGGGAGTGTTTTAAGGGTTGACACATCTTCTTCCTTGACTGCTGCCTCTATCCCCAGCACATGCTCCCTGATTCTTACTTTAAGTTGTCGTGTAGTTAAACCTACATAAATCAGGGAGCATGGGCACGTGGCGTAATAGATGACACATTTTGTGGTGCATGTGATAAATTTTTTTATCTTAAAAGTTTTTGTCCCTGAAGAATCCACAAATGAATTACAACGGTCCACGTTTACACATGCCACGCAGTGTCCGCACTCAAAACAACCCTTACGATTGTTAAAATCGTCCAGAAAAGTTCGAGGGGATTATTAGTATTATTACTAATCCCCCTCGAACTTTTCTGGACGATTTTAACAATCGTAAGGGTTGTTTTGAGTGCGGACACTGCGTGGCATGTGTAAACGTGGACCGTTGTAATTCATTTGTGGATTCTTCAGGGACAAAAACTTTTAAGATAAAAAAATTTATCACATGCACCACAAAATGTGTCATCTATTACGCCACGTGCCCATGCTCCCTGATTTATGTAGGTTTAACTACACGACAACTTAAAGTAAGAATCAGGGAGCATGTGCTGGGGATAGAGGCAGCAGTCAAGGAAGAAGATGTGTCAACCCTTAAAACACTCCCTAGACACTTTAAGTTATACCATCAATGTAATAGCAAAGTTTTGCGTGTCAAAGGGATAGACTGCTTAGATCTAGGGATTCGAGGGGGTGGTTTCTCACAGCGTTTGGCTCAACTAGAAGCTCGTTGGATATGGACCTTAAACACAGTCCACCCTAATGGTTTAAACGAAAATTTAAGCTTTGCACCTTTTCTTTGAAACATCTTCTGTTGTGGGTTTTTGTCTGTTTGTGACATCTCCTCTTCTTTTAAACCGTTTGTGCTTTTATTATAATGTGTTTTGTTTTTTACAATATTTTAGGTCATTTCATTCACATCTCCTTTTCTGGACCATTTAAATGAAGAATACCTCATTACATCTCCACATATCACAACAATCGCTCACTTTGTGTCTTTGTTTCTTTTGTTTTGAGGTCATTTATGTATGTAAATAATATTGTCTGCCTGTTTTTTGATCCATTCTATTTGAGTATTGTGTACACACTTTTTGATCTTTTATGGTCTCAATTTGATCTACTTATTTTGTATTTTGAAAAGAGATATGGTGTGTAGCAATCTATTTAGTATATACTTGTGTAAGATGGAAGGTTCTTTTTGTCCCTACAATCTGAGACGTTAGTATGGACTTCAGGCTTTTGCTTCAACCGCTCATACTTATATATGTCAGCCGCGTACCTGCACGCTTGTGGGCTGAGGCGCTATGCGCTGCTCCGCCTCCTGTGTCTTCTGCCTGTGGTTGCCATGGTGTTTCCGTGGCGTCCACATGCTTGACGCAGGCGCGGTGCACCGGGTGGTGTCATCGGCCTCACACGCGTCACTTCCGGTACGCGGCAGGTCATTTCCGGTCCAGCGGTTTTTATAGCACGTGGTTTTGTGTATTCAGCACGCCCCCTGACGAAGGACAAGCGTCCGAAACGTGCGTCGGGGCACGTTTACATGCACCCGGGTTCCCTGCCAGTGCCGCTATTCCAGATTATAGGTAACGTTCTTGTATCTACTGCATTTTGTTAGCCAATACTAATGACCCTGTATGGTCTCGCTTCCACTTCATCTGTGGATAATCTATGTGCTGGCCATTGTTTTATTGCAGGCAACGTCCCCTTATGTATCGTTCCTATCTGTTAACATACAGGCCATCATGGCCCTTTTTCTACCCTCATTATGGATAGCTTATGGGCATACATATTGTGTCATCATTATGGGCATCATTTATTCATCCTTCTAATTGTGATTTTTCAGCATTTGGTTATATCATTAATTGGGAGGGGGTTATATTTCTTTAATTAGACACATGTGTGTCCATGTTTACCTTTCTCATCATATGTGGTGGATTATATTCCACCAGATGCACTTGCATCTTTATGTATATTACCTTGTATGATCCTTGCTGTATATGTCACATACATTCATATATTTAAGTTTTGATTTGCCCTTTCAAGTATTAGCTATATATCAGGGAACCCAGGTGTTGGTAATCATTGGTAGACGTCCTTCAGACATCATACCTCACTTTTTTTACCGTTCAGTTCACCTGTCCTTTATTCATTTGTTATTCAATTTAATAAAATTTGTACTTTTATATATTTCTGGATCTGTTGTCGTTTCTTTGGTCCTAGACCAAAAATCTCCTCATATTTATCTTAGCGATAGATCCTCTAGTTCCTTAATAGCAGCACCTATGTTCATTCACATATATATATTACCATGGTGACGCTGCTCTTTGTTTTTTGTCATATCTTTTCATCTGTCTAATTGAACACGGTAAGATGAGATGGGTGAGGGATATGTGTAGGAATCCTGTGCTGGGAGACCTGATACCACATGCAACAGCTCAACCTGCTTTCATACTCAGCCACACTCAGGTGGCACAAATATCATATCAATTTTGCAGACTACTATTGTCAGAAAAATCTAAGGATAGTAATATGAAGTCAAGGACATGTAGATGATGGTCTTGGAGGCCTACTGCTACAGTCAACACGCATGAAGGAGACCCAACCAGAAGTCTACACATTTACAAAAATTAGTGGCAGACACCAACAAAGTGTCATCAATCGCAATAAAGTAGAATTAGTATAGCAGGGACAGACACTTCTTCCACTACAGCCAACCCAGCAGATGGAGACTGCAACGGGCAAGGTGGTGGAATCACTGTTCCATATCCCTCTGAAAGACTGGAAGGTGCATAACTAGGTGGCCTACCAAGTCCCTACTCGGACAAGTGTCAGCAGGCGAAAACTGAGACCCAAGGAGGTACAAAGAGGTGGCACCAGGTGCTACTCCATGGCTGACCTACAGATGGTGGCAGCTGACCCCCTGCAGAGGGTAAGCTGCTACGGCCCAAAGGAGGGATGAAAATTGCAGGCAGGCACTGTAGGGACTCTGGATTCATGGGTGCCGATGGGACCGGCTGAGGAACAGAAAAGCACTGGCAGGTGTGGGCTGGACTGGCAGTTAGACAGATGGGCATTGGCAGGTGCATTCTGGAACAGTTGATGGACAGAAGACCACAGACAGGTACAAGCAGATGGACACAGACAGGTAAGAGCAGATGGGTACCACGTAAACAAGCAGACAGGCAGACCTGGTGAACCTGACAACTAGCAAGCATGCAAGGCAAACTAAAAACGTAGCTCAGGCACCACCATATTGGAGGAGAAGCCTTAAATAGAAGGTGTTGCCCAGCTATAGGTTGGGAATACCTTAGGTTGATGCAGGTGTTCCCTTTAAGAGGGATGGAGCGTGCTCATGCACCCTCTAAGCATATTTTCTGGTCCTACAACTGAACCTTGGTGGACACCGACACATAGGGGGCAAGATGAGATGGTGGTGTGTGAGTGGGAGACACTGAATGTCCTGTCTGTTAGGTACAAGGAGATCCAACAAAGGGCCAAGTCTGTAATATCAACAGATCAGAAAGTGTGTAGTAAGAGGGAATGATCCACTGTGCCAAAGACAGATGCCAGGTCTAGTAAAAGGAGGAGGGAAAACTTGCATCGCTTTTATTTGGCTGTTAGTAGGTTGTTGGTGACTTTAGTCAGGGCAGTTTCAGTGAAATGGTGCGATCTGTAGTCAGATTGTAAGCAGTCAAAGAGAGAGCAAGAGGAGAGATGGGAGGACAGTTCAAAATGGATGTGTTGTTCCAGTAGTTTGTTGTAGGCATAGGGGAGAAATGATATGGGCGATAGATAGACACAGAGGATGGGTAAAGGGTGCGCTTTTTGAGGATGGGTGTGATCGAGGTATGCCAAACGCTCATGATATACCACCATTATCGTTGCTAAAGTGCTGAAAATACTTTAGTGGTAACTAGTGTTGAGCATTCCGATACCGCAAGTATCGGGTATCGGCCGATATTCGCTGTATCGGAATTCCGATACTTAGTTCCGATATTTTCCATATATCGTATACCGGAATCGGAAGTTCCCATAATTCTTTGAGAGGCAATGTGATTTTAGTCAGCCAATGAGGAATCCTAAGAAGTATGGGCACATCCTGTACTGCTGCGGTCATGTTAACTAATGGCATGGCTGTGATTGGATGCTGAAATGATGTCAGAATGCACTATAAAAGGCGCCGCCGCCATTTTAGCGTCACTGTGCTGTGAACTCAGTTAGGGAAAGAACGCTGCTCTGCTGACTCTGAGGGACAGTTAGAGATTGTGATTTAGTGTACTGTGCTTTAGGCAGGCTAGTTTACCACCGGCTGTGTAAAGCTTCCTTTTGCCTGCAGTGTTGTTTTAACAGCTCTGCAAGGTGTGTGTGAGTGCAGGTGACGCTGCAGTTTGCTCTGCATGCAACGCTGTCTGTAGGCATCTGCACGTGTCACTGACAGACTCTTTTTTTTTTCTTCAGTGTAATTCTTGCTGCTCCATGCAATTGAAATAATAGTGTGACGTGCTTCCATCCGTATACAATATCTTGGTTGCAAACACTATAGAAGTCCACAAAGGAGCCTTTCACAGCAAGTGAACAGTTGTGTTTCAGTGTTCACTGCAGTCTGTGATTTTTTTATTTTTTTGAGTGTAGATCCCGCTCCACTTACTTCAACCACCGCTGTGTGTACTCTGCTGAGCGTCTGTCACTGGCTCATCCTTGTAATTTTTCAAAAATTGCTGCTGCTTTCTTCTATTTTAAATTTAGAAAAATCTATTAGTGTGACGCTCTTCCATCGAAATACAATACATTGCTTGCAAACATAATAGAAGTCCACAAAAAAGGGCCTTTCACAGCAAGTGAACAGTTGTGTTTCAGTGTTCACTGTAGTCTGAGGTTTAATTTTTTTGAAGGAGTGTAGATCCCGCTCCACTTCAACCACCGCAGCGTGTACTCTGCTGAGTGTCTGTCACTGGCTCATCCTTGTAATTTTTCAAAAATTGCTGCTGCTTTCTTCTATTTTAAATTTACAAAAATCTATTAGTGTGACGCTCTTCCATCAAAATACAATACATTGCTTGCAAACTTAATAGAAGTCCACAAAAAGGCCTTTCACAGCAAGTGAACAGTTGTGTTTCAGTGTTCACTGTAGTCTGAGGTTTAATTTTTTTGTAGGAGTGTAGATCCCGCTCCACTTCAACCACCGCAGCGTGTACTCTGCTGAGTGTCCGTCACTGGCTCATCCTTGTAATTTTTCAAAAATTGCTGCTGCTTTCTTCTATTTTAAATTTACAAAAATCTATTAGTGTGACGCTCTTCCATCAAAATACAATACATTGCTTGCAAACTTAATAGAAGTCCACAAAAAGGCCTTTCACAGCAAGTGAACAGTTGTGTTTCAGTGTTCACTGTAGTCTGAGGTTTAATTTTTTTGTAGGAGTGTAGATCCCGCTCCACTTCAACCACCGCAGCGTGTACTCTGCTGAGTGTCTGTCACTGGCTCATCCTTGTAATTTTTCAAAAATTGCTGCTGCTTTATTCTATTTTAAATTTACAAAAATCTATTAGTGTGACGCTCTTCCAGAGGACAGCGTTTGTTGGCCAGTTGTGAGTCTGCAGCACATCGTTGATTTCATGCTGCACTGCCTGAGAAACGACCGCTGCATCGGCCACATTCTCACCACGTCAGATTATTGGGTGTACACCCTCCTAGACCCTCGCTACCGGGACAACTTACAAAGCCTCATCACACCGTTGAACCGGGACCGTAAAATGCTGGAGGACCAAGACACACTGTTGAAATCCATAATGTTCTCCATTCCAGCCGAGAGCGCTGCTGCTGCTACTGCTTTACAAAGCAGCTCTGTGCGTCGAGGCATTGTAGACACCTCTGCAACAAGAGGGAGCACAAGCAGCGCCTCTGCACAGGGCAAGAGCTGTATGTTACAAATGTGGCGAAGTTTTGTGACAGCGCCACCAAGGTGTACACCATAGTGATGGGAAATCTAGTTAATTTTGGTGATTAGTTCACCATGAACTAGTTCACTGAAAAGATTAGTTCAAAAGATTAGTTCATTTAGTTCAGTTTTTCTCCACCCTATCCTGTGAGGAGCTGATAGGAAATGCATCATGTGACCTCTGAACTAAATGAACTAGATGAACTGCTGAACAAAATGTTCTATTGAGAATGACTCAGGACAGCCTAGTTCAATCTGATGCCTCTGACTGAGCCCAGCAGTGCCACATAATGATTGTGTATGAGGGGGCTGAGAAGCAGTTCAGCATCCACCATTTTAAGAACAGAACAGGGGTCAGTGTTAAAGATTTTAGCAAGACTGATCTTCTAGGCTAGAGGCATGAACTACACACAGAAACACTCTCTCATACACACATATGAGCTGTGTCTGTGTACTGTGTGTGCAATTTCATTTTTTATTAATAATATTATTATTACTGTTATATTTGTATTTGATGTGTGGTATGCCTTGGAGGTGCTGGCTTGCCCTGCTGCCAGTGTATTATCTGAGCGCGTCTTTAGTGCTGCAGGTGGTGTACTAACAGACCGTCGCATGCGACTATCCTCAGACAATGTAGACCGGCTTATTTTTCTGAAAATGAACAAGGCATGGATCTCACCTGAATTTGCCTTTCCGTTTTCAGATTAAATAACTGTTTGCCAACGTTTTCCAAGTCTCCTGTTATGTTCATCTTTCTACCACCTGAACTCTACTCCCTGGGCTACAACACTGCCAGTCACAGGGGAATGATCATTTACAAAACAAAATGTTATCCCCAACAAATAGTAGCGCAACGACTCCAGTGCCCACTTTATCGCCAGGCACTCTCTCTCTACAATGCTGTCTCTGTTTTTTGATGGAGTAAGTTTTCGAATCAGGAAACTAATGGGATGCTCCTCCCCGTTAAGCTCCAGTCCTGAGACAACACGGCACCCAGACCTACCTCTGACGCATCAGTCTGGACAATGAATTCTCTTTTGAACTCGGGTGTGCTCAAAACTGGTGACCCACACAGTGCCCCTTTTATTGCCCCTGTTGATGACCCCTTGCTGATTTATTAACCGGCTCCACCAGATCCATGGGTATTCTCTCAAACTGGACCTCTAAAATTTTTAATGGCACCAAGGGACTCACTAAATGAGGCTGAGGACTGTGTAACTGGCGCATGTGTGTAGCCCTGGTGTGAAGGCACACGCAGTACCCTGGAGAATGTGTGGAGAGATAGCAGTTCAATGCTCTATACCCATTCACTCAATATACACTAGACACACCCTTAGGGTAGTGTAGTGACTCCTAGGGAGTGGTCAGTGTAGATTCGTTGAGTGATTTGGAGTCAGTTTCCTGTCTTCGGACAGAGCAGACGTGTGGAGTCTAGCTGGGACTTGGAGGGAGGAAGCAGTCCAGCTTGGTTCTATCAGCAGTTCAGCAAGTGGAGGCCAGTAAGGGCGAGATATAGATCACCTCAGCCTGGTCAGAGCTGTACCTCATTGAAGACATTGATAAAGAAGGAAGAGTTTAGTACAGAAATACTTCAGTCTCCTGTCTCAAGGACAGTGAAGGTTCAGAGACGTGCTCCTGCCTAGAAGATTACTGAGAGTCTGGCAACTAACTCCGAAGGAAGAAAAGAAGGGAGTGATTATATGACTTTTTGCAAGTGTGAGTGTTTATGCTACAAGCGCGGACAAGGCGAAAGGCACAGTGGAAGGAATATTTAAAAGTGCTTTTGGATTGGAGAAGTCCTGCACATTGTTACCGGTCACTGGGGACCGAAGGATCACTATAGTTTCAAGCTTAGTGGTAAGAAAACCAGAGGCTTATCGGACCTTAGGTCGCGGCAAGCAGCCCCTAAATAGTCGGTACGTAACTGGGGTCAGGGGGAGTGAGGACCTTGAGTCTCTGCAGGACAAGATAGGAATTCAGCTCTCTCACAGGAAGGCTCCGACCACAAAACTGACTGGGCAGTACAGCTTTGGAATAGCTGGAGTATAGAGGGAACTACGCTTCATGCTGGTTGTACTCATCATCATTTGAAAGTAAAGGAGGCCCCTAACTTGTCCAGCTGCTATCTCGAAATACATTCTCCTTGGATCAGCCTCCCTGGGACCTGCCTTACCATCTTACAAGTAAAGGTATGGAAAGACGCTGATGTGTGAGACTGTGTTATTTGATTGCATTCCTGCACAACCCCACCATTACTATCGACCTGAGGGAAGAGTCCCACCTGTAGGGGACCCGACATCTAGCTGCCTCACCATCCCCTCAGAGATCTACAGCAGCGCTGGTACAAATTACCAGAGACTACAGGTGGCGTCACGAACCGTATATAAATCTATCCCCTGTAAATATACCCCCAACATACGCCTGACCGCCAGGGCCACAGACCGAGCCACCGCTACCTGTGACAACCCCATAGACTTCTACGGGCTCGGCTCTGAGTACCCCATTGCCCTGGTAACCCACAATTGTGGTGGCGGGTCGATACAAACTTTGGCGTCACGAACAGGATGCGAAACTCGCAAAATTGCGAGCCCTGTGTGCCTATGGAGTTGTTTTTGTGAAAAGGACTGTTTGCACTTTTGGCGCCAAAAATCGCCATCTTTGTCGCCATATTCGCGCCCTCAGGCGCTGGAGAAGAAGGTGGGCGTACCTTCGTGGGCGTGTACCCCCCTGTGGCGCGAAGAAAATGCCTGCCCTCTCAAAGTGCTATTACAACATGCGATCCTGCCCTACAGCAAAGGAGGTCCGCCTCCTCTTCACCTTCCCTGCGAGGAGGAGGAGACGCAAACCCCGCCTCCACGGAAGAGACCGGATGTCTCTGGGAGAAGATGAGAGAACGCTCTGGAACATCATGGAAGCAGGACGTGTGCAGCCGAGCAGGGAAGCGGAGGAAGGCAGGCCCCGTGCCCCAGCCAAGCTGCCACTAGAACCGGAGTCATCCGTGGTCCTGCACCTGCAGCAAGCATTGCTGGAAATAAAAGAAGAAAATGCACGACTAAGAAAGATGATTTTGCCACAACCTGGATTTGAAGAGATCGAGAGACGCCGGCGTACCCTGGAGCAGCGGCGGCTGTGGGACGCGGTGATCTCTCCCTTCGATGACCCCCTACTCTGGAGTTACCGAAACTTCTGCTGCCCAAGGCAAAGGAGCAACCGGAGGCTGCCCCCGAAAGTACCGATCCTGATCCCACCGGTGAAGCGGTGGAGGCGAAGGAGGTTGAGGAGGTACCGCCAGTTCCGGAACGCCCGCCCGGCCAGGAGGCCAGCAGCAGATGATCGATCCCCGACACCGGAGGGGTCCTGTCCGTCATTACCAGACGTGGACTGGGACGAGATGGCGCGCCTGGATGACGTCGCCTACACCGCCCAGTGGGAATGTGAGTGGCAGCGTCGTGAGGAGAAACAACAACGCCAGCAGGAGGAAGAGCGGGAAGCGCAGAGGAACCGACAGCGGCAACATGCAGAGCTGATCGCGGACAAGGAGAGTGTCCGAAGAGAAAAAGGTACTCTGAGGGAACCGCGGCGGCAGGGGTGTGTGACAGAGTTCCAGCTCCGGAAGGGCTGGGGCTTCATCAGGGAACCGGGCCTCTACCCAGGGGTCTTTGTCAGTAGACGTGACGTAGAATCCCACCTACCGCAAGGTCATCCCGGGAGGGACCTAGTTAATGGAGACATTGTCACATATACACGACACTGGGGAATGAAGGGATGGTATGCCCTTAACGTCGCCATCGTCCGTGACCCCGTCCCCGACGCTGGTAACGTCACCACTACCGCAGCGTCCCCGTCTCCAGCTCAAACAGCATTCGGCCGTGCCCCAGCATCGCCCCCTGCAGGTTCCTCGCAAATGGAAGTAATGTCTACATACTCTACATTACCTAGTCATCCTTCTACATCGCAACTTGCGACCCAGTTTCCATCGCAATCTATGACACGATCGATATCGCTAACTGTAACACAAATTGAAACGCAATCGGTGTCTCGCAAGGAGAAAGTACCCGTTGCGCCCCTAGAGGTTCGCACAAGAACTGTGGCAACTCAAACCCCAATAACAGGTCACGACTTGTTAGTAATGGGATCTAGGGACCATCGCATTGTTCCAGCCCCCGGGATGGAAAGTGTAATTGAAGTCAAAAGAATGTGAAGAACGGTAGGACCCAGACAGGTTTACCGCAACTAAGAAGATGTACATAAGTTTTATAAAAGTGAAAATGTTTTGCACAAGTTAAATGTGTATATAACGAATATATATATTGCCAAAAGTAGAATGCCCGGCTGGGTAATCAGATAAAAAAAAAGTTTTTGCACTTTATTGTGATGTGATTTGATATAATGTGTCTTTTTCTTATTATGGACTCAGAGGCTGAGGACTGTGCCAGCCCAGAACTTATCTGTATATAGTTGCACCTTGTGCCTTATCTTGGTTTTACATAAAACCACCACAACTACCTCTGAATACAAAACCCGTGTGGTGTGGCACTGAGTGAGGTCTGCATTCCTAAGTCCTGCAGCCCACCCAGGACCCACGTTGAAGGTTTGGTGCGGGTCCTTCACAAGCATATTGTCTATTTATATGAAAATGTTATTTAATATTGTATTTTTCTATATATAATGTTTTGTTTGCAACGTTCAAGACATCCTTACCTCCCGGATGGGACGAATTAATGTTTAATGTTGATGTTTAATGCATAAACAAAATTGTCTCTTTGTATTTTACAGCCCGGGAGTGCTGTCTTTTACCATGGGGGAATGTGTAGCCCTGGTGTGAAGGCACACGCAGTACCCTGGAGAATGTGTGGAGAGATAGCAGTTCAATGCTCTATACCCATTCACTCAATATACACTAGACACACCCTTAGGGTAGTGTAGTGACTCGTAGGGAGTGGTCAGTGTAGATTCGTTGAGTGATTTTGTAGTCAGTTTCCTGTTTTCGGACAGAGCAGACGTGTGGAGTCTAGCTGGGACTTGGAGGGAGGAAGCAGTCCAGCTTGGTTCTATCAGCAGTTCAGCAAGTGGAGGCCAGTAAGGGCGAGATATAGATCACCTCAGCCTGGTCAGAGCTGTACCTCATTGAAGACATTGATAAAGAAGGAAGAGTTTAGTACAGAAATACTTCAGTCTCCTGTCTCAAGGACAGTGAAGGTTCAGAGACGTGCTCCTGCCTAGAAGATTACTGAGAGTCTGGCAACTAACTCTGAAGGAAGAAAAGAAGGGAGTGATTATATGACTTTTTGCAAGTGTGAGTGTTTATGCTACAAGCGCGGACAAGGCGAAAGGCACAGTGGAAGGAATATTTAAAAGTGCTTTTGGATTGGAGAAGTCCTGCACATTGTTACCGGTCACTGGGGACCGAAGGATCACTATAGTTTCAAGCTTAGTGGTAAGAAAACCAGAGGCTTATCGGACCTTAGGTCGCGGCAAGCAGCCCCTAAATAGTCGGTACGTAACTGGGGTCAGGGGGAGTGAGGACCTTGAGTCTCTGCAGGACAAGATAGGAATTCAGCTCTCTCACAGGAAGGCTCCGACCACAAAACTGACTGGGCAGTACAGCTTTGGAATAGCTGGAGTTATAGAGGGAACTACGCTTCATGCTGGTTGTACTCATCATCATTTGAAAGTAAAGGAGGCTCCTAACTTGTCCAGCTGCTATCTCGAAATACATTCTCCTTGGATCAGCCTCCCTGGGACCTGCCTTACCATCTTACAAGTAAAGGTATGGAAAGACGCTGATGTGTGAGACTGTGTTATTTGATTGCATTCCTGCACAACCCCACCATTACTATCGACCTGAGGGAAGAGTCCCACCTGTAGGGGACCCGACATCTAGCTGCCTCACCATCCCCTCAGAGATCTACAGCAGCGCTGGTACAAATTACCAGAGACTACAGGTGGCGTCACGAACCGTATATAAATCTATCCCCTGTAAATATACCCCCCAACATACGCCTGACCGCCAGGGCCACAGACCGAGCCACCGCTACCTGTGACAACCCCATAGACTTCTACGGGCTCGGCTCTGAGTACCCCATTGCCCTGGTAACCCACAATTGTGGTGGCGGGTCGATACACATGCGACAAGAGTTACAATACCGTTTAACTTCTTGATAGACCCCCAGCCAGTAAAACTGTTGTATAATTCTGTGTAGGGTTTTCTTTTGGCACAAATGTCACCCTAGTACATGCGCATGCGCTAAGTCCATTACCAACCTCCGATATGACTGCGGTAGCAGCAATTGCTAAAAAATTTCAACATGTATTTTATAAACCTGATACAGCAAATCTTAGTTCAGCTCTAATTGTTTAAATACTGTAGCTGCCCCGGGGTGTTGGGGTTCCCCATTGACAACCAGTAAATTTTCACGGGCTAGACTCAACGTAGGGGCCGCGGAGTTGCGCCTTAACAAATTTGTCACCTGTCACATTTAAGTATTACAATTCAGGTCCCGGTGTCAAATCTTCCATCTCCCCAACTAACACTTCGATAGGAGAGGGGTTTTCCTACTCCACCGAAGGCAAAGGTAATACTGCCCACTGCACACATGTGTTATGCATAGTGAGACTGATAGTAGCCAACAAAGTAGCTAACAAAGGCCACTTGTGATCGCCCTATCAGCGTAGGAACAATGCTACTCAAAAGATCTGCCAAGATCCTGGACAAAATCTTGATATAATGGTCAATGAGTGAGAATGTACGATAGGATCCAGGCAGATGTGAAGGTTTGTTTGGTTTTAGTATCAACTTCATGTGTGACATGTTTGAATGGCTGGGCAACCCTCCTGTCTCCAATATATGATTGAAAGTGCGTACCAATGTGGACGGGATATCCTCACTCAATAATTTTAATAATTTGGCTGTAAACCCGTCAGGTCCTGGAGCTTTCCCGTATTTAAAGTAACTTATCGCCGCTGTCACTTCCGTCACCTCAATTTGTTTTTTTAAAAGGAGAAGCTGATAGTTTGTGATGGATGGTAACCGTATTCCATCTACAAAGGTGTTACCCTCCGCACTATCCGTATGTTCCACCTTATATAAGTCTGAGTAGTATTCTTGTAGAATGGTGTTTATGGTTCGAGGGTCTGTGTTCATGATCCCATGTTTATTCGTTAACGCTGTAATATGTTGATGACGAATGTGATTTCCTTTCGCTAGTCGTGCTAATAGTCTCCCTCATTTGCTACCATAACGATATACATCGGCTCTATAATTGTTATTACTGCTTCTCTCTCGTCGATATACCCATACGTGTAAGTCAGCCTTAGCCTGCTTACATCTATTTTTAACCTGTGTTGATGAACTTGTCTTGTTTGCCGTGTACCTATCGCGTAATATCCTGCTAGCCTGCGAGTAGTTTGTCGCGATCTTCTTTTTTAGCGTTGTCTGATAACCTATTAGTTTCCCGCGCATTACTCCCTTCCCTGCTGCCCATTAAAGTTCCGGCCTATCCCTAGTATCTCCATTATCCCTTACATATTAAAAACACCATTGCTTCACGTGATGTCGAAACTTCTCATCCATTAACAAATAGGTCGGGAAGCGCCAAGTTTGGTTTGGCCCCATCTGCACCATATCTGGCAGGGTCACTGATACGGGCGCGTGGTCATATATAGCTACGTTGTGCACATCTGCCTCTTCCACTCCCTTAATAGCTCCTGTGCTAGCAATATATAATCTATTCTGGACCAAGAGTCATGTGGCGCCGAATAGAATGAATATTCACTGCCATCTGGGTTCAGGTGTGTCCAAATGTCTACAAAGTTACTCGTGTCTAGCAAGGGTTATTATAAACGTGTGTCATGTGATCGCACATTCATTCGCATCGACCTACAGTTCTTCACTGGTTCGATTCACCATATTTAAGTCACAGTGGTGTTTATGCTCTCCTATCGGCCTGATATGCTTGGATACCTGGGATAAATTCAGGAACGTCTCCAAACTCCCTACTCACATGTCAGCGCAGGAACCGTAAGAGGGAACGTGCTTGTTTTGTTGCGCATAGGTGGAGTTTTATACAGTAAATGATTACTGCTGTCTTATTTTTTGCGTCCCAAGGGCAGAATAAGTCTGCGTAACGTTACATTTTACAGACAGTCATATAATAGACACACGCTACCCTAACCGTGACACAAGGAAGGTATTGTTGCCGGATAAAGCCGCCATTTTAGCGTCACTGTGCTGTTAATTCAGTTTGGGACAGAACGCTGCTCTGCTGACTCTGAGGGACAGTTAGAGATTGCGATTTTGTGTACTGTGCTTTAGGCAGGCTACTTTACCAACCGCTGTGTACATCTTCCTTTTGCCTTGCAGTGTTTTTTTCACAGCTCTGCAAGGTGTGTGTGTGAGTGCAGGTGACGCGCTGCAGTTTGCTCGGCATACAACGCTGTATGTAGGCATCTGCACATGTCACTCTCACACTCTTTTTTTTTTTTTTTTTTAGTGTAAATTTAGTGCTCCATTCATTGAAATTATAGTGTGACGTGCTTCCATCCGTATCCAATACATTGGTTGAAAACACTGTAGAAGGACACAAAAAGCCCTTTCACAGCTAAGAGTTGTGTTCACTGTAGTCTGAGATTTTAATTTATTCAATTTTGATCACGCTCAAGTTACTTCTTCAAGCAATGCTGCTTGCACTCTGCTGAGCGTGTCTTACTGCCTCATCCTTGTCATTTTTCTCGAATTGGTGTACATGTACATCAAAGTAGTCTTCATTTTGATCGAAATCCAAGCAGGTACCCGGACACTCTATGGCTGCTTTTATACGGTGGACTGGCTCCAACATTCAATAAGACTTAAGATGCAATTGGGCACCTTGTCAAGGCCCAATCCTCTTCTCCCTCTGATATAATAATAATAATAATAATAATAATCTTTATTTATATAGCGCCAACATATTCCGCAGCGCTTTACACTTTAACAGTTTCAAAACACAAGTCATAGGTAACAACGTTAACAATACAATAATTAAAGAAAAATAAGCCGACCCTGCTCGTGAGAGCTTACAATCTACAATGAGGTAGGGGAGATACAAAGTACAGGTGTGTATATATAATGGTGCATTTACAATGATGGTCCAGCCATCTTGAGGGAGTGAGGCATGGATGGAGGTAGTGAATGGGCTCCACATACACACTTAAACATAGAACGACTTTGGTTATTGAATGTGATAGGCCACTCTGAACAAATGTGTTTTGAGGGAGCGCCTGAAACCAGGCAAATTGTGGATAGTCCTAATTTCTTGTGGTAGAGCATTCCAGAGGATTTGCGCAGCGCGGGAGAAGTCTTGGAGTCGGGAGTGGGAGGTATGGATTACTGCAGAGGTTAGTCGAAAGTCATTTGCAGAGCGCAGCAGTCGGTTAGGCCGATAGATAGAAATGAGGGAGGAGATGTAGGGGGGTGCTGCACTGTGGAGAGCTTTGTGAGTGAGAACCAGTACTTTGAATTGGATCCTATAATGAATGGGCAGCCAGTGTAAGGACTGGCGAAGAGCGGACGCGTCCGAGTACCGATTAGCCAGATGGATGACCCTGGCTGCTGCATTAAGGATGGACTGGAGAGGGGATAGTCGAGTAATGGGGAGGCCAAGTAATAGAGCATTGCAGTAATCCAGGCGGGAGTGGATCAATGCTACAGTGAGGGTTTTTGTTGTTTCCATGGTGAGAAAAGGGCGGATTCTAGAGATGTTCTTTAGGTGTAGACGGCAAATATCTAACAAACAGGTCATGCTGGAGAGACTTGCACCTACTGCCACTCAGGGTCTTCAGCTCCTTTGTGAGAAACTAATGTTTGGCCAGCCAGTATATCAAATAAAGTTCATGAGAAATGGGAACTGTGGTTGGCTTCACTTTTGGTACTGGGTGCTAATACCAAACCATGGTGTGGCATTGAATGGATATTCCTGGCTGGTTGGAGACAAGCTCATTCCCACAGAAAAGTACCAGAAAGCTAAGGAGATGGTGGCCTCTCTCAACATGAAGGAGTTTGCTCGTTGTCTAGGAGACCGACCACCCCTGCTGTGTACCTTGTCAATGTTGTGTTGAAGCTTGCAAGGATTTAAGAGGTTACAGTGGTAGGTCTGGTTTTTACTAAAGATCCTGCTGTGTATTATAGTTTTTATGTTTTAAAAAAAAATTTATCTTAGGAATGTTAAATAATTTTTTTTTTTTTTTTTTTTAAATACAATGTATCTTATGAATGTTAAATCATTTTTTTTTTTTTTTTGATAAAATAAAATGTATCTTATGAATGTTAAATAACTTTTTTTTTTTCAGGTATTTGATCTACCGTAGCTAGTTGCTGATCGTTGACTCTACACCCCTCTCCCCAGAATGTTACTCGGGTTATGGGGAGAAAATCACCGCTATTCCAGACTGATTTCATGTTAATGTGTCTGGCTCTTACACAGCACACAGCACTTGATGTTAGTTTATCTTTTTCCTAAATTATTTGTTACACTGCCCTTCTCACATTTTATTTGCACTTTTTTTTTTAAGCACAAGTTTTTTTACACTTCCTTGTTCTGTAAGTAGGCTTAATGGTTAAATGTTTTATACTAGATGTAAATATGTAACATGTAAATTTTATATTAAGATTTTGCAAATTATTAGGTGCACACCATCAGGCTCTTTCGTCCCCTCTCCCTTAGAGTAGCGGTAATATATCGGACCCCAGGCTCGCCCACACAGTTCCTTGACCACTTCTCTGCCTGGCTGCCGCACTTTCATGTCCTCAGAAGTACCAACCCTTATCCTTGGATACTTCAACATCCCCATTAACAGCCCTACTTCCACACTCAAAACACATTTGTTCAGAGCGGCCTATCACATTCACTAATCAAAGTCATTCTATGTGTAACTTGTGTGTGTGTGTAGCCCATTCACTATCTCCATCCATCCCTCACTCCCTGAAAATGGCTGGACCATCATTGTAAATACACCATTGTATATAAACAACTGTACTTTGTAGCTCCCCCTCCTCATTGTAGATTGTAAGCTCTCACGAGCAGGGGCGGCTTATATTGCTTTAATTATTGTATTGTTAACGTTGTCACTTATGACTTGTGTTATGAAACTGTTAAACTGTACAGCGCTGCGGAATCTGTTGGCGCTATATAAATAAAGATTATTATTATAGAGGCCCACTCAGTAGTGGTGAAGTGAACGGCGCAAATTGCGAGTTGATTGCGACTGATGCAGCTGATACTCCATTACTGCTGGCTGCTGCTCACACAACCGCTCCAACATATGTAACGTGGAATTCCACCTGGTGGGTACGTCACATATGATGCGATGTTCAGGAAGGCAAAATCTGCTTGCAGAGCAATGCGCGATCTGGCCATGGTGGAACGTCGCAAGTTAGCGCACTGTAGGCGGACCTTGTGCAGCAGTGCATCAAGATCCGGATAGTCCCTCAAAAAACTCTGGACGACCAAGTTTAGCACATGTGCCAGACATGGTATGTGAGTGACGTTGCCTAGGCCCAGACCTGCCACCAGATTTCGGCCATTGTCATACACTACCAAGCCTGGCTGGAGATTCACTGGCAAAATACACATGTCGCTCTCTTGCTTTATGGCATTCCAGAGCTCCAGCGCTGTGTGGCTTTGATTCCCCATGGAAATTAATTTCAGGACGGCCTGTTGACGTTTGGCCACGTCTGTGCTCATATCGGTCAACAGGCTCGCTGTCTGGGTGTTATGTTTGACACCAATCTCTCCTTCACCTCCCATATACAATCTGTTGCCCACTATTGCCGCCTACACCTAAAGAACATCTCTCCCGAATCCAAGACTTCTCCCGCGCTGTGCCAATACTGTGGAATGCTGTACCCCAAGAAATTAGAACTATCCACAATTTGCATGTTTTCGGGCGCTCACTCAAAACACATTTCTTCATAGCGGCCTATCACATTCACTAATCAAAGTCATTCTATGTGTAAGTGTGTGTGTGTAGCCCATTCACTATCTCCATCCATCCCTCACTCCCTCAAAATGGCTGGGCCATCATTCTAAATACACCATTGTATATAAACACCTGTACTTTGTATCTCCCCCACATATTTGTAAATTGTAAGCTCTCACGAGCATGTGCGGATTATATTGCTTTCATTATTGTATTGGTAACGTTGTTACTTATGACTTGTGTTCTGAAACTGTTAAACTGTAAAGCGCTGCGTAATCTGTTGGCGCTATATAACTAAAGATTCTTATTAAGCGTTCACGGGTCCATGTGGAGGTAGACCGTGACGGCTCCTGCAACGATGTTTCTGAGGAACTGGAGAAGGAGGAGTCAATGTGTACAGACTTGATTTCCGCAATCCTTGTAGTTGCCTGAACAGGTACAGCGCCACTCGCAAGATCTGTACCCGGCTCCACAACATTGACCCAATGGGCAGTAAGGGAAAGGTATCGTCCCTGGCCATGGGTACTGGTCCACGCAGCGGTGGTCAGGTGGACATTGCTACTGATGGAGTTTAGTAGCGCATGTTTAATTTTAACCTCAACAACATGCTTTTGCAGACCAGGGACGGCTTGCCTGCTGAAATAAAATCAGCTTGGCACATTGTATTGTGGGACTGCCAATGCCATTAAGTTCCGTAAACTGTCAGTCTCCACCAGCCTGAATGACAGCATTTCAAGGGACAGGAGTTTTGCAATGCCAGCATTCAGAGCCTGTGCTCGTGGATGGTTTGCCAAGATTGGGCCTACACCCGATACGCCACAACCTGACACCCACAGATAAACAAGCCATAAAATCTCTGAAAGATAACCCCAACATTATTATTAAACCAGTAGATAAGGGGGGTGCTATCGTTATTATGAATAAGACCCAATCTATTGCCGAAATTCATAGACAACTGTCAGTTAACCTAACCTGCAGACAACTCAATTGTGACCCTACATTTTACATCTGTCAAAAAATTGATCGTATCCTGACAAAACATCTTTAATTGATCACCATAGACTGTAAGACTATGACATTCCTTAATATTCAATACCCCATCACCCCTGTTTTCTACACACTCCTAAAAATCAACAAAAAACTACATTATCCACCCGCATACCCTAGAGGGATAATTCTCTGTGTTCTACAGTATCACCCAAATGTTTAACATGTTGCCTAATTCCTATGTATATATATTCTTCACCCTATGTATGTATTGTATATATTATACATTGTCATTGACTGTAAATTTTTCTATCTCTTCCAGCGACTATTTGATAAAGGCCACTGCGTTGCCCAAAACGTCAGTCAGTCGTCTCATAGCTATTTTATTTTTTCACATCAAGTGTGCAATAAAAATTTCAAATTTAACCATGACATATGCAGTTAAACTTGTGCTGTGATTCTCTATAGACTGTACATCTTCAGTGTGTCTTTGTAACTCAACTACGTGTTTTCTACGCACAATTTTAGACATATTTGTGGTATTGAGGTTACTGACACTTTACCTCTTTTTACTTTTTGATTACACAGCTTGCATTTGACATAGCAAATATCATCTGCAAGTGTGTGAAAAAAGGAACACGCAGTGCAAGTCCTGGGAGCGTCCGTTTAGACTTTTGGAAGAGAAATCCGAACAGGTGCCAAAATGGAGGCTACAGGCAACAGAGTATGCAGCCTAACTCTCCCTCCTGTTTGTACCGTTGGGGCAATCGCTTCCTCAGAGCTGCTACCACCACCTTCCTGTTCCTCACGCCATGTTGGGTCTTGGACCTCATCATCTCCACTAACCTCTTACAACACCTGCTGCTGTTGGGTGGTCTGGCCACCACCATGCTCAACAGAAACTGGCACCTGAGTCTCATCATCATCAGATGCGTTCTGCGGTGTGCTGACCATCGGCACTGTCTCACCCGCCTCTTCAGATTCAGAGAGACACAGCTGTTGCGCATCACTGCATACTCCCTCTTCTTCACATTCCAGAATGCTGCTTGGCTGTGCCCCTGTTTGCAAACCAACAGATTCTGAGAACAGAAGCAGAGACTCAGCTGGCTCCTGTACAGAACTCTCTGACTGACTGGGCAATTTGGCAGGCGGTGAAGAGACAGATGGTTGATCAACAGTGCTGTGTTACTGAGAGGAGGTGGAAGCAATTGAAGTCGATGCATTGGACCCTGGGCTCCAACACCGCCAGTTGTTGCCTGTAAGTGCTGTTAGCACAGTCAACACTTGCTCCTGTGTTACTGGGGTTGAGTAATGGCAGCTGTTCCCCTGCTGTGTGTACGACAAAAAGTCATGCTGCCTCCACCCTGTCCTCCTCTCATCCCTGGGCTCCAACACCGCCAGTTGTTGCTCGTAAGTAATTGGCACGGGTACTGACTCATGCCCACCCTGTTTACAGCACCACAGCTGTTTCCTGGCAGTGTCAACGTAAATTAGCCTCCAATAAGTTGTCCTGTCATGTTGCATTCCAGTTATCCGACTCTATGGTGCCTGCAGTTTAGATGATTCCTATGTGTGCTGTGGGATATGTAAATAAAGGCTCTTTCCGTTGTGAAAATAGGACAAGCACCCACTGTAGGACTGTGTGATTTGGTAACTGCAGACGGCTTGCGGCCTGTCAACTTACATTTTCATGGGTGCCTTATGGTACCCGTCCGAGTTCCAGTACCGTCAGCTGGTTCTCCACAGTGCCTTTGGCCTAGGTGCCTCCATCTCGGTATCAGAGTTCCTGCAATGTCTGCTTGTCCTTGGTAGTGCTTTGGAGCACAGGTACCTCCTGCTTAGTAACCGTGTCCCAGTAACGTCAGCTGGTCCTCGGTTGTGCCATTGGCTCTTTTCCTTCTGCTGCCCCTCCGGGTTCCAGCACAGTCAGCTGGTCCTCGTTACTTGCATTGGCTCTTGTACCTTCTGCTACCCGTCCGGGTTCCAGTACCGTCAACTGGTTCTCCGCAGTGCCTTTGGCCTAGGTGCCTCCATCTCGGTATCCGAGTTCCAGCAACGTCTGCTGGTCCTTGGTAGTGCTTTGGAGCACAGGTACCTCCTGCTTAGTAACCGTGTCCCAGTAACATCAGCTGTTACAAGGTTGTGCTACAAATACAAGATACAGAACAAGAGACACAAGAACAATAAGCAGAAGATCTAAAAGCAGAAGAACATGAAGTATAAGACCAAAATGAAGAGCAAAATATATGCTCTAAATTATAAGCAGAAGAAGACTAAGCAGTGTATGGGGGTGAGTCCGTTCCTCCTCGTGGTGCCCCTGGTAAATGCCTGCTGCTGCAGGCTAAACTGAACACGGACAAATACTGTTGTAATTTAAATCTTTTGTGGCAGCAAGAACGGAACGATGAAAAAATCATACTTTTACAGATTACAAGTACAGGAATCTATGTCACAAATAAGAATATGATGAAGAAGATGAAGGACTATAATATGAAGAAGAATAATAGTTTAAAAAGAACAATATGAGTAATGTTAACAAAAAGATGAAAAGCAAGAAGTTTTAGAAGAAGATAAAGAAGGTGAAGATGAAGAATAATTTGATGACAAAGATGATGCTGCTGAAGATTATGAAGGAGAAAGTGTGGCAAAAGTTAAAAAGGTGAAGAGCATGGAAGTTGTGAAACATACATATTTGACAAAATAGAAAAAAGGTTAACAGCATTGTCAATTTCTTCGTCAATCCGAACGTATTTCCTAAAAAAAAGAAATTAATGCTATTCCATTGGATTGGGTTAAACATCTATGCCTTTAATGTCTCCTCAACCTCCCCCAATACATTCTACATTACTCTTTGTTGTTTTCCTTCATGTACAATTAACCTACAAGGCAAGAATGGTTTTTTTTTAATTTCGATATTTTGTTCCCATAGACTTACATTGGACTTCCGGTATCGGTATCGGGTATCGCCGATATTTTTTGGGTATCGGCGATACCATTCCGATTCCGATACTTTTGGATATCGGAAAGTATCGCTCAACTCTATGGTAACGCAAATATTTTCCCCACTTTTACCAAATATTACCGATTTTTCCGAATTTTATTAAATTTTGCTCATGTTTCCGATCACAAATCCGAATGTGCCATATTCGTGCAGAATTTATGTTTGGTGATCGTTTTTAGAATAAATTCGCTCATCACTAGAGATCAGCAGATCTTTAGAACTTTGAATTCTTCGACTTCTCCAAATTTGCACAAAAACTGATTTGCAGCAAATAAATTTGTGCGAATTTCAATGCTAGAAAGCTTGTAATTTCTCAGAAAATATATGTTGGGAAGAGGAGGAAGAAAGAGAAGGAGGACTCTGTTGACCTTAGGAGCCTACACTATAGCAGAGAGAGAGGACACCACTGATCAGAAGAGCTTACACTCTAGAGGAAAGCTAGAAAACCACTGACCATAAAAGCTTACACTCTACAGGAGAGAGAGAAAACTGCTGACCACTAAACTGAAGAGAGCAACTTACCCAGTGAGTCTGGAGAAGGAAAATTACTCTGCTGTACAAGCTGTATGCCGCTGAGAACTGCTTATCTATTAAGACCTAGGTACTGATCACCACTGTCTTTATTCAAGAAAGAGGGCAAAGAGTCCACCATTCACAATAGGTGAAGTCAGAGATGATCCTAAATCCAACCGTTCACAATGAGTTTTCCTAAGCTCATTAGATACTTTAATACAAAGGGTAGGCTCTGGGTCTGAACAATGTGGCTATGTGAAAAAAAAAAACACCTAGAAGGAATGAAAGACAGGGTCTTGCATGTAGAAAAACATTAGAAAAAGGGACCCTATAAAATATTATTTTTATTAATAATTTAAGAGGACTGTACAAAAGAACCCCCACACAATCACTACAAGATGTCTAGCAGGAAAATAAATGGGATATATGTATATTTGCCATTTATCAACTGTTAGTTGCCAAAAAAGATGGATCTGAGCCTTAAGTAGCTCTATTCTTGCATATTATTGAAAACCCAAATCGTGAATAAAGTGCAAATTAAGTGCAATAAAAGTAACCATTTGGGTTGTTTTGAGCACATACTGTATATGAATATAATGCTTACATATAAAATATCTTAATTTGCTGTGACTCCTCACTCAAAACAAAGATATGGGAGAGATAAGGGTCTGTATTTGCCCTAATGTGTCTTACTGAATCTCCCTGACGACTGCGGAGTTTGTCACCCTACTGTGAAAGAGTATGGCGCCCTCGCTCAACGTCGGCAGCCCTAAATACCCTAGTGAAGCCCTAGACAGAAAAATAAATTATGGACAGTACCCTCCGTACTAGAGAGACATTTGGTATCTTATTTAGCACACAGTGGTAAGTCACCCATATGCAAAGGATGTAGCAAAAGACGTAAGCCACTATATGAAATGGCATTAACCCTATTTCAAAACAGGATTTTAAATGGGTACTGTAATCACTTAATAAACCAAAAGTTTTTTTTATTACAAATATGCTCAAGATGTCAATATACTAGGTAGTTCTAGTAAAAATTAAATTATATAGGTGTAGGTATTCAAAGCAGAGTTAGGGATTCTCATAGCCATAAGCATTCATATCAAATAAAAGGTGCTCCCCAATTAGGGCAGAGGAAAAAATATCCAATTAATAATGGCACATGATTCCAACAGATCCTGTTGGGATCATAAACATCCATAATAGATATACACATTTCTCCAATCAAAACATAATGAAAGTATGACATTTATCATGAAAACAACTTGTCCCAAAGCGTTCCCCCCTTCGTTGTCCAGGGTTCCTCAGGGGACCGATGGAGACCTCAATCTCTCCATATAGATTTCAGTGCATGTGGCTATGTGCATGTGTTCTTACCTGAAACACCAGGGAGTTACAGTCTAAAATAGCCCCAGTGGCCAGTGTGAGAAATGCATTATTTATATTTCAGATTTTTAATACAGATTGTAATATGCTTTTGTTTTTTACAAAAATACCTTAACCCCTTCATGACCCAGCCTATTTTGACCTTAAAGACCTTGCCATTTTTTGCAATTCTGACCAGTGTCCCTTTATGAAGTAATAACTCAGGAACGCTTCAACGGATCCTAGCGATTCTGAGATTGTTTTTTCGTGACATATTGGGCTTCATGTTAGTGGTAAATTTAGGTCGATAATTTTTGCGTTTATTTGTGAAAAAAATGGAAATTTGGCGAAAATTTTGAAAATTTTGTAATTTTCAAATTTTTAATTTTTATTCTGTTAAACTAGAGAGTTATGTGACACAAAATAGTTAATAAATAACATTTCCCACATGTCTACTTTACATCAGCACAATTTTGGGAACAACATTTTTTTGTTAGGAAGTTATAAGGGTTAAAAGTTGACCAGCGATTTCTCATTTTACAGCAAAATTTACAAAACCATTTTTTTTAGGGACCACCTCACATTTGAAGTCACTTTGAGGGGTCTATATGGCAGAAAATACCCAAAAGTGACACCTTTATAAAAACTGCACCCCTCAAGCTACTCAAAACTACATTCAAGAAGATTATTAACCCTTCAGGTGCTTCACAGGAACTAAAGCAACGTGTAAGGAAAAAATGGACATTTTAATTTTTCCAACAAAAATTTTCTTTTAGCATCAATTTTTTCATTTTTACATGGGCATCAGGATAAAATGGATCCTAAAATTTGTTGGGCAATTTCTCCTGAGTACACAGATACCTTATATGTGGTCATAAACCACTGTATGGGCGCACGGCAGGGCTCAGAAGGGAAGGAGCGCCATTTGACTTTTTGAATGGAAAATATGCTGGAATATTTAGCGGTTGCCATGTCACATTTGGAGAGTCCCTGTGTGCCTAAACATTGGAGCTCCCCCACAAGTGAACCCATTTTGGAAACTAGACCCCCTAAGGAACTTATCTAGATGCATAGTGATCACTTTGAACCCCCAGGTGCTTCACAAATTGATCTGTAAAAAAAAGAAAGTACTTTTTTTTCACAAAAATTTTCTTTTAGCCTCAGTTTTTTCATTTTCACATGGGCAACAGTATAAATTGGATCCTAAAATTTGTTGGGCAATTTCTCCTGAGTACACAGATACCTCATATGTGGTCATAAACCACTGTTTGGGCGCATGGCAGGGCTCAGAAGGGAAGCAGCGCCATTTGACTTTTTGAATGGAAAATATGCTGGAATATTTAGCGGTTGCCATGTCGCATTTGGAGAGTCCCTGTGTGCCTAAACATTGGAGCTCCCCCACAAGTGACCCCATTTTGGAAACTAGACCCCTAAGGAACTTATCTAGATGCATAGTGATCATTTTGAACCCCCAGGTGCTTCACAAATTGATCTGTAAAAAAAGAAAGTACTTTTTTTTCACAAAAATTTTCTTTTAGCCTCAGTTTTTTCATTTTCACATGGGTAACAGTATAAATTGGATCCTAAAATTTGTTGGGCAATTTCTCCTGAGTACACAGATACCTCATATGTGGTCATAAACCACTGTTTGGGCGCACGGCAGGGCTCAGAAGGGAAGGAGCGCCATTTGACTTTTTGAATGGAAAATATGCTGGAATATTTAGCGGTTGCCATGTCGCATTTGGAGAGTCCCTGTGTGCCTAAACATTGGAGCTCCCCCACAATTGACCCCATTTTGGAAACTAGACCCCCTAAGGAACTTATCTAGATGCATAGTGAGCACTTTGAACCCCCAGGTGCTTCACAAATTGATCCGTAAAAAAAAGAAAGTACTTTTTTTTCACAAAAATTTTCTTTTAGCCTCAGTTTTTTTCATTTTCACATGGGCAACAGTATAAATTGGATTCTAAAATTTGTTGGGCAATTTCTCCTGAGTACACAGATACCTCATTTGTGATCATAAACCACTGTTTGGGCGCACGGCAGGGCTCAGAAGGGAAGGAGCGCCATTTGACTTTTTGAATAGAAAATATGCTGGAATATTTAGCGGTTGCCATGTCGCATTTGGAGAGTTTCTGTGTGCCTAAACATTGGAGCTCCCCCACAAGTGACCCCATTTTGGAAACTAGACGCCCTAAGGAACTTATCTAGATGCATAGTGAGCACTTTAAACCCCCCAGGTGCTTTACAGAAGTTTATAACGCAGAGCCGTGAAAATAAAATATCATTTTTTTTTCTCAAAAAATGATTTTTTAGCCCACTATTTTTTATTTTCACAATGGTTACAGGAGAAATTGGACCCCGAAAGTTGTTGTCCAGTTTGTCCTGAGTACGCTAGTACCCCATATGTGGGGGGAACCACTGTTTGGGCACATGTCAGGGCTCGGAAGGGATGTAGTGACGCTTTGAAATGCCAACTTGATGGAATGGTCTGCGGGCATCTTGTTACGTTTGCAGAGCCCCTGATGTGCCTAAACAGTAGAAACTCCCCACAAGTGACCCCATTTTGGAAACTAGACACCGCAAAGAGCTTATCTAGATGTGTGGTGAGCACTTTGAACCCCAAGGGCTACACAGAAGTTTATAACGCCCGGGCATGAAAATAAAAAAAATCATATTTTTTCCACAATCAGGATCTTTTAGTCCCCAATTTTTTTATTTTCGCAAGGGTAACATGAGAAATTAGACCCCAAAAGTTGTTGTCCAATTTGTCCTGAGTATTCTGATATCCCATATGTGGGAGAAAACTACTGTATAGGCACACGTCGGGGCTCGGATGGGAAGTAGTGACCTTTTGAAATGCCCACTTGATGGAATGGTCTTCGGGCGTCATGTTACGTTTGCAGAGTCACTGATGTGCCTAAACAGTAGAAACTCCCCACAAGTGACCCCATTTTGGAAACTAGATCCCCCCAAAGGAACTCCTCTAGATGTGTGGTGAGCACTTTGAATCTCCAAGTCCTTCACAGAAGTTTATAACGCAGAGCCGTGAAAAATAAAATCATTTTTTTTCCACAAAAATAATTTTTAGTCCCCAATTTTTTTTCCCAATGTTAACAGGAGAAATTAGAACCCCCAAAGTTGTTGTGCAATTTTTCCCGAGTACGCTGATGCCTCATATGTGGGGATAAACCACTGTTTGGGCATACGTCGGGGCTTGGAATAAAGGGAGCACTGTTTGACTTTTTGAACGCAAAATTTGCAGGAATCAATGGTGGCGCCATGTCGCGTATGGAGACCCCCTGATGTGCCTAAATAGTGGAAACCCCTCAATTCTAACTCCAACCCTAACCCCAACACACCCCTAACGCCAACCCTAACCCATACACACACCTAACCCTAATACAAACCCTAATCATAACCCTAACCCCAACACACCCCTAACGCCTACACACACCTAACCCTAATACAAACCCTAATCATAACCCTAACCCCAACACACCCCTAACCCTAATCCCAACTCTAACCATAAACCTAACTACAAGCCTAACCCTAATTCCAAACCTAACCCTAATTCCAACCCTAACCCAAATTCCAACCCTAACCCAAATTCCAACCTTAACCGTAATTCTAACCTTAGCCCTAATGCTAACCCTAACCCTAGTTCTAACCCTAAGGCTGGGTTCATATTGCGTTTTACCAGCCCGTTCAACACGTAGCGTTGACCGGTTGGTAACGGTATAGCATAACGCGATCGCGTTATGCTATACCCGCTAGCGCAGATGAATCAGCAGATAATCAGCCGCGGATCAGCAGCAAAATCAGTCGCGGATCAGCAGCGAAATCCGCCGCGGATCAGCAGCGAAATCCGCCGCGGATCAGCAGCGAAATCAGCCGCGGATCCGCAGCGAAATCCGCCGTGGATCAGCAGCGAAATCCGCCGCGGATCAGCAGCGAAATCTGCCGCGGATCCGCAGCGAAATCAGTCGCGGATCCGCAGCGAAAACATGTCCGGATCCGCAGCGAAAACATGTCGCGGATCCGCAGCGAAATCCGCCGCGGATCAGCAGCGAAATCGCCACGGATCAGCAGCAAAATCCGCCGCGGATCAGCAGCGAAATCCGCCGCCGATCAGCAGCGAAATCCGCTGCCGATCAGCAGCGAAATCCGCAGCGGATAAGCAGCGAAATCCGCCGCCGATCCGCAGCGAAATCCGCCGCGGATCAGCAGCGAAATCCGCCACCGATCAGCAGCGAAATCCGCCGCGGATCCGCAGCGAAATCCGCCGCGGATCAGCAGCGAAATCCGCCGCGACGCACGAAATCCGATCAGCGAAATCCGCAGCGGATCCGCAGCGAAGTCCGCCGCCGATCAGCAGCGAAATCCGCCGCGGATCCGCAGCGAAATCCGCCGCGGATCAGCAGCGAAATCCGCCGCGGATCAGCAGCGAAATCCGCCCCCGATCAGCAGCGAAATCCGCCGCGGATCAGCAGCGAAATCCGCCGCCGATCAGCAGCGAAATCCGCAGCGGATCCGCAGCGAAGTCCGCCGCGGATCAGCAGCGATGTCCGCCGCGGATCAGCAGCGAAGTCCGCCGCGGATCAGCAGCGAAATCCGCCGCGGATAAGCAGCGAAATCCGCCGCGGATTCCGCAGCAAAATCAGCTGCGGATCAGCAGCAAAATCCGCTAGGAAAAAAAAAAAAATTCTTTATTTTTTTTATTTGTCCCTACCTATGATAAAGGGGGGGGGTTTATTTACTTTTTTTTTATTTTGATCACTGTGACAGTTTATCACAGTGATCAAAATAAATTTTTGAACACTGGGGGGCGCACTGCGCATGCGCCGGCCGGTGGGCGCACTGCGCATGCGCCCGCCATTTTCCAATATGGCGGCGCCCATGAAGAGGCCCGGGCGGACGCCGGGCCCGATCGTGGGACATCGGTGGATCGGGAGAGGTGAGTAGGGGGGTCGGAAGTCTGGGGGAGGGATAGGAAGTGGGGGCAGTGGACCAAAAGAGGAGGGGAGCTGTAAGTGACGGCGGTGACCGATCGCTGCCATCTTTCGGTGGCGGCGGCCGATCACCGCCGTGACTCGGTGTGGGGGGGGTCAGGGCTCGGTCTCCAGCCATGGCAGATGCTATTGCAGCATCGGCTATGGCTGGATTGTAATATTTCACCAATTAAATTGGTGAAATATTACACATTGCTCTGATTGGCTGTTTCACTTTTAACAGCCAATCAGAGCGATCGTGGCCACGGGGGGGGTTAAGCCAACCCCCCTGTGGTGAAGCACAAAGGGTCCTGTAACTGCGGGTCGGGTGACCTTTGAGTGACCCCGGTCTCCCGGCCCGCAGGGACGAGATCCTTTCATGACGCCACATAGGCGTCATGGGTCGGATTGGCACAGGTTTTCATGACGCCTACGTGGCGTCATGGGTTGGGAAGGGGTTAAACACAGAAACCTGATTTAAAACATTTCTCATTTTCTGATAATAGCTTCCCTTAGGGAAAACAGCCTAAAAGGAGAAAGGTTTACCCTCTACATCATCACACTGCTAGGCGCTCACCTCTTTATAGGAATGGGAGACAAAGGATATGTAGTTTGTGTACTTTTAAAGTTGGTTGGATCAACTCAGGATCTAATGTGTATGGGGTTTTCTTGACTGTCCCCGATTACAGCTTGTTGAATTAGTCCAATCCACTTTTTTCAGTATGCTTTTCTCTAGAAGATCAGCATTTTTAATATTTAATCAGTGTAGCAGGTAATCACCAAGGGTCATGGAAAGAACATGGTTAGGGAAACATACGAGGCCCTACTGTCCTCTTTTTTCTAGATGCATATTCACTGGAAATGGTATATACATGTGTTAGGCGCCGGGATTTTCCTGCTTCACGGGTTAGATCCCAGGCATTGCCTGGTGCCGTGGTCTCCCATTCATGTCTGGCAGCTGCGGCTGTTGCTCAGCACAGACCTCGGTCCCGACGCCTTGCTCTGGCTCCCAGAGTACCTTTGGTTACTGCCGGCTCTCCAGCCAATTCTATGATAAAGATACTGCAATGAGCTCTGGAGCCTAAGTCAAGAAATCACCTTACTGAGCATGTACGTGATGTGGCGTCTTCTCATTTGTGTTCGCGGGTCAGCTGCTCTGGTGATGTGGCAGTTCCAGATTGGCCAGCATGCGATGTCAGTGTAAGTGGGGTGGAGCTTTTGGTATAAAAGGCTCCCAGCGACTTTCGCGGGCGCACTAGTATCATGTTTGGTTGGTGAGTGTGGGGAAGTACTCTATTCCTCTGTTTGCACGTGTGTGTTAGCTACCTTCTTAGGCAGGGTTTTTTGGCCCCGCTTGGCTTAGCACCTGTTTCTGCCACATGTGCGGTTAGAACGGGTCAGTTTCAGGGCAAGATCCAACCATAAGAGCTTTAGCTCCCCTGTGAGTTCTACAGGGTTTTCCCCTTGCGTCTTTTTGAGTTTTTTCTCTTGTCTCAGCATCTGTTTCATTCTGGTGTGCCCTTAACACTGTTCAATTACAGAGCGACTTCAACCCGTGTTCATTACCTCTCTATGAAGCTAACAGAGCTGAGTATTCTGCGTTCTGTTCATACTGCGTGGTGTTAAGCAGTCTGATTAAGGTGAACGCTCGCTGTCTTGTTTCGTCACTTGTTCACTCTAGCAGCAGGTTCACTCCTGCACGGTGGACCCCGGGTTGCGATTCCACTCTTTTATTTAATTTATTTAGTGCGATTCGCCAACCCTAACAACATGTTTACGTTTAATTGAAGATAAAGCCACTTTCCAAATTATCATTTTAGTGTTAATCTGCTTGCAGCATAAAAATTAGGTGTTTTTTTCTCATTTCAGAAAAATAACTGTCAAATATAATGTTCTATGGTTCACTAAAATCATGAGTAACCAACATACTCGTGGAAAGTCTCCTTTAAATTTCACTTAATTCAAATAATCCAAAAGCAATCTTCTTAGAAATATAATTTGATTTTCCTGGAAGAGGATGCAATCACAGAGGTGTTTGCCTTTTAATTGTCTGATTATTTGCTTTACATTCTAAAATCCTCCTGTGACCATCTTTTTATTTACCTGGGGTCTTATCCAGAGAATGCAAAACCTACAAACATTTTTTTTGTAGTAAAGAAAGAAAGAAATGTAATTTTACTGAAGAGGAGTACTGTTAGTCTAAATCACACTTTACAGTCCTTGACAATATCTCAAGAATTTATCTCGAACTAATTATTTATCATTTGCTTGTTACTATTATAAAATTAAATGAGTTTTTTTCAGGGTTTAATTAATGCAAACAACTGTAAAACTTTACACTTTGGAAAACACAATTTTTTTTTGTTACCTCTATAATGTTCATTCTAAAGATCATATACAACTTTCCTGTGGATCGCCCAACATCTTAAAACATCCGAACTGTCTGGTCCATATAATGCATATGTCAATGAAAGTTGAATTCCACATAGTGAAGGCAGAGATGATTTATTACTATACTCTCCTTTGCTGAATGAGTGCTGTGAATTTAGAAACCGGGTTTCTTCCTACTATCCTAGTGACAGTTAAGTGTGAGGAAGGCACAGGAGCTGTTTAGTGCTTGCAGACCCAGATCTGCTTTGCAGTAAAGGCAGGAGGATGAATGTATATGGGAAATTAAGCTACATGTGAAATCAACAATATGTTGTTGTCTAGTGATGGGCGAACCCTGGATGTTTGCATCTGACGAGTTCAGCCGAACAGTTGAAAAAAGTTTGGTTTGGGTACCAGAACAGTACGCAAACCTGAACCCAAACCCAGACCCCATTCACCGGAATGGGAGGTCTGAACATCTAGTGTTAGCCACTCCCATCAGCCTATGCATACTGTCGCTAATAACAGCAAGAGCAGGCAGTGACTGATGGGAGTAGTCATCAGCCTGCGCTATAAATAAATAAATATAAAAAAATAGAAATGCATGTTCTTAAAAAACGTAGTGGGTTTCCCTATATTTTTGATAACTAGCAAGGTAAAACTGACAGCCCTCAGCTGTCAGCTTTAGCAAGGCTGGGTATCAAGAATAGAGGAATCCCCATGCCATGTTTTTAATTATTTAAATAAGTAAACAGTATGGGGCCTGTATTCTCAGGCTGGTAAGAGGCCATAGATATTGGCCCTCTCACCTTAAAAATACGAGCCCACAACTGCTCCAGAAAAGGCATATCTATTAGATGCACCAATTCTGGTGCTCTGCCCGCTATCCCCACATGCCATGTGGTGGTGGCAACTGGGGTTCATATTTGTGGAGTTTATAGTGTACAATGTCATGAAGCCCACCAGTTAGTAATGGAGAGGCGTCTGTAAGAGACCTATCCATTAGTAATCCTAGAATTATTTTGTAAATAATCACACTGCTAGAATAAAGTCCCTTTTTACAATAAAAAAACACACTTTTACTTTTTTATTTAAAAACAACAAACACCTTTATACTCACCTAACACCCATTCCATTGAAGGCTTCTCCTGTAAAAAACAAAAATAAAAAACAACCATATCCCTCACTTGTTCGACATTCTGCCCCATGCCGTAATCCATGTCTATGATAAATAGTTTTAAATCTGGACAGTACCGAGATGCGACCGTCCAATCTGAAAACCACTGAGCAATGAGATGCTGCGAGCTCAGCATCAGTGACTATCGGTGACATCACTGAGGCTGTGTTCCCAGCTGGAATGGGCGTTAGGTGAGTATAACTGTGTTTGTTATTTTTAAATAGAAAAGTAAAAGTTTGTTTTATTTCAAGTAAAGGACTTTATTCTGGCTGTGTTTTTTTTACAATATACAGTGGGGAAAAAAAGTATTTAGTCAGCCACCAATTGTGCAAGTTCTCCCACTTAAAAAGATGAGAGAGGCCTGTAATTGACATCATATGTAGACCACAATTATGAGAGTCAAAATGAGAAAACAAATCCAGAAAATCACTTTGTCTGATTTGGCAATATTTATTTAGCAAATCATGGTGGAAAATAAGTATTTGGTCACCTAAAAATATGCAAGATTTCTGGCTCTCACAGACCTGTAACTTCTTCTTTAAGATGCTCCTCTGTCCTCCACTCATTACCTGTAGTTATGGCAAATGTTTGAACTTGTTATCAGTACATACCACCAACAATGTGTGCCAACCTTGTGAAGACTTACAGAAAACGTTTGACCTCTGTCATTGCCAACAAAGGATATATAAAAAATATGAGATAAACTTTTGTTAATGACCAAATGCTTATTTTCCACCATAATTTGCGAAATACATCTTGCCAAAACAGACAAGGTGATTTTCTGGATTTGTTTACTCATTTTGACTCTCATAATTGTGGTCTACATATGGTGTCAATTACAGGCCTCTCTCATCTTTTTAAGTGGGAGAACTTGCACAATTGGTGGCTGACTAAATACTTTTTTCCCCACTGTAACTATAGGATTACTAATGGATAGGCATCTTATAGATACCTCTCCATTACTAACCCGTGGACTTGATGTCAATGACAATACAAAGGTGACATCAACCCCATAAATATGAACCCTACTTGCCACCACCACAGGGCAAGTGTGGAGAGACGGGCAAAATGCCTGAATTGGCACATCTGATAGATGCACTTTTTCTGGGGTGGCTTCAGGCTGCTATTTTTAGTCTGGTGGGGGGCAAATCCAAGGCCCCTTACCAGCCTGAAAATACCATCCCCCAATTGTCTACTTTAGCTTGGCTGGTTGTCAAAAACGGGGGACCCATGCTGTTTTTTTAATTATTTATTCAATAATTTAAAAAAGGAGTGGGGACCCCTCTATTTTTGATAAACAGCCTTGCTTAAGCTGACAGCTGAGTGTTGCAGTCCACAGCTATCAGTTTTGCCTGGCTGGTTATCAAAAATAAAGGGAACCCATGCCATTTTTTTTTAAATGTATTTATAGTGCTAAAGATGGCTGATGAATACACCCATCACTGTTGTTAGCTGCAGCAGGCATAGGCTGATGGGAGTAGTATTCCCATCAGCCAACGCCTGTGACCGAAAGTAAACTTTTTACCTCTGTTCACAGCTGCGGGCTCATGCTGTCATCTGGCAGCATTGGTGCTGCAGCTCTCTGACAGGTATTATTAATCTTACTGCCTATCAGAGTTGCCGTTGTTTCTCATGCTGTCATGCAGATGACAGCATAAGAAGTACCCAGCATTCGGGGGGCCAAACCCAAACAGTAACACAGACTTCTGAGAAAGTCCATGTTTGGGTTCTGTGCCCGAACAGTAGATGTTCGGTACACACCTCAAACTTTACTGTTCAGGTTCGCCCATCTCTAGCCATGTCCCCAAAGACTATTAACCTGCAGATATAAGTGTTATGTTTCGGTAGCTGAGGAGTGCAGGCAAAAAAAGGCAATACACCAGAGCAGTTGGAATCTATGAGATTGCAGTACCCTGACTAACCACCACAACTAGAGGCAGCCGTGGAGCGTTCCTACGTTGGTCCTAGACGCCTCGTCACAGCCTGAGAAACTAACTACACCTAAAGATAGAAATAGGAAAGCTATCTGCCCCGGAGCAGAACCCCAAAGATAATAGAAAGCCCCCAAACAAGTAATGGCGGTTAGACAAGATGAAATACAGACACAGAAAAAAAATAGTATGAGCAAACGCTGGGGCCCAAACTAACTAAATAGAAAAGGATAGGAAGGGTACTTACTGCAATCCCAGAAAACCCTGAAAAGCACCAACTCTACTAATTTCAAAAACACCTGAGATCACACGACCTCTTCCACCTAAATTAGTTCTCTGGTGTAACAAAATCAAAACAGCAGCCACTGAAAAATCTGGAAAAAGCAAAAGTACAAACATCAGTGGCTGAACTAAACTGAGAGGGCAAAAGCCCCCGGAGGGGACCCTGAAGGCCCCACAGAAGTACAGGACAAAATGCAAAAATATAGCACAAAAACAAAAAGAAGAAAATGTCTTATCTGTTAGCAGGAGATGCAGACACGACACAGCAGGCTACAAGGAAACAGGAATGAAGGATTCAGACCAGAACAATTGATCACCGGCAACCCTGATGGGAAGGTGACTCCCTTATATAAGACCAGTCAGTAACACCTAATTCCCAGTCCTCACAATCTTCACTGGACAGACCAGCACCGCTTGTAACCACCAGAGGAAGCCTCTGCTCAGAACTCATCTCAAACCCATTCACAACAGTACCCCCCCCTTGAGGAGGGGTCACCAAACCCTCATTTGAGCAACCAGGTCGGTCAGGATGAGTTCTATGATACGCACGGATCAGTCTCCTAGCATGGATGTCCAAGCAAACACCCAAGAATTGTCTTCCTGACCATAACCTCTCCATTTAACCAAATACTGGAGTTTCCGTCTAGAAAAACGAGAATCTAATATTTTCTCAACCACATACTCCAGATTGCCCTCAACCAAAACAGGGTCAGGAGGCACAGCAGCAGGAACCACTGGCTCAACAAACCTCTTCAACAAGGACTTGTGGAACACGTTATGGATCTTAAATGTCCCTGGAAGAAGCAAACGAAAAGAAACAGGATTAATAATCTCCATGATCTTATAAGGTCCAATGAACCTAGGCTTAAATTTAGGAGATGCTACTCTCATAGGAATATTCTTTGAGGACAACCAGACCAAGTCCCCCACTTTAAACCGAGGACCATCAGTCCTATGCCGGTTAGCAAACCGCTGGGCCTTCTCCTGAGAGAGGGACAACCTCTCCACTACCTGGTCCCAAATCTGTTGCATACGCTCCACAACAGAGTCAACACCTGGACAGACAGAAGCCTCCGTCTGTCCTGAAGAAAATCGAGGGTGAAACCCAGAATTACAGAAAAACGGAGACATCAAAGTGGCAGAGCTAGCCCTATTATTAAGAGCAAACTCAGCCAAAGGCAAAAAAGAGACCCAGTCATCCTGATCAGCAGACACAAAGCATCTTAGATAAGTCTCCAATGTCTGGTTTGTTCTCTCAGTTTGACCATTGGTCTGAGGATAAAAAGCCGAGGAGAAAGACAATTGAACACCCAGTTTAGAACAAAAAGTCCTCCAAAATCTGGAAACAAACTGGACTCCTCTGTCAGACACAATGTTCTCAGGAATGCCGTGTAAACGAACCACGTGCTGAAGGAACAACGGCACCAATTCAGAGGAGGAAGGCAACTTAGGTAATGGCACAAGATGTATCATTTTGGAAAACCTATCACAAATTACCCAGATGGTGGTCATTCTCTGAGAAACAGGAAGGTTGGAAATGAAATCCATAGAGATATGGGTCCATGGTCTCTTGGGCACAGGCAATGGCATCAACAAACCACTAGAGCGAGAGCAAGGCTTGGAGCGAGAGCAAGTCCCGCAGGACTGCACAAATTCCCTGACATCACGAGACAAGGTAGGCCACCAAAAGGACCGACTAACCAAGTCTCTGGTACCAAAAATTCCGGGATGCCCAGCCAATGCGGAACAATGAATCTCAGACATCACACTCTTTTTCCACTGGTCCGGGACAAACAATTTTCCAACAGGGCAGCACTGGGGCCTATCCTCCTGACACCCCTCCAGAGCAAGTCTCAAATTGGGCGAGATGGCGGAAAGAACTACACCCTCTCTCAAAATAACAGAAGGATCAGATAACTCAGAGAGTCCGCAAGGAAACTCCTCGAGAGGGCATCCGCCTTAACATTCTTAGTGCCAGGAAGAAAGGAACCACAAAATTAAAACGTGTGAAAAACAAGGCCTATCTGGCCTGTCTACGATTGAGTCGCTTGCAGATTCCAGATAGACCAGATTCTTATGGTCCGTAAGGACCACCACCTGATGTTTGGCTCCCTCCAGCCAATGTCTCCACTCTTCAAAAGCCCACTTCATGGCCAATAACTCCCGATTACCCACGTCATAATTACGTTCAGTAGGAGAAAATTTTCGAGAGAAAAGGCACAAGGGTTACTTTTAGAGGTCTCTGGATCTTTTTGGGACAAAACGGCACCTGCCCAATTTCAGAGGCATCAACCTCCACCTGAAATGGCAGAGAAACATCAGGCTGCCGTAGAACAGGAGCAGAAGTGAATCTCTGCTTAAGTTCCTGAAATGCAGAGACTGCCTCAGGAGGCCAATTCACCACATCAGAACCCTTTCTGGTCAAATCAGTTAATGGTTTAACAATAACCGAGAAATTACCAATAAATTTACGATAAAAATTGGCAAAACCCAAAAATCTCTGAAGAGCCTTTAATGAAGTAGGTTGGACCCAATCACAGATGGCCTGAACCTTGACCGGGTCCATTTCAATAACAGATGGGGACAAAATGAATCCCAGAAATGAGATCCTCTGTACGCCAAAAAGACACTTTGATCCCTTCACATACAGAGCATTCTCTCTCAAAATCTGGAATACAGTTCGAACATGTTTCACATGAGAGTCCCAGTCATTAGAAAAAATCAAGATATCATCCAAATAAACAATCAGAAATTTGTCCACAACATCCCTGAAAATGTCATTCATGAAGGACTGGAAGACGGAAGGAGCATTAGTGAGCCCAAATGGCATCACTAGGTACTCAAAATGCCCTTCAGGGGTATTGAATGCCGTCTTCCATTCATCCCCGTGCTTAATGCGAATAAGGTTATACGCCTCCCTGAGGTCAAGCTTGGTAAACCAAGTAGCGTTTTTCACCCTGGAAAACAGGTCAGAAATCAAGGGTAACGGGTATTGATATTTCACAGTAATATTATTCAAGAGACGATAATCAATACACGGCCTTAATGAACCATCCTTTTTGGCCACAAAGAAAAAAACGGCACCTAAGGGTGAAGAGGATGGTCTGATATGACCCTTCTCCAATGATTCCTTGATATAAGACCGCATAGCTCATGTTCAGGTACAGACAAGTTAAAAAGGCGACCTTTAGGGAATTTATACCCGGCACTAATTCAATTGCGCAGTCATAGCTCCTATGGGGAGGCAAGGATGCAGATTTACTTTCGCTAAAAAAATCAGAAAAATCAATCAAAAGTCAGGAACATCCTGAGCTGGGGGGAGGCAGAAAAAACAGGAGTGTGGTTTAAACACATTGGCAGCCCAATGGTTACAGACACAGATTTCCAATCCAAAACAGGATTATGAGACTGTAACCAAGGGAACCAGCACGATAATGTCATGTAGATTATACAGAACCAAAAATTTGCAGCACTCCTGGTGATCAGGTTCAACCCTCATTATCACCTGAGTAGAAAATGGGGTTTATTCTCAGCCAAGGGTAGAATCGATCCCCAGTAGGGGATAGACTTCTGTAGGGGTATCAAGGGAAACCCACAACGTTTAGCAAAATCATAATCCATCAGGTTAATAGCTGCTCCAGAATCAACGAAAGCCTGAGCAGAAAATGAGGACAGGAGCATTCAGAGTGACAGTTAATAAAAACTTAGTCTGAACACTACCCAAACAACTGAGCGTGCAAAACGTCTTCCCTGTTTGGGCAGACGAAATAGCTTGAGAGGCATACCACAGTAAAACATAACCCATTGCGCTTTCGAACTCTGCGCTGTGCCCCAGACACCACTCTATCACATGCTGGATTCAGAAGCAGGTTAAAGGCAACACTATTCCACGCTATTCTCGCTACGCAAAGTCTGTCAATTTGAATCGCTAAGACATAGAATCATTGGCCCCGAGGGGACGGGAAACCCCCAAACATCCTTTAATTATCTGAAGACCCTTTCCGGAAAAGGGGCCAAAGGTCGTCATTCCATTCAGTCAGGACTGCCCCCTTCGAAAACTCTGACAGTTAACTCAGCGTCATAAAGCCCCTGTTTAATGCCAACAAGGCTTTTTCAGCTTGATCGTGACATTAGACTCATCGTACAATAACCCCCAAAACCTGAAAAAAAGCACAACATCACTCAAA
>JARQOD010000004.1:482108812-482261965 GCA_033576555.1 Oophaga sylvatica
TTAAACACAGAAACCTGATTTAAAACATTTCTCATTTTCTGATAATAGCTTCCCTTAGGGAAAACAGCCTAAAAGGAGAAAGGTTTACCCTCTACATCATCACACTGCTAGGCGCTCACCTCTTTATAGGAATGGGAGACAAAGGATATGTAGTTTGTGTACTTTTAAAGTTGGTTGGATCAACTCAGGATCTAATGTGTATGGGGTTTTCTTGACTGTCCCCCGATTACAGCTTGTTGAATTAGTCCAATCCACTTTTTTCAGTATGCTTTTCTCTAGAAGATCAGCATTTTTAATATTTAATCAGTGTAGCAGGTAATCACCAAGGGTCATGGAAAGAACATGGTTAGGGAAACATACGAGGCCCTACTGTCCTCTTTTTTCTAGATGCATATTCACTGGAAATGGTATATACATGTGTTAGGCGCCGGGATTTTCCTGCTTCACGGGTTAGATCCCAGGCATTGCCTGGTGCCGTGGTCTCCCATTCATGTCTGGCAGCTGCGGCTGTTGCTCAGCACAGACCTCGGTCCCGACGCCTTGCTCTGGCTCCCAGAGTACCTTTGGTTACTGCCGGCTCTCCAGCCAATTCTATGATAAAGATACTGCAATGAGCTCTGGAGCCTAAGTCAAGAAATCACCTTACTGAGCATGTACGTGATGTGGCGTCTTCTCATTTGTGTTCGGACGTCAGCTGCTCTGGTGATGTGGCAGTTCCAGATTGGCCAGCATGCGATGTCAGTGTAAGTGGGGTGGAGCTTTTGGTATAAAAGGCTCCCAGCGACTTTCGCGGGCGCACTAGTATCATGTTTGGTTGGTGAGTGTGGGGAAGTACTCTATTCCTCTGTTTGCACGTGTGTGTTAGCTACCTTCTTAGGCAGGGTTTTTTGGCCCCGCTTGGCTTAGCACCTGTTTCTGCCACATGTGCGGTTAGAACGGGTCAGTTTCAGGGCAAGATCCAACCATAAGAGCTTTGCTCCCTGTGAGTTCTACAGGGTTTTCCCCTTGCGTCTTTTTGAGTTTTTTCTCTTGTCTCAGCATCTGTTTCATTCTGGTGTGCCCTTAACACTGTTCAATTACAGAGCGACTTCAACCCGTGTTCATTACCTCTCTATGAAGCTAACAGAGCTGAGTATTCTGCGTTCTGTTCATACTGCGTGGTGTTAAGCAGTCTGATTAAGGTGAACGCTCGCTGTCTTGTTTCGTCACTTGTTCACTCTAGCAGCAGGTTCACTCCTGCACGGTGGACCCCGGGTTGCGATTCCACTCTTTTATTTAATTTATTTAGTGCGATTCGCCAACCCTAACAACATGTTTACGTTTAATTGAAGATAAAGCCACTTTCCAAATTATCATTTTAGTGTTAATCTGCTTGCAGCATAAAAATTAGGTGTTTTTTTCTCATTTCAGAAAAATAACTGTCAAATATAATGTTCTATGGTTCACTAAAATCATGAGTAACCAACATACTCGTGGAAAGTCTCCTTTAAATTTCACTTAATTCAAATAATCCAAAAGCAATCTTCTTAGAAATATAATTTGATTTTCCTGGAAGAGGATGCAATCACAGAGGTGTTTGCCTTTTAATTGTCTGATTATTTGCTTTACATTCTAAAATCCTCCTGTGACCATCTTTTTATTTACCTGGGGTCTTATCCAGAGAATGCAAAACCTACAAACATTTTTTTTGTAGTAAAGAAAGAAAGAAATGTAATTTTACTGAAGAGGAGTACTGTTAGTCTAAATCACACTTTACAGTCCTTGACAATATCTCAAGAATTTATCTCGAACTAATTATTTATCATTTGCTTGTTACTATTATAAAATTAAATGAGTTTTTTTCAGGGTTTAATTAATGCAAACAACTGTAAAACTTTACACTTTGGAAAACACAATTTTTTTTTGTTACCTCTATAATGTTCATTCTAAAGATCATATACAACTTTCCTGTGGATCGCCCAACATCTTAAAACATCCGAACTGTCTGGTCCATATAATGCATATGTCAATGAAAGTTGAATTCCACATAGTGAAGGCAGAGATGATTTATTACTATACTCTCCTTTGCTGAATGAGTGCTGTGAATTTAGAAACCGGGTTTCTTCCTACTATCCTAGTGACAGTTAAGTGTGAGGAAGGCACAGGAGCTGTTTAGTGCTTGCAGACCCAGATCTGCTTTGCAGTAAAGGCAGGAGGATGAATGTATATGGGAAATTAAGCTACATGTGAAATCAACAATATGTTGTTGTCTAGTGATGGGCGAACCCCTGGATGTTTGCATCTGACGAGTTCAGCCGAACAGTTGAAAAAAGTTTGGTTTGGGTACCAGAACAGTACGCAAACCTGAACCCAAACCCAGACCCCATTCACCGGAATGGGAGGTCTGAACATCTAGTGTTAGCCACTCCCATCAGCCTATGCATACTGTCGCTAATAACAGCAAGAGCAGGCAGTGACTGATGGGAGTAGTCATCAGCCTGCGCTATAAATAAATAAATATAAAAAAATAGAAATGCATGTTCTTAAAAAACGTAGTGGGTTTCCCTATATTTTTGATAACTAGCAAGGTAAAACTGACAGCCCTCAGCTGTCAGCTTTAGCAAGGCTGGGTATCAAGAATAGAGGAATCCCCATGCCATGTTTTTAATTATTTAAATAAGTAAACAGTATGGGGCCTGTATTCTCAGGCTGGTAAGAGGCCATAGATATTGGCCCTCTCACCTTAAAAATACGAGCCCACAACTGCTCCAGAAAAGGCATATCTATTAGATGCACCAATTCTGGTGCTCTGCCCGGCTATCCCCACATGCCATGTGGTGGTGGCAACTGGGGTTCATATTTGTGGAGTTTATAGTGTACAATGTCATGAAGCCCACCAGTTAGTAATGGAGAGGCGTCTGTAAGAGACCTATCCATTAGTAATCCTAGAATTATTTTGTAAATAATCACACTGCTAGAATAAAGTCCCTTTTTACAATAAAAAAACACACTTTTACTTTTTTATTTAAAAACAACAAACACCTTTATACTCACCTAACACCCATTCCATTGAAGGCTTCTCCTGTAAAAAACAAAAATAAAAAACAACCATATCCCTCACTTGTTCGACATTCTGCCCCATGCCGTAATCCATGTCTATGATAAATAGTTTTAAATCTGGACAGTACCGAGATGCGACCGTCCAATCTGAAAACCACTGAGCAATGAGATGCTGCGAGCTCAGCATCAGTGACTATCGGTGACATCACTGAGGCTGTGTTCCCAGCTGGAATGGGCGTTAGGTGAGTATAACTGTGTTTGTTATTTTTAAATAGAAAAGTAAAAGTTTGTTTTATTTCAAGTAAAGGACTTTATTCTGGCTGTGTTTTTTTTACAATATACAGTGGGGAAAAAAGTATTTAGTCAGCCACCAATTGTGCAAGTTCTCCCACTTAAAAAGATGAGAGAGGCCTGTAATTGACATCATATGTAGACCACAATTATGAGAGTCAAAATGAGAAAACAAATCCAGAAAATCACTTTGTCTGATTTGGCAATATTTATTTAGCAAATCATGGTGGAAAATAAGTATTTGGTCACCTAAAAATATGCAAGATTTCTGGCTCTCACAGACCTGTAACTTCTTCTTTAAGATGCTCCTCTGTCCTCCACTCATTACCTGTAGTTATGGCAAATGTTTGAACTTGTTATCAGTACATACCACCAACAATGTGTGCCAACCTTGTGAAGACTTACAGAAAACGTTTGACCTCTGTCATTGCCAACAAAGGATATATAAAAAATATTGAGATAAACTTTTGTTAATGACCAAATGCTTATTTTCCACCATAATTTGCGAAATACATCTTGCCAAAACAGACAAGGTGATTTTCTGGATTTGTTTACTCATTTTGACTCTCATAATTGTGGTCTACATATGGTGTCAATTACAGGCCTCTCTCATCTTTTTAAGTGGGAGAACTTGCACAATTGGTGGCTGACTAAATACTTTTTTCCCCACTGTAACTATAGGATTACTAATGGATAGGCATCTTATAGATACCTCTCCATTACTAACCCGTGGACTTGATGTCAATGACAATACAAAGGTGACATCAACCCCATAAATATGAACCCTACTTGCCACCACCACAGGGCAAGTGTGGAGAGACGGGCAAAATGCCTGAATTGGCACATCTGATAGATGCACTTTTTCTGGGGTGGCTTCAGGCTGCTATTTTTAGTCTGGTGGGGGGCAAATCCAAGGCCCCTTACCAGCCTGAAAATACCATCCCCCAATTGTCTACTTTAGCTTGGCTGGTTGTCAAAAACGGGGGACCCATGCTGTTTTTTTAATTATTTATTCAATAATTTAAAAAAGGAGTGGGGACCCCTCTATTTTTGATAAACAGCCTTGCTTAAGCTGACAGCTGAGTGTTGCAGTCCACAGCTATCAGTTTTGCCTGGCTGGTTATCAAAAATAAAGGGAACCCATGCCATTTTTTTTAAATGTATTTATAGTGCTAAAGATGGCTGATGAATACACCCATCACTGTTGTTAGCTGCAGCAGGCATAGGCTGATGGGAGTAGTATTCCCATCAGCCAACGCCTGTGACCGAAAGTAAACTTTTTACCTCTGTTCACAGCTGCGGGCTCATGCTGTCATCTGGCAGCATTGGTGCTGCAGCTCTCTGACAGGTATTATTAATCTTACTGCCTATCAGAGTTGCCGTTGTTTCTCATGCTGTCATGCAGATGACAGCATAAGAAGTACCCAGCATTCGGGGGGCCAAACCCAAACAGTAACACAGACTTCTGAGAAAGTCCATGTTTGGGTTCTGTGCCCGAACAGTAGATGTTCGGTACACACCTCAAACTTTACTGTTCAGGTTCGCCCATCTCTAGCCATGTCCCCAAAGACTATTAACCTGCAGATATAAGTGTTATGTTTCGGTAGCTGAGGAGTGCAGGCAAAAAAAGGCAATACACCAGAGCAGTTGGAATCTATGAGATTGCAGTACCCTGACTAACCACCACAACTAGAGGCAGCCGTGGAGCGTTCCTACGTTGGTCCTAGACGCCTCGTCACAGCCTGAGAAACTAACTACACCTAAAGATAGAAATAGGAAAGCTATCTGCCCCGGAGCAGAACCCCAAAGATAATAGAAAGCCCCCAAACAAGTAATGGCGGTTAGACAAGATGAAATACAGACACAGAAAAAAAATAGTATGAGCAAACGCTGGGGCCCAAACTAACTAAATAGAAAAGGATAGGAAGGGTACTTACTGCAATCCCAGAAAACCCTGAAAAGCACCAACTCTACTAATTTCAAAAACACCTGAGATCACACGACCTCTTCCACCTAAATTAGTTCTCTGGTGTAACAAAATCAAAACAGCAGCCACTGAAAAATCTGGAAAAAGCAAAAGTACAAACATCAGTGGCTGAACTAAACTGAGAGGGCAAAAGCCCCCGGAGGGGACCCTGAAGGCCCCACAGAAGTACAGGACAAAATGCAAAAATATAGCACAAAAACAAAAAGAAGAAAATGTCTTATCTGTTAGCAGGAGATGCAGACACGACACAGCAGGCTACAAAGGAAACAGGAATGAAGGATTCAGACCAGAACAATTGATCACCGGCAACCCTGATGGGAAGGTGACTCCCTTATATAAGACCAGTCAGTAACACCTAATTCCCAGTCCTCACAATCTTCACTGGACAGACCAGCACCGCTTGTAACCACCAGAGGAAGCCTCTGCTCAGAACTCATCTCAAACCCATTCACAACAGTACCCCCCCTTGAGGAGGGGTCACCAAACCCTCATTTGAGCAACCAGGTCGGTCAGGATGAGTTCTATGATACGCACGGATCAGTCTCCTAGCATGGATGTCCAAAGCAAACACCAAAGAATTGTCTTCCTGACCATAACCTCTCCATTTAACCAAATACTGGAGTTTCCGTCTAGAAAAACGAGAATCTAATATTTTCTCAACCACATACTCCAGATTGCCCTCAACCAAAACAGGGTCAGGAGGCACAGCAGCAGGAACCACTGGCTCAACAAACCTCTTCAACAAGGACTTGTGGAACACGTTATGGATCTTAAATGTCCCTGGAAGAAGCAAACGAAAAGAAACAGGATTAATAATCTCCATGATCTTATAAGGTCCAATGAACCTAGGCTTAAATTTAGGAGATGCTACTCTCATAGGAATATTCTTTGAGGACAACCAGACCAAGTCCCCCACTTTAAACCGAGGACCATCAGTCCTATGCCGGTTAGCAAACCGCTGGGCCTTCTCCTGAGAGAGGGACAACCTCTCCACTACCTGGTCCCAAATCTGTTGCATACGCTCCACAACAGAGTCAACACCTGGACAGACAGAAGCCTCCGTCTGTCCTGAAGAAAATCGAGGGTGAAACCCAGAATTACAGAAAAACGGAGACATCAAAGTGGCAGAGCTAGCACTATTATTAAGAGCAAACTCAGCCAAAGGCAAAAAAGAGACCCAGTCATCCTGATCAGCAGACACAAAGCATCTTAGATAAGTCTCCAATGTCTGGTTTGTTCTCTCAGTTTGACCATTGGTCTGAGGATAAAAAGCCGAGGAGAAAGACAATTGAACACCCAGTTTAGAACAAAAAGTCCTCCAAAATCTGGAAACAAACTGGACTCCTCTGTCAGACACAATGTTCTCAGGAATGCCGTGTAAACGAACCACGTGCTGAAGGAACAACGGCACCAATTCAGAGGAGGAAGGCAACTTAGGTAATGGCACAAGATGTATCATTTTGGAAAACCTATCACAAATTACCCAGATGGTGGTCATTCTCTGAGAAACAGGAAGGTTGGAAATGAAATCCATAGAGATATGGGTCCATGGTCTCTTGGGCACAGGCAATGGCATCAACAAACCACTAGAGCGAGAGCAAGGCTTGGAGCGAGAGCAAGTCCCGCAGGACTGCACAAATTCCCTGACATCACGAGACAAGGTAGGCCACCAAAAGGACCGACTAACCAAGTCTCTGGTACCAAAAATTCCGGGATGCCCAGCCAATGCGGAACAATGAATCTCAGACATCACACTCTTTTTCCACTGGTCCGGGACAAACAATTTTCCAACAGGGCAGCACTGGGGCCTATCCTCCTGACACCCCTCCAGAGCAAGTCTCAAATTGGGCGAGATGGCGGAAAGAACTACACCCTCTCTCAAAATAACAGAAGGATCAGATAACTCAGGAGAGTCCGCAAGGAAACTCCTCGAGAGGGCATCCGCCTTAACATTCTTAGTGCCAGGAAGAAAGGAAACCACAAAATTAAAACGTGTGAAAAACAAGGCCTATCTGGCCTGTCTACGATTGAGTCGCTTGGCAGATTCCAGATAGACCAGATTCTTATGGTCCGTAAGGACCACCACCTGATGTTTGGCTCCCTCCAGCCAATGTCTCCACTCTTCAAAAGCCCACTTCATGGCCAATAACTCCCGATTACCCACGTCATAATTACGTTCAGTAGGAGAAAATTTTCGAGAGAAAAAGGCACAAGGGTTACTTTTAGAGGTCTCTGGATCTTTTTGGGACAAAACGGCACCTGCCCCAATTTCAGAGGCATCAACCTCCACCTGAAATGGCAGAGAAACATCAGGCTGCCGTAGAACAGGAGCAGAAGTGAATCTCTGCTTAAGTTCCTGAAATGCAGAGACTGCCTCAGGAGGCCAATTCACCACATCAGAACCCTTTCTGGTCAAATCAGTTAATGGTTTAACAATAACCGAGAAATTACCAATAAATTTACGATAAAAATTGGCAAAACCCAAAAATCTCTGAAGAGCCTTTAATGAAGTAGGTTGGACCCAATCACAGATGGCCTGAACCTTGACCGGGTCCATTTCAATAACAGATGGGGACAAAATGAATCCCAGAAATGAGATCCTCTGTACGCCAAAAAGACACTTTGATCCCTTCACATACAGAGCATTCTCTCTCAAAATCTGGAATACAGTTCGAACATGTTTCACATGAGAGTCCCAGTCATTAGAAAAAAATCAAGATATCATCCAAATAAACAATCAGAAATTTGTCCACAACATCCCTGAAAATGTCATTCATGAAGGACTGGAAGACGGAAGGAGCATTAGTGAGCCCAAATGGCATCACTAGGTACTCAAAATGCCCTTCAGGGGTATTGAATGCCGTCTTCCATTCATCCCCGTGCTTAATGCGAATAAGGTTATACGCCTCCCTGAGGTCAAGCTTGGTAAACCAAGTAGCGTTTTTCACCTGGAAAACAGGTCAGAAATCAAGGGTAACGGGTATTGATATTTCACAGTAATATTATTCAAGAGACGATAATCAATACACGGCCTTAATGAACCATCCTTTTTGGCCACAAAGAAAAAAACCGGCACCTAAGGGTGAAGAGGATGGTCTGATATGACCCTTCTCCAATGATTCCTTGATATAAGACCGCATAGCGTCATGTTCAGGTACAGACAAGTTAAAAAGGCGACCTTTAGGGAATTTACTACCCGGCACTAATTCAATTGCGCAGTCATAGCTCCTATGGGGAGGCAAGGATGCAGATTTACTTTCGCTAAACACATCAGAAAAATCAATCAAAAAGTCAGGAACATCCTGAGCCTGGGGGGAGGCAGAAAAAACAGGAGTGTTGGTATTAACACATTGGCAGCCCCAACTGGTTACAGACACAGATTTCCAATCCAAAACAGGATTATGAGACTGTAACCAAGGGAAACCCAGCACGATAATGTCATGTAGATTATACAGAACCAAAAATTTGCAGCACTCCTGGTGATCAGGTTCAACCCTCATTATCACCTGAGTAGAAAACTGGGGTTTATTCTCAGCCAAAGGGGTAGAATCGATCCCCAGTAGGGGAATAGACTTCTGTAGGGGTATCAAGGGAAACCCACAACGTTTAGCAAAATCATAATCCATCAGGTTAATAGCTGCTCCAGAATCAACGAAAGCCTGAGCAGAAAATGAGGACAGAGAGCATATCAGAGTGACAGTTAATAAATAACTTAGTCTGAACACTACCCAAGACAACTGAGCGTGCAAAACGTCTTCCCTGCTTAGGGCAGACTGAAATAGCATGAGAGGCATCACCACAGTAGAAACATAACCCATTGCGCTTTCGAAACTCATGACGCTGTGCCCCAGACACCACTCTATCACACTGCATGGATTCAGAAGCAGGTTCACAAGGCAACACTATTCCACGCATACTTCTCCGCTCACGCAAACGTCTGTCAATTTGAATCGCTAATGACATAGAATCATTGAGACCAGAGGGGACAGGGAATCCCACCATAACATCCTTTACATTATCTGACAGACCCTTCCGGAAAAGGGCTGCCAAAGCGTCGTCATTCCATTCAGTCAGGACTGCCCACCTTCGAAATCTCTGACAGTATAACTCAGCGTCATAAAGCCCCTGATTTAATGCCAACAAGGCTTTTTCAGCTTGATCAGTGACATTAGACTCATCGTACAATAACCCCAAAGCCTGAAAAAATGCATCAACATCACTCAAAACAGGATCCCCAGGTGTCAGGGAAAAAGCCCAATCCTGAGGATCGCCGCGCACGAGAGAGATGATAATTTGAACCTGCTGCGCTGCGTTCCCTGAGGACTTAAATTTTAAGGCAAAAAACAATTTACAATTATTTTTGAAATTCGGAAACTTAGCTCGATCCCCAAAAACAAATCTGGCATGGGAATCCTAGGCTCCACAACAGGCAACCCAGCAAGATAGGTAGCAATACTCCGAACCTCAGTGGCAAGCTGATCCACACGGCCAGACAACCGTGCAAACTCCATTGAGAGAAAAGATCCTCCCCAGCACCCAGAGATACAGAGGGAAAAAAAAAAGCAACAAACAGAAAAATATCTCTGACAACTCTGACAACCTTTTTTCTTTCACAATATTTTTTCCCTTCTGTGAGTACCATACAATTTTCAATTTTTGGGCCGGTGATACTGTTATGTTTCGGTAGCTGAGGAGTGCAGGCAAAAAAGGCAATACACCAGAGCAGTTAGAATCTATGAGATTGCAGTACCCTGACTAACCACCACAACTAGAGGCAGCCGTGGAGCGTTCCTACGTTGGTCCTAGACGCCTCGTCACAGCCTGAGAAACTAACTACACCTAAAGATAGAAATAGGAAAGCTATCTGCCCCGGAGCAGAACCCCAAAGATAATAGAAAGCCCCAAACAAGTAATGGCGGTTAGACAAGATGAAATACAGACACAGAAAGAAAATAGTATGAGCAAACGCTGGGGCCCAAACTAACTAAATAGAAAAGGATAGGAAGGGTACTTACTGAAATCCCAGAAAACCCTGAAAAGCACCAACTCTACTAATTTCAAAAACACCTGAGATCACACGACCTCTTCCACCTAAATTAGTTCTCTGGTGTAACAAAATCAAAACAGCAGCCACTGAAAAAACTGGAAAAAGCAAAAGTACAAACATCAGTGGCTGAACTAAACTGAGAGGGCAAAAGCCCCCGGAGGGGACCCTGAAGGCCCCACAGAAGTACAGGACAAAATGCAAAAATATAGCACAAAAACAAAAAGAAGAAAATGTCTTATCTGTTAGCAGGAGATGCAGACACGACACAGCAGGCTACAAAGGAAACAGGAATCAAGGATTGAGACCAGAACAATTGATCACCGGCAACCCTGATGGGAAGGCGACTCCCTTATATAAGACCAGTCAGTAACACCTGATCCCAGTCCTCACAATCTTCACTGGACAGACCAGCACCGCTTGTAACCACCAGAGGAAGCCTCTGCTCAGAACTCATCTCAAACCCATTCACAACATATAAGGTTAATCTGTAGGTTAATGGTATTCCAATGCTGTCTTGCAGCTGCATTCAGAAAGTATGGCTACTGGGAGAAAATGAACTTTGTTCTTCCTGAGAGGTGTGCCAGCGCATGTACAGTCACAGTCAGTACACAGTTAGCGACATCTGGATGCATGTCCCATCACTTTTATTAGTAGGACGTAGTGGGTGTGCACAACTATAGGGGGTGCCAGAGTAGGTTCCCACACCATACACATATATATATATATATATCGAAAAACTCGGCACTCAACTTAATCTGAACTGTGAATATATTTAATGTTGTCCATAATGTAGTAAACAGAACAAAAACGTTTCGGTGAAATATAGACCTTCATCAGTTACGTTCATTTACTTGTATGGTGTCCAATGGACAAGAGTATATTGGATGGTATGGAAGTGCTGCACAACCAGAATTGTAGTTAAACGAGAAAGGTCCCTTTAAACGGGTGAATAAATTCCGGCGTCTGTGGAGAGAGTATCTGGTTGATCGTGCACAGGATGTAGTGCCAGACGTGGTATCTAAGAACAAAGGTGGATAATGGTGGATAATGCAATTCTGGTTGTGCAGCACTTCAATACCATCAATATACTCTTGTCCATTGGACAGCATACAAGTAAATGAACACAACTGATGAAGGTCTATATTTGACCGAAATGTTTTTGTTCTGTTTACTACATTATGGACAACATTAAATATCTTCACGGATCAGATTAGGTTGAGTGCCGAGTTTTTCCATTACTTTTATTGACGGTTCACTTTGCACAGATGCACTGCACAGCGAGCTTTCAATCACAGCAATTAAAATATCATATGCACTCTATCACACTATCAATAAAAATATAAATTTGTCATGCAAAAAAACTCAAACCATAATAAAGCGTGTAATGTTTGTTTTTCACCACTTAAAGGGGTTGTCCACTACTCAGACTACCCATTCTCGATCACTATGTTTACCACAAGTAAAATAACAATACCTATAATCACCTGTGGTGCTGGCGCCGTTAAAGCAATGTCATCACTAACAGCGGCATTTTAACATGAGCAGGCAGGAGGGTAAGTTATTCTATGTGCCCATTAGCATGCTCGTGACTTGATCGTAGGGCCCTGACAGCCATGGGTCTGCTAAAGACCTTCATGCTTGTCATGACAATTCTTCTGTGAAGGAGATTGTGATTTTCAATATACATTGCAGTGCTAATGCTCTGCTATGTACAGTGCAAGCGATTATATAATTGCAGGATAGGGTCCCCTAAGAGGGACTATTTAATAGTCATAGAGTTATAGAATCTATAGTGAAAAAAATGTTACTTCAAAATATGAATTAAAAAATACAAAATTTCTAATCACCCCATTAAAGTTCGATCTGTCAAACTGTAAAATTAACCCCTTAACGACCTCCTATAAGCCTTTTAACGGCGGTAGTTAAGGGTACTTAAACCAAAGTGCGGTTAATTAACAGCGCTATGGAAAATGTGTATAGCGCCCCCCAGAGTCAGATTTTCTCTGGGGTCACGAAGAAACATGATTCGGTTTGATCTTTACTGACCCCGGGGATGCGATCGTAGTTATTAACCGTATAACGGCGACCGCAAAAAAAAAAGAGTCAGATGTGCCATTTAATTTCTCTCTTCTCTGATGTGATCGCATATCAGAGGAGAGAGAAATAGGGTCCCCTGGTCCCCCAATCATCCCCCCGGTACCTCTGAAGTCCCACCATGCTCCCATGCAGTTCCCGGGACCGCCAAATTCTTCTTCCGGCACCTGGCAACAATAGGAAGATTTTTCCTATTGTTTATATTATCAAAATAAAAAAAATAGCAAATAAACCCCCCTTTATCACCCCCTTAGTTAGGGAAAAATAATATAATAAATAAAATATATTTATTTCCATTTTCAAATTAGGGTTAGAGTTAGGTTAAAGTGAGTTGTGCTAAAGTTTTAGGGTTAGGGTTAGAGTTAGGCTAAAGTAAGTTGGGCTAAAGTTTTAGGGTTAGGGTTAGGCTAAAATGAGTTGGGCTAAAGTTTTAGGGTTAGGGTTAGGCTAAAGTGAATTGGGCTAAAGTTATTAGGGCTAGGGTTAGGCTAAAGTGAGTTGGGCTAAAGTTTTAGGGTTATGGTTTGGGTTAGGGTTGGGATTAGGGTTAAGGGTGTGTTGGGGTTAGGTTTGTGGTTAGGGTTATGGTTAGGGTTGGGATTAGATTTAGGAGTGTGTTGAGGTTAAGGTTGTAATTAGGGTTATGGTTAGGGTTGGGAATAGGGTTAGGGGCGGGTTGGGGTTAGGGTTAGAGTAAGAATTGGGCTGTTTCCACTGTTTAAGTACATCAGGGCTTCTCCAAACAAGAAATGGCGCCACTATTGATTCCAGCTAATTTTGAGTTCAAAAAGTCAAAAGATGCTCCCTCCCTTCTGAGCTTTGTCATGCGCCCAAACAGTGGTTTACCTCCACATATTGGGCATCAGTGTACTCAGGACAAATTGCACAACAACTTTTGGGGTCTAATTTCTCCTGTCACCCCTGGGAAAATAAAAAATGGGGGCTAAAAATAATTTTTTTGGAAGAAAAATGATTTTTGTGGAAAGAGAAATGATTTTTTATTTTCACAGTTCTGCATTATAAACTTTTGTGAAGCAATTGGGGTGGTTCATAGTGCTCGCTACACATCTAGATAAGTTTCTTAAGGGTTCTAGTTTCCAAAATGGTGTCACTCACTTGTGGGGGTTTCCACTGTCTAGGCACATCAGGGTCTCTCCAAACACGACATGGCGTCAGATCTCAATTCCAGCCAATTCTGCACTGAAAAAGTCAAACGGCGCTCCTTCCCTTCCAAGATCTGCCGTGCACCCAAACAGTGGTTTACTCCTACATATGGGGTATCGGCGTACTCAAGACTAATTGCACAACAACTTTGGGGGTCTAATTTCTCCTGTTACCCTTGAGAAAATAAAAATTTGGTGGCAAAAAATATAATTTTTTATTTTCACGGCTCTACGATATGAACTTCTGTGGAGCACTTGGGGGTTCAAAGTGCTCACCACACATCTAGATAAGCTCCTTAAGGGGTCTAGTTTCCAAAATGGTGTCACTTGTGGGGGTTTCCAATGTTTAGGCACATCAAGGGCTCTCCAAATGCGGCATGGCTTCCGATCTCAATTCCAGCCAATTCTGCATTGAAAAAGTCAAACAGCGCTCCTTCCCTTCCAAGCACTGCCATGTGCCCAAACAGTGTTTTACCCCCACATATGGGGTATCGGCGCATTCAGGAGAAATTTCACAACAAATTTTGTAATTCATTTTCTCTTTTGATGCTTGTGAAAAAAAAAACTGTTCTGAATTAAAATGTTTGTAAAAAAAATAAATATTCATTTTTCCTTCCATATTGCTACAGTTCCTGTGAAGCACATAAAGGGTTAATAAAATTCTTGAATGTGGTTTTGAGCACCTTGAGGGGTGCAGTTTTTAGAATGATGTCACTTTTGGGTATTTTCTGTCATGTACACCCTCAAAGTGACTTTTTTTTTCATAAATAAACGCAAGTCCTATCGAAGACATTTTACCACTAACATGAAGTACAATATGTCATGAAAAAACTTTCTCAGAATCAGCGGGATTTTCGTTCCAGAGTTATAACCTCATAAAGTGACAGTGGTCAGAATTGTAAAAATTGGTATGGTCATTAAGCTGCAAATTGGCTCTGTCACTAAGGGGTTAATCTGATCGATAAATGGCACAATGAGAAAAATAGAAGCACAAGAATTACTTGTTTTGGTTGTTGCAACACTGAAATAAAATGCATTAAGAGACAATCAAAACATTGTATCTATCCAAAAATGATATCAGTAAAAACATAATCTCAGAGCACAAAAATAATACCCTCAGACAGCCACATATCCCAAAGATTGAAATTGTTACGAATCTTGGAAAATGACAACAGAAGCAAAAGTTTTATGTGTGCAGATACATTACAATCATCATCATTGTGATTTTGATGAATGGAAAATTCTTTAACTTCCACATCAGAGTTGTCTCTGATCAGCTGTTGTGGCAGTATGACAGAAGTCAATCACAGATACACTCCTGCTCTGCTGTTGTGCTATGTGATTGCATTAATGACATATGTCTAGAAATATGATGGATTTACCTAAGGCTATTGTCTCACAATTGTATTTTCACTCATCCGAGAGAATTGGGGCAATTATGCTAATCACACTCTGATAAAACTCTGATCATAGTGTGCTCTGATTTTCTCGAATTAGGAGAAAATAGTGAAAATCAATTATCTCCATCGTCTTCAATCTGTCAGTCTGAAAATTGGACTGCACCGAAATGTCATCAAAGTGCAATCCAATGGTTTCCACAAAGTTATTGATTTGCATTGCTCATTATGATCCAATAATCAGATCAAACTCCGGCAGGCTGTGATTTATTCCTAGGAAAGACTCGGTCCGAGGAAAAAATTGGACATGTGCATGGCATCATATCATAACATTGGTCCAGGTGCAATCCAGTGCTTTGTTGGATTGCACACAGGCTGAAAATACCGTTGTTTGCGAGCCCTAAGAGTTAATTACGAGTCAAAGCGTATATTAATGTAAGGAGGAGTGAGGTGCATTTTTCAATCTCTTCTTTGCTCCACTCCAGCTAATTAGGTTTAAATACATAAATTTAGAACAAGACCATTAAGTTATGTTTTGGAACTTTATTGTGGAACCCACCAGAATCTATTTTATGATGTAAACGTTTAGCATTCCCAGGCCGACTATTGTCCTCCTTCTTCACCCAAAGTTCCTCAGCTTCTACTTTTGTGTTTGAAAGTTAGCTTTAAGCAAAACAAAGAATTCAGCAGAGACCCCGGGACGGCACGCTGCTTCTGTTTGCAGACAATGATCTCCTATGCGCTTTTGATTATCACTGCACTTGCCAAACAGAAATTCTTGTTAAACAAGAAAGATGATACACTTTAGAATTAAATGATTGGCAATGAAAAAAAAATGACTTTAATTATCATGCACTCAAGGGATGGCTTAAATTGATATGATGTTCAAGTATGACAGCTTTGTAAAGTGTTTTACCAAACATGAATTAACTTAGATTTTCATGAGAATTAATTTTATCAGTTATTGGACTGAAAGGAAGTAATGAGTGTAAACGAGAAGAAGGGAAAATTCAGGGAGGCACGACTTTTTATTCATCTGTCCAAATCCGTCTTCTCATCCAAGTCAGCCCATGGGCATGCAACTTAATTGGCATAGTAATTAAACTTTTCAGAACTTTTTGTTTGTTTATTGTTCTAGTTAAATGTATGAAGATAGGAGTATGATATGATAGTCATAATATGGCACTGCTTACCATCCAGAGACCTGCATTAGGCTGGAGTCACACAGAACGTTTAAAAAAACGGTCCGATTTTGTAATGCGATAATCGCATTACACAATGATGTATATATATGTATTCTATGTGTGTATATGTATTCTTTCCATTCTTTATTAACCCTGTCAGTGTGATTTTACAGTATAGCCGGGGATGAATTGCCGGCTTTTCTAAAGGACACCAGTGCGTATTTCTCGCAAGTCACATGTCTATAATCCGTTGTTTTCTCGCACCCATAGACTTGCATTGGAGACTCTCGGCCGAAATACGAGTACAATCGCAGCATGCTGCGATTTCACTCGCACGTATAACACGTCCGATAAAAAATCGGATGATGGGAGCTGCCCCATAGATTAACATTGGGACGAGCGCAATGCGATTTTTTATCTCCTCGCGCTCGTCCGTATTATACGGTAGTGTGACTCCGGCCTTAAGATCATGTTCACAGTGTATCAGTTGTGGCCACCAGTGATGAGTGAACATGCTCTGATAACGTATTATTTGAGCATGCTCGGGTGCTGACCAAGTATCTTTGGTGTGCTCAAAAAATATGTTTGAGTCCCCGTGGCTGCTTGTCTCACGACTGTTCGACAGCTGCACCATATGCATGGATTGAATGTTTGTTAGGCAATTTATAGTAATATTCCCTGTGTTTTCCCCATGTATAGTTAAGTCCCAAATATTTGTACAGTGACCGAATCTTTGTGATTTGGTCACTGCATGTCACTATTTTTAATTTGAAATGAAACAACAGAGATGCAATTGTAAAGTATATGTTCAGGTTTAATTTAAGGGTCTGAACAAAAATATTCTGTAAAGTATTTAGGGATTGCAACCATTTTTCTACAAACCTCATGCATTTTTTGCAATATATTTTTATTTTATTTTAGGATATTTGTTTCTTGTTTTTTGTTTTCTCTGTGTAATGGTCATGTGTTAATATGCATTTACATTTTGCATACACATCAACTTACTTTTTCAGTTCAGACCTAGTTTTTCATTTAGTTCTTAGTGCATCTTGTGCATATAAGGGTGTGACCGCCCTGCTTCTGAGCTGAAAAATCCATCCTGTCTGGCCTATGCTTTTACTGGTGGGTTCAGTCTCTCTGTCCTTGTTCACATTTGTCACTTGACAGGTGGAAAGGTTTTACAAGAGTTAGGACTGTCCCACAAAGGGTTGCCTTGACGTGGCGGGATGGCTTGTACATTCTTTTGATCAAAATTATGTTTACCAAATACCCTTATTATTATTATTACAACCTCATGCATTTTTTGCAATATATTTTTTATTTTATTTTAGGATATTTGTTTCTTATTTTTTGTTTTCTCTGTATAATGGTCATGTATTAATATGCATTTACATTTTGCATACACATCAACTTACTTTTTCAGTTCAGACATAGTTTTTCATTTTTCTACAAAGCCTCATTTGAATTTTAACTTTACCATAAATAAAATATTCATTTTTAATACTTTGTAGACCATCTTTTGCAGCCAATGACTGCCTGAAGCCTAGAAGCCAAGGACGTTACCAATCCCTATGTTTCCTCTTTTGTGATGCTCTGCCAGGCCTTTACTGCAGTGGATTCAATTTGCTACTTGTTTGAGGGTCTTTCTGCCTTACGTTTTGTCTGAAGCATGTGAAATGCTACTCAATGGAGCTGAGACCTGGTAATTGACTCAGCCATTGCTGAATAGTCCACTTTATGCCTTAAAAAACTCTTGGGTTGCTTTTGCAGTATGTTTTGGGTCATTATCAATCTGTACTGTGAGGCAAAATTCAATCAACCTAGCTGTATTTGAGGGAAAGATGAGCAGAAAGTATAGACCTGTACACTACAGGATTCATCCGGTTTCCTCTGTCTTCAGTCAAATCATCAATAAATACTTGTGACCCGGTGCCATTGGAAGCTATGCATCCCCATGCCGTCACACTGCCTCCACCTTGTTTTCCAGAGGATGTGGTGTGATTTGGACCATGAATTCTTCCAAGCCTTCTACACACTTTCTCCTTCCCATCATTCAGGTACAAGTTGATCTTAGTTTCATCTTTCCAAAAAAAATGTTTTTTTCCAGAACTAGGCTAGCTTCTTTTGGTGTTTTTTGGCAAAGTCTAATCTGACCTTTCTATTTTCTATTTCTTTAAATGGAAGAAGTTTGGGATCACCAGAAGTCTTCTTAGACCTGGCCATCCAGCCAAACTGAGCAACCGTGGGAGAAGAGCCTTGGTGAGAGAGGTAAATAAGAACCCAAGATCACTGTGGCTGATCTCCACAGATGCAGTAGGGAGATGGGAGAAAGTTCCACAAAGTCAACAATCCCTGCAGCCCTCCACAAGTAAGGTATTTAAGGCAGAGTGGCCTGACGGAAGCCTCTCCTCAGTGCCAGACATATGAAAGCTCACATAGAGTTTGTTAAAAAAACACATGAAGGACTCCCAGAATATGAGAAATAAGATTCTCTGGTCTGATGAGATGAATATAGAACTTTTTGGTGATAATTCTAAGCAGTATGTGTGGAGAAAACCAGGCACTGCTGATCACCTGCCAATACAATCCCAATAATGAAACATGATGGTGGCTCCATGATGCTATAGGGGTATTTTTTAGCTTCAGGGACAGGACAACTGGTTGCAATTGAAGGAAACATGAATGCAACCAAGTACAGAGATATCCTGGATGAAAACCTCTTCCGAGTGCTCTGGACCTCAGACTTGGCCGAAGGTTCACCTTCCAACAAGACAATGACCCTAAGCTCAAAGCTAAAATAACAAAGGAGTGGCTTCAGAACATCTCTGTGACCATTCTTGGCTGGCCCAGCCAGATCCCTGACCTAAACCCAATAGAGCATCTCTGGAGAGACCTAACAATGGCTGTTCACCAACGTTCATCATCCAACCTGATGAAACTGGAGAGAATCTGCAAGGAAGAATGTCAGAGGATCCCCAAATCCAGGTGTGAAAAACTTGTTATTATTATTATTATTATTTATTATTATAGCGCCATTTAATCCATGGCGCTTTACATGTGAGGTGGGGTATACATAATAAACACAAGTACAGTAATCTTAGACAATACAAGTTATGACTGGTACAGTAGGATAGAGTACCCTGCCCGGGAAGGCTCACAATCTACAAGGGATGGGTGAGGATACAGTAGGGGAGGGTAGAGCTGGTCGTGCAGTGGTTTGGTGGATCTGTGGTTACTGCAGGTTGTAGGCTTGTCGGAAGAGGTAGGTCTTCAGGTTCTTTTTGAAGGTTTCCATGGTAGGCGAGAGTCTGATATGTTGTGGTAGAGAGTTCCAGAGTAGGGGGATGCGCGGGAGAAATCTTGTATGCGATTGTGGGAAGAGGAGATAAGAGGGGAGTAGAGAAGGAGATCTTGTGAGGATCGGAGGTTGCGTGCAGGTAGTTAGACGAGGTCACAGATGTATGGAGGACACAGGTTGTGGATGGCTTTGTATGTCATGATTAGGGTTTTGAACTGGAGTCTTTGTTGCATCATTCCCAAGAAGACTCATGGCTGTACTAGCTCAAAAAGGTGCTACTACTCAATACTGAGGAAAGGGTCTGAATACTTATGACCATGTGATATTTTAGTTTTTCTTTTTTAAGAAATTTGCAATAATTTCTAATTTTCTGTTTTTTTCAGTAAAGATGGGGTGCAGAGTGTACATTAATGAGAAAAAATGAACTTTTTTGCATTAACCAAATGGCTGCAATGAAGCAAAGAGTGAAAAATTTAAAGGGGTCTGAATACTTTCCAAACACACTGTATGTAAAGTTGCCAAGAGCTGTAGTCATGACCGAGCTATTGTCCGGTTATTCTCTGGCACATGATAGGAAAACAGTGTCCCAGTGTGCTGTCAGGTGTGGGATGCATCACATTAACTTGTATTCCAAAAACCTCCTCTGTCTTAAAGCCTCCATCCTCAGAGAAAGCCACATTCAATTCAGGGGACACCAAGTTCATTGCAACAAGCAAATGTTTACTGCTCAGTTTAAGTTCATCAAATTGTAACATGTGGGATAGGGCACAGCGCTTCATATTCCTTATTTCTGTAGTACAATGCATCTTCATCCCTACCACTCATTCATCGTGGACTGTGCTTAAGCCCACTGACTCCATCAGACTCAGGAATTTCCTGTCCACTTCAACAGTGCACCCAGGATTAGTCACCTGCCCTAATCATGGTTTTGCCCCCACCTATGAATGTCAGAAGACCAGGCACTTTCCCTAGTACCTGCACTGAACACTAGGCTCCATAAATTGCAGGAATGTAAGCATGTGCTCGCATACTACCATATAAAGTGATTGCCAAACCCAAATACTAAAGTTTGAGGTCCGTAATAGACACCTAGTGTCCATGCATTGACTTTAAACACCAACTTCTCACAGAAATTCATGTTAGGCTGGGGTCACACTGGCGACAAAATCGGACGACTGCAATGCGATGAAAAATCGCATTGCAGTCGGACCTATGTTAATCTATGGAGCAGCTCCCAGTATCAGATTTTTTGTGGTCCGTTTTAAACGTCCGAGTGCAATCGCAGCATGCTGCGATTGTCACCGATTGTGGGTCGACTATCGCCAATGCAAGTCTATGGGAGCGATGAAAAATCGGATTACAAACGGACCACACTGTGTGACTTGCGATGAAATCGCATCGGTGTCCTTTAGAAAAGCCGGCAATTCATCCCCGGCTATACTGTAAAAGCACACTGACAGCTTTAATAAAGAATCGAATCAATACATATCCACACATAGAATCCACATATATATATATATATATATTATATTATATATGTCATTGTGACATATATATATATATTATTTATAGTTCTTACACTTCTACATACTGTACTAGCCGCTAATTCAATTGCCGGCTTTAGTGAAATCCCAGAAGCCGACATGAAATGATACATTGTTTTGACACAGTTAACCATGTAATTTCAAGTATTTTGATATATGTTTTAAACTTACAATTACATAAGTATATTTGTGCAAAATTTCAGACATGTAGGGGTTAATTAAAGGTGTAAATTCGTTGTAAAAAATGTTTTTTTTTTACAACGAATTTACACCTTTAATTAACCCCTACATGTCTGAAATTTTGCACAAATATACTTATGTAATTGTAAGTTTAAAACATATATCAAAATACTTGAAATTACATGGTTAACTGTGTCAAAACAATGTATCATTTCATGTCGGCTTCTGGGATTTCACTAAAGCCGGCAATTGAATTAGCGGCTCGTACAGTATGTAGAAGTGTAAGAACTATAAAATATATATATATATATATATATATGTCACAATGACATATATATATATATATATATATATATATGTGTTCTATGTGTATATATCTATTCTTTCTTTTGTGATTTAAATAATATTATTTTGGATCCATTATATGTCAGTTTTGCAAGCCTGCGATAAATTCTCACAAGTCGGATGTAAATCGGATGTTACAACTATGGTCAGATGCGACTAAATCGCATTTTTCCTGGAAAATCGGAAGCCAGACGGATGACTGTTCATGACATTTTGCTGCGATAATCGTCCCACTAAAACGGTCAGCTTTTTTAGTCGCTGTGTGTGATTCCAGCCTTACTGTTCTTGTAGAGCAGCGTGAAAAAAGCTTGTTGAAAGGCTGCAGCAGAGCCAGTCAACAAGCTTTTCTGGTGTGGTAACTTCCGACCCCATCACATCCATGTCAAATATTGGTATTCCTCTGATTGGCAGGCACATCATGTGAAAAAAAAAATAACAAAAAATACTTTTTTGTAACAAGCACAGATAAAGCAAACAGCTCTGGACTTCGGCTGTCTGTTTGTCTTGTCTGGTTTTCAAAAATAAAGGTGCCCCCGTGCTGTTTTTTAAAATTACATAAATAAATAATTGTAAAAAACGGTGTGGGGGTCCTTCTCATTTTTGATTACCAGTCAAGGTAAAGCAGACAGCTGGGGGCTGTAATTCTCAGGCCCTTTCCAGCTTAAATATAGCAGCTTGCAGTCGCCCCAGAAAAGGCACATCCATTAGATGTGCCAATTGCACTTTTCCCTAGTCTTCCGTCATTTCCCTAGTGTGTTGGAAAGCTGGGTAATATTTTGGGGTTTGTCAGCTGCGTGATTTCTGCTGACATCAAGCCCAGAGGTTAGTAATGGGGCGGCATCTATGAGACTTCAGAATTACTTATCCAGTAAATGAATGGTTAAAAAAAACATAGACACACTGAATAAATATACTTTATTTGAATAAAGACTCCCCCACGCCCTCTTTTACCCATTTATTAATTAAAAATAAATCCAGGAAAATCTGACGATAATCCAAGAGTGTAACATAGTTATTAAGGTTGAAGGAAGACTTTAAGCCCATCTAGTTCAACCCATATCCTATCCTAACCTGCCCTAACATGTTGATCCAGAGGAAGGCAAAAAAAAACCAAGTGGCAAACAGTAAGCTGCACATTGGGGGAAAAAATTCCTTCCCGACTCCACATACGGCAATCAGACTAGCTCCCTGGATCAACGCAGTATCTAGGAAACTAGTGAAAATAGCCTGTAATATTATACTTTTCAAGAAAGGCAAGAAAGGCATCCAGTCCCTTCTTAAATTTTAGTAAGGAATCACTCATTAAAACATTATACGGCAGAGAGTTCCATAGTCTCACTGCTCTTACAGTAAAGAATCTGCGTCTGTGATTATGGCTAAACCTTCTTTCCTCCAGACGTAGAGGATGCCCCCTTGTCCCCGTCACAGGTCTAAGAGTAAAAAGATCATTAGAAAGGTCTTTGTACTGTCCCCTCATATATTTATACATTGTAATAAGATCACCCTTAAGCCTTCGTTTTTCCAAACTAAATAACCCCAAGTGTAATAACCTGTCTTGGTATTGCAGACCCCCCAGTTCTCTAATAACCTTGGTCGCTCTTCTCTGCACCCGCTCCAGTTCAGCTATACTGCACACAGTATTGTAAGTGTGGTCGCACCAGTGACTTGTATAGAGGTAAAATTATGTTCTCCTCATGAGCATCTATGCCTCTTTTAATGCATCCCATTATTTTATTTGCCTTGACACAGCAGCTGCCTGACATTGGCCACTAAATGTGAGTTTGTCGTCCACCCATACACCCAGGTCTTTTTCAGTGACAGTTTTGCCCAGTCTTTTACAATTAAGCACATAATTATACATCTTTTTTGTTCTACCCAAGTGCATGACCTTAGATTTATCCCCATTAAAGCTCATTTGCCATTTATCAGCCCAAGCTTCTAATTTACATAAATCCTCCAGTAATATAAAATTGTCCTTCTCTGTATTTATTACCCTGCAGAGTTTAGTGTCATCTGCAAATATTGAAAACTACTCTGTATGCCCCCTACAAGGTCATTAATAAACATGTTAAAGAGAAGCGGCCCCAATACTGACCCCTCTGCTAACCGTGACCCAGTCCGAGTATGCTCCATTAATAACCACCCTTTGTTTCCTATCCATGAGCCAGTTCTTAACCCACTTACACATATTTTCCCCTATCCCCATTGTTCTCATTTTATTTATCAATCTTTTGTGTGGCACCGTATCAAAAGCTTTTGAGAAGTCCATGAACACCACGTCCACTGAGTTCCCTTGGTCCAGTCTGGAACTTACCCCTTCATAAAAGCTTATCAGATTAGTCTGACAAGAACGGTCCCTCGTAAACCCATGCTAATACTGTGTCATGAGGTTATTCAGCCTCAGATACTCCAATATAGTATCCTTTAAAAAAACCTCCAGGATTTTACCCACAGTAGATGTTAAGCTCACTGGCCTATAATTTCCAGGTTCAGTTTTTGCCCCCTTTTTTAATATTGGCACCACATTTGCTATACGCCAGTCCTTTGGTACAGACCCAGTTATTATGGAATTTTTAAAGATTAAAAATAATGGTCTATCTATGACTGTACTTAATTCCTGCAGTACTCGGGGGTGTATCCCATCCTGGCCCGGGGATTTGTCAACTTTAGTGATTTTTAGTATTTTGAGTATCGGGCCGATCCAATCCGATCCGATATTTCTGGATATCGGGCAGTATCGCTCAACACTATCCATAGCGCTCCTTAAATTGACCACATATATTTTTTTCCAAAAACCAGAACATAACAGAGCCTCTTTCCATGTTTCATAGTAGGGACAGTGTTCTTTTCTAGATGTGCTTCATTTTTCCGTCTGTGAACATAGAGCTGATGTGCTTTGCCAAAAAGTTCCATTTTTGTCTCACCTGTCCATAGGACACTCTCCCAGAAGCTTTGTGGCTTGTCAACATGTAGTTTGGAAAATTCCAATCTGGCTTTAATTTGATTTTTTTTCAACAATGGTGTTCCTCCTTGGTCGTCTCCAATGAAGTCCACTTTGGCTCATACAAGGACGGATGGTGCGATCTGACACTGATGTTTCTTGAGCTTGAAGTTCACCTTTAATTTATTTAGAACTTTTTCTGGGATCTTTTGTTACCATTCCTGTTATCCGTCTCTGATTTGTCATCAATTTTCCTCCTGCGACAACGTCTAGGGAGGTTGTCTACAGTCCCATGTGGCTTAAAATTCTGAATAATATAATAATAATAATTTTATTTCTATAGCGCCGACATATTCCGCAGCACTTTATATTTTATAGGGGACTTGTAAAGACAATAGAAATTACAGCATAACAATAAACACATAGATCAAAACAGATACCAAGAGGAATGAGGGCCCTGCTCGAAAGCTTACAATCTATGAGGAAAAGGGGAGACACGGAAGCTAGATGGCAACAATTGCTTTCGTTGTTCGGACCAGCCAAAGTGTAAGAATCTGGTGTTCATGTAATGCATGAACCGGTTATCTGCTTAAGTATGTAACAATACAGAAACACAGGGCTATTAAATGCATAAAGCATGCGAGAATGTGATGCAAGGAACCTGGTTATGAAAAAAGGTTAATGTGTTGAGACGGTAGGCCAGTATGAACATATGCGTTTTTAGGGCATGATTAAAATTGTGAGAATTGGGAATTTATCGTATTAACCTGGGTAGTCCATTCCAAAGAATTGGCGTAGCACATGCAAAGTCTTGGAGACAGGAGTGGGAGGTTCTGATTATTGAGGATGTTAACCTGCTAATATGTGCAACTGTAGCCACAGGAATATCAAGCTGCTTGGTCTTTTAACTTTTAAATTTAACATGTTTGTCTACAATTTTCTTTCAAATCTCCTGAGACAACTCTTCCTTCATTTCCTCTGGTCCATGTTGAGTGTGATATACACCATGTCACCAAACAGCACATTGAGTATCTGTAGCCCTCTATACAGACCCATTCTCTGATTTCAAGATTGTAGACACCTGTGATGCTAATTAGTGAACACACCTTGATTTAACATGTCCCTTTTGTCACATTTTCAAGGGTACCATCATTTCTGTCCAGGCCTATTTCACATGAGTTTTATTTTTTTTTTAATTCTGTGGAAGCATGGTTAAAAAGCAATGTCTGACTTTCATTTGTTCATTTTCATAGATTTTTTATGTATTATTACTTTTGTCAGATTCAAGTTATTTCTGTCACCATTGTGGGATTTTCTGTCATTAAACGAGGGATATCAACAATTTTGACCACCTGTGTATATACAACAGTCCCAGCTTCTCCTATGTGATGTATAAACAGCAGTCCCAGCAGCTCCTGTGTGATGTATGATGATTTAGTGAATCCTGCTTTGAGCAGGGGGTTGGACAGATGACCCAGGAGGTCACTTCCAACTCTACCATTCTATGATTCTATGATTCTACAGCTGTCTCAGCATCCTCTATGTGATATAGATACAGCAGTCTCAGCATCTCCTATGTGATGCTTATACAGCAGTCCCATCAACTCCTCTGTATTGTATATACAGCTCTCTCATCATCTCCTATGTGATGTATATACAATAGTCCCAGCATTTCCTATGTAATATATATGAATTACAAAACTTATTATGACAAAAAAGTTGACTGCTCTCCTGGCTGACACAAACCTGGAAAAGTAACTGTGAGAAGCAACATGATCAGTATCACCTAACATCACAGCTGTGCCAAAGAGAAGCAGCTCCAGCTATCACATTAAGGGTGAGTTAAAGTAATTAATTGTTTGACTAAATATACCTTGGTAATTTTAAAGGTGATCATTTTTGTGTGGCCCCCGAATGATGGTAGAAATTTCCAAATGGCCCCTGGCTGGAAAAAGGTTCCCACCCCTGATTTAATGATAGGTGACAGATAGCTGTGGGCCTAAGTTTGTGAAACAGCAGGTAACGAGAGGAAAAGGCTAATTGTAATTACAATATAAGTGGGAAAAAGCAAGGTCATGATGGAAAGGGGAATAGGCTTATTGTTCGACGTGTACATGGCTTAGGTGCTAATGTCAGCTCAACAGAACAAAGTCTTGTATTATCAAAAGACCACTGACAACATCTGTTACTGGTGGGGCTACTCGTCTCCCTTTCTTTGACAGCCACACAGAGGTACGCATTGTAGATGAGGCTCAGAAAGAGCACGTGCTACAGTGGATGGCAAGCGCTGCATCAGGTGACCTTTCCTCTTCCTCCAGGTGGCACCCCAATCACCTTTGTTTCCCCTACATCAAAAATTTCCAAATGCCCAACTGACTGTGGGGAACCTCAGATGGGCCATTCTGCAGAGCTGTTCACATATTCTATTCCATGGGCATCAGAGGTCTGCTTCGAAGAATCACAGAATCGAGAGGAGGAAAGTATCTGCAGTGTTGAACAAAATGTTTTCATGTAGGTTGCTGGGCTGGACGAAGTAGAGACCGAGCAGAATCCTGACCCTCATCACCACACATTAAACACCAAGGGTGGAAGTGATCCTGATGAGACTCAGATACCAGAGGCACATGCAGACTGTACTGTGGTGGAAGGGCAGAAAGAGGAAGAGGGTGACTCTTAGGGTGAGGAGTGTGACAACAGAGAGGGTGACGATGAGGTTGTAGATCGCACTTGGTGTGAACAGAGGAACGCAGCTTAGAAGCTCAGCAGAGGAAGTGGAGGAGAAAGATGAGGTGGTTACATTGTGGCATCCCACACAGATACAAAGTGATGCAACCACAACAAGCACTGCATACTCAGTCCCAACTCTGGCTGCGGCCAGCACCGGTTTCAAGTGTGCAGTTCGCAGAGGCAGCAAGGGTTGTTTTTTGAGACCACAAAGGAAGACCCAACACATATTATCTGTCAAATATGCAAAAAAACTCAGTAGAAGCAAAAATTGCAATAATTTGACAACTACATGCATGGATCTTTACATGCACGATCAGCATGCCTTAGTGTGAGAATCTCACTGCATTAAAATGCAGACTAGTGGACTTTGCCAAACACCCGCTGTCCAGAGGTCTCATCAACCCCCCCCATCTGCTGTTTCTTCCTCCTCTGTCACCATTCATAGTCTTCTTACACAGGTTTCCAGACACCGAAACTACAATTGCTTACCCACCACAGTCGAGGTGAGTGAGAGCCCGTCAGCTGTTGCGGAAGTAGATATGACGGCTGCTTTTGTATCACCTAGCACAACAAATCTTTCTCAATCCACTACAACATGTTGTATCTCCATCTGGTGGGTTACCTGTGTAAGCAGGGCTCCCAGGCAGGCAGGCCTGCACTTACTTTAAGTCAAATACCTGTGTTACTTTCCTTCCATGTTTCTGAGTGTGGCTGCTATATATAAAAAAATTGGATGTGGTGCATGAGGTATGAGGTCTTCCAGCTAAGAAGGCTTACACCACTCCCTTAACCACCAGGTCCTCATTGAAACTCTATTTCCAAGCTGTATATGCTGGTTCAGACCCTGTCTCATGTGTGGCCCATGCCTGACTGCTGTGCCCTTATAAAATTTCTACCGTGGGTCAAATGTTGCCACTTTTTGTGGTGTTTGCCCCTAATTTGAGCTTATTGGGCAGATTTTTGCTCCCCCACTGAAGGTTTTGTCTATGTGTTTGATTTTGCCTCTTATTGAATTCAAAGAGGTACGTTCGACAAACTGTTCAGCGAACATCGGTCTGTTCGCCGAATCCGAACTGAACCTTGAAAGGTTCGCTCATCTCTAGCTTTTAACACCATAGAAAAAGAACCTGTAGGGCTTGTCATCATTATCTCCTTGAACTTATGTTCTTGCACTATCAAACTGTTTCCATACTTTTACTAAATGGGGTATGGTCTCCGTTACTGTAGTGTAAGCAAGTTCACCATAAAATCTATTCTTTATAATCATCCACAATATACAACACGTATAGGAGGAACATGGTTGAACCCAGGTTTTTTACGGGCCTTGTTCAATGTTCAGCTTTGTTAGAAGTCATCATTCAACTCTGATAAAGGATTTTGCAATTATCAAAGTCTGTGGGAGATTAACTGAAGGGGCTTGTTTAGAAGAGATTGGTAAAAACAAAACCGCTGCGAATTATGAAAGACGGAATTAAGAATTATTTTTTCCCTTTATGATATAATTACTACTTCATTCGTGGTTTGATATAAAAAGAAAAAATGAAATATACAAATATTATGGGAAATTAAGCTCCAATAATCTCTTTGATATAAAAGAAAATACAATTTATTAAAATAAAAAAAATAAATGACTCATGAAAGCTTAACCCCTTCATGCCGCAGCCCATTTTCATTTTTTTGTTTCTGTTTTTTCCTCCCCTTCTTCCCAGAGCCTTAACTTTTATTTTTATGTCTGTTTTTTGCGGGACAAGTTGTACTTTTGAGTCACATCATTCATTTTACCACATAGTATACTCGAAAGAAGGAAAAAATATCCAAGTGAAGTGAAATTGTGAAAAAGACACAATTCTGACATTATTTTTTGGGAATTGTTTTTAACATGCATAAATTTTGTGGTAAAAATAACCTTGCAATATGATTGTCCTCATCAATTTATTATGGCGATAACAAATATTTCCAATTTTTTTATTATTATAGAGGTGAAAAAAATCTAAACTTTGCAAAAAAATTTTTTGGAGTTCTGTCGCCATTTTCCGAGACCTGTAACATTTTTAGTTTTCATCCGATTGTCTCTATGATAACTTATTTTTTGCAGGGTGTGACAATATTTTTACTGGTACCATTTTGAGATAGATGTGACTTTTCTTTGCTTGCAACAGCATTTTTTTTGTGGAATAGAGGCGACCTAAAAAATTTAATTTTTATCGTTCTTGAATTTTTTCAGTTTACAGCTTTTACTGATTGAGTTAATTGCTTTTATATTTTGATAGATCAGACTTTTCTGAAAGGAGTGATACCAATTAAGTGTATTTTTTTTAGATTGTTATTTTCACTGGCGGGGGAAAAGGGGGTGATTTGAAGTTTTATTTATTTTTTCATATTTTTTAAAACATTTGATTCTTACTTTTCACTGATTTTATTAGCCCCTTTAGGGGGCTTGAGGATGTGATCATCAGATCGCTTGTGCTATGTGCATCGATATTTCAGCATCGCTGTCATTTGAAGCTCTGCCACAGAGGCAAAATTTCAAAGGCTTGCCGTCATGACAACCCATTGGAGTCCTGCGATCACCTCACGGGTGCACCGATGGGCAAAAGTAAATGCATGCACGCTCGTCGGCACTAGTTAAATGCAGCTGTTAGAGATTGACAGAAGCATTTAAAAGGTTAACAATTGCGGGTGGATCTCAGCTCCACTCACGTTGTTAGCGGCAGGTCCTGGCTATAATACTCAGCCATCGCCTGCCGAGTATGGGCAGAATCGCTGCGAGAACATGCGCCATACACTTGCTTCCGACTTGTTGTGAAAGGGTTAATTTGTACGGCAACAGGCCTCATATGGCTATGTGTATGGAAAAATAAACTTAAAGCTTTTGAAAGAATTGAAGAAAATTAAAATTTTCTCTTAATATTGTGTTTTTGATGCATTTTTTGAATTGTTTTCCTTATATTTGATGCATTTTTTAATAATTTTTCCCGTTATTTGATGCGTTTTTGGTGTAACTTTTAAGCAGCTTTTTTAAAGTACAGAACAGTGTTTTCTACGTGTGTTTTTATATGAATTTTTACATGCATTTGTTTTCACGTATTTTCTCAAGCTCCCCAAAGAAGCCTATAGAGAAAAAATGCATCAAAAAACACACAGTTCAATAGCATCTTTAGACACACAGTGGGCAGTAGTTTTCATGAAATCAGATCCACTTTGATTGAACAATAAAACACAACGGATTTTCAGCATGAAAAGATGCCACAGAAAAAAACAGTACTTGAGTTTTTTGAGAATTTGGCCACAGGCTGTGTTCGCGCGAAGAGGAAATGTAGCATTTTTTCTGGCACTTTTTATTAGTGTAGTTTTCTGTAATTACTCTGATTATCGTGTTTTTACTGCATTTTTGCTGCATTTTTCCCTATATTTGAGGGGGTTTTCCCACTAACAAAAGTTAATTTTATTCACTAGATCTTGAAATGAAAATAAGGTCCACATTAGGAAGTGATTACAAAAATTCTCAATGCATTTCTCCACCAATCGGTTCATCAGGAGAGCATGCTAGCCTTTTCTCATACCAAAGGAACCATGCATAAACAAGCAGAGATTCAGATTTAGCTTAGTCTGAGAGTCAATAAAAATGCAGAGATTCAGACTTAGTTTAAATAATTAGAAAGTCCAGGAGGCAACAGGGGACCATTGTGTCAAAGAAGCAGTGTCGGCCATCCGTTCAAATAAAGGGTAGGTTTTATAGGATATATATTTTGCTATAGTACTTAATACTAGAGATGAGTGAAGCCCTGGATGTTAGGGTTTGGCAAAACAGGTTAATAAAGGTTCGGTTAGGGTACCAGAACAGTACCCAAACCTGAACCCGGACAAATCTCATTGGTCCAGAACATCCAGTGGTTGCCACACTATCATGTGCATAAGAGTGCGACAAACACTGCCTCTGATTGGTGGTATGATCTAAGATCTGCGGTGAACTCACTGAGCTGAACTGCGGTGAATGTACTGACTTTTTCTCACAGTGCTAAAGTCATTGCAGTTAAACCCAGCTGGGAAACGCAGCCTCAGTGACCCACGGTAACCTTGATTATGTCACCGCTGCTAATTGATGCTGCAATTGCAGCAGCTCATTTCTCAGTGGTTCTCAGCCAGGAGGGTCGCATCTTTGCACCATCCAGCTTGAAAACTATTTATCCCTAGACATGGATTATGGCCCAGACAGGGAACTATAGGACTTTGAGACTGACTTCTTTACTAGTAAAGATTAGAGATGAGCGACTTTGCCTCCGGGAGGGTCAAGTCGGGTTTCGTGAAACCCGACTTTCTCAAATCGGGACTCTTTTTCTCTATCGGGAAAAGTCGGAGGTCCGACTGAAACACGAAACCCAAGGCAAGTCAATGGGGAAGCAAAGTCGGCAGGGAGTGGAGGACAGTAAACACACCTACAGTGCCCATTTCAATCCCAACGACATAAATTCTTATTACTTAAGCTTGTCAACTTTAATTAACTTTATAATAATAGTTACGCATTGAAAACTGGGGGAAATTTGTCTACAGTTGGGGGGGTAGGGCTGGCTCCAGGTTTTCGTGTGCCCCGGGCGAAAGAGTGTCAGTGGGCCCCTTTAACACATGCCACAATTCATGTTGCTCCGATACAGCACAGAAATATAGGTATAGTACAATGACAAATACTTCACTTCTTACATTACATGACTGATATCTATTTTAAATTCTACAATAGCTCAAAAACCGGACAGTATATTCCTCCATACTGTATTATGGCCACCACATAGTGCGCCATACAGAATAATGAGCTCCATATATTGCTCCATACAGAATAATTGGTCCCATATAATGTTCCATACAGTATATGATGAGCTCCATATAAAGCTACGGTATATGATGGTCCCCATATAATGTGCCATACAGTTTAGGACGGTCCCCATAGAGTATAATGAGCCCCACATATTGCTCCATACAGTATAATGAGTCTCATATAAAGCTTCATACAGTATATGATGGGCCCCATATATTGCTCCATACAGAATCTCCATATAATGCTCCATACAGAATAGGCCCCATATGTGCTCCATATGATGCTCCATACCCTATATGATGGTCCATAAATAATGAACCCCATATGATGCTCCAGTATATGATGGGCCCCATGGATGATGCTCCAGTGTATGATGGGCCTATATAATGCTCCATATATAATAGGCCCCATATGATGCTGCAGTATATGATGGGCCCCATGGATGATGCTCCTGTGTATGATGGGCCCCATTTATAATGCTCCAGTGTATAATGGGCCCCGTATATGATGCTCCAGTTTATGATGGGCCCCATTTATAATGCTCCAGTGTATTATGGGCTCCATTTAGAATGCTCCAGTATATGATGGGCCCCATGTATGATGCCCTAGTGTATAATGGGCCAATATAATGCTCCATATATAATGGGCCCCATTTATAATGCTCCAGTGTATGAGATCTGTATATGCTGCTCCAGTGTCTGTTTTCCCCCTTTTAGAATGCTCCAGTATATGATGGGCCCCATGGATGATGCTCCAGTTTATGATGGGCCAATTTAATGCTCTGTTGTGAATGGGTTTGAGATGAGTTCTGAGCAGAGGCTCCCTCTGGTGGTTACAAGCGGTACTGGTCTGTTCAGTGAAAATTGTGAGGACTGGGAATCAGGTGTTACTGACTGGTCTTATATAAGGGAGTCACCTTCCCATCAGGGTTGCCGGTGATCAATTGTTCTGGTCTGAATCCTTGATTCCAGTTTCCCTTGTAGCCTGCTGTGTCGTGTCTGCATCTCCTTCTAACAGATAAGACATTTTCTTCTTTTTGTTTCTGTGCTTGATTTTTGCATTTTGTCCTACACTTCTGTGGGGGCCTTCTGGTCCCCTCAGGGGGCTTTTGCCCTCTCAGTTTAGTTCAGCCACTGATGTTTGTACTTTTGCTTTTTCCAGTTTTTTCAGTGGCTGCTGTTTTGATTTTGTTACACCAGAGAGCTAATTTAGGTGGTAGAGGTCGTGTGATTTCAGGTGTTTTTGAAATTAGTAGAGTTGGTGCTTTCAGGGTTTTTTTGGGATTGCAGTAAGTACCCTTCCTATCCTTTTCTATTTAGTTAGTTTGGGCCCCAACGTTTGCTCATACTATTTTCTGTCTGTGTCAGTATTTCGTCTTGTCTAACCGCCATTACATGTTTGGGGGCTTGCTATTATCTTTGGGGTTCTGCTCCGGGGCAGATAGCTTTCCTATTTCTATCTTTAGGTGTAGTTAGTTTCTCAGGCTGTGACGAGGCGTCTAGGACCAACGTAGGAACGCTCCACGGCTGCCTCTAGTTGTGGTGGTTAGTCAGGGTACAGCAATCTCATAGATTCCAACTGCTCTGGTGTATTGGCTTTTTGCCTGCACTCCTCAGCTACCGAATCATAACAGTATCACCGGCCCAAAAAATTGAAAATTGTATGGTACTCACAGAAGGGAAAAAATATTGTGAAAGAAAAAAAAAAAAAAGTTGTCAGAGTTGTCAGAGATATTTTTCTGTTTGTTGCATTTTTTTTTTTTCCCTCTGTATCTCTGGGTGCTGGGGAGGATTTTTTTTTCTCTCAATGGAGTTTTCACAGTTGTCTGGCCGTGTGGATCAGCTTGCCACTGAGGTTCGGAGTATTGCTACCTATCTTGCTAGGTTGCCTGTTGTGGAGCCTAGGATTCCCATGCCAGATTTGTTTTTAGGGGATCGAGCTAAGTTTCAGAATTTCAAAAATAATTGTAAATTGTTTTTTGCCTTAAAATCTAAGTCCTCAGGAAACGCAGCGCAGCAGGTTCAAATTGTCATCTCTCTCCTGCGCGGCGATCCTCAGGATTGGGCTTTTTCCCTGACACCTGGGGATCCTGTTTTGAGTGATGTTGATGCATTTTTTCAGGCTTTGGGGTTATTGTACGATGAGCCTAATGTCACTGATCAAGCTGAAAAAGCCTTGTTGGCATTAAATCAGGGGCTTGATGACGCTGAGTTATACTGTCAGAGATTCCGTAGGTGGGCAGTCCTGACCAAGTGGAATGACGACGCTTTGGCGGCCCTTTTTCGGAAGGGGCTGTCAGATAATGTAATGGATGTTATGGTGGGATTCCCTGTCCCCTCTGGTCTCAATGATTCTAGTCATTAGCGATTCAAATTGACAGACGTTTGCGTGAGCGGAGAAGTATGCGTGGAATAGTGTTGCCTTGTGAACCTGCTTCTGAATCCATGCAGTGTGATAGAGTGGTGTCTGGGGCACAGCGTCATGAGTTTCGAAAGCGCAATGGGTTATGTTTCTACTGTGGTGATGCCTCTCATGCTATTTCAGTCTGCCCTAAGCGGGGAGGACGTTTTGCACGCTCAGTTGTCTTGGGTAGTGTTCAGACTAAGTTTTTACTAACTGTCACTCTGATATGCTTTCTGTCCTCATTTTCTGCTCAGGCTTTCGTTGATTCTGGAGCAGCTATTAACCTGATGCATTATGATTTTGCTAAACGTTGTGGGTTTCCCTTGATACCCCTACAGAAGTCTATTCCCCTTCTGGGGATCGATTCTACCCCTTTGGCTGAGAATATACCTCAGTTCTCTACTCAGGTTATAATGAGGGTTGAACCTGATCATCAAGAGTGCTGCAAATTTTTTTCTGTATAATCTGCATGATATTATCGTACTGGGTTTCCCTTGGTTACAGTCTCATAATCCTGTTTTGGATTGGAAATCTGTGTCTGTAACCAGTTGGGGCTGCCAATGTGTTAATACCAACACTCCTGTTTTTTCTGCCTCCCCCCAGGCTCAGGATGTTCCTGACTTTTTGATTGATTTTTCTGATGTGTTTAGCAAAAGTAAATCTGCATCCTTGCCTCCCCATAGGAGCTATGACTGCGCTATTGAATTAGTGCCTGGTAGTAAATTCCCTAAAGGTCGCCTTTTTAACTTGTCTGTACCTGAACATGACGCTATGCGGTCTTATATCAAGGAGTCATTGGAGAAAGGTCATATCAGACCATCCTCTTCACCCTTAGGTGCCGGTTTTTTCTTTGTGGCCAAAAAGGATGGTTCATTAAGGCCGTGTATTGATTATCGTCTTTTGAACAATATTACTGTGAAATATCAATACCCGTTACCCTTGATTTCTGACCTGTTTTCCAGGGTGAAAAACGCTACTTGGTTTACCAAGCTTGACCTCAGGGGGGGCATATAACCTTATTCGCATTAAGCAGGGGGAGGAATGGAAGACGGCATTCAATACCCCGGAGGGGCATTTTGAGTACCTTGTGATGCCCTTTGGGCTCACTAATGCTCCTTCTGTCTTCCAGTCCTTCATGAATGACATTTTCAGAGATTTTGTGGATAAATTTCTGATTGTTTATTTGGATGATATCTTTATTTTTTCCAATGACTGGGACTCTCATGTGAAACATGTTCGAACTGTATTCCAGATTTTGAGAGAGAATGCTCTGTATGTGAAGGGATCAAAGTGTCTTTTTGGCGTACAGAGGATCTCATTTCTGGGATTCATTTTGTCCCCATCTGTTATTGAAATGGACCCGGTCAATGTTCAGGCCATCTGTGATTGGGTCCAACCTACTTCATTAAAGGCTCTTCAAAGATTTTTGGGTTTTGCCAATTTTTATCGTAAATTTATTGGTAATTTCTCGGTTATTGTTAAACCATTAACTGATTTGACCAAAAAGGGTTCTGATGTGGTGAATTGGCCTCCTGAGGCAGTCTCTGCATTTCAGGAACTTAAGCAGAGATTCACTTCTGCTCCTGTTCTACGGCAGCCTTATGTTTCTCTGCCATTTCAGGTGGAGGTTGATGCCTCTGAAATTGGGGCAGGTGCCGTTTTGTCCCAAAAAGATCCAGAGACCTCTAAAAGTAACCCTTGTGCCTTTTTCTCTCTAAAATTTTCTCCTACTGAACGTATTATGACGTGGGTAATCGGGAGTTATTGGCCATGAAGTGGGCTTTTGAAGAGTGGAGACATTGGCTGGAGGGAGCCAAACATCGGGTGGTGGTCCTTACGGACCATAAGAATCTGGTTTATCTGGAATCTGCCAAGCGATTTAATCCTAGACAGGCTAGGTGGGCCTTGTTTTTCACACGTTTTAATTTTGTGGTTTCCTTTCTTCCTGGCACTAAGAATGTTAAGGCGGATGCTCTCTCGAGGAGTTTCTTTGCGGACTCTCCTGAGTTATCTGATCCTTCTGTTATTTTGAAAGAGGGTGTAGTTCTTTCCGCCATCTCACCCAATTTGAGACTTGCTCTGGAGGGGTGTCAGGAGGATAGGCCCGAGCGCTGCCCTGTTGGAAAATTGTTTGTCCCGGACCAGTGGAAAAAGAGTGTGATGTCTGAGATTCATTGTTCCGCGTTGGCTGGGCATCCCGGAATTTTTGGTACCAGAGACTTGGTTAGTCGGTCCTTTTGGTGGCCTACCTTGTCTCGTGATGTCAGGGAATTTGTGCAGTCCTGCGGGACTTGCTCTCGCTCCAAGCCTTGCTCTCGCTCTGGTGGTTTGTTGATGCCATTGCCTGTGCCCAAGAGACCATGGACCCATATCTCTATGGATTTCATTTCCGACCTTCCTGTTTCTCAGAGAATGACTGCCAGCTGGGTGATTTGTGATAGGTTTTCCAAGATGATACATCTTGTGCCATTGCCTAAGTTGCCTTCCTCCTCTGAATTGGTGCCTTTGTTCCTTCAGCACGTGGTTCGTTTACACGGCATTCCTGAGAACATTGTGTCTGACAGAGGAGTCCAGTTTGTTTCCAGATTTTGGAGGACCTTTTGTTCTAAACTTGGTGTTCAATTGTCTTTCTCCTCGGCGTTTCATCCTCAGACCAATGGTCAAACTGAGAGAACAAACCAGACATTGGAGACTTATCTAAGATGCTTTGTGTCTGCTGATCAGGATGACTGGGTTTCTTTTTTGCCTTTGGCTGAGTTTGCTCTTAATAATAGGGCTAGCTCTGCCACTTTGATGTCTCCATTTTTCTGTAATTCTGGGTTTCACCCTCGATTTTCTTCGGGACAGACGGAGGCTTCTGTCTGTCCGGGTGTTGACTCTGTTGTGGAGCGTATGCAACAGATTTGGGACCAGGTAGTGGAGAGGTTGTCCCTCTCTCAGGAGAAGGCCCAGCGGTTTGCTAACCGGCATAGGACTGATGGTCCTCGGTTTAAAGTAGGGGACTTGGTCTGGTTGTCCTCAAAAAATATTCCTATGAGAGTAGCATCTCCTAATTTTAAGCCTAGGTTCATTGGACCTTATAAGATCATGGAGATTCTTAATCCTGTTTCTTTTCGTTTGCTTCTTCCAGGGACATTTAAGATCCATAACGTGTTCCACAAGTCCTTGTTGAAGAGGTTTGTTGAGCCAGTGGTTCCTGCTGCTGTGCCTCCTGACCCTGTTTTGGTTGAGGGCAATCTGGAGTATGTGGTTGAGAAAATATTAGATTCTCGTTTTTCTAGACGGAAACTCCAGTATTTGGTTAAGTGGAGAGGTTTTGGTCAGGAAGACAATTCTTGGGTGTTTGCTTCGGACATCCATGCTCAAATGAGGGTTCGGTGACCCCTCCTCAAGGGGGGGGTACTGTTGTGAATGGGTTTGAGATAGAATCATAGAATCATAGAATCATAGAATGGTAGAGTTGGAAGGGACCTCCTGGGCCTTCTGGTCCAACCCCCTGCTCAAAGCAGGATTCTCTAAATCATCCCAGACAGATTCTATCCAGCCTCCGCTTGAAGACCTCCATTGAAGGAGAACTCACCACCTCCCGTGGCAGCCCGTTCCAGTCATTGATCACCCTAACTGTCAAAAAGTTTTTTCTAATATCTAATCTGTGTCTCCTCCCATTCAGTTTCATCCCATTGCTTCTAGTCTTTCCTTGTGCAAATGAGAATAAAGATGATCCTTCTACAATGTGACAGCCCTTGAGATATTTGTAGACAGCTATTAAGTCTCCTCTCAGTCTTCTTTTTTGCAAGCTAAACATTCCCAAATCCTGCAACCGTTCCTCATAGGACATGGTTTGCAGACCGGTCACCATTCTGGTGGCTCTTCTCTGAACTTGCTCCAGTTTGTTGATGTCTTTTTTAAAATGCGGTGCCCAAAACTGGACACATTATTCCAGATGAGGTCTGACCAAAGAGGAGTAGAGGGCAATAATGACCTCACGTGATCTAGACTGTATGCTTCTGTTGATACATCCTAGAATTGCATTTGCCTTTTTTGCTGCTGCATCACACTGTTGACTCATGTTAAGTCTGTGATCAATTAGTATACCCAAGTCTTTTTCACATGTGCTATTACTTAGCCCTATTCCTCCCATTTTGTATATGCTTTTTTCATTTTTATTGCCCAGATGTAGTACTTTGCATTTTTCCCTGTTAAAATCCATTCTGTTAGTTGCTGCCCATGCTCCAGTTTATGTATATCTTTTTGAATCCTCTCTCTCTCTTCTCTAGTATTAGCTACCCCTCCTAGCTTTGTGTCATCAGCAAATTTGATCAGTTTACCCTCAATTCCTTCATCTAAATCATTGATAAAGATGTTGAACAATACAGGGCCCAAAACAGAGCCTTGTGGTACCCCACTTGAGACATTCTTCCAACTGGATGTGCAGCCATTTACAACCACTCTTTGGGTCCGATCACTAAGCCAGTTATGAATCCACCTAACAGTTGCCTTGTCCATTCCATACTTAGTCATTTTTTCAATAAGGATTGTGTGAGATACTTTGTCAAATGCTTTGCTGAAGTCAAGATATACTATATCTACAGCATTTCCCTGATCCACCCAGTCAGTGATTCTGTCATAGAAGGAAATTAAGTTAGTCTGACATGACTTATTAGTTACAAACCCATGCTGACTCTGTTTAATCACTTCATTGTTATCCAGGTACTTGCATACATGTTCTTTAATAATTTGTTCAAAGATCTTTCCTGGTATAGAAGTCAGACTCACCGGCCTGTAGTTCCCTGGGTCCACCTTCTTCCCCTTTTTGAAGATAGGAACAACATTTGCTCTTCTCCAGTCTTCTGGGACTTCTCCTGTTCTCCAAGAATTTTCAAAGATTATGGACAGTGGTTCAAGAATTTCTTCTGCTATCTCCTTCAGTACCCTGGGGTGTAATTCATCTGGACCTGGAGACTTGAATTCATTTATGTTAGCTAAGTGTTTCCTCACTGTCTTTCTGTTTATAGATATCCTGGATTCTTCTATTCCTTTAATAGGACAGTGAAGATCAGTTGATGTTACATTTCCTTTCTGAGAGAAAACAGATGCAAAATAGGAATTTAAAAGTTCAGCCTTCTCAACATCCTGACTTACCTTTTCATCATTTTCATCCTGTAAAAATCCTATAGCATCTTTGACTTTTCTTTTACTTTTGACGTATCCCCAAAATCCTTTTTTGTTGCTTTTGACGTCACTTGCAAGCCTTAATTCATTGTCAGCTTTAGATAATCTGATTTGTGCCCTGCAGGTTCTGCAGACGGCATTATATTCTTCTTTAGATATGCCTCCCTCTTTCCATTTGATAAACATTTCTTTCTTCCTTTTTAGCATGTGTTTAAGTTCTGTGTTCATCCATCCTGGTTTCCTTAAATGCTTCCCATTCTTCCCTCTTTTCGGAATTGTTAACGATTGTGCTTTGAGAATCTCATTTTTCAAGATTTTCCATCCTTCCTGGACATTTTTGTCCTTAAGGATATCCAGCCATTGGATCCCTCCAATTCTCTTTCTGAGTTCCTTAAAATCTGCCTTTCTGAAATCTAACCTTGACGTCTGAGTCTTCACAGGTCTTCCTCCTCTTGTTATCCAAAATTCTAAAATAGCATGGTCACTACCTCCTAGAGTCCCAGCCACTCTTACCTCCTCCACCATTTCCTCCCTGTTTATGAGGATTAGATCCAAGGTAGCAGATCCCCTGGTTTTCTCCATTACCTTTTGGAAGATAAAGTTGTCAGCAAGAGAGGATAAGAATTTCCTGGACCTGTTCGTTTTGCCTGAGAGAGATTCCCAACAAATGTCTGGATAGTTGAAATCTCCCATGACCACTATGTCATATTTTTTGGAGAACTTGGCCATTTGATGCATAAAGAGTTCATCCATATCTTCAGCTTGCACAGGTGGCCTGTAGTAAATGCCTACAATGGTGTCCTTTCCATTGTTCTGTCCTTGTATTCTTACCCAAACAGTTTCCACAGAACTCCCAGTCTCTGAAGCGTCAATCTCTGTGCAGATATACGCTTTTCTAACATACAATGCAACACCTCCTCCTCGTTTATCAAGTCTGTTTCTTGCAAATAAGTTGTATCCTTCTAGCCTTGTATTCCAATCATGTGTATCGTCCCACCAAGTTTCAGTGATTCCAATTACATCATACTTCTTCTCCTGCGTTAGTAGCTCCAGTTCTCCTTGTTTGTTGCCCATGCTTTGTGCATTCGTATAGAAACACTTTGTTTGTGATTGGTTTCTCTTCCTTCAATATTTTTATTATGTAAATTTTTTTGTCTTTGTTCTTCCCCTTCACTTCTAATAGCAGAAATCTCAATAGTATTTGTCAAGTGTATGGCTTTTGCTGGCGTTTTGCTTCCCTTCTGAGCAGAGGCTCCCTCTGGTGGTTACAAGCGGTACTGGTCTGTTCAGTGAAGATTGTGAGGACTGGGAATCAGGTGTTACTGACTGGTCTTATATAAGGGAGTCACCTTCCCATCAGGGTTGCCGGTGATCAATTGTTCTGGTTTGAATCCTTGATTCCAGTTTCCCTTGTAGCCTGCTGTGTCGTGTCTGCATCTCCTTCTAACAGATAAGACATTTTCTTCTTTTTGTTTCTGTGCTTGATTCTTGCATTTTGTCCTACACTTCTGTGGGGGCCTTCTGGTCCCCTCAGGGGGCTTTTGCCCTCTCAGTTTAGTTCAGCCACTGATGTTTGTACTTTTGCTTTTTCCAGTTTTTTCAGTGGCTGCTGTTTTGATTTTGTTACACCAGAGAGCTAATTTAGGTGGTAGAGGTCGTGTGATCTCAGGTGTTTTTGAAATTAGTAGAGTTGGTGCTTTCAGGGTTTTTTTGGGATTGCAGTAAGTACCCTTCCTATCCTTTTCTATTTAGTTAGTTTGGGCCCCAACGTTTGCTCATACTATTTTCTGTCTGTGTCAGTATTTCGTCTTGTCTAACCGCCATTACATGTTTGGGGGCTTGCTATTATCTTTGGGGTTCTGCTCCGGGGCAGATAGCTTTCCTATTTCTATCTTTAGGTGTAGTTAGTTTCTCAGGCTGTGACGAGGCGTCTAGGACCAACGTAGGAACGCTCCACGGCTGCCTCTAGTTGTGGTGGTTAGTCAGGGTACTGAAATCTCATAGATTCCAACTGCCCTGGTGTATTGCCTTTTTGCCTGCACTCCTCAGCTACCGAATCATAACAATGCTCCATATATAATGGGCCCCATTTATAATGCTCCACTGTATAATGGGCCTTTTCTATGATGCTCAAGTGTATGATGGGCCCCATATATAATTCTCCAGTTTATAATGTTCCCCATATATTGCTTCAAACATTAAAAAAAAAAGAAATACCTCTCCTCCCTGGGCACTGCTCTACTCTGGACTCCTCAGCGTCACCATCTTCCAGCTCTCTGCACTTGGACTGTTCAGGCAGAGGGCGTACAGACGTGACATCATCGCGCTCTCTGACCTGAATGTCCCTGTCAGGAAACGAGGAAGATGTCACAGCGGTGGAGCAGGGAGAGGTAAGTATTGCAAGTGCTGGGGCCCCTGAGCAAGCTGGGGGGCCCACTCGAGGGCGACGGCACTGGCACAGGGCACCTCATAGTACGCCGGTGTGTCTGACGGTGAGTGGGCCCCCCCACCGTCAGAGACACTTTTCCACACTATGAGGGGCCCTGTGCTATTGCCGTCGCCCACGAGTGGGCCCCCCACCTGCTCACGGAACCGGAACGTGCCTGGGTACGCCAGGTGCTGACGCCGGCCCTGGGGGAGGACAGCCCAGTTAGGGAGGTGGAAAAACTGGCATATGTTGAGGTGTAGGCTGGACTTTCAGCAGCTGCAAATGGAGGAATTGGAGAAGTCAGAGGAAGAGGAGGACAAAGCGAGACATTTTGCTGGCAACCTATGTGTCATCGGGGAAGGTGATACAAAATCCTTTGAAACCCAGGCATGGTTCATTTTTATGAAGGTGAGATCACCAACATTTTGGTTCGACAGCCGGGTACTTCTTTCTGTCAGGATTGATCTAGCTGCACTGAAGACTCTTTCTAATAGCACACTACCAGCAGGGCAAGCGAGCTCCTGTAAAGCATATTGGGCCAATTCAGGCCAGGTATCCAGTTTACAGGCCCAGTAGTCAAAGGGGAATGAACTGTGAGGGAGAACATCGATAGGGGAGGAGAGGTAATTTTGAACCATAGTTGACAAATGCTGTCTCCTGTCTGTTGCAATCGATTCAGTATTAACAGTCGTGTGAGCGCTACTCGAGAAATCAGTCCACAACATGGTCATGAAACCCCTGTCTCCAACGCCACTTCGGCTGTGTGCACCACGAACACCTCTTCCATTTGGCCCAGAATGGCTCATGGAGGTAAAACCTGCACCGCTGCTGTGTGCTGGGAATGTCTCTAACAAAATGTTTACCAGAGTTGCTTGTTTGTTCGCCAATATTAGCTCTAGGTTCTCTTGTGGCAAGATGTTCTGTAATTTGCCTTTATAGCGTGGATTGAGGATGCTGGCCAACCAGTAGTCATCATCCTTCCTAATTTTGGCAATGCGGGGTCCCTTTTGAGGATCAGCAAGACATAATCACACATGTGGGCCAAAGTTCCAGGTGTCAATGATGCACTGACAGTGGTGGGTGGAGGAGCATTTTCTGCCAAATCCACATCCCTCCAGTCACGCACAAACCTGTCCCTGACCTTGACAAGCCAACATTTTCTCTTGCCCCCTGAGTAGCATCCTCCTCCCCAAAATAATCATCCCCCTCATCCTCCTCCTCATCTTCCTCTTCTTCATCCACCTGTTCCTGATCCTCCGGCTTTAAATGAGGTTTACCTACTCCCAGAAAAGGGAGCCTGCCAGGCCTTCTGGAGCCAGATGATGATGCCGGCTCAACACCTCCTACTGTAAGGTTCTGTGTACATGTTCCTGAAACTCAGTTTGTTCGTCAGCCATTTTACTTTCTGTCTTGCTGCAGCTATCTTGCCCTCAGTCAAAATGGAGTTTCCAGCTTGCATGTTCCCGCCCTGATTCTCTCCTTTGCTTCTTAAGCAGCCACAGCTGAGCAATCAGTGCTTCAGAATCTAGCCTGCAGTGAACCTGTGACCTGACTCCTAAAGCCTTGGACCTTGTACTCCAGCTATTCCTACTGAGGAACTCTGAAGCACTTGTGGACTCTGAACCCTGCTCTTTGAAAGCCCACGTTTGCATGGACTTACGGTAACAGAGAAGAAGATCCAGAATCTGTATTGGAGAGTGATTGCTGAGCTTAGATTACTCTGGCCTGCTGTGTCTCCTGTTTCTGTGTCTGCAAACTGTGTGACTATTTCTGCCAACTTGTATGAAGTAATACAGGACTTTTCTATATCAAACCTGTGTCTCATGTATGTTCATCGCACCCAAGCACAAGACGCTATATGAACTGTACTACATACATTACACCTACCTTAGGTGTTCTTGTGCTTTCTGCACTTCCAGCAGATGCACCACCACCACCATCAGAAACAGATGGCCTCCCATGCCCACGTCCGCGGCCTCTTCCACCATACTTCCTCATGTTTGGGAAAATGTACCCAAAATACCAGCAGATATATGGTACTGTATCAGAAGCATACAGCTGTATACAGTTTAGGGATAATTGTAAATCTCCATATATATTTCAGGAGTCAGGCACAGATGCTCACAGGCTCAGTATGGATTAGACAAGAATAAAAAAAGCTGAAAAAGGGGTACTGTATCACCAGATACCAGGTATATATAGTATAGTGAAAATATTGTAAATCTCAGTATATATTTCAGGAGTCAGACACAGACGCTCTCAGTCTCAGTTCGGATTAGACAAGAATATAAAAAACTGAAAAAGGGGCACTGTATCACCAGATATCAGGTATATATAGTATAGTGAAGATATTGGAAATCTCCCTATATATTTGAGGAGTCAGACACAGACGCTCTCAGGCTCAGTATAGATTAGACCAGAATGTAAAAAGCAGATCCGCAAGAAATAATCACACATGTGGGCCAATGTTCCAGGGGTCAATGATGCACTTACAGTGGTGGGTGGAGGAGGACTTCTGCCAAAAAGGGTACTGTATCACAAGCGTACAGCTGTAAACAGTCTAGTGCTAATTGTAAATCTCCGTATATATTTCCGGAGTAACAGACAGATGCTCACAGGCTCAGTATGGATTAGACCAGAATATAAAAAGCAGAAAAAGTGGTACTGTATCACCAGATACCAGGTATATATAGTATAGTGAAAATATTGTAAATCTCCGTATATATTTCAGGAGTCAGACACAGACGCTCTCAGTCTCAGTATGGATTAGACAAGAATATAAAAAGCTGAAAAACGAGTACTGTATCACCAGATACCAGGTATATATAGTATAGTGAAAATATTGTAAATCTCCGTATATATTTCAGGAGTCAGACACAGGCTCTCTCAGGCTCAGTATGGATTAGACAAGAATATAAAAAGATGAAAAAGGGTACTGTATCACAAGCGTTCAGCTGTATACAGTCTAGGGGTAATTGTAAATGTCCGTATACATTTAAGGAGTTAGACACAGATGCTCTCAGGCTCAGTATGGATTAGACCAGAATATAAAAATCAGATCCGCAAGACATAATCACACATGTGGGCCAATGTTCCAGGTGTCAATGATGCACTTACAGTGGTGGGTGGAGGAGGACTTTCTGCCAAAAAGGGTACTGTATCACAAGCGTACAGCTGTATACAGTCTAGGGGTAATTGCAAATCTCCGTAGATATTTCAGGAGTCACACACAGACGTTCACAGGCTCAGTATGGATTACACCAGAATATAAAAAGTAGAAAAAGGGTAATGTATTAGAAGCGTACAGCTGTATACAGTGTTGGGGTAATTTTAAATCTCCGTATATATTTCCGCAGTAACAGACAGACGCTCACAGGCTCAGTATGGATTAGACCAGAATACAAATATCAGATCCGAAAGACATAATCACACATGTGGGCCAATGTTCCAGGTGTCAATTATGCTCTTACAGTGGTGGGTGGAGGAGGACTTTCTGCCAAAAAGGCTGCTGTATCACAAGCGTATAGCTGTATACAGTCTAGGGGTAATTGTAAATCTCTGTATATATTTCCGGAGTAACACACAGATGCTCACAGGCTCAGTATGGATCACACCAGAATACAAAAATTAGAAAAAGGATAATGTATTAGGAGCGTACAGCTGTATACAATGTTGGGGTAATTTTAAATCTCCATATATATTTCCGGAGTAACACACAGACTCTCACAGGCTCAGTATGGATTAGACAAGAATATAAAAAGCTGAAAAAGGGTACTGTATCGCAAGCGTACAGCTGTATACAGTCTAGGGGTAATTGTAAATGTCCGTATATATTTAAGGAGTCAGACACAGATGCTCTCAGGCTCAGTATGGATTAGACCAGAATATAAAAATCAGATCCGCAAGACATAATCACACATGTGGGCCAATGTTCCAGGGGTCAATGATGCACTTACAGTGGTGGGTGGAGGAGGACTTCTGCCAAAAAGGGTACTGTATCACAAGCGTACAGCTGTAAACAGTCTAGTGCTAATTGTAAATCTCCGTATATATTTCCGGAGTAACAGACAGATGCTCACAGTCTCAGTATGGATTAGACAAGAATATAAAAAGCTGAAAAACGAGTACTGTATCACCAGATACCAGGTATATATAGTATAGTGAAAATATTGTAAATCTCCGTATATATTTCAGGAGTCAGACACAGGCTCTCTCAGGCTCAGTATGGATTAGACAAGAATATAAAAAGATGAAAAAGGGTACTGTATCACAAGCGTTCAGCTGTATACAGTCTAGAGGTAATTGTAAATCTCCATATATATTTCAGGAGTCACACACAGACGCTCACAGACTCAGTATAGATTACACCAGAATATAAAAAGTAGGAAAAGGGTAATGTATTAGAAGCGTACAGCACTATGCACCTTTTTTGGCTATAGTAGCCATTGTTGAACTATATAGGAATGAGCTGGATTTATATTAAATAATTAATTAAGGGCGCTTTTTCGGGCAATTACTTGTATGCTGCATTATATAACAGATAGAAATATCGTACTTTAGCAGTTTTTTCTGATGCCCTGTTTTTTGCACATTTGGCCCCTTTATTGGATTATCTGTGTCTAATACCCTCATTAGGTTTTTGCTTTACACATCTGTATTGTATTTGTGATCCCCATTTTTGCATATATGTGTACATTTTTAATATATTTTATGATTGTTTAATAAAAATTACTTTTTTATGATTGAAAAACCTCTTTTTTTCTTCTGTTTGGAATAATAACTAGCGCTGCTGCACACAACAAAATCCGCCCCTGTCACTGCACACTAACTGTACAGCACAATCGCTATCAGCACAAGCACAGAATAACTTTTTTTTTCCTGCCTAACTCTCTCCCTACTGAGAAACAGCGGCAGCAACCTCAACCTATGCTAAGATCAGCAGAAGTAAAATGGCGGTCGGAGCTCAGAGCTTTTATAGCCACTATGGCGCCACACAAAGCAAGCCAATCACTACAATTCCCTTCTCTAAGATGGTGGTGGCCGCTGCCCATGTCATCTCGTTGCCCACAGTGTGCCTCCTTGCTCATTGGCTGAGAAAAGGCCCTTCAAGCATTATGGGAAAACCGACTTTGGCGCTCGGGTCGACGACCGCATGGCTGACCTAACGCTATGGTCGGGTTTAACCTGTTTCGCTCAACTCTAGTCAGGATTGATCAAGCAGCACTGAAGACTCTTTCAGATAGCACACTACCAGCAGGACAAGCGAGCTCCTGTAAGGCATATTGGGCCAATTCAGGCCAGGTGTACAGTTTACAGGCCCAGTAGTCAAAGGGGAATGAACTGTGAGGGAGAACATCGATAGGGGAGGAGAGGTCATTTTGAACCATAGTTGACAACTGCTGTCTCCTGTCTGATGCAATCGATTCAGTATTACCAGTCGTGTGAGCGTTACTCGAGAAATCAGTCCACAACATGGTCATGAAACCCCTGTCTCCAACGCCACTTCGGCTGTGTGCACCACGAACACCTCTTCCGTTTGGCCCAGTACGGCTCGTCGTAGAACTTACACCGCTGCTGTGTGCTGGGAATGCCTCTAACAAACGGTTTACCAGAGTTGCTTGTTTGTTCGCCAATATTAGCTCTAGGTTCTCTTGTGGCATGATGTTCTGTTATTTGCCTTTATAGCGTGGATCGAGGATGTTGGCCAACCTGTAGTCGTCATCCTTCATAATTTTGGAAATGCGGGGGTCCCTTTTTAGGATCCACAAGACATAATCACACATGTGGGCCAATGTTCCAGGTGTCAATGATGTACTGTCAGTGGTGGATGGAGGAGCACTTTCTGCCAAATCCACATCCCTCCAGTCACGCACGAACTTTGTGCCTGACCTTGGCAAGCCAACATTTTCTCTTGCCCCCTGAGAACCATCCTCCTCCCCAAAATAATCATCCACTTCATCCTCCTCCTCCTCTTCCTCTTCTTACCCCACCTCGTCCAGGACAGTTCCCTGAGCAGACAATGCCTGACTGTCAATGCTTCCCTCCTCCTCCTTCTCCGCTGCAGACACCTGATCCTTAATGTGAGTCAAAGTTTGCATGAGCAGACGCATAAGTGGGTGCTCAATGCTTATGATGGCGTTGTTTGTGCTTACCAGCCATGTGTATTCCTCAAAACACTGAAGGACTTTACAGAGGTCTTTCAGCTTTGACCACTGCACACCCGACAACTCCATGTCTGCCCTCAAACTGCCTGCCCGTGTATCCTCCCTCAAATGCATTACAGCTTGCCTCTGTTCACACAGCCTCTCAACCATGTGCATGGTGGAGTTCCACCTTGTTGCAACGTCTATGATTAGGCGGTGCTTGGGGAGGTGGAGCGATCGCTACAGCCTCTGCATACGACTGGAGTCTACGGGCTAGTGACGGATGTGCGATCATAGTCTTCGCACCTTATGGAGCAGGGCTGTTAACTCCGGATAATTATTTAGGAAGTACTGCACCACCAGGTTCAAAGTGTAAGCCAGGCAAGATATGTGTCTGAGTTTTGCCAGGGCTATGGCCACCACAAAATTACGGCCATTATCACTGACTAGCTTGCCTGGCACAAGATATGACTGCCCAGCCATGACTCAGTTTCTCGCTGCAAGTAGTCGGCCAGTATCTCCGCAGTGTGTCTGTTGTCGCCCAAAGACATCATCTTTAAAAACAGCCTGCTGACGCTTACTGCTAGCTGTTCAATAGTGGTCCAACTCGTGTGCACCACTGGCAGCTGTGGATGGAGTGCTCATGCGACTGCTCTCTGTCGACGAGCTTTTGCTTCTGGAGAATGAGGGTCGAAAGCCTACTGCTAACTGTTGCCTATACCGTGGGCTAGGCAGCACTGTCCCACCGCCGCTGTCCCCTGTGGACCCTGCATCTACCACATTAACCCAGTGCGCAGTGATGGACACGTAAGGGCCCTGGCTATGCCTTCTGGCCCATGTATCTGTTGTTTGGTGCACCTTTCCACTCACTGATTGTTTGAGTGCATGGACAATGCAGTCTTTCACATGCATGTGGAGGGCAGGGATGGCTTTTCTAGAAAAGAAGTGCTGACTGGGTAGGTCATAGCATGGGACAGCGTAGGCCATGAGCTCTCGGAATGCTGCACTTTCAAAAAAATAGAAGGGCATCATCTCTAATGAGATCAGTTTGGCAATGTAGGCGTTCAAACCCAGTGTACGCGGATGAGAGGATGAGTAATTTTTTGTCCTACTCAGAGTGTCTGCTAGGGTGAGCTGGACTTGAGAGCTGCATATGGGGGATCTAGCATTGGACATGACGGACTGAGAGGGAATTGGTGATGGTGGTGGTAGTGGTGTTGGTGATGGCCTAGATTCAGTCTTTCGTTGCAAAAACATTGTGATTCCCTGACTGCTTTGGCCTTGCGACGACACCTCAACATTTCTTTCTGGTGGTGTGCTAACCGGTGGGCTTACAGTGAGGGATGCTATGGAGCGTTGCTGGCTACCTTCAGTCGGAGCAGGTGCACATGTGCTACCTGAGGTTTTGTAGTCCGTCCATGCTTGCAAGTGCATGTTCATGAAATGTCTAAGCATGCAACTGGTATTCAAATTTCGGCGATTTTTACCTCGGCTAAAGGTCCTTCCGCACTTCTTACAGATAACATTTGCCTCATCAATAGGATTTTGGTCAAAAAAGTGCCACACTGCACTCTTCATATTATGGTATAAATTTTCAGGGCTTGCACGCTGTGCTAATTTGACCATCTGGCCAAGATGTCCTGCAACTTTTTTTGTTTTTTTAACACGTTTTTGGACTGCTACAGGCCTGCCAGATAACAGCTACTGCGATGTCGATGCCTACTGCGGATCCTTCTCCTCTTCTGAGCTATTGATAGTGGCACCCTCTTCCTCCAATGAATGCCAATCGGGGTCAACAACTGGGTCATCCATCACCTCCTCTTCAATTTTATCTGCACCTTCCTCTGTGTCACCGTGTAAGGTGGTATAGTATGAGGGAAGGGGCACCTGAGTTTCATCAGGGTCAGATTCTGGCTCAGTAGACTGCGAGGGCAATGTAGTGCTCTGGGTGAATGTACCAGCAGAATCATATAGCAGTGGCTGTGCATCAGTGCACTCCATGTCAGTATCATCGTGAACTGGGGAATTCAGGATTTGACTTGATAACCCAGGCATGGTATGTGAAAAGAGCTCCATGGAGTAATCTGAAGTGTGGCCTGCCGCAACCTTCACTTTTGGTGGGGGTGAAGGACACAAGGAAAGGTGTTGTTCCTGACCAGGAGCCTGCACTGACGACTCAGTGCTTGCATTTTTTGAAACTTCAGAAGAGGAGGCGATAGAGCTGGAGGCTGTTTCAGCAATGTAAGCCCAAACGTTTTCCTGATGCTCCGGCTTTAAAAGCGGTTTACCTACTACCAGAAAAGGGATCCTTCCAGGTCTTCTAGAGCCGACGATGACGCAGGCTCAACACCTCCTACCTTAGGTGCTATTGTGCTTTTGGCACTACCAGCTGATGCACTACCACCACCATCAGTACCAGCTGGCCCACCACACCCCCGTCAGCGGCCTCTTCCACCATACTTCCTCATGTTTGTGAAAATATACCCAAAATACCAGCAGATATATAGTACTGTATCAGAAGCATACAGCTGTATACGGTGAAGGGCAAAATTCTAAATCTCCGTATATATTTCGAGAGTAACACACAGACGCTGACAGGCTCAGTATGGATTATACCAGAATATAAAAAGCATAAAAAGGGTACTGTATCAGAAGATACCAGGTGCATATAGTGTTGGGGTAAGTGTAAATCTCCGTATATATTTCCGGAGTAACACACAGACGCTCACAGGCTCAGTATGGATTAGACCAGAATATAAAAAGCAGAAAAAGGGTAATGTATCACAAGTAGTGTTGAGCGATACTGCTCGATATCTAAAAATATCGGATCGGAATGGTATCGCCGATATCACTAACTATCGGCGATATCCGATTCCGATACCGGAAGTCCCATGTAAGTCTATGGGAACAAAATATCGCAACTAAAAAAACACTTTCTTTGTTTGTAAACACAAAATATACACACTTAGAATACATATATATATATATATAACATGTCATTGTGACATATATATACATATATTTATAGTTTATTCACTTCTACATAGTAAAATAGCCTCTGATTCAATTGCCGGGTAAAGCCGGCATTTGTGAAAAGACAGAAGCACCCGAGGGTCCAGTCGCCACAGAGATGTTGCATCGCACCCAGCGAACAGGATTCAGAAGCTCGCTATAAGCGAGTCCTGTGTGCCTTAATTGAACTGTTTTTTTGCTTGAGAATTGCAAAAATCATCATAGACTGTATTTGCCATTTTTCCGTCATATCTGCGCCACGAGGCACAGGTGAAGAATAAGGGGGTGCTCTCGTGGGCGTACACTCACTCCGTGGCGCGAAAACGATGTCCGCACACTCTAAATGTTACTGCAATGTAAGATCGTGCCCCACAGCTCTGGAGTTCCGCCTCCTCATCCTCCTCAGTGGGCGTAAACGAACGCGAAGGTCCCGCCTCCCTACAAAAGATGTCGCCTCTCCTGATGCTAATGACACATGTGACTTTGCTGAGATGGCGAATGGACGTGAGCAGAAGTGGGAAGGGATGGAGGAGTCAGAGCTCTCCCCCCACGGAAGCGACCCGATCGCCACGGAACCACCGTTTGGCACCCGGCCTGGAAACCCTCCTACGCTGGAAGAAGTGGAGGATACCCTGAGAGACCTGGCCCGGCACCGGGAGGAGGTCGCCAGGATGGAAGCGAGCTGGTGGGCCCTAAAACTACAATTGGAGCGGCGCCAATCCCTCTTACCCCCTGAAGTGTCTGTACCGGAAGGTGAGGCACCCGTTCCAGTACAGGAGGCCATGCGGGCATCCCAGCCCTTGCAATCTGAACCGGTTGCCAGTATCTCAGTGGAGGCACCCGTTCCAGTACAGGAGGCCGTGCGGGCATCCCAGCCCTTGCAATCTGAACCGGTTGCCAGTATCACAGTGGAGGCACCCGTTCCTGCAGAAAACGCCGCACCAGCACCCCAGATCCCGCTGTCTGCCCCCGTCGCTGAGGCAGAAGAAGCGACACCCGTCCTCATGGAGGAGGCCGCGCAGGCACCAGAGCTCTACCTGCCTGTACCAGAGCCCCGACCGTCATCTGTTCCAGAGCCGGCTGCTCCCGCCGCAGGTGAGCGCCGCCAGGACTGGCGGGCGCCAGGAGAGCTGCCGCAAACCGTACATCGTAAGCTGGCGTTTGATGGTGGAGACATGGAGATGCTGGTGGAGGAGAATTACAACCGGCGTCAGGAGGAAGAGTGGAGATGTCGGGAGCGGGAAGTAGAGCGACAAAGGGAGCAGCGAGAATCCCAAAAGCTTCGGCAACGTCACCTGGAGAAGGACCTGGCAGAGAAGGCACGTATGAGAAAGGATAAAAGTACGGTGAGGGAGCCGCGGCGTAAGGGTGCAGTACGGAACTTTAAGTTAAAAGGTGGTTGGGGCTTCATCCAGGAGCCTGGACTTTATTTAGAAGTCTTTGTAACCCGGCGGGACGTAGAGGCTCACCTCCCAGAAGGACACCCGGGGAGGGACCTGTTGCCAGGAGACTTGGTGACTTACACCCGACACTGGGGTTACAATGGATGGTACGCCCTAAATGTTACCAGGTGCGACCCCTACTCCCCAGAGTGTCAGGAAACTGACAGACCCTACGAGCCTTCAGCCTCCCCCAACCAGGCCTCTGCACAAGTGCCCACCCCACGCCGTAAATCTCCCCAGCCTCCCTCAGTGGTCTCCTCAGCAGCCCCAGCTATGGACATGATAATGATAGCTGGCCCGTACCCGGCGCCTGTTAGGCCCCCTGGGGTTCGTTCAGTCCGGGACATAGGGGTCCAGACCCGGAGGGAGATGAAAGAGGTGGCCACACAGACCCAGATAGCGGGTCACGACGTCACTGTACAGGCCACACGACGTCATCAGGTCTGGGTGGACCCTCCTGTCACGGATGTTTGGCAAGCTCCAGAAGAGTACCAGGTGGTACCTGGAAGAGGCCAGCCAAAGAAGTCTAAATAACCCGGACAGGGTCTCTGTATGTAAATAGTTAAATTATTGATGTACCCGGACGGGTGAATGTTCATAAAAAGTTTATTGCCTTAATATACCCAGGTTGGGTAATGGTTTGATGTACCCGGACGGGTGAATGTTCAGAAGAACAAGTTTATTGTTGCCTTAATATACCCAGGTTGGGTAATGGTGTTTCACTGTAATGAAAATGTTGAACTTTGAAGCCATGAACTGTACTGGCTCACAATTTTTTTCTGTAAATAGTTGGCACTTCGGTGCTCCATCTTGGTTTTACAAAAAACTTTACTGTGCACTTTTTCAACTACCTCAGAAACTAAAAACCCGTTTGGTGTGGCCGAAAGTGAGGTCTGCTCAAGGAAAGTCTTGCAGCCCACCCAAGACCACAGTTGGAGGTTTGGAGCGGGTCCTCCACAAGCACAAGTAAAGGACACTGTGAAGTTACCCCGGTAAGGTTGTAGTCCTAAGAAGTCTCCACGAACTTCAGCACTAATGCTATTTGCACTTTTGTTGAATATGTATTTATTAACACACATGTATAACACATATCAAGGGTATGAACAGTAACAAAACATGTCACATAATATAAGCCATTTGCACTTTTGTAATGTTATTATTAAAAATGTTATTATGCAACGTTTAACTTGAAGTGTTTCCTGCTTTCTTACTACGTCGCATAGTCCACTCTGCTACATCACTTTGCACCATTGCTCTATCTCACATCTATCTGCCCTGGAAGGATAGCGTGTTACCTGTAGAAGACTTTTCACCTACCTGCACTACACCATCCCTTCCAGAGGACCTGCACAGCAGCGCTGGACACCCTGACCAGGTACTACAGGTGGCGTCACGACAAACTACACAAACATTCTATCATCCCCTGGAAATATCCCACATTCCAGTGATCGCCCAGGTCACGGACCGAGCTGTGCTACTCGTGACATCCCCCATAGAAGTCAACGTGATCGGTGCCGAGTACCCCCAAAACCCCTGTCTCTGTGCGACTCAACTTCCCTCACTGTGCTGGCACTTTACATTTACAATGCCTCTGGGTTTTTTTTTTGGGGGGGTGGGGAACATTCAGACTTTTGCTATGGGGCCCCATGATTTATATGTACGCCCCTGCTGCTGAGGCATGGTATTTAAGGCTGTTAAGGAGCCAACATACATGGACCTTGCCAGCAGCGTCGGACTGGAGTACCTTGGGCCCACCAGAGAAAATATATTCTTGCGGCCCAACATCATACTTCCCAACCTTTGAATAAGGGAAAGAGGGACAAAGGCTGTGGCACGCTGTGCATGCTGCAGAAAATTTTAGGCCATGCCACGTTGCATCACAGACTGTCCAGGAGTTGGTGGATGCTTTAGTCCAGGTGTGAGAGGAGATCCCTCACGAGACCATCAGGAGCATGGCCAGAAGTTGTAGGGAGGTCATACAGCATACCTCACAAATTTGGAAGACAGGAAAGAGGATTAAAGGCTGCGGCGCGTGTTGCGCGCCGCTGAAAATTTTAGGCCACGCCCCGACAACACCCATTTCACAGCTAATCACACCCATATCCTCGCCCCAAGCGTAACCATTTAGCACTGCTGATCACACTGACTGGTAATGAGGGCACAGTGGCTGGTACTGAGGAAAAGAAAGAAAGAGCAGTGAGAGAGAAAGAACAAACAGAGAAAAAAAGAGAGGAAAGAAAGAAAAGAGAGAAAGAAAGAACAGAGAGAAAAAAGAACAGAGAGCGAGAAGGAAAGAACAGAGAGCGAGAAAGAAAGACTAGAGAGAGAGCCATAGGCGTAGCTAGGGTTTTGGTTTAGTGGGGGCAAAACTTCTGAGTGGGCCCATCATCAGAGAACCTCAGCAAATGACCGCGCTGTTGGCCAAAATAATCTCTATATAAAAAGACCAATATTGATATTACCGCCATATGGTCTGTGTTAAATAATACCAGTCCTACAGAACATATAATAGATTACAGCACAGGTACAGATAATGACTTACCGCTGATGTTCTTTCTAATGGAATTGTTCACTTTTCATGTCTTTTCCATCTGGCCCACACCGACATGACGACTTCTCCAGCCAGGACTCGACTGCACCCCCATTAAAAAAAAAATAAAAAAAAAACTCACCTCCCGGCTCCTGTGCTGCTCACTCTCAGCGTCTGACAGCGGGCGCCGGCAGGTGATGTTATTGCGCCCGCTGTCATACGCTGAGAGGGGGATTATGGGAGAGTAGGAGCGCTCGCTCCTTCTCTCTCCATGCGGTCAGCTTTATCGGCTGGATGCCGATACAGCTGACCCTCCGATGACGGGTGGTGGGCCCACTGCTGGCACCGTGCCCCCCCAACGCCTGTTCAGGCCCCATAGCTTCCGGGCGGCAGAGCAGGGAGAGCGATTCTCCCTGCTCTGCCGCAGAATGTAACTGTATCGTAGCTGAGGGTGGGCCCCCACAGAGCGCGGGCCCCGGGGCCACCACCCCCTCTGCCCCGCGACATATCCTTTCAAATCAGGGCCCACCACGCAGGAGCTGGGGCCCACCGTAGGTTTCTCCGGTGTCCCGGTGCCTCAGTCCGACCCTGCTTGCCAGCCTGATAATACCAGGCCACAGCAGTCTGCATATCTTGGCTGGTTAACAAAAATAGGGGATCCCCTCGAAAAAAATTTGGCATGGGGTCCCCCCTATTTTTGTTAACCAGCCAGATGAAGCAGACTGCTGAGGCCTGGTTTTTCAGGCTGGTAAGGATCCAATATCCATGGACCTTGCCAGCCTGATAATACCAGGCCACAGCAGTCTGCATATCTTGGCTGGTTAACAAAAATAGGGGATCCCCTCGAAAAAAAAAGGCGTAGGGGTCCCCTATTTTTGTTAACCAGCCAAGTAAAATGCAGACTGCTGCGGCCTGGTATTAAAAGACTGTCAAGGCCCATGGAAAGATGTGCCAATTGTGGCACTTTACCCGGCTCTTCCCACTGCCCTGTAGCGGTGGCAAGCGGGGTAATAAGGGGTTAATGTCACCGTTGATTGCACGGTGAGAATAAGCCCGGTTAATAATGGAGAGGTGTCAATAAGACACCGATCCATTATTAATCCCAAAGTTTTTAAATGTATAAAAAAAAAGACACAGCAAGAAAAAAGTATTTTACTGAAATAAAAAAGACAACACAGTTTTCATTTCTTTTATTATACTCTCATTCCTGCGACGCCATCGATCTCCTGTAAAAAAAGAAAAAAAAAAAACCAACAGTATACCACCTGTCCGACGCAGTCCATAGTAACGAGGGTCCCACGACGATCCAGCTCTGCTACATCGCAATGACAGGCAGAGCCTGTCATCTCGACGCAGCACAGCTGATTACCTGCTTCCCCGGCGGTGACGTCATCGGACTGACTGCTTTACGGCCGGGATTACCCAGCAGTCACTGCAGTTATCGCGAGAAACTGCATGTGACCGCCGGGGAAAGATGATGGTGGCCATGAAGCAGTCTAGCCCGTGACCGCCGGAGATCTTCTGCCAGGTAAGTGCCGCTGACTCCTGACAGACCCGACCGACGGACACTGACAGTGACAGTGACAATCCCGATTCCGGTATCCGATAAGACGAAAATATCGGAACTAAGTATCGAAAGGCCGATAGAGCTAATATCGGCCGATACCCGATACTTGCGGTATCGTATCGCTCAACACTAATCACAAGCGTACAGCTGTCTACAGTGCTGGGTTAATTGTAAATCTCCGTATATATTTCCAGAGTCAGACACACTCTCACAGGCTCAGTATGGATTACACCAGAATATAAGAAGCAGAAAAAGGGTAATGTATCAGAAGCCTACAGCTGTATACAGTCTAGGGGTATTTGTAAATCTCCGTATATATTTCCGGGGTAACACACAGACGCTCACAGGCTCAGTATGGATTAGACCAGAATATAAAAAGCAGAAAAAGGGTACTGTATCAGAAGATACCAGGTGTATATAGTGTTGGGGTAATTGTAAATTCCTGTATATATTTCCGGAGTAGCACACAGACGCTCAGAGGCTCAGTATGGATTAGACCAGAATACAAAAAGCAGAAAAAGGGTACTGTATCAGAAGATACCAGGTGTATATAGTGTTGGGGTCATTATAAATCTCCGTATATATTTCCGGAGTAACACACAAACGCTCACAGGCCCAGTATGGATTAGACCAGAATATAAAACGCAGAAAAATGGTACTGTATCAGAAGCATACAGCTGTATACAGTGTTGGGGTAATTTTAAATCTCCGTATATAATTTCAGGGTCAGACACAGACGCTCACAGGCTCAGTATGTATTAGACCAGAATATCAAAAGCAGAAAAAGGGTAAAGTATCAGAAGCATACAGCTGTATACAGTCTAGGGATAATTGTTAATCTTCGTATATATTTCCAGAGTCAGACACAGACTCTCACAGGCTCAGTATGGATTACACTAGAATATAAAAAGCAGAAAAAGTGGAATGTATCAGAAGCCTAGAGCTATATATAGTTCAGGGGTAATTGTAAATCTCCGTATATATTTCTGGAGTAACACACAGACGCTTACTATTAGGGTCTGCGGAACGTATCTAATAGATATTGTAGAGAGGTGCGTTCGCAGCCCGGGGTCCACCGTGCAGGCGAAGCCCGCTGCTAGTAAGATGGCGAAAGTAGCGAACTCTGTTATCCCGCAGAGTCGCTAAAATAAATGCTGTAGCGCTCTGTGGCAGTTAGTGTGAACTCTGTTAATCCCCAGAGCCGCTAACAGGAATGCCACAGCGCTATATGGTGATAAATACGAACTCACTTAACTTCAGTGAGCCGCAGAGTAAAACGCTAGGGCGCTGAACCAGCTTTATTAAGCGAATCCTGTTGCATCACAGAGCCGCTGAGAAAAAGACTGTGTCCTGTTTGGCTCACAGGGAACACAGATGACTGCTAAGCGGATTGCAGTCTGAGGTCATGCAGTCAGAACACAAGCAACAATCTCCTCACCGGAGTAGCCGGTATTCTAATGGCGTTTTCAGCCGAGCTCTGAAAACGTGCATACAATCTAATCACCGGAGGTGCCGGTATTCTAGGGGCTTATTTCAGCCAGACCTAACCACATGCATACATGACCTCACTGGTGCAAGCACGTAACAGATTTGATACTAGCGCATGGCGGCCCAGACATGTCACCCTTTTATAGTAACAGCTACAGGACCTGCCAGAAAAAGGACCAATGAGAAACTGTTCCAAAACACATGTAGTTTCAGGACCTTCCTGGCGGACCAATAGGAGCTGCTGCAGTACCTGAACATGTGACCACTGATCTCCAATGAGAGATCTTACCCTGGGCATGCTCAGAAGGGGAAACGCAGGGCTTCGTCCTAAAGACGTCTGCTCCAGCACTGGCTATAATAGAAGATCCAGGAGGGGCAGCAGCAAGTCTCTGCGCACAGTATTGGAATGGGCAAGACGCTGAGACCGACGTCTCTGCTGAGCAGGCTCCACGGCGGCGGAGACGGATAGGGGACCGCAGAGGGAATGGCTTGAGAATCCCCTTATGCAGCATTGGGAACTCGAACCCTAACACTTACAGGCTCAGTATGGATTAGACAAGAATATAAAAAGCAGAAAAAGGATTACTGTATCAGAAGATACCAGGTGTATATAGTGTTGGGATAATTGTAAATCTCTGTATATATTTCTGGAGTAACACAGACGCTCACAGGCTCAGTATGGATTAGACCAGAATATAAAACGCATAAAAAGGGTACTGTATCAGAAGATACCAGTTGTATATAGTGTTGGGGTAATTTTAAATCTCCGTATATATTTCTGGAGTAGCACAGACACTCTCAGGCTCAGTATGGATTAAACCAGATATAAAAAGCAGAAAAAGGGTACTGTATCAGAAGCGTACAGCTGTATACAGTGTTGGGGTCATTTTAAATCTCCGTATATATTTCCGGAGTAACACACAGACGTTCACACGCTCAGTATGGATTACACCAGAGTATAAAAAGTAGAAAAATGGTACTGTATCAGAAGTGTACAGCTGTATACAGTGTTGGGGTAATTTTAAATCTCAGTATATATTTCTGGAGTAACACACAGACACTCACAGTCTCAGTATGGATTAGACCAAAATATAAAAAGCAGAAAAAGGATAATGTATCAGAAGAGTATAGCTGTATACAGTCTAGGGATAATTGTAAATCTCCATATATATTTCCTGAGTCAGACACAGACGCTCACAGGCTCAGTATGGATTAGACCAGAATATAAAAGCAAAAAAAGGGTACTGTGTCAGAAGATACCCCGTGTATAGTGTTGGGGTAATTTTAAATCTCCGTATATTGTTGTAAATACTCTGGAGGCGACTTCTGAGCTGGGGCTTCCTCTGGTGGTTGCTGAGGGTAATGAAATAATTACTGAATGGCCTTCAGCTGGCTCTGAATGGTATGATATAAGTGACCTGAGTTCCCATCAGCCTTGCCGGTAATCAATTGTTCTTCTGGTATTGCTTGGAGAACAGCTTGCTTCCCTGCTCTCTTTCAGATAAGTGATTTTCTGTTTTTTATCCTCTGGTTGGATTTTTTCTGCTGGTTTGCTGCTTGCAGTGGACTACAGCCTGGTCCCATTTTGGGGTCTGGCGCTGCAATTGTGCTCATTTTGTTTTTGCACTTTTGCTCTGTTCATTTGTCACCTTTTTGCTGAATTGCTGTGTGTTACACCAGAGATCTGATTTAGGTGGTAGAGATCGTGTGATCTCAGGTTTTTTGTTAATCAGAAGTGTTGGTATTTTTGACAGGGTTCTTTTGGGTTACAGTTAGAATTCCTTCCTATACTTTTCTATCTAGACAGATTGGGCCCCAGCGTTTGCTCATTCTATTTTCTGTCTGTGTCCGTATTTTCTTCTTGTCTAACCGCCATTACATGTTTGGGGGCTTCCTATTTCTTTGGGGGATCTGCTCCGGGGCAGATAGCATTTATCTTTCTGCCTTTAGGTGTAGTTATCTCTCCGGCTGTGACGAGGCATCTAGGATCACCATAGGTACGCTCCACGGCTGCTTCTAGTGTGGCGGTTTGTTTAGGGTACTGCAATCCAATAGTTTCCAGCCTCTCTGGTGTATTATTACTTTTGCTATTTTGCAATTTCTCCTCAGCTTACGAAACATACCGGCTACCGGCCAAATTGAAAATTATATGGTACTCACAGAAAGGAAAAATAGTAAAAAAAATTTTCTCTGTTTGTTGCATTTTTTTTCCCTCTTTTCCTCTGGGTGCTGAGGAGGAATTTTTTTTTTCCTCAATGGAGTTTGCACAGTTGTCTGGCCGTGTTGAGCGGCTTGCCGCTGAGATTCAGAGTATTGCTACCTATCTTGATAGGTTGCCGGTTGTGGAACATTGGATCCCCATACCAGATTTATTTTTGGGGGATCGGTCTAAATTTCTGAATTTCAAAAATAACTGTAAGTTGTTTTTTGCCTTGAAGCCTAAGTCCTCAGGGAACGCAGCATAGCAGGTTCAAATTGTCATCTCTCTGCTGCGCGGCGACCCTCAGGATTGGGCTTTTTCCCTGACACCTGAGGATCCTGTTTTGAGTGATGTTTATGTATTTTTTCAGGCTCTGGGGTTATTGTATGATGAACCTAATGTCACTGATCAAGCTGAAAAGACCTTGTTGGCATTAAATCAGGGTCTTGAAGACGCTGAGCTATACTGTCAGAGGTTCCGAAAGTGGGCAGTCCTGACCAAATGGAATGATTATGCTTTGGCAGCCCTTTTTCGGAAGGGTCTGTCAGAAAATGTAAAGGACGTTATGGTGGGATTCCCTGTTCCCTCTGGTCTCAATGATTCTATGTATTTGGCTATTCAAATTAACAGACGTTTGCGTGAGCGCAGAGGTATGCATGAGATAGCGTTGCTGTCAGGCACACCGCACTGCACTTGCTCACTGAGCCAGTGCGTGTGTCCTAAGTGAACAAACTGTGCACAACGATACCTGTATAGTAGAACAGCAGCAGAGAAGATGTGTGCTTCTGAGGACACAGGACCTTCCGCACCATGTGACTGCCAAGGGGCGGAGCCAGCACACGTCTCTCAGAGGCAGCAGTATCAGGTAGAGAATGTTTCAGGCCGAAGGACCTGCAGGCACGTGACTGCCTAGGGGCGCGGCCTAAGCTCCAGAGATCTAGGAGGTAAAGGAAAACTCCTAGAAGGGTAACTACGAAATAAAGTTACCAAGGGGCATAGACAGAATGGATAGTCAGGATAGCCAGGTCATACACATAGAGGGCGACGAAGTACAAAAGAAGCAGGCAGAGAATAACCAGAACACAGCCAAGGGGTCATACACAGACAGAGCAACGCAGTACAAAAAGGGACAGGCAAAACTCGTAACAGGGACACAGCCAAATCAGAACCAAGCAAGCATAAAATGTAGCACAGGCACAAAGCACTGGCACAAGCACAGGGTCAGACACACTCAGCCAAAGGTCAGAGTATAAACGACAAAGGCTGGCTTCACAGTGAGGCTATAAAAAGCCTCCCAGGACCCAGAAAGAGGCCAACCAAGTTAACCCCGCGACTACCTGATCCAAGAACCCCGTAAACCATGACAGTACCCCCTTCTTAATGGGGGGCCTCTGGACCCCCAGGTTTCCCAGGATTCCGAGCATGGAATGCCCGAACCAGACGGTCAGCGTGTGCCGATCTGGCCGGCACCCAAGACCGGTCCTCTGGACCGTACCCCCTCCAATGCACCAGGTACTGTAAGGACCCCCGAGACCGCCGGGAGTCTACAATATGTTGTACCTCAAATTCCATGTGCCCATCAACCAAGACTGGGGAGGGAACAGCAGCTGGTTCTTCTACTACCGATCCCAAGGGTTTTAGCAAGGATCTGTGGAATACGTTATGGAGTTTCAAAGCGGGGGGGAGGCGAAGACGATACACCACAGGGTTAATTACCTCAATGATCTCATAGGGACCTGTGAACTTGGGCCCCAGTTTGGCGGAGGGTAGACGAAGACTTATGTTTCGCGTGGAGAGCCACACCTTGTCCCCACACTGCAACACCTGATCAGGGTTCCTTTTTTTATCTGCAAAACGCTTATAAGTCTCCTGAGCCCTGAACATATTCAACCGAACTTTTGACCATAGATCCCTGATTCGGTTAACACAGTCCTCAGCTCCTGGACAGCCCGAATCTAAACGTGAGAATTCACCAAAATGAGGGTTCAAACCATAATTAATAAAAAACGGTGACCTACCGGTAGATTGATTGGTACGGTTGTTGAAGGCGAACTCCGCTAACGGTAGGGCATCACACCAGTCGCTTTGCAGAGTAGAAACCAAACATCGAAGAATTTGTTCAAGTGACTGGTTGGTGCACTCCGTCTGCCCGTTACTCTCTGGGTGATAGCCTGAAGAAAAGGACAAAGATATCCCCAACCTTTTGCAAAAAGCCCGCCAAAACTTGGCCACAAATTGTGCCCCTCTGTCAGATACAATATTCATAGGTACCCCATGTAACCGCACAATCTGTGCGAGGAAATGCTTAGCGAGAGTATCTGCAGTAGGTAGACTTGCCATAGGTACAAAATGCGCTAACTTAGAAAACCTGTCAATAACTACCCAGATAACCGTGTTACCCCGAGAAGAAGGAAGGTTGGTAATGAAGTCCATGGACAAGTGGGTCCATGGCCTTCCTGGAATTGGCAAAGGCACCAATTCCCCGGCCGGCCGGCAATGAGAGCTCTTAGAACGAGCGCATACCCCACACCAGCGACATGCTTCTTAATATCTGAAGCCATCAAAGGCCACCAAAAAACTCTCGCCACTGCCTCTCGTGTGGCAGAAATGCCTGGGTGAGCACTCAGTTTTGAATCATGGAACTCCCGCAGGAGCCTGGTGCGTAACTGCTGAGGAACAAACAATTTGTTTTCGGGTTTGGACCTTGGAGCTAAAGATTGAGCCCCCACAATCTCCCGCTCCAATTCCGACGACACTTCAGCTATAACGACATTGGGTTGAAGAATGGGGGACGGCTGGTCAGGGCGGGAAAGCGGCTCAAAACTACGTGATAAAGCATCAGCTTTCACGTTTTTAGACCCTGGGCGAAAAGTTATAGAAAATTGAAATCTGGAAAAAAAAAGTGACCAACGGGCTTGCCTAGGAGTCAGTCTTTTAGCAGACTTGATATACTCTAGGTTTTTGTGGTCGGTGATGACTGTGATGAGGTGAGCCGCCCCCTCCAAAAAATGCCTCCATTCCTCGAACGCCAATTTGATTGCTAAGAGTTCTCTATTACCAACGTCATAATTTCTCTTAGCCTGAGAAAATTTTTTCGAGAAATAGGCACAAGATTTGAGGTTAGTCAGAGAAGTAGGTCCCTGTGACAACACTGCCCCCACCCCAACCTCCGAAGCATCAACTTCAACCACAAACGGCTTGGCTGAGTCAGGTTGAACCAGAACAGGAGCGGATGTGAAACAATTTTTCAAAGTTAAAAAAGATTGTTTGGCCGACGGGGACCAGTTCCTAACATCTGCCCCTTTACGTGTGAGATCCGTGAGGGGTTTCACAATCTGAGAAAAACCCTTGATAAACCTGCGATAGTAATTCGCGAATCTCAAGAAGCGCTGGAGTCCTCTAAGGTCCCGAGGCTGGACCCACTCCATAATGGCTTGCACCTTCTTGGGATCCATACGAAACCCCTGTGGAGAGATTATAAGACCCAAAAATGATAGCTCCTGAACGAAGAAAGAACATTTCTCCAGCTTAACAAATAAATGATTTTCCCTGAGTCTTTGAAACACAGTTTTAACATGTGATAAATGTGAATGTCTATCAGAGGAATATATCAGTATATCATCCAAATAGATCACAACAAAACGGCCAATGAGGTCCGAAAAAACTACATTAATGAAATTTTGAAACACAGCTGGAGCATTGGTGAGACCAAAAGGCATGACGAGATTCTCAAATAACCCCTCAGTAGTAAGAAAAGCAGTTTTCCACTCATCCCCTTCCCGTACTCTTATCAAATTATAAGCCCCCCTGAGGTCCAATTTTGAAAACCACTTGGCCCCAGAGAGCTGGTTACAGAGATCAGGAATCAGAGGCAGGGGGTATGTATTCCTGACTGTGATTTTATTAAGTTCTCGAAAGTCGAGGCAGGGACGTAGACCGCCATCCTTCTTTTTAACAAAGAAGAACCCCGCAGCTACTGGGGACACTGAGGGCCTTATATGCCCTTTGCGAAGACTTTCAGCGATGTATTGCTTCATAGCCAGGCGCTCAAGGCCTGACAAATTAAACAGGCGGGCCTTGGGCAATTTGGCTCCCGGGACAAGATCAATAGCACAGTCAAATGATCTATGCGGGGGCAGAGCCTCAGCCTCACTTTCAGAGAACATGTCCTCAAAGTCTTTCAGGTACTCCGGAATACCCTCCAGACCAACAGAAGACACTGAGACAGGTTTTGCAAGTTTCATACAATAAACAGGTTTATGGCAACAGTCGACACATTGGGATCCCCATTTAATAATCTCCCCTGATTCCCAGTCAATCACCGGGTTGTGGCGTTGAAGCCATGGCATACCCAGCACTAGCCCTGTGGGCAATTTGTCCATGACAAAACATTCCATGTCTTCCTTGTGGGAAGAACCGACCTGCAAAGAAAACCTTTTGGAAACATAAAGAATCCCTGTTCGGGTAAGAGGGGAAGAGTCGATAGCAACAATTTTAAGGGGTGTCTCCAGCCTGACTGTCCCTATCTTATGTTGGGAGACGACACAGGAACTGATCAGATTGAGAGATGAACCACTGTCCACCAATGCTGTCGAGAAAAAACGATAGTTGTCTACCAACAGTTCCACCTTTAACACGACTTTAGAACATGAGGAAAATAGTACCTGAAGGTCTGGGCAGCCTCCTCGACCGCTACCCAGACCTAGTAGTTTTCCGCCGTCTTAGATGATGGACAGGTGGGGCAATCTTTTCTCCAATGTCTGGACTCTCCACAATAGAAACAGAGTTGTTTCTCCCGGCGATGTCTTCTCTCCTTCTCTTTTAGCGAGGTGGTGCCAATGTCCATGACCTCAGTAGTGGCTCCAGTCTCTTTGCTGCCAGCAAACAGTGAGGTTTCACATTGCATGATACCCCTGGCGCGTAGCCTGCGGTCCATTCGTACGGCCTGGGTTATGGCGTCCTCCAAATTATCAGGTGGAGGATGAAGGGCCAGGGCGTCCTGGAGACGTTCAGACAGGCCTCTGCGGAATAGCCCTCGAAGGGCGGCATCACTCCAGGAGACCTCCGCTGCCCAACGTCGGAACTCTGAACAGAACCACTCGGCTGAATGTTTACCCTGACGAATACTCATAACCATGTCCTCAGTCATACGGACCCTGTCAGGCTCATCATAGATGCGGCCCAGGGCATGAAAAAAAGTATCAACAGTCATCCTCTCAGGAGCAGAAGGAGAGAGAGAAAAAGCCCAGGCTTGTGGGGCCCCCCGAAGTAGGGAAATAATGACCCCCACCCTCTGGAACTCATCCCCAGAAGAGCGAGGCCTCAGGGAGAAAAAAAGTTTACACCCCTCCCTGAAGGCTCTGAACTCATTTTTATCCCCTGAGAAGTAGTCGGGCAGTTTAACTGGAGATTCAGGAGACACCAATGACACATCCTTACCACCAGAACCCAGAGACCCCGCAGCGACAGCCCCCATATGGTATCTACCAGCTGCTGCTGGGTCTGAGCCATCATGCGCTGCTCAACATTCAACTCCTGGAACCTTTGCGTCAGATGTTTCACCTGACCTGCTAACACCTGCATGGGATCCATGGGGATAACACTCTTAAATCTCCCCCTCAGAAAAAAAAATGTAACGGTCGTTCATAATGTCAGGCACACCGCACTGCACTTGCTCACTGAGCCAGTGCGTGTGTCCTAAGTGAACAAACTGTGCACAACGATACCTGTATAGTAGAACAGCAGCAGAGAAGATGTGTGCTTCTGAGGACACAGGACCTTCCGCACCATGTGACTGCCAAGGGGCGGAGCCAGCACACGTCTCTCAGAGGCAGCAGTATCAGGTAGAGAATGTTTCAGGCCGAAGGACCTGCAGGCACGTGACTGCCTAGGGGCGTGGCCTAAGCTCCAGAGATCTAGGAGGTAAAGGAAAACTCCTAGAAGGGTAACTACGAAATAAAGTTACCAAGGGGCATAGCAGAATGGATAGTCAGGATAGCCAGGTCATACACATAGAGGGCGACGAAGTACAAAAGGAGCAGGCAGAGAATAACCAGAACACAGCCAAGGGGTCATACACAGACAGAGCAACGCAGTACAAAAAGGGACAGGCAAAACTCGTAACAGGGACACAGCCAAATCAGAACCAAGCAAGCATAAAATGTAGCACAGGCACAAAGCACTGGCACAAGCACAGGGTCAGACACACTCAGCCAAAGGTCAGAGTATAAACGACAAAGGCTGGCTTCACAGTGAGGCTATAAAAAGCCTCCCAGGACCCAGAAAGAGGCCAACCAAGTTAACCCCACGACTACCTGATCCAAGAACCCAGTAAACCATGACAGTTGCCTTGTGTGCCAGCTCCTGATCCCGTGCAGTGTGATGGGGTGACTTCTGGGGCTCAGTGTCATGAGTTTCGAAAGCGCAATGGGTTATGTTTCTACTGTGGTGATGCCTCTCATGCTATTTCCGTCTGCCCTAAGCGGGGAAGACATTTTGCGCGCTCAGTTGTCTTGGGTAGCGTTCAGACTAAATTTCTGTTGACTGTTACCCTGATTTGTCCCTGCCCACATTTTCGGCTCAGGCTTTTGTTGATTCAGGAGAAGCTATTAACCTGATGGATTTTGACTTTGCCAAACGTTGTGGGTTTCCCATGATACCCCTGTGGAAGTCTATTCCTTTACTGGCCATTGATTCTACCCCTTTGGTGGAGAATAAACCCCAGTTTTCTACTCAGCTGATAATGAGCGTTGAACCAGATCATCAGGAGAGCTGTAAATTTCTGGTGTTGCATAATCTGCATGACATTATTGTACTGAGTTTCCTGTTATGAATGTGCTGGAGTTGGTTTCTGAGCAGAGGCCCCCTCTGGTGGTTGCAGACAGTACTGAACCTCACAGCGAGGAATGGCAATCTGGGATCACGGACTGGACTGATATAAGGGAGGTTCCCTCCCATGATGGTCGCCAGTGATCAATTGTTCTTGTCTCAATTGTGGTTCCTGGTTCATTTGGAAGTTGCTGGAGTCTTGCCTGCACCTGCTGCTTTCAGATAAGATATTTTCCGCTTTTCTTTTTGTGCTTGCTTTTTTCATAGTTTTCTGCACTTTTGTGGAGTTCAGCTGGGTCCCCTCCTGGGGCCTGAGCTCCTCTCAATTTATCTGAAGCCACTGTTATTTGTTCATTTGCTTTTTCCTGTTTTTTCAGTGGCTGCGGCTTTGTTTTGTTACACCAGAGATCTGATTTAGGTGGTAGAGATAGTGTGATCTCACGTTTTTTTTAGCAATCAGAAGTGCTGGTATTTTTTAGGGTTTCTGTTGGATTGCAGTCAGAATTCTTTCCTGTACTTTTCTGTCTAGACAGATTGGGCCTCAACGTTTGCTCATTCTATTTTCTGTCTGTGTCCATGCTATCTTCTTGTCTAAAAGCCATTATATGTTTGGGGGCTTCCTATTTTCTTTGGGGATCTGCTCCGGGGCAGATAGCTTTCATCTTTCTGCCTTTAGGTGTAGTTATCTCTCAGTGTTATGATTTGGTAGCTGAGGAGAGCAGGCAAAAACGGCAATACACCAGAGAGGTTGGAATCTACTGGATTGCAGTAACCTGACTAACCACCACAACTAAAGGCAGCCGTGGAGCGTTCCTACGTTGGTCCTAGACGCCTCGTCACAGCCTGAGAGGCTAACTACACCTAAAGATAGAAAGAGGAAAGCTATCTGCCCCGGAGCAGATCCCCAAAGAACATAGGAAGCCCCCAAACATGTAATGGAGGTTAGACAAGAGGAAATACAGACACAGACAGAAAATAGTATGAGCAAACATTGGGGCCCAATCTACCTGGACAGAAAAGGATAGGAAGGAGACTTACTGCAATCCAAAAAACCCTAAAAAATACCAACTCTACTAATTGCAAAAACACCTGAGATCACACGACCTCTACCAACAAAATTAGTTCTCTGGTGTCACAAAACTAAGCCGCAGCCACTGAAAAAACTGGAAAAGGCAAATGAACAAATAACAGTGGCTCAGATAAACTGAGAGGAGCACAAGCCCCCGGATGGGACCTGGCTGACCTCCACAGAAGTGCAGGGAACAATGCAAAAAGCAAGCACAAAAATAAAAGCAGAAAATATCTTATCTGATAGCAGAAGATGCAGGCAAGACTCAGCAAGCTTCCAAGTGAACCAGGAACCACAGTTGAGACAAGAACAATTGATCACCGGCAACCATGATGGGAGGGAACCTCCCTTATATAAGACCAGTCTGTAACTCCTGATTGCCAATCCTCATTGAATGGTTCAGTACTGTTTGTAACCACCAGAGAGAGCTTCTGCTCAGAATTCATTTCTAACACATTCACAACAGTAACCCCCCCCCCTTGAGGAGGGGTCACCGAACCCTCATTTGGGCAACCAGGTCGGTCAGGATGAGCTCTGTGATACGCACGGATCAGTCTCCTAGCATGGATGTCCGAAGCAAACACCCAAGAATTGTCCTCCTGACCATAACCTCTCCACTTAACCAAATACTGAAGTTTCCGTCTAATAAAACGAGAATCCAATATTTTCTCAACCACATACTCCAGATTGCCCTTAACCAAAACAGGGTCAGGAGGCGCAGCCATAGGAACCACTGGATCGACAAACCTCTTCAATAAGGACTTGTGGAACACGTTATAGATCTTAAATGTCCCTGGAAGAAGTAAACGAAAGGAAACAGGATTAAGAATCTCCAAGATCTTTTAAGGTCCAAAGAACCTAGGCTTAAACTTAGGAGATGCAACTCTCATAGGTATATTTCTTGAGGACAACCAGACCAAGTCCCCCACTTCAAACTGAGGACCATCAGTCCTATGCCGGTTGGCAAACCGCTGGGCCCCCTCCTGAGGGACAACCTCTCCACTACCTGGTCCCAAATCTGCTGCATACGCTCCACAACAGAGTCAACACCTGGACAGACAGAAGCCTCCGTCTGTCCCGAAGAAAATCGAGGGTGAAACCCAAAATTGCAGAAAAATGGAGACATCAAAGTGGCAGAGCTAGCCCTATTATTAAGAGCAAACTCAGCCAAAGGCAAAAAAGAGACCCAGTCAACTTGATCAGCAGACACAAAGCATCTCAGATAAGTCTCCAATGTCTGGTTTGTTCTCTCAGTTTGTCCATTGATCGGAGGATGAAAAGCTGAGGAGAAAGACAATTGAACATCAAGTTTAGAACAAAAAGTCCTCCAAAATCTGGAAACAAACTGGACTCCTCTGTCAGACACAATGTTCTCAGGAATGCCGTGTAACCGAACCACGTGCTGAAGGAACAAGGCACCAATTCGGAGGAGGAAGGCAACTTAGGTAATGGCACAAGATGTATCATCTTGGAAAACCTATCACAAATCACCCAGATAATGGTCATTCTCTGAGAAACAGGGAGGTCGGAAATGAAATCCATAGAGATATGGGTCCATGGTCTCTTGGGCACAGGCAATGGCATCAACAAACCACTAGAGCGTGAGCAAGGCTTGGAGCGAGAGCAAGTCCCGCAGGACTGCACAAATTCCCTGACGTCACGAGACAAAGTAGGCCACCAAAAGGACCGACTAACCAAGTCTCTGGAACCAAAAATTCCGGGATGACCGGCCAACGCGGAACAATGAATCTCAGACATCACACTCTTTTTCCACCGGTCTGGCACAAACAATTTCCCAATAGGGCAGCGCTCAGGTTTATCCTCCTGACTCCCTTCCAGAGCCAGTCTCAAATTGGGCGAGATGGAGGAAAGAACTACACCCTCTTTCAAAATAACAGCAGGATCAGATAACTCAGGAGAGTCCGCAAGGAAACTCCTCGAGAGGGCATCCGCCTTAACATTCTTAGTGCCAGGAAGAAAGGAAACCACAAAATTAAAACGTGTGAAAAACAAGGCCCACCTGGCCTGTCTAGGATTAAGTCGCTTGGCTGATTCCAGATAAACCAGATTCTTATGGTCCGTGAGGATCACCACCTGATGTTTGGCTCCCTCCAGCCAATGTCTCCACTCTTCAAAAGCCCACTTCATGGCCAATAACTACCGATTACCCACGTCATAATTACGTTCAGTTGGAGAAAATTTTAGAAAGAAAAAGGCACAATGGTTACTTTTAGAGGTCTCTGGATCTCTTTGGGACAAAACGGCACCTGCCCCAATTTCAGATGCATCAACCTCCACCTGAAATGGCAGAGAAACATCAGGCTGCCGTAGAACAGGAGCAGAAGTGAATCTCTGCTTAAGTTCCTGAAACGCAGAGACTGCCTCAGGAGGCCAATTCACCACATCAGAACCCTTTTTGGTCAAATCAGTCAATGGTTTAACAATAACAGAGAAATTACCAATAAATTTACGATAAAAATTGGCAAAACCCAAGAATCTCTGAAGAGCCTTTAATGAAGTAGGTTGGACCCAATCACAGATGGCCTGAACCTTGACCGGGTCCATTTCAATAACAGACGGAGACAAAATTAATCCCAGAAATGAGATCCTCTGTACGCCAAAAAGACACTTTGATCCCTTCACATACAGAGCATTCTCTCTCAAAATCTGGAACACAGTCCGAACATGTTTCACATGAGAGTCCCAGTCATTGGAAAAAATCGAGATATCATCCAAATAAACAATCAGAAATTTATCCACAAAATCCCTGAAAATGTCATTCATGAAGGACTGGAAGACGGAAGGAGCATTAGTGAGCCCAAAGGGCATCACTAGGCACTCAAAATGCTCCTCTGGGGTATTAAACGCCGTCTTCCATTCATCCCCGTGCTTAATGCGAATAAGGTTATACGCCCCCTGAGGTCAAGCTTGGTAAACCAAGTAGCACTTTTCACCCTGGAAAACAGGTCAGAAATCAAGGGTAACGGATATTGATATTTCACAGTGATATTGTTCAAGAGACGATAATCAATACATGGCCTTAATGAACCATCCTTTTTGGCCACAAAGAAATAACCGGCACCCAAGGGTGAAGAGGATGGTCTGATATGATCCTTCTCCAATGACTCCTTGATATAAGACCGCATAGCGTCATGTTCAGGTACAGACAAGTTAAAAAGGCGACCTTTAGAGAATTTACTACCAGGCACTAATTCAATAGCGCAGTCATAGCTCCTATGGGGGGGCAAGGATGCAGATTTACTTTCGCTAAACACATCAGAAAAATCAGTCAAAAAGTCAGGAACATCCTGAACCTGGGGAGAGGCAGAAAAAACAGGAGTGTTGGCATTAACACATTGGCAGCCCCAACTGGTCACAGACACAGATTTCCAATCCAAAACAGGATTATGAGACTGTAACCAAGGGAAACCCAGTACAATAATGTCATGCAGATTATACAGCACCAAAAATTTGCAACTCTCCTGATGATCAGGTTCAACCCTCATTATCACCTGAGTAGAGAACTGGGGTTTATTCTCAGCCAAAGGGGTAGAATCAATCCCCAGTAGGGGAATAGACTTCCGTAGGGGTATCAAGGGAAACCCACAACGTTTAGCAAAATCAAAATCCATCAGGTTAATATCTGCTCCGTAATCAACAAAAGCCTGAGCAGAAAATGTGGACAGGGAGCAAATCAGGGTAACAGTCAACAGAAATTTAGTCTGAACACTACCCAAGACAACTGAGCGTGCAAAACGTCTTCCCCACTTAGGGCAGACCGAAATAGCATGAGAGGCGTCACCACAGTAGAAACATAACCCATTGTATTTTCGAAACTCATGACGCTGTGCCCCAGAATCCACTCTATCACACTGAATGGACTCAGAAGCTGGTTCACAAGGCAACACTATTCCACGCATACCTCTACGCTCACGCAAACGTCTGTCAATTTGAATCGCTAATGACATAGAATCATTGAGACCAGAGGGAGCAGGGAAACCCACCATAACATCTTTTACATTCTCTGACAGACCCTTCCGAAAAAGGGCTGCCAAAGCATCATCATTCCATTTGGTCAGGACTGCCCACTTTCGGAATTTCTGACAGTACAACTCAGCGTCCTCAAGCCCCTGATTTAATGCCAAAAAGGTTTTTTCAGCTTGATCAGTGACATTAGGTTCATCGCACAATAACCCCAGAGCCAGAAAAAATGCATCAACATTACTCAAAACAGGGTCCCCAGGTGTCAGGGAAAAAGCCCAATCCTAGGGATCGCCGCGCAGGAGAGAGATGACAATTTGAACCTGCTGTGCTGCGTTCCCTGAGGACTTAGGTTTTAAGGCAAAAAACAACTTACAGTTATTTTTGAAATTCAGAAATTTAGCTCGATCCCCCAAAAAAAATCTGGCATGAGGATCCTAGGTTCCACAACCGGCAACCTAGCAAGATAGGTAGCAATACTCCGAACTTCAGTGGCAAGCTGATCCACACGGCCAGACAACTGTGCAAACTCCATTGAGAGAAAAAAAAAATCCTCCTCAGCACCCAGAGAAAAAGAGGGAAAAAATGCAACAAACAGAGAAAAAAAAAATTTCTGACAACTTCCTTTTTTCTTTTTCCTTTTACTATTTTTCCCTTCTGTTGAGTACCATATAATTTTTAGTTTGGCCGGTGATACTGTTATGATTTGGTAGCTGAGTAGAGCAGGCAAAAATGGCAATAAACCAGAGAGGTTGGAATCAACTGGATTGCAGTACCCTGACTAACCACCACAACTAAAGGCAGCCGTGGAGCGTTCCTACGTTGGTCCTAGACGCCTCGTCACAGCCTGAGAGGTTAACTACACCTAAAGATAGAAAGAGGAATGCTATCTGCCCCGGAGCAGATCCCCAAAGAACATAGGAAGCCCCCAAACATGTAATGGCGGTTAGACAAGAGGAAATACAGACACAGACAGAAAATAGTATGAGCAAACGTTGGGGCCCAATCTACCTGGACAGAAAAGGATAGGAAGGACACTTACTGCAATCCAAAAAACCCTAAAAAATACCAACTCTACTAATTGCAAAAACACCTGAGATCACACGACCTCTACCACCTAAATTAGTTCTCTGGTGTCACAAAACTAAGCCGCAGCCACTGAAAAAACTGGAAAAGGCAAATGAACAAATAACAGTGGCTCAGATACACTGAGAGGAGCACAAGCCCCCGGATGGGACCTGGCTGACCTCCACAGAAGTGCAGGGAACAATGCAAAAAGCAAGCACAAAAATAAAAGCAGAAAATATCTTATCTGATAGCAGAAGATGCAGGCAAGACTCAGCAAGCTTCCAAGTGAACCAGGAACCACAGTTGATACAAGAACAATTGATCACAGGCAACCATGATGGGAGGGAACCTCCGTTATATAAGACCAGTCTGTAACTCCTGATTGCCAATCCTCATTGAATGGTTCAGTACTGTTTGTAACCACCAGAGGGAGCTTCTGCTCAGAATTCATTTCTAACACATTCACAACATCTCAGCCTGTGACGAGGCGTCTTGGATCAACGTAGGAACGCTCCACGGCTACCTCTAGTTGTGTGGTTAGTTCAGGTTACTGCAATCCAATAGGTTCCAGCCTCTCTGGTGTATTGCTGTTTTTGCTTTTTCTCCTCAGCTACCTAAAAATAATAGTATCACCGGCCAAAAACTAAAATTATATGGTACTCACAGAAGGGAAAAATAGTGTGGAAAGAAAAAAGTTGTCAGAGATTTTTTTTTTTTCTGTTTGTTGCATTTTTTCCCTCTTTCTCTCTGGGGGATCGGGCTAAATTTCTGAATTTCAAAAATAACTGTAAGTTGTTTTTTGCCTTGAAACCTAAGTCCTCAGGGAACGCAGCACAGCAGGTTCAAATTGTCATCTCTCTCCTGCGCGGCGACCCTCAGGATTGGGCTTTTTCCCTGACACCTGGGGATCCTGTTTTGAATGATGTTGATGTATTTTTTCAGGCTCTGGAGTTGTTGTACGATGAACCTAATGTCACTGATCAGGCTGAGAAGACCTTGTTGGCATTAAGTCAGGGCTGTGAAGCTGCTGAACTGTACTGTCAGAAATTTCGAAAGTGGGCAGTCCTGACCAAATGGAATGATGATGCTTTGGCAGCCCTTTTTCGGAAGGGTCTGTCAGAGAATGTAAAGGACGTTATGGTGGGATACCCTGTACCCTCTGGTCTCAATGATTCTATGTCTTTGGCTATTTAAATTGACAGACGTTTGCGTGAGCGCAGAGGTATGCGTGAGATGGTGTTGCCTTGCGGGCCAGCTCCTGAGCCCGTGCAGTATGATGGAGTGACTTCTGGGGCACAGCGTCATGAATTTCAAACTCAATGGGTTATGTTTCTACTGTGGTGACTCCTCTCATGCTATTTCCATCTGCCCTAAGTGGGGAAGACATTTTGCGTGCTCAGTTGTCTTGGGTAGTGTTCAGACTAAATTTCTGTTGACTGTTACCCTGATTTGCTCCATGTCCACATTTTCGGCTCAGGCTTTTGTTGATTCAGGAGAAGCTATTAACCTGATGGATTTCGACTTTGCCAAACGTTGTGGCTTTCCCATGATACCCCTGCGGAAGTCTATTTACCCTATTGGGCATTGATTCTACCCCTTTGGCGGAGAATAAACCTCAATTTTCTACTCAGGTGATAATGAGGGTTGAACCAGATCATCAGGAGAGTTGCAAAATTCTGGTGTTGCATAATCTGCATGACATTATTGTTCTGGGTTTCCCTTGGTTGCAGATTCATAATCCTGTTTTGGATTGGAAATCTGTGTCTGTGACCAGTTGGGGCTGCCAATGTGTTAATGCTGGCACTCCTGTTTTTTCTGCCTCTGCCCAGTCTCAGGATGTTCCTGACTTTTTGACTGATTTTTCTGATGTGTTTAGTGAAGGTAAATCTGCATCCTTACCTCCTCACGGGAGCTATGATTGCGCTATTGACTTAGTGCCTGGTGGTACATTTCCTAAAGGTCGCCTTTTTAATTTATCTGTACCGGAACACGATGCTCTATCAAGGAGTCTTTGGAGAAGGGTCATATCAGACCATCCTCTTCACCCTTGGGCGCCATTTTTCTCTTTGTGGCCACAAAGGATGGTTCATTGAGGCCGTGCATTGATTATCGCCTCCTGAATAAGATTACAGATAACAGTGTCACCAGCAAAGCACCCCCACATCATCACACCTCCTCCTCCATGCTTCACGGTGGGAACCAGGCATGTAGAGTCCATCCGTTCACCTTTTCTGCATGCAAAGCAGTAATCAAAGCAAAAGGTGGCTACTTTGAAGAACCTAGAATATAAGACATATTTTCAGTTGTTTCACACTTTTTTGTAAAGTGTAATGTATAATTCCACATGTGTTAATTCATAGTTTTGATGCCTTCAGTGTGATTCTACAATTTTCATAGTCGTGAAAATACAGAAAAATCATTGAATGAGAAGGTGTGTCCAAACTTTTGGTCTGTACTGTATTTCCAGAGTAACACTCAGGCACTCGCAGGCTCAGTATGGATTAGACCAGAATATAAAAAGCAGAAAAAGGGTACTGTATCACAAGCATACAGCTTTAAACAGTCTAGGTGTAATTGTAAATCTTCGTATATATTTCCGAGTCACACACAGATAGTCAGCATGTATTTGTCCGTGAGACCAGCCGGTACACGGTAGTGTGTGAGGAGAGTATAGCTCTATACGATGTGGGAAAAAATGAATGCTTGGTAACTGTGCAGAAAAAAAAAATTAAAGTATTAGTGCTGTGTAAAAAGCAGTCTGCATCGCAGGGTACACATAGCAATACAGCTAGAAGGCAGCCTATTAACCACCGCTGCTGCACACAAGAAAATCCTCCCCTGTCACTGGCAGGCAGCCTGATAACCAGCGCTGCTGCACACAAGAAAATCCTCCCCTGTCACTGCACACTAACTGTACAGCACAATTGCTATCAGCACAAGCACATAAGAACTTCTGCTTCCAGCCTTAACTCTCTCCCTATTGATAAACAGGGTGAGCAACCTCTCCCAACTGTTAAGATCCGCAGAAGTAAAATGGCGGTCGGCAGTCAGGGCTTTTATAGACACTATGACGCCCCCAAAGCAAGCCAATCACTGCAATGCCCTTCTCTAAGATGGTGATGGCCTCTGCCTATGTCATCTCGCTTCCCACTGTGTACGTCCTTGCTCATTGGCTGAGAAAAGGCGCCTGCAAGCATTATGGGAAAACCGACTTTGGTGCTCGGGTCGACAACCGCATGGGCGACTTCACGCTATGCTACGCTCGGCGAAACCCGACTTTGGCAAAAGTCGGCGACTTTTGAATCTGACCGACCTGTTTCACTAAACTCTAGTAAAGATCTTTGAACAAATTAGTAAACAACATGTATGTAAGTACTTGGTTAAGAATGAAGTAATTAACCAGAGTCAGCATGGGTTTTTAACTAATAAGTGATGTCAGACTAACTTAATTTCCTTCAATGACAGAATCACTGACTGGGTGGATCAGAGAAATGCTGTAGATATAGTATATCTTGACTTCAGCAAAGCATTTGACAAAGTGTCTCATACAATCCTTATTGAAAAAATGACAAAGTATGGAATGGACAAGGCAACTGTTAGGTGGATTCATAACTGGCTTAGTGATCGGATCCAAAGCGTGGTTGTAAATGGCTGCACTTCCAGTTGGAAGAATGTCTCAAGTGGGGTACCACAGGGCTCTGTCCTGGGCCCTGTATTGTTCAACATCTTTAACAATGATTTAGATGAAGGTATTGAGGGTGATCTGAATAAAGTTGCTGATGACACAAAGCTAGAAGGGATAGCTAAAACTAGAGAAGAGAGAGAGGATTCAAAAAGATATAAATAAACTGGAGCAGTGGGCAGTAACTAACAGAATGGTTTTTAACAGGAAAAAATGCAAAGTATTACATCTGGGCAATAAAAATGAAAAAAGCATATACAGAATGTGAGGAATACTGCTAAGCAGCAGCACATGTGAAAAAGACTTGGGTATACTAATAGATCACAGACTGAACTTGAGTCAACAGTGTGATGCAGCAGCAAAAAAGGCAAATACAATTCTGGGATGTATTAACAGAAGCTTAGAGTCTAGCTCACGTGAAGTCATTATCCCCTCTACTCCTCCTTGGTCAGACCTCATCTGGAATACTGTGTCCAGTTTTGGGCACCACATTTTAAAAAAGATATCAACAAACTGGAGCAAATTCAGAAAAGATCGACCAGAATGGTGACCGGTCTGCAAACCATGTCCTACCAGGAATGGTTACTGGACTTGGGAATGTTTAGCTTGCAAAAAAGGCTGAGAGGAAAGTTAATAGCTGTCTACAAATATCTCAAGGCCTGTCACATTGTAGAAGGATCATCTTTATTCTCATTTGCACAAGGAAAGACTAGAAGCAATGGGATGAAACTGAATGGGAGGAGACAGAGAAGAAATTAGAAACTTTTTGACAGTTAGGGTGATCAATGAGTTGAACAGGCTGCCACGAGAGGTGGTGAGTTCTCCTTCAATGGAAGTCTTCAAACAGAGGCTGGGCAAACATCTGTCTGGGATGATTTACTGAATCCTGCTTTGAGCAGGGGGTTGGACCAGATGATCAAGGAGGTTCCTTCCAACTCTACCATTCTATGATGGACAGGTGACGGATATGGTTGTTTTTTTTCATTTTTGTTTTATTACAGGAGACAAGCCCTTCAATGGAATGGACGTTAGGTGTGTATCACTGTGTTTGTTAATTTTAAATAAAAATGGAAAATTGCGTTTTTTTATTTCAAATAAAGGACTTTATTCTGCCTGTGTCTTTAATCACAATATGACTATAGGATTTGTACTGGATAGATGTCTTATAGATGCCTCTCCATTACTAAGCCTTGGGCTTGATGTCACTGGACAATACAAAGGTGACATCAAACCCACAAATATGGACCTCACTTGCCACCGCCACAGGGCAAATGGGAAGAGCCGGGCAAAGCGCCAGAATTGACACATCTAATAGATGTGCCTTTTCTGGGCAGTTGCAGGCTCCTATTTTTAGGCTAGGGGATGCCAATATCCATAGCCTCTTACCAGCCTGAGAATACCAGCCACCAGCTGTCTACTTTAGCTTGATTGTTTTTCAAAAATGGAGAGGGCCCCATGCCGTTGTTTTAAATTATTTATTTAAAGAATTTGAAAAAAACGGCTGTGGGATCCCTCAATTCTTGATAATAAACCATGCTAACTCGGACAGCTGAGGGTTGTAACCTCCAGCTGTGAGTTTTGTCTGACTAGTTATCAAAAATACAGGGGAACCAATGCTATTTTTTTTTTAATTATTTATTTAGAGAGCAGGCTCCTGCTGATGAATTCTCCCATCAGCCGCTCCTGCTCTCACTGTTATTAGCGGCAGCAGCCAACAGCTGATGGAAGTGTTAGTTCTATCAGCTGACACCAGTAACTTTTTACCTCAGATCACAGCTGCGGGCTCACACTGTCATATTACAGTGTGTCTCCGCAGAGCTCTGACTGACGTTAATGATCTTACCAGCGGTAAGATCACAGCCTTAGTGGAAACTCTATCATTTACCGAAACTGAAAATGCTCGGTAATCCAAACACGAAACATTCATGCCCACTTTAAGATTGGCGAATGTTTTCCAAAAAAGTTTGCTCATCTCTACTTAAGGCCAGTGTCACACTTGCTTGTGTGATGCAAGAAACTCGCACGAGTCTCTCGCATCAACACCTGAAACTGCCGCCTGCACTCTGACCGAAGCATGCGGCTGCAGGTGTTTTTATGCAGCTGTACACTCTGGTCTGAGTGCCGGCAGCAGTGCTGGGTGTTGATGCGAGAGACTTGCGCGAGTCTCTCGCATCACACACGCAAGTGTGACCCCGGCTTAAGAAGGTGAATTTTAGTTGATTTGTTTTGTACTTTATATTTGACATATGATGATTTGCGATGTGCAGTAGCGTACAAGGCCTGGACAAGCCTGTAAATACTAGCATATTGTGAAGAGGTCAGGGATTCAGCGCACTTGATGACAGAAAGAAGAGAACCGGACAGCAAGCAGCAGGAGGCCGGAGAGGTAATATTTTTGAAATATAAATATATATCTAATATTCACCCCTTTGGCTTGCTGTCTGACACCCTTCCAAGACTTCCGACTGTGTCCAGGCCCCAGAGGTTATTGTGTGTCACAAGTTTGTAATGTTAAAAACGAAGGAGAAAGTAGCGCAAATAGGGTCTTATCTGACATACAATTGTAGTTATTTAAAAGATTGTACTAACCTAAGTTAGGACTTAAAAGGCATTTTTAAAATCATTGTACAGCTGTTGCAGATCCACGAGTTGCAAAACTGACAAGCATATAGATAGGACTAATTTGTGGATGCCTCTCGCACTTCTATGTATGGAATACGTCAATTCTCAGGGATTTATTTAAACATGTGGTTTATATTTCAACGTGTTTCAAACTGTCAAGCACTTTTTCAGGAAATGACCACATGTAATGATAGCAGTCGCAGAGGGTGCAACAGTGACTGTACCTGTGCTGGAGAAGGGGAATGATGCATATTCAACTGAAGTATATTGTAGCTCAGGGACCCTCTTGCCCAGCTCCCTGCTCTACAATATACGCTGCAGGTCAAATTGAAGCCTGAAACTAATGTCTCATCCACAGGTGATGTCAATATATTGGTGAAACAAGTTGGGGAACATGTGCTGCATGACTAAATTTTATAAAATTATCATTTGCCTCACTCTCTGTTGATGGTATCCCAGGGTGTTATCTTTACTTAGGGAGATAAGCTATTGCTATCCAATACATTGCAGAAATAAATAATGGCAAATATGAATTATTTTAAATTTCAACTCATTATATGAGCTTTTAAATGAATACAAAATAGATTAAATTTTAGTGACCTGCTAGTGAGGGATTAATTTAGCGGGGTCGTGCCCTTTAGGATTTGTATACATATTACTGTACTCTTTTCAGGCCATTTATCCCCTTCACCACCTTGGGTTTTTCAGTTTTTGAGTTTCCATTTTTTGCTCCCCTTCTGCCCAGAACTGTAACTTTTTTATTTTTCAGTCAATATAACCTTGTGAGGGCTTCTTTTTTTGGTTTTGCCCTATAGTGGAAAACAGGAAAAAAATTGCAATTCCACAATTGTTTTTTGGGGTTGTTTTTTACCATGTTCACTAAATGCTAAAACTGACTGGTCATTATGATTCTCAAGGTCAATACGAGTTCGTACATACCAAACATGTATAAGTTGTTTTTTTATTTACATAGTAACATAGTTATTAAGTTTGAAGGAAGACTTTAAGTCCATCTAGTTCAACCCATATCCTATCCTAACCTGCCCTAACATGTTGATCCAGAGGAAGGCAAAAAAAAACCCAAGTGGCAAACAGTAAGCTTCACATTGGGGAAAAAAATTCCTTCCCGACTCCACATATGGCAATCAGACTAGCTCCCTGGATCAACGCAGTATCTAGGAAACTAGTGAATATAGCCTGTAATATTATACTTTTCAAGAAAGGCATCCAGTCCCTTCTTAAATTTTAGTAAGGAATCACTCATTACAACATTAGACGGCAGAGAGTTCCATAGTCTCACTGCTATTAAAGTAAAGAATCTGCATCTGTGTTATGATAAACCTTCTTTCCTCCAGGTCTAGAGGATGCCCCCTTGTCCCCGTCACATAAGAGTAAAAAGATCATTAGAAAGGTCTTTGTACTGTCCCCTAATATATTTATACATTGTAATAAGATCACCCCTAAGCCTTCATTTTTCCAAACTAAATAACCCCAAGTGTAATAACCTGTCTTGGTATTGCAGACCCCCCAGTTCTCTAATAACCTTGGTCGCTCTTCTCTGCACCCGCTCCAGTTCAGCTATGTCTTTCTTATACACCGGAGACCAGAACTGCACACAGTAATCTAAATGTGGTCGCACCAGTGACTTGTATAGAGGTAAAATTATGTTCTCCTCATGAGCATCTATGCCTCTTTTAATGCATCCCATTATTTTATTTGCCTTGGCAGCAGCTGCCTGACATTGGCCACTAAATGTGAGTTTGTCGTCCACCCATACACCCAGGTCTTTTTCAGTGACAGTTTTGCCCAGTCTTTTACAATTAAGTACATAATTATACATCTTGTTTGTTCTACCCAAGTGCATGACCTTACATTTATCCCCATTAAAGCTCATTTGCCATTTATCAACCCAAGCTTCTAGTTTACATAAATCCTCCTGTAATATAAAATTGTCCTCTTCTGTATTTATTACCCTGCAGAGTTTAGTGTCATCTGCAAATATTGAAATACTACTCTGTATGCCCCCTACAAGGTCATTAATAAATATGTTAAAGAGAAGCGGCCCCAATACTGACCCCTGTGGTACCCCACTACTAACCGTGACCCAGTCCGAGTGTGCTCCATTAATAACCACCCTTTGTTTTCTATCCATGAGCCAGTTCTTAACCCACTTACACATATTTTCCCCTATCCCAATTGTTCTCATTTTATGTATCAACCTTTTGTGTGGCACTGTATCAAAGGCTTTTGAGAAGTCCATGAACACCACGTCCACTGCATTCCCCTTGGTCCAGTCCTGAACTTACCCCTTCATAAAAGCTTATCAGATTAGTCTGACAAGAACGGTCCTTCGTAAACCCATGCTGATACTGTGTCATGAGGTTATTCAGCCTCAGATACTCCAATATAATATCCCTTAAAAAACCCTCCAGGATTTTACCCACAGTAGATGTTAAGCTCACTGGCCTATAATTTCCAGGTTCAGTTTTTGCCCCCTTTTTGAATATTGGCACCACATTTGCTATACGCCAGTCCTGTGGTACAGACCCAGTTATTATGGAATCTTTAAAGATTAAAAATAATGGTCTATCTATAACTGTACTTAATTCCTGCAGTATTCGGGGGTGTATCCCATCCGGGCCCGGGGATTTGTCAACTTTAAGTGGTGAAAAAAAAATCCAAAGTTTCTAAAAAAAAAACTCTGCCATTTTCCGAGACTTGTAGTGTCTCCATTTTCCGTGATCTGGGTGATGGCTTATATTTTGCACACTGATCTGACATTTGTATTGATACCATTTTGATGTAGATACAACATTTTGGCACGTAATTACATTTTAATCCAATATTGCCGCCACCAAAAAAATGTAATTCAAGTGTGATTTTTTTTTTTTTACCGATCGGATTATTTATTTTTATATATTGATAGATTGGGAAATAGATGTGCATTTTTTATTTTTTTTTATTGTATTATTTTAAACAGGGCAATGGGGGGTGATATAAAATGTTATATTTTTTTATTTTTTAAATATTTTTTAAAACTTTTTTTTTCACTTTACACTTGCTTTAATAGTCTCCATGGGAGACTACAAGCTGCGATCATCCACAGCAGAACTGCAGCCCTGCTCTGTGTAGCAGAAATGCTCACTTGATATGAGTGCCAACAGCTGGGTGGTGCTCATAGCTATCCGGCAATGAAAAACACAGGGGTCTCCTGCAGACCCTGGGTTGTCATGCCAACCAATCGTCAAGCCACAATGTGACATGTCATGTGACACATGCATGTCTAGTGACACACTTCCAGCTCGATCATTTTAAATGCCGCTATCAGAAATTGACAGCAGCATTTAACATGTTAACAGCAGGGGGTGGACCGTGATTGCACCAATGGCTGTTAGGGGCACATGTCAGCTGCTGAAATGTGCCCGAAAAGTTGCGGGCTCATCTACAGAGCCTGCAGCAAACAGGGGGAGGCGACTTTAGATGTACCTATATGTCTGAGTTCAGAAAGAGGTTAATCTCCATTAGGTTATACAGTGGCATGTAAAAGTATGACACATTTCCTTTGTATTTTAGGCAAAAAAATATGTTTTTTCATCTTTTACATTTTAAAAATTACAAAAATGAAAATTGGCCAATGCAAAAAAAGTGGGCACCCTGCATGGTTAGTACCTAGTAGCACCCCCTTTTGCAAGTGTCACAGCTTGTAAATGTTCTTTGTAGCCAGACAAGAGTCTTTCTTGTTTGAGGGGTTTTTATCCATTCTTCCTAACAACATTCTTCCAGTTCTGTGAGTTTCCTGGGTCGTCCTGCATCTACTGCTATTTGGAGTCTAGCCACAGAATTTCAATGTTAAGATCAGGGAACTGTGAGGGCCATTGTAAAACCTTCAGCTTATGCCTTTTGAGATAGTTTTTTATGAATTTTGATGTATGTTTAGGATCATTATCCATTTGTAGAAGTCATCCTCTTTTCAACTTCAGCTTTTAGACAAATGGTATTATGTTTGCATCAAGAATTTGTTGAAATTTCCTTGAATCCATTCTTCCTTCTAAATGAAAAATGTAGCCCATGCCATTGGCTGCAACAGAACCCCAAATCATGACTGATCCACTTCTATGTTTAATAGTTGGTGCAATTTTCTTTTCCTGAAATTCTGTGACCTTTTTCTCCATACGTAACTTTAATCATGGTGGACAAAAAGTCATATTTTAAACTCATCGGTCAACAGGACTTGTTTCCAAAATGCATCAGGCTTGTTTAGATGTTCTTTTGCATACTTCTAACAATTAATTTTATCATGGGGAGGCAGGAGATGTTTTCTTCTGATGACTCTTCCATGAACGCCATATTTGTGCCAGAGTTTCAGAAGAGTAGAACAATGTACCACAACTCCAGAGTCTGCTAAATGTTTCTGAAGTTCTTTTGCAGTCAAGTGTGGGTTCTGATTTGCCTTTCTAGCAATCCTATGACCAGCTCTCACTGAAATGTTGCTTGATCTTCCAGATCTTATCTAAACCTCCACTGTTCATGTTGAGGAAAGGGCAATTTGAAAAATCTTTGCTATCTTCTTATAGCCTTCTTCTGCTTTGTGAATCTTCACTATTTTTTTTAGAGTGCTAGACAGTTGCTTAGAATAACCAATTGTTGCTGTTGTGAGGAACTCAGCCGGCCGCCACACGGTAGCCCGGGTATCACAGCTTCTGATACCACCGCCGCTACCACATGTGACGGACGATCCCTTTCCTCCCACGTCACCAATGGGACGTAACTCCACAGGTACAGCTCTCCGGCGCCCCCCTTTGTCTCTCAGGTCAGTAAGAGAACTGCACCTAGAGCAAATGGCCGCCGGGGAAGGTGTCCTGCTACCCACTGGGTATTCTAAGATTCGTGATCAGAGTAAAAGCATCAGCCCAAGATTAATTTTATGGTTTAATTTGCCTTAAGGGCGCACTAGATAATTACAGAAATATACAGTAAAGCTATACAACGTAACTACAATGGATTTGCAGTCAGAGTAAAAATGCAACAATAATGTACAAGGCTAAAAGGTATAAGCTATGGATCAATATTACCGGGTATTATGGTCATGGGAAGGCCTTGGCTCTGCCATTCCCAGGTACAGTCTTCAGTTCCTGAATAGTCCCTTGGTCTTTCCTAGACCATCTTCTTGGCTTCTGTGTGTGAAATGGAATGAGACCAGCAGCCCGGTCATGGCTAGTTCTTAGACCTGCTAGGCCCATCCCCATTGCTTTGAAGCACGCATATTAATTGGCCTGCAATTCATATGGAGCAGGAAACAATGCCTTAGCTTGGGCTATTTACCATACGACTGACCATTTCATTCAGTCACTGGCCTAGACTAATTAGCATGTAAAGGCCTATTGATTCCTAGTGGACATCAAAACCTGTCGTACTGGATATGCTAATAGGCAATGTGTAGCTAAAAGTCTGTGGCTGTGTGAACTGACAAAATGGAGGCTGGTACAGGCCCTATACAAAATGGCGACAACCTTTTCCTTACACCTCCCTGCTTTTGAGGGCGCTAGGGGGTATCACATTCCTGTGTTCCCCGTGCGCCCTACCGCACCCTCTCCTTGCCGGGACAACCCATCAGCGTTACCATGGTCACTGCCCTTTTTGTGGCGAATGGTGAAATGGTACTGTTGGAGAGCGAGCCTCCAGCGTAGCAACCTCCCATTCGTCCCAGAGACCGTGTGTAACCAGCTGAGGGGGTTGTGGTCTGTTTCCACGGTGAATTGGCGTTCGTACAAGTATGGCTGCAGACGCTGCAGGGCCCACACAATTGCCAGACATTCCTTCTCCATCGTGGAATAGGCCACTTCCCTCGGCAGGAGCTTCCTGCTCAGGTACAAAATGGGGTGTTCATGGCCCGTAGTGTCAACCTGGCTGAGCACAGCACCGAGGCCGAAGTAGCTGGCGTCGGTCTGCACTAAGAATGGCCGCGTGAAGTCGGCTGCCTGTAGTACAGGAGAACTAGAAAGGGCTGGTCTTGAGCACCTGGAAAGCTGTCTCACAGGCGACTGTCCCAGCCTTTTCTTGGTGAGGTCCGTCAGGGGCTTGGCCAGGGCACTATAGTGCGGAACAAACCTCCTATAGTACCCAGCAGTACCCAAAAAGGACATCACCTGCTTCTTGGTCCTGGGGGTGGGCCAGGATGTGATGGCATCCACCTCCCCGGGCTCTGGCTTCAGAGCTCCCCCACCTACCCGGTGTCCCAGGTAGTGGACCTCACTCATACCCAGCTGGCATTTTTCCGGCTTAATGGTCAAGCCTGCTCGCTGGATCCGCCCGAGCACCTGCGCCAGGTGCTCTAGGTGATCCTCCCAGGTGGGACTGAAGATGGCAATGTCATCCAGGTACGCGGTCGCATACCCTTCCAGTCCCTCGAGCAGCGTGTTGACCATCTGCTGAAAAGTGGCAGGGGCATTCTTCATGCCGAAGGGCATCACCGTGGACTCGTACAGTCCGAATGGGGTGATAAAGACAGAGCGTTCCCGTGCCCTAGGGGTCAGGGGAATCTGCCAATACCCTCTGCTCAGATCCATGATGGTCAGGTACTTGGCCCCGGCCAGCTGGTCGAGCAGGTCATCGATGCGCGGCATTGGGTACGCATCGGTGACCGACACAGCGTTGAGCCCCCTGTAGTCCACGCAGAACCGCGTAGTTCGGTCCTTTTTAGGGACGAGGACTACAGGCGAAGCCCACGCGCTGTTGGACGCTTGGATCACCCCCAGCCTCAGCATCTCGTCTATCTCTTGGCGCATCTGCTGCTGCACCTCAAGAGAGACCTGATATGCTGAACGCCGGATTGGGGGGTGGTTACCATTGTCCACGTCATGGACTGCTGCCTCAGTCCTTCCGGGCAGGCTGCTGAACAGCTCCGGAAGGGGTTTAGGGTGGCCCCCAGCTGGGAACGTTGGTCCTCCGAGAGCTGGTGGCCAACCCCCACATCCTCGATGGATCCACCCGCCTTGGCTTGGGTGAGCAGATCGAGGAGGGTTTCTGCCTCTCCTTCCTCTGGAAGGTTGCACACTGGGTGAGCATAAGCCTCCCGCTCATGGTGGGCCTTCATCATGTTCACATGGAAGGCCTTCCTCCTTCCACGGGCGTGGTCCAGGGTGACCAGGTAGGTGACGGCGTTGAGCTGCTCGTGCACAAGGTATGGACCCTCCCAGGCCGCCTGAAGCTTGTTTTGTAGTACGGGGACCAGTACCCACACCTTTTGACCCACCTGGTAGGTCCGCTCACAAGCATTCTGGTCGTACCATCGCTTCTGGTCAGCCTGAGCTTGGGCCATATTGTCATGCACCAGCCGTGTCAAGGCCATCATTCGGTCCCGGAAGCGCACGACATACTCAATGACCGACACTCCAGGGGTGGCTAAATCCCCTTCCCATGCTTCCTTCACCAGAGCAAGGGGCCCCCGTACACGTCGCCCGTACAGGAGCTCAAAGGGGGAGAACCCCGTTGAGGCCTGTGGAACCTCCCGGTAGGCAAACAGCAGGTGTGGGAGATACCGCTCCCAGTCTCTCCCGTGGGAGTCGACCAACATCTTCAGCATCTGCTTTAAGGTGCCATTGAACCGCTCACACAAGCCATTGGTCTGTGGGTGATACGGGCTGGCCACCAGATGTTGCACCTGTACCTGCTTACAGAGAGACTCCATCAGCTGCGACATGAACTGGGTCCCTCGGTCGGTGAGCATTTCCTTGGGAAACCCCACTCTGGAGAAAATCTCCAGTAAGGCAGTGGCCACTTTGTCGGCCCGAATGGACGACAAAGCTACCGCCTCCGGGTACCGGGTGGCATAGTCCACTACCGTTAGTATGAAGCATTTCCCGGAGCGGCTGGGAGTGGACAGAGGTCCAATGAGATCCACAGCCACCCTCGAGAAAGGCTCTTCGATGATGGGCAGAGTTACCAGTGGGGCTTTGGGGCGCGGCCCCGCCTTCCCCACCCTCTGACAGGTGTCACACGAACGGCAGTAGGCTATCACCTCGGTCCTCATTCCAGGCCAGTAGAAATGCTGAGCTAGCCTGGCCCTGGTTTTAGTGATCCCTAAGTGTCCGGCCATTGGAATCTCGTGTGCGATCCGCAACAATTCCGCCCTGAACGGATGGGGCACCACTAACTGTCGGTCCCTGGGCCACGCCTCCGGTGAACCCTGCTGGACCGTTACCCGGTACAGCCGTCCCTGGTCCCAGACCACTCGCTCGCGGTCGGACTCCAGGGGAGGCTGTGCCGCCTGTTCCTTGAGAGTCTTCAGGCTAGGGTCAGCTTCCAACGCTGCCTGAAATCCCTGACTAGATATGGCAAGAATTGATGAAACTGCCCTGTCCTCTGTCAGTTCCCCGGGATCTGTCTCCTGGCTACTGTCTGACTCGGCAGCCACTTGGTCAGAGAGGGGGAAACCGTCGGACCTCCGCGAGGCTCCTTGGGCTTCAGCGCTCCCACTCCTGGTAACAGCGGCCACAACCGCTGAGACCACGGGTAGCGCCTGCTTTCCCTCATCCTCTGACCAAGTCGCCGGGTCAGGCAGACTTCCCTGACTTCCTGACATCCCGGATGTGGGGAACTCCTGACCTGGGGTCCTACCTGGTGGCTCCTCTCCCGGGACACCCCCTCCCCCCATGGCCTGTTCCTCTTCCTGCAGGGGCCCTAGACTCAGCAGGCTGGATTCACTTAGGGGCCCTACACTGCCCATAGCAGCCCCTCCCTCCACCTCTGAGCTCTCCCCTACAGCCTCCTCACCTGTCCTCACTGTGAGCCCTGTGTGTGTAGTGTCAGTGCATGGCTTACCATCAGGTTTCACTCCCTCCTCCACTGTTGGAGGCACATTCAATACATTAACATTCACAGTAGAGTCATGACATTCTTGGGGAGCCGGACTTGGGGGTTCAGTGGCCACATACTGGGACACTAGCCGCCCCAAATCGGTCCCAAGCAACACATTTGCAGGAATATTCGGCGTTACTCCCACCTCCCGCATCCCCCTCCCGGCACCCCAATCCAAATACACCTTGGCAACAGGCAGCGCCGTTCAACGCCTCCAATTCCGGAGACGGAAAGGGTTTTCCCAGGTACCAAGTCTTGAGGGGACACCACCTCAGGGCGTACCAGGGTTCGTTCAGCGCCTGTGTCCCGCAGTCCCATGACCGCTGAGCGGCCGATGGTGACGGGTTGGTAATTGTCTAGGGACCTCCCACCACCCCCTCCCACACACAAAACAGTGGACGGTTTCTGGGACAGGGATGGGGCCTTCTGGCGCTGGGGACATGCAGCCTTAAAGTGTCCTGGCTGATTGCAATTATGGCAATGTCTGGGTTCTGTTCCTGGCCTGGAGAGGGCAGCAGGGGGGTACACCCCTTGCACTCTGGGGGCTGGATATGGGGCTGGGGCAGGATTGGGCTTACCCCCTCTCCAGGTGCTGCTGGCAGGCTTCTTTGGCTCCGGCGCCCTGTTGTTGGCATACTCGTCTGCAAGGGCAGCTGTAGCAGAAGCCCCCGTTGGTTTCCGGTCACGGAGGAACTGCTGGAGGTCCTCTGGGCAGTTCCACAAAAATTGCTCCACGACAAACAGTTCCTGGACCTCCTGGCGGGTAGTGAGCTCTAGACCCGAGGTCCAGTGCTCCGCAGCTCTCAGCAGGGCCCGCATGTGGTCGGTCCAGGTGTCCTTTGAACCCCGCTGCAGGCTCCTGAACTTCCTGCGGTACGACTCCGGGGTGAGGTTGTAGTGCTGGATCAGGGCCCGCTTGATGCTGTTGTAGTCCTGCTCCTCCCCGGCAGGTAAGTCCCCCAAAACTTCCAGGGACATACCCCTCAAACGGGGGGTCAGGTACCTTGCCCATTGATCCGGAGCCAGATGATGTTGGAGGCATGTCCTCTCAAAAGCCAGCAAAAAGGAATCCAGGTCTCCATCCTTTTCAAGCAAGGGAAAGTCCTCCGCCCGGACCTTGGAAGCCCTTGTCTCCAGTGGGCCTGGTGCGTCCAGCGGGGGCCCGTGCTGAGCCATCTCCAGTTGGTGCTGGCGCTCCGCAGCTTCACGGCGTTCTGTAGCCTGCAACACACATTCTGCATGCTCACGCTCTGCTGCTCTCTCTGCCGCCACCAGGAGTCTTTCATAGGCGGCGTCATTACCAGCCTCGAGCTGCGCCATAGCCGCTTGGAAGAGGGTCTCCGATCAGGACAGGCTGGGACGGGCAGGGGGTGGGCAGTCCACTGTGAGACTGAGCACGGGGGTCGGGCTCCTTGGGGAGCCCTGGCTGAGCTCCCCCTCATCGGTATCTAACCCCTCATAGGCCACAGCATTGGCCTCCCCCTTTGCCCTACTCCTGGTGCCTTCCACCATCTTGGGAACCTTTGGTTACTGAAACACAGCTGCAACCCTGACCTTGCACACAACTTGTTATATTTACACTCTGACCGTCTAGTGCTGGGCTGACCTTAAGACCCCAGCAGTGAAAGTACTGCTGGTAGTCTCTAGTGTCTGGGAGTAGGGGTCCCACGCACACTATTACTCTGATCCCACCGCTGCCACCAATTTGTGAGGAACTCAGCTGGCCGCCACACGGTAGCCCGGGTATCACAGCTTCTGATACCACCGCCGCTACCACATGTGACGGACGATCCCTTTCCTCCCACGTCACCAATGGGACGTAACTCCACAGGTACAGCTCTCCGGCGCCCCCCTTTGTCTCTCAGGTCAGTAAGAGAACTGCACCTAGAGCAAATGGCCGCCGGGGAAGGTGTCCTGCTACCCACTGGGTATTCTAAGATTCGTGATCCGAGTAAAAGCATCAGCCCAAGATTAATTTTATGGTTTAATTTGCCTTAAGGGCGCACTAGATAATTACAGAAATATACAGTAAAGCTATACAACGTAACTACAATGGATTTGCAGTCAGAGTAAAAATACAACAATAATGTACAAGGCTAAAAGGTATAAGCTATGGATCAATACTACCGGGTATTATGGTCATGGGAAGGCCTTGGCTCTGCCATTCCCAGGTACAGTCTTCAGTTCCTGAATAGTCCCTTGGTCTTTCCTAGACCAATCTTCTTGGCTTCTGTGTGTGAAATGGAATGAGACCAGCAGCCTGGTCATGGCTAGTTCTTAGACCTGCTAGGCCCATCCCCATTGCTTTGAAGCACGCATATTAATTGGCCTGCAATTCATATGGAGCAGGAAACAATGCCTGAGCTTGGGCTATTTACCATACGACTGACCATCTCATTCAGTCACTGGCCTAGACTAATTAGCATGTAAAGGCCTATTGATTCCTAGTGGACATCAAAACCTGTCGTACTGGATATGCTAATAGGCAATGTGTAGCTAAAAGTCTGTGGCTGTGTGAACTGACAAAATGGAGGCTGGTACAGGCCCTATACAAAATGGCGACAACCTTTTCCTTACAGCTGTTTTTTGGCACAAGGCTAGAAGAGGCTGGGTTTTTATAAAACTGGAAAATTTGCATCATTTGGCCGTTCCCAATGATTATAGCGAACAAGCCATAACCATAACAGGCTAATTAAGATTGTAAATCTTGGTCATGCTTATCTGAGCACATACATCTCCAAAGGTGCCCAAACTTTGGCATTGATCCATGTTCTTTTTTGAAAAATTTAAAACGTAAAAAATGACAATATATAAATTTATATATTTTTTTGCCTAAAATACAATAAAATGTGTCAGTTTTACTTTTAGGCCCTTTAGAGATCATTTTATCTTCAACTTGCTTAACTGTTCACAATAACGGCGAATAAGCCTCCTTACCTCGACACGCCAGAGCTGGTATGTCGAGACCTTACCCCTTAGACCCTAGTCCAGAGCCTATCACCTAGCCAAATCAGATCTCTCCTACTTTGCACTGACGAGGACCAATAGTCCGAAACACCGTGTCTGCAAATGGAGATTCTGATTTGGCTTTTATCCTAAGTCATATTACAAGACTCGTTAAAGGGTTGATTGTGACTTGTAGGATCGCTACTTCCAATAGGTGGTGCTATAGAGTACAAGTCCTCTTTGTTTGAAGAGGCAATTTGCATACACAATAACAGTGATTTTGACTAAGGGCGCCCAAACTTTTACATGCCACTGTATATAAAATTCTCTAGGATTAGAGACATTATGACAGGATGAGGGTCAGGATGAGGGACATTATTACAGAAAGAGGTCAGAACTAGGGACATAATTACAGAAAGGAGCCACAGATGGGAAGCATTATTGCAAGAAGGTGACAGGATCGAGGACATTATTACAGAAAGGGGCAAGGAAAGGGGATATTATTACAGAAAGTGCCACGATGGGGGCCACTATTACACATATGTCTTTATAGGACACAGAATGCTACAAAGGCCCTTACATCTCACTGATCAACATGAAGATAGGAGGCCCAGGTCCAAATTTTGCACCAGGGCTTATGAGACATTAGTTATGCCACTGGGTTAAAGTACTGTGAAACAGAATCAGAGACCCATTTTAATTTTTACTATAAGGTCCACTCATATTTATAGTATGACCATTCGGGTTGAAAGTCTACAGTTTTTTTAAAACCAGCCTTTACATAACGTTTAGGCCTGTTGGATTATGCAGCAACTGCAAGCTTATCCTCTGGAAGGACTATCATTAGGAGACTGTTCTAGACAATATTTTATGACCTCTCAGGTTTGTTTTTATTAACTTAATTCCTGCAATTGTCCATGTTGATGATGAAGAAAATAATGGTTGCTGTATGTCCCAAGTAGCACAGTTTATTCACCCTCAATATCTGAGTGCAGATGATTCTGAGGAAAGCTGAAACCTGAAATAGGGCCAGTTCCTCAACTTTTCATCTACATTTGACTCATATGCAGAATGCTATCACTTATTAGTAAAAGAAAGTGTGGCTAGGTCCTCCTGATCCAGAGACCCCATAACAACCACATGAGCTGCGGAACTTGTTCCACCCTTTAATACCTGCATCTCTTAATGGAAATATAAAATAAATGTGCATGAATTCAGTAGCGTAGCTACCGGGGGTACAGAGGGGGCCATCGCCCCGAACCCCGTGCTCTGAGGGGGTCCACTCAAAGCTACACTACTGTAACCATATCAGCGTGTGCAGCACACCGATACAGTTACATTCTGCGGCAGAGCAGGGAGAATCGATCCCCCTGCACTGCCACCCTGCTGCTCTGGGGACCCTGAGCAGACAGGGGGGCCTGGTGCCAGTTGTGGGCCACCCTGCCTGTCATCACAGGTTCAGCTGTATCGGCTACATGCCGATGCAGCTGACCGCATTGATGAGAGAAGGAGCGCTTCGCTCCTTCTCCCATCATCCCCCTGTCAGCAGGTGACATCACTGACGCCGACACTGACAGCAAGCGCGATGACGTCACTACCCGGCGTCTGCGGTTCGGAGATGTGCGGGCGCTCAGAGCAACAGAGGAACCAGGAAGAAGAGAGGTGAGTATTTATTTATTTATTTTTTATGGGGGTTGCCTTATACTACAGAGTTTGCCTATGGGGGGCTTCCTTATACTACAGAGTTTACCTATGGGGTGTTGTCTTATACTACAGGGTCTGCCTATGGGGGGCTACCTTATACTACAGAGTCTACCTATAGGGGCTGCCTTATACTACAGAGTCTGCCTATGGGTGCTGCCTTGTGCTATATAGTCTGCCTATGGGGACTGCCTTGTGCTATAGAGTCTGCCTATGGGGGCAGCCTTATGCTATAGAGTCTGCCTACGGGGGTGCATTATACAATATAGAGTAGTCCTATGGGGAGTGCATTATACTATATGGAGGCCTATGGGGAGTGCATTATACTATATTGAGGACTACCTGGTGCATTATACTGTATGGAGGATATGTAGGGGGCCATTATACACTGTAAAGATTACAGTGAGGGGGACATCATACAGTGTTGGAACCAACAAACAGTTTTGGGGCTACTAAGGAGTCAGTATACTGTATCGGTGGTAGTATACAGTGAGGGGACACTATACTGTGTATGAGAGAGCATCATACTGTGCATAGGGGAGCTTTACATGGGGAGACTCGGGACATTATTAAATGTAAAGTGGGCACTTATTGTTATAGGGGAACTAAGGTTACTGTGACTATCAAAGGGGCACACAGGGCATTATTACTTACTAGGGGGCAAAATGTGGGCACTGTTTTCTAGGGCACTTGCACCCGACATTACTATATTATAGTGGGTTTGTTTAGAATTTAGAGGGCACAGAGAACTACACAGTAGGTGCAGTAATAGGGTCACATAAGGCGGCAGCAGCTCAGTATTGGGATATCAGCAGGATGAGGAGTTTGTGCAGGTTGGGAATAGATGGTGATGGGGCTGGAATATGAGAAGTGAAACAAGTCTTTGCTGTAGTCGAGGCTGGAAGAAATTGTCATGTTGGTCTGGGCCAGATGGAATAGACGTGAAAAGTGAACGACTCCATCAGAAAGAACGTCAGCGGTAGGTCACTATCTGTAACTGTGTTATGATCTCTTATATGTTCTGTAGGAGTGGTATCTACCACAGACCATATGGCAGTAATATCCATGTTGGTCTTTATATAGAGATTTTCAGCAACATCGCTGTCATCTGCTGAGGTTCTCCTCCACTATTAGGGTGCGTCACTGAGTTGTAATCAAGGATACCGGGTTAGGGGCCCACTCAGAAGTTTCTCTCCCCCTGAACCTAAACCCCAGCTACGCCTATGTATGAATTATTTAATACTTTCAGCCATTGTAACTGTGAGCAAGAAAGTATTTACATTCTATGGACTTTGACAATTTTGCTATGCTCTATGCTAATATTGTGATTTTTTTAACTTTTTTATTCAAAAGAAGAAATTCATCAGTAGGTTCCTCTCAGTAAGCAAAAACATGGAAGATTGGTTTTGTCATTGGTGTGTTTGTCCAAAAACATTCTTTGCCACTTCTCTCTATGGCTTTCAGTCTTAAGGCCCCGTCACACTAAGCGAGATCGCTGAAGCTTCACCCCTGCTGGGTGTCGCTGATCGTCGCTGAATATCCTGGACCATTTTTTGATCGTTGGTCTCCCGCTGGCCAGCGCTCATAGCTGCGTGTGACAGCGAGAGACCAACAATCAGCGAGCTGGGAGCTGGTATCCAATGTACATATCGGGTAACTAAGCACCGAGCGGCACCTAGTTACCTGGTATGTACACTGGTTACCGGCTCCCAGCGTCTGCTGTAGAGCGCTGAGAGCCGGTATCTAGGGTACATATCAGGTAACTAGGTGCCGCGTGGGGCTTAGTTACCCGATGTTTACCCTGGATACCAGCGTGCTCACTGGTCCTGATCGCTGGTGAGTCTGCCTATGTGACAGCTCACCAGCGATCAGCTAACGATGTCTCAGCGATCCCATCCCCTTCGTATCGTTGGTGGGATCACTGGGACATTGAAGAGTGTGACGGGACCCTTATAGTCATCATTGTGCCTAGAGATGCTTCATCCTGTTTTCTTTCCCATGCAGAAATCTGTCAATGTTAATATAAATGCTTCTTTTATTCCAATGCTTGTCCTAGATTTACTGCAAACTATAAAAATTTACAAACAACATATATTACCATAAGGACTGTGGGGAGATGAAGAATTATTCAAGAACTAACAAAAGTCAGACAGTTTACAGCAGCGGGAGACTCATTTAGATGTATGTGCATATAAACAGGTAAATATAATACTGCTAACAATATTAGTAACAGTGGCTTTTCTGTAAAGTGCCTCTAGATAATACATTTACTAAAGAAAAATGCCTTAGGCCCAAAAAGAGGTCATGTGTATGCTTCCTTATTTAAATTACATTACCAAATTGAAGATCACTCCCTACTAGAGTTGAGCGATACTTTCCGATATCCTAAAGTATCGGAATCGTAATGGTATCGCCGATATCACTAAAATATCGGCGATACCCGATACCGATACCGGAAGTCCCATGTAAGTCTATGGGAACAAAATATCGAAATTAAAAAAAACCCATTCTTGCCTTGTTGGTTAATTGTACATGAAGGAAAACAAGAAAGAGTAATGTAGAATGTATTGGGGGAGGTTGAGGAGACATTAAAGGCATAGATGTTTGACCCAATCCAATGGAATAGCATTATTTATTTTTTTTTAGGAAATACGTTCGGATTGACGAACAAATTGACAATGTTGTTAACCTTTTTTCTATTTTGTCAAATATGTCTGTTTCACAACTTCCATGGTCTTCACCTTTTTAACTTTTCACACACTTTCTCCTTCATAATTTTCAGCAGCATCATCTTTCTCATCAAATTATTCTTCATCTTCACCTTCTTAATCTTCTAAAACTTCTTGCTATTCATCTTTTTGTTAACATTACTTATATTGTTCTTATTAAACAGTTATTATTCTTCATATTCTACTTCTTCATCTTCTTCCTATTCATCCTTTTCATCATATTCTTATTTGTGACAGACATTCCTGTACTTGTAATCTGTAAAACTCTGAATTTTCATCCTTCCGTTCTTGCTGTCACAAAAGATTTTAATTACAACAGTATTTGTCCGCGTTCAGTTTAGCCTGCAGCAGCATCAGGCATTTTCCAGGGGCACCACGAGGAGGAACGGACTCACCCCCATACACTGCTTAGTCTTCTTCTGCTTAGAATTTAGAGCATATATTTTGCTCTTCATTTTGGTCTTATACTTAATGTTCTTCTGCTTTTTGATCTTCTGCTTATTGTTCTTCTGTCTCTTGTTCTGTATCTTGTAGTTTGTCTTAACCTTCTTTGTCCTGTTGGTGATGGTACAAAAGCCAATGGAAGTAACGAGGACCAGCTGACTGTGCTGGAACCCGGAGGGTCAGCAGAAGGAAAAGAGCCAATGGCACAACCGAGGACCAGCTGACGTTACTGGGACACGGTTACTAAGCAGGAGGTACCTGTGCTCCAAAGCACTACCAAGGACCAGCAGACGTTGCTGGAACTCGGATACCGACATGGAGGCACCTAGGCCAAAGGCACTGCGGAGAACCAGCTGACGGTACTGGAACCCGGATGAGTAGCAGAAGGTACAAGAGCCAATGAAAGTAACGAGGACCAGCTGACTGTGCTGGAACCCGGAGGGTCAGCAGAAGGAAAAGAGCCAATGGCACAACCGAGGACCAGCTGACGTTACTGGGACACGGTTACTAAGCAGGAGGTACCTGTGCTCCAAAGCACTACCAAGGACCAGCAGACGTTGCTGGAACTCGGATACCGACATGGAGGCACCTACGCCAAAGGCACTGCGGAGAACCAGCTGACGGTACTGGAACCCGGATGGGTAGCAGAAGGTACCCATGGAAATTAAAGTTGAGGCAGCAGGACTGTTTGCTGTTCACACAGCAGGGGAACAGCTGACATTACTGAACCCCAGTAACACAGGAGCAAGTGTAGACTGTGCTAACAGCACTTCCGAGAAACAACTGGCGGTGTTGTAACCCAGGGATGAGAAGAGAACAGGGTGGAGGCAGCAGGACTATTTGCCGTTCACACAGCAGGGGAACAGCTGACATTACTGAACCCCAGTAACACAGGAGCAAGTGTTAACTGTGCTAACAGCACTTCCGAGAAACAACTGGCGGTGTTGTAACCCAGGGATGAGAAGAGAACATGGTGGAGGCAGCAGGACTTTTTGCCGTTCACACAGCAGGGGAACAGCTGACATTACTGAACCCCAGTAACACGGAGCAAGTGTTAACTGTGCTAACAGCACTTCCGAGAAACAACTGGCGGTGTTGTAACCCAGGGATGAGAAAGAACATGGTGGAGGCAGCAGGACTTTTTGCCGTTCACACAGCAGGGGAACAGCTGACATTACTGAACCCCAGTAACACGGAGCAAGTGTGTAACTGTGCTAACAGCACTTCCGAGAAACAACTGGCGGTGTTGTAACCCAGGGATGAGAACAGAACATGGTGGAGGCAGCAGGACTTTTGCCGTTCACACAGCAGGGGAACAGCTGACATTACTGAACCCCAGTAACACGGAGCAAGTGTTAACTGTGCTAACAGCACTTCCGAGAAACAACTGGCGGTGTTGTAACCCAGGGATGAGAAGAGAACATGGTGGAGGCAGCAGGACTTTTTGCCGTTCACACAGCAGGGGAACAGCTGACATTACTGAACCCCAGTAACACGGAGCAAGTGTTAACTGTGCTAACAGCACTTCCGAGAAACAACTGGCGGTGTTGTAACCCAGGGATGAGAAGAGAACATGGTGGAGGCAGCAAGGACTTTTTGCCGTTCACACAGCAGGGGAACAGCTGACATTACTGAACCCCAGTAACACAGGAGCAAGTGTAACTGTGCTAACAGCACTTCCGAGAAACAACTGGCGGTGTTGTAACCCAGGATGATGAGAACAGAACATGGTGGAGGCAGCAGGACTATTTGCCGTTCACACAGCAGGGAACAGCTGACATTACTGAACCCCAGTAACACAGGAGCAAGTGTTAACTGTGCTAACAGCACTTCCGAGAAACAACTGGCGGTGTTGTAACCCAGGGATGAGAACAGAACATGGTGGAGGCAGCAGGACTTTTTGCCGTTCACACAGCAGGGGAACAGCTGACATTACTGAACCCCAGTAACACAGGAGCAAGTGTAGACTGTGCTAACAGCACTTCCGAGAAACAACTGGCGGTGTTGTAACCCAGGGATGAGAACAGAACATGGTGGAGGCAGCAGGACTATTTGCCGTTCACACAGCAGGGGAACAGCTGACATTACTGAACCCCAGTAACACAGGAGCAAGTGTTAACTGTGCTAACAGCACTTCCGAGAAACAACTGGCGGTGTTGTAACCCAGGGATGAGAACAGAACAGTGGAGGCAGCAGGACTATTTGCCGTTCACACAGCAGGGGAACAGCTGACATTACTGAACCCCAGTAACACAGGAGCAAGTGTTAACTGTGCTAACAGCACTTCCGAGAAACAACTGGCGGTGTTGTAACCCAGGGATGAGAACAGAACATGGTGGAGGCAGCAGGACTTTTGCCGTTCACACAGCAGGGAACAGCTGACATTACTGAACCCCAGTAACACAGGAGCAAGTGTAACTGTGCTAACAGCACTTCCGAGAAACAACTGGCGGTGTTGTAACCCAGGGATGAGAACAGAACATGGTGGAGGCAGCAGGACTATTTGCCGTTCACACAGCAGGGAACAGCTGACATTACTGAACCCCAGTAACACAGGAGCAAGTGTTAACTGTGCTAACAGCACTTCCGAGAAACAACTGGCGGTGTTGTAACCCAGGGATGAGAACAGAACATGGTGGAGGCAGCAGGACTTTTGCCGTTCACACAGCAGGGAACAGCTGACATTACTGAACCCCAGTAACACGGAGCAAGTGTTAACTGTGCTAACAGCACTTCCGAGAAACAACTGGCGGTGTTGTAACCCAGGGATGAGAAAGAACATGGTGGAGGCAGCAGGACTTTTTGCCGTTCACACAGCAGGGGAACAGCTGACATTACTGAACCCAGTAACACGGAGCAAGTGTAACTGTGCTAACAGCACTTCCGAGAAACAACTGGCGGTGTTGTAACCCAGGGATGAGAACAGAACATGTGGAGGCAGCAGGACTTTTGCCGTTCACACAGCAGGGAACAGCTGACATTACTGAACCCCAGTAACACAGGAGCAAGTGTTAACTGTGCTAACAGCACTTCCGAGAAACAACTGGCGGTGTTGTAACCCAGGGATGAGAAGAGAACATGGTGGAGGCAGCAGGACTTTTTGCCGTTCACACAGCAGGGGAACAGCTGACATTACTGAACCCCAGTAACACAGGAGCAAGTGTTAACTGTGCTAACAGCACTTCCGAGAAACAACTGGCGGTGTTGTAACCCAGGGATGAGAAGAGAACATGGTGGAGGCAGCAGGACTTTTTGCCGTTCACACAGCAGGGGAACAGCTGACATTACTGAACCCCAGTAACACAGGAGCAAGTGTAGACTGTGCTAACAGCACTTCCGAGAAACAACTGGCGGTGTTGTAACCCAGGGATGAGAAGAGAACATGGTGGAGGCAGCAGGACTTTTTGCCGTTCACACAGCAGGGGAACAGCTGACATTACTGAACCCCAGTAACACGGGAGCAAGTGTTAACTGTGCTAACAGCACTTCCGAGAAACAACTGGCGGTGTTGTAACCCAGGGATGAGAAGAGAACATGGTGGAGGCAGCAGGACTTTTGCCGTTCACACAGCAGGGGAACAGCTGACATTACTGAACCCCAGTAACACAGGAGCAAGTGTAGACTGTGCTAACAGCACTTCCGAGAAACAACTGGCGGTGTTGTAACCCAGGGATGAGAACAGAACATGGTGGAGGCAGCAGGACTTTTGCCGTTCACACAGCAGGGGAACAGCTGACATTACTGAACCCCAGTAACACAGGAGCAAGTGTTAACTGTGCTAACAGCACTTCCGAGAAACAACTGGCGGTGTTGTAACCCAGGGATGAGAAGAGAACATGGTGGAGGCAGCAGGACTTTTGCCGTTCACACAGCAGGGGAACAGCTGACATTACTGAACCCCAGTAACACAGGAGCAAGTGTAGACTGTGCTAACAGCACTTCCGAGAAACAACTGGCGGTGTTGTAACCCAGGGATGAGAACAGAACATGGTGGAGGCAGCAGGACTATTTGCCGTTCACACAGCAGGGAACAGCTGACATTACTGAACCCCAGTAACACAGGAGCAAGTGTTAACTGTGCTAACAGCACTTCCGAGAAACAACTGGCGGTTTGTAACCCAGGGATGAGAACAGAACATGGTGGAGGCAGCAGGACTATTTGCCGTTCACACAGCAGGGGAACAGCTGACATTACTGAACCCCAGTAACACGGAGCAAGTGTAACTGTGCTAACAGCACTTCCGAGAAACAACTGGCGGTGTTGTAACCCAGGGATGAGAAAGAACATGGTGGAGGCAGCAGGACTTTTTGCCGTTCACACAGCAGGGGAACAGCTGACATTACTGAACCCCAGTAACACGGGAGCAAGTGTTAACTGTGCTAACAGCACTTCCGAGAAACAACTGGCGGTGTTGTAACCCAGGGATGAGAAGAGAACATGGTGGAGGCAGCAGGACTTTTTGCCGTTCACACAGCAGGGGAACAGCTGACATTACTGAACCCCAGTAACACAGGAGCAAGTGTAACTGTGCTAACAGCACTTCCGAGAAACAACTGGCGGTGTTGTAACCCAGGGATGAGAAAGAACATGGTGGAGGCAGCAGGACTTTTTGCCGTTCACACAGCAGGGGAACAGCTGACATTACTGAACCCCAGTAACACAGGAGCAAGTGTAGACTGTGCTAACAGCACTTCCGAGAAACAACTGGCGGTGTTGTAACCCAGGGATGAGAACAGAACATGGTGGAGGCAGCAGGACTATTTGCCGTTCACACAGCAGGGGAACAGCTGACATTACTGAACCCCAGTAACACAGGAGCAAGTGTTAACTGTGCTAACAGCACTTCCAAGCAACAACTGGCGGTGTTGGAGCCCAGGGTCAAGGAGGGTGTAGGCATAAAATATTGAGTTATTGCCTTGTTACGTGGCCATTGCAAATGTATGTACTTCAAACAAGAATAAATGAAGTTTTACTACAACAATAAAATGATAAATTTCAATTACAAGAATAGAAAAATATTTATACTTGACAGTCCTCTGTGGTTGATAACGTTTAATGGCTAACTGAAAATATGGTAACAAATTCAAAGCTTTCGAGACTACTCAGGTGTCTTCATCAGGCTAAGAGTAAAGCCAAAAATGAAGAATCACATATTTCTACACACAACAGGACACAGGAATAGCTAAGACAAGTGAGGGAGGGACAAGTGAGGGGAGACCGGCAACAAAAAGGAGAACAACGATGAATTATCAGCGCCACACAATCACAGATAAATTAATGAATTTAGCTGTGGCAAAAGACTTTTGTATGCCCGCCCGGTCATAGCATCATGGATATGGAATTACTGTTATTAAAATATAACTTCAAATATGAGAAACGTACAAAGGTTTCAGAATATAAGCTCATCATGACCTTTGACACTGTTAGTGATGGAATGAATAGATCACATGGATTTATGTCATTCTATATCAATTAAGGAATCTGCGTCTATGCCCTTCCAGGGTCATGAAAACCCCAAAAAATACGCCAATGAGAGGGCAATCAAACTTTCTATCCTTATCTAGGAACTGTTTGAATATTTATGTTCATCCCTGTGAGATAATGACAGTTCTGATACACGTCACTTACTTGTCTTACCTATTGCAATATTCCTGTGTCCTGTTGTGTATAGAAATATGTGATGCTTAATTTTTTTAGTTAGTCTTTCCCTGATGAAGAGACGTGAGTAGCCTTGAAAGCTTGCAATTTGTTTCCATCTTTTCAGTTATCCATAAAAAGGTATGAACCACTGCTGACTCTGAAGTCTAAATATTTTTCTATCTACTGGCTAACACGGTACAAAGATACACATGTTTTCTAATTTCAAGAAGGAAAAATAAAGAAAATACAAATCTAAACGCATATATGCACATGCCAAAAATAAATGGAACAACACAACACCCAAAAAATTGGTAACAAAATATAGTGTTGTAAATTTAAGAATAAAAGTACATTTTTTTTTTTATGAATAATGCTTAAGGAACGCAATGTTAAACTATAACATAGTGAAGACAATGGATTTTGTAATAGTCACTCATCATCATCATCGCAAATTTTATGTGACAGTCACAGACAATTTAATTATTTAAGTTCATAAAATCGTAACTTTCTATAGCATGTATGACATGTCCAGCATGGACTCATCAATGTGATTGATGACACAATAATGTACAATAAAAAATAACCATTTAAAAAAACATTAGGCATTGTTTGTCACAATTTAAGTGTGTGCCTGCAAGTGTAGGTGAAACAAAGGCTACGGATAGCAAAGGTATATTCTATGTCTGTATCACACAGTGGACAGCCTCTGATGGGTAATGCCGATGTTATACTGTACGTCAATAAAGTCTGCGGCTGAAATCATGCATTTTTTGCTTGTAGAGTGTTGAAGAGGGTAAAAGAATGTCTGTTTGCGCAAAGCTTTATCCGTCAACACTACCTTCCTACTGTCACGCGTAGGGTAGGGTAGCGTGTGGCAATTAGCTGACTATCAAATGTGAGGTTAGGCTGCGTTATTGCGCACTAGGGACGCCAAAAAAAATACAGCAGTAATAATTTAATGTGTAATACTACACCTATGACAAACCAAAAAATTACGTTCCCTCTTTAACAATGTACAAGACTAACAAGCCTAATGGTTGACGCTGACTTAATTGAGATACAGTATTACATCAACATTGTCCATGAGTAACTATGCACTGTGATACCTATATACCAGTATTAATTTATATCTCTTGTGGTTGTTTCAACAGCACTTGCAGGTATAAGTACCTATTGTCAGTATGCATGATGCACTTTCTAGATGTAATAATTTATTATTGGACATTATTACCATGTTTACATGCTGGCCATTTCATATATGGTGTTTGAAGTTACAGTTGGCATCAGTATGTGTATTTTATAATGTCTGTCATAAATAAAACTCGTCATGATGATGATGAGGATGTAATGATTCGTACATCCATTGAGTGCATTATCTTACAGGTACAGATAAAGTTCCTTTAAAAGCATTAATTCATAAGTCTGAAATGTACTTTTATGCATTAATTTAAAAATGTGAAGAGTAGACTATGTTTTATTTTTTGTTACCATTTCTAATAGACATGTGCAGATATGCGCTGTGATGACAAATTATTATTTGTCCATATTTTTCTTAAAAATTTATCATTCTAGGCCTGCAAAACTTCACAATTTCATGTTTTCAGCATAACAAGCAGGGTGACGGCTCTTCCCTATTTGGAGCATGTTGGTCATGTGTTTTTCTGTCCATGTGTCGGGAACAGGACACTTCTTGCCGTTGACACAGCAGGGGAACAGCTGGCGTTACTGAACCCCACTAACAGTAGAGCTTGTGTTTTGTTCTGTGGACACGACACTTCTGAGCAGCAACTGGCAGTGTTGGAGCCCAGGGAGTAGAGTTCAGGTGGTAGAAAGATGAACATAACAGGAGACATGGATAACGTTGCGAACCAGTTATTTAATCTGAAAACGGACAGAGAAATTCTGGCGAGATCCATGCCTTGTTCATTTTCAGAAAAGTAAGCCGGTCTACATTATCGGAGGATAGTCGCATGCGACGGTCTGTTAGTACACCACCTGCAGCACTAAAGACGCGCTCCGATAATACACTGGCAGCAGGGCAAGCCAGCACCTCCAATGCATACTGGCTAAGCTCTGGCCATGTATCCAGCTTAGAGACCCAAAACTTGAATGGGGAAGAGCCATCTGGGAGTACACTGAGAGGCAAAGCCAAGTAGTCTGTCACCATCTGACGGATACGTTGCCTCCCGCTGACTGGAGCCCTCTCGGATGGTGTAGACATTTGTGGCGCTGCCACAAAACTTTGCCACATTTTGAACATACTGGTCTTTCCCTGTGCAGAGGCACTGCGTGTGCTCCCTCTTGTTGCAGAGCTCTCTACACTGCCTCGACGCACAGAGCTGCTTTGTAAAGCAGTAGCAGCAGCAGTGCTCTCGGCAGTAAGGTAGAACATTAGGGATTGCACCAGTGTGTCTTGGTACTCCCGCATTTTACGCTCCCGGTTCAACGGTGTGATGAGGCTTTTGACGTTGTCCCGGTAGCGAGGGTCTAGGAGGGTGTACACCCAATAATCAGACGTCGTGAGAATGTGGGCGATGCGGCGGTCGTTTCTTAGGCACTGCAGCATGAAATCAACCATGTGCTGCAGACTCCCAACTGGCAAAGAAACGCTGTCCTCTGCAAGAGGCGTTATCTCTGCCTGCTCTGCATCACCCCACCCTCGCTCTACATACTGACTAGAGCGTTGTGTACCTCCCTCTGGAGCGATGTCTTCCTCCTCCATTGACTCCTCCTCCTCATCCTCCTCACAAAGTGAGCCCTGCCCAGCCCTTTGTGAGGAACCACGTTGCGCTGACTTTCCAGAAGGTGATGGAATTTGTGACTCCTCATCCTCCACCTCTTCCAAAACCTCATCCCTTATTGCTTGCAGTGTTTTTTGAAGCAGGCAGATAAGGGGGACAGTCAGGCTGACTAGTGCATCATCTGCACTCGCCATCCGCGTTGACTCATCAAACGCACGCAAAACGTGGCACATGTCCTTCATAGTGGCCCACTCATTAATGGTGAAGTGTGGACGGCGCAAATTGCGTGTTGATTGCGCCTGATGCAGCTGATACTCCATAACTGCTGGCTGCTGCTCACACAACCGCTCCAACATATGTAACGTTGAATTCCACCTGGTGGATACGTCACATATGATGCGATGTTCAGGAAGGCGCAATCTGCGTTGCAGAGCTGCAATGCGCGATCTGGCCATGCTGGAACGTCGCAAGTGAGCGCACTCTAGGCGGACCTTGTGCAGCAGTGCATCAAGATCCGGATAGTCCCTCAAAAAACTCTGCACGACCAAGTTGAGCACATGTGCCAGACATGGTATGTGAGTGAGGTTGCCAAGGCCCAGAGCTGCCACCAGATTTCGGCCATTGTCACACACTACCAAACCTGGCTGGAGATTCGCTGGCAAAAACCACACGTCGCTCTCCTGCTTGATGGCATTCCAGACCTCCTGCGCTGTGTGGCTTCGATTCCCCATGGGAATTAATTTCAGAACGGCCTGTTGCCGTTTGGCCACGGCTGTGCTCATATCGGTCGCATCAGGTAAGCGTCCACGGGTCCATGTGGAGGTAGACCGTGACGGCTCCTGCAGCGATGATTCTGAGGAACTGGAGTAGGAGGAGGAGTCAATGTGGACAGACTTGATTCCGGCAATCCTTGGAGTTGGCAGAACACGTACAGCGCCACTCGCAAGATCTGTACCCGGCTCCACAACATTCACCCAATGGGCAGTGAGTGAAAGGTATCGTCCCTGGCCATGGGTACTGGTCCACGCATCGGTGGTCAGGTGGACCTTGCTACTGACGGCGTTTAGTAGCGCATGTTTAATTTTTGCCTCAACATGCTTTTGCAGACCAGGGACGGCTTGCCTGCTGAAATAAAATCGGCTGGGCACATTGTATTGTGGGACTGCCAATGCCATTAATTCACGGAAACTGTCAGTCTCCACCAGCCTGAATGACAGCATTTCAAGGGACAGGAGTTTTGCAATGACAGCATTCAGAGCCTGTGCTCGTGGATGGTTTGCCGAGTATGGCCGTCTTTTATCCCATGCCTGTGCTACCGATGGCTGTTTTGTGGCCTGGGTGTGTGAGGATGACAGGGAACTTGCACCTGTGGGTGGAATAACACTGTGTCTCTGGACAACAGTGACAGAGGTTCTTCCATGGCGATCCTTTGAGGAAGCCTTACCAGCTGTGTGTGAACTGGAGGAAGAGGCTCCAACAGGAGCTGAAGATGTAGGTGCTGCTGTAGGTTGGCCTACATCTCCAGTGTGTCTTTGTAACTCAACAAAGTGCTTTGACCGCACATGTTTCCACATATTTGTTGTATTAAGGTTACTGACACTTTTACCTCTTTTAATTTTTTGATTACACAGCTTGCATTTGACATAGCAAATATCATCTGCAACTGTATCAAAAAAGGACCACGCAGAGCAAGTCCTGGGAGCGCCCGGTTTGGCTGTTGTAAGAGAACTGCTCCGAACGGGTGCCAAACTGGAGGCTACAGGCAAGCGAGTCTGCAGCCTACCTCTCCCTACTGTTTGGACCGTTGGTGCAATCTCTTCCTCAGAGCTGCTCCCACCACCTTCCTGTTCCTCACGCCATGTTGGGTCTTGGACCTCATCATCTCCACCACTACCCTCTTCCAACACCTGCTGTTGTTGGGTGGTCTGGCCAGCACCATGCTCAACAGAAACTGGCAACTGAGTCTCATCATCATCAGATGCGTTCTGCGGTGTGCTGACCATCGGCACTGGCTCACCCGCCTCTTCAGATTCAGAGAGACACAGCTGTTGCGCATCACTGCATACTGCCTCTTCTTCACATTCCAGAATGCTGCTTGGCTGGGCCCCTGTTTCCAAGCCAACAGATTCTGAGAACAGAAGCAGAGACTCAGCTGGCTCCTGTACAGAGCTCTCTGACTGCCTGGGCAATTTGGCAGGCGGTGAAGAGACTGATGGTTGTTCAACAGTGCTGTGGTCCTGAGAGGAGGTGGAAGGTATTGAAGTCGATGCATTGGCTGCCATCCAACCAACAACGGCTTCAATTTGTTCTTCACGCAGCAGGGGGGTACGCTGAGCTCCTACAAAAGTGCGCATAAAGGAACGCTCACGGGGAAAACTGGTGGATGCTGTGTCACTGGGTGCGGCAGCAGCCACAGAATCCCCACGTCCTCTCCCTGCTGCAAATCCACGGCCTCGACCACGACCACGTGCCTTACTCACTGACTTCTTCATCTTGGTAGATTGATAAAGAAAGTCAGAAAAGTTAAGGCCTAAGTGTGGTTATTCCTCACAGACTACAGTGAACCCTGCAGACAACTGTTCAGTATCTGTGAAAGGCCCCTTTGTGTAGTTCTATAGTGTTTGCAACCAATGTATTGTATACGGATGGAAGCGCGTCACACTAATAGATTAGATTTTTTTCCACTAAAATGGAGCAGCACCAATTAGAGAAAAATGTGAAGGATGAGACAGTGACACACGCTCAGCAGACTACAACCGGCAGTGGTTGAAGTACAAACTGGAGCGTAATCTGCACTCACAAAATGAAAAGCTCACAGACTACAGTGAACACTGAAACACAACTATTCACTATCTGTGAAAAGCTCCTTTGTGTAGTTCTATAGTGTTTGCAACCAATGTATTGTATACGGATGGAAGCGCGTCACACTAATAGATTATATTTTTTTCCACTAAAATGGAGCAGCACCAATTAGAGAAAAATGTGAAGGATGAGACAGTGACACACGCTCAGCAGACTACAACCGGCAGTGGTTGAAGTACAAACTGGAGCGTAATCTGCACTCACAAAATGAAAAGCTCACAGACTACAGTGAACACTGAAACACAACTATTCACTATCTGTGAAAAGCTCCTTTGTGTAGTTCTATAGTGTTTGCAACCAATGTATTGTATACGGATGGAAGCGCGTCACACTAATAGATTAGTTTTTTTTCCACTAAAATGGAGCAGCACCAATTAGAGAAAAATGTGAAGGATGAGGCAGTGACACACGCTCAGCAGACTACAACCGGCAGTGGTTGAAGTACAAACTGGAGCGTAATCTGCACTCACAAAATGAAAAGCTCACAGACTACAGTGAACACTGAAACACAACTATTCACTATCTGTGAAAAGCTCCTTTGTGTAGTTCTATAGTGTTTGCAACCAATGTATTGTATACGGATGGAAGCGCGTCACACTAATAGATTAGATTTTTTTCCACTAAAATGGAGCAGCACCAATTAGAGAAAAATGTGAAGGATGAGGCAGTGACACACGCTCAGCAGACTACAACCGGCAGTGGTTGAAGTACAAACTGGAGCGTAATCTGCACTCACAAAATGAAAAGCTCACAGACTACAGTGAACACTGAAACACAACTATTCACTATCTGTGAAAAGCTCCTTTGTGTACTTCTATAGTGTTTGCAACCAATGTATTGTATACGGATGGAAGCGCGTCACACTAATAGATTAGATTTTTTTCCACTAAAATGGAGCAGCACCAATTAGAGAAAAATGTGAAGGATGAGGCAGTGACACACGCTCAGCAGACTACAACCGGCAGTGGTTGAAGAACTAACTGGAGCGTGATCTGCACTCAAAAAATCAAAACCTCACAGACTGCAGTGAACACTGAAACACAACTATTCACTATCTGTGAAAAGCTCCTTTGTGTAGTTCTATAGTGTTTGCAACCAATGTATTGTATACGGATGGAAGCGCGTCACACTAATAGATTAGATTTTTTTCCACTAAAATGGAGCAGCACCAATTAGAGAAAAATGTGAAGGATGAGGCAGTGACACACGCTCAGCAGACTACAACCGGCAGTGGTTGAAGAACTAACTGGAGCGTGATCTGCACTCAAAAAATCAAAACCTCACAGACTGCAGTGAACACTGAAACACAACTATTCACTATCTGTGAAAAGCTCCTTTGTGTAGTTCTATAGTGCTTGCAACCAATGTATTGTATACGGATGGAAGCGCGTCACACTAATAGATTAGATTTTTTTCCACTAAAATGGAGCAGCACCAATTAGAGAAAAATGTGAAGGATGAGGCAGTGACACACGCTCAGCAGACTACAACCGGCAGTGGTTGAAGAACTAACTGGAGCGTGATCTGCACTCAAAAAATCAAAACCTCACAGACTGCAGTGAACACTGAAACACAACTATTCACTATCTGTGAAAAGCTCCTTTGTGTAGTTCTATAGTGTTTGCAACCAATGTATTGTATACGGATGGAAGCACGTCACACTAATAGATTTGATTTTTTTCTAATATAATGGAGCTGCACCAATTCCACTAAATAAAATAAAAAAAAAGAGTCAGTGACACGTGCAGATGCCTACAAACAGCGGTGGATGCAGAGCAAACTGCAGCGTCACCTGCACTGTCACACACACACCTTGCACAGAGCTGTTAAAACAACACTGGCAAAATGAAGCTTTACACAGCGGTTGGTAAACTAGCCTGCCTCAAGCACAGTAGTACACAAAATCGCAATATGTAACTGTCCCTCAGAGTTAGCAGAGTAGCGTTCTGTCCCTTACTGAGTTCACAGCACAGTGACGCTAAAATGGCGGCGGCGCCTTTTATAGTGCATTCTGACATCATTTCAGCAGCCAATCACAGCCATGCCATTAGTTAAGATGACCGCAGCATTACAGGATGTGCCCACACTTCGTAGGATTCCTCATTGGCTGACTAAAATCACATTGCCTCTCAAAGAATTATGGGAACTTCCGATTCCGGTATACGATATGGAAAAAGTATCGGAATTAAGTATCGGAATTCCGATAACGCGAATATCGGCCGATACCCGATACTTGCGGTATCGGAATGCTCAACACTACTCCCTACTCCTACTTGCACGATCAGCAGATTTGTCCCCAAATGTGAAAGATAGCAACACAATTAATTATAAGGTACACTAAAAAAGACTGGAGAACTATGACCTAAATACATCGGTTCCTCACTTTATAATATTTCTGTAACATGACCATTGTAATGACCATCTGTCTGGGATGATTTAATGAATCCTGAGCAGGGGGTTGGACCAGATGTCCCTTCCTACTCTACCATTCTATGATTCTATGATTCTAAGTTCAAATCATTGGAAGTTGAGAACATCCAATAACTCTGTAGTAAACAGTTAAATGTTTCCAAATCCCCAGAATGTCATCCCAAAATATGAAAAAATAAATGGAACCTGTCATTAGATTTACGTTGCTCAAACCTCATCCAGTATGAATCAGAGCGTGGCTGGGTAATCACCAACAGATATGGTTAACTCTGAAACGCTAAAGCATTTCTGAGAAAACATAATTTGAAAAGCCAGCCAGGGAATATAGGAAGAGACTTGACTTCTCTTGTGTTCCTAAGCCACCATCCAGTTACTTGACAGAATTCTCCCTTGTGTGTACACACGGGGACCTGTCAATCAAATAGAGTGGGGTGGGGAGAATCAAGCTGAAGATGTTATCGGACTAATCAGGTCTCTCCCAGCTTTTCAAAGTACTTTTTTGTGAAACTATTCAGAGTTTCAAACTGAAACATGCCAAGCTGCAATAATACAACTATACAACAATGTCTAGAATACACCAATTTAGACTCCCATTTGGAAGCTGGGAAAATTCTCCCATTTTCCTTTTATAGCAAAGCTATTAAAAGCATGGGAGATGGGAACCAAATAGCCATCACTTTGCTTGATGATAACAATATCATCCTATAAGCACTGTAGCATACAGCTTGCCCATGCTACCAAGGGACAAGTAAGTTCACTTATTTTATGCCACTACAACAGTTGGCTGTCATAGTCAGTGTTGTTGTTCTTCAATTTCACTCTAAAAGCCTTGTCCCCTGCATGTGCCAACTCTATGTCAACCTCTTACCGCACATTCTGCAGCATGTAACATGGACTTTGGGGGTCCACAATAAGCAAGAAGGTGGTGAACATGCACAAGTTGCTGTTCTTTCATTCCCTCTTGCATTTTGGTGAGTGTTTTTTCTAAGAAAAATATTTGGTGAATGATATCATTGATTCAAATGTTTCCATGGGGTAGCATGGGGACTCCATGGTTAACACTGTTGCTGGTGTCTGTGTTCAAAATCCACCAAGGACCATATCTGCAAGGAGTTTGTACATTATGTTCTTCCCATGTTTGTGTGGGTTTTCTCCCACGCTCCAAAGACATACTGATAGGGAATTTAAATTGTAAGTTCCAATAGAGACAGTGATAATAGTGTCTGATAAGTGCTGTGTAATATAATGGTGCTATATACGTAAAATGTAGCACCCAAATTTTTATTTTCACAAAAGTAACAGGAGAAAATGGATCCCAAAATATGTTGTGCAATTTCTCCTGAGTACACTGATACCCCATATGTTTGGGAAAATGACTGTTTAGGCACATAGCAGGGCTCAGAAGGAGCACTGGTTTGAATTTTTTGAACGCAAAAATGACTGTAAGGCTAGGTTCACATCGCGTTAGTGGCGTCCGCTTAACGCATCCGTTACTTAGCGGCACTAACGCTATGTAACGGATGCGTTAACTCATCTATTGGCATCTATTATGGTAACGCACCTAACGCATGTCCAAATCTGCATGCGTTAGCGATGATGTGTTACTTTGTGATGCACCCTTGAACACAGTCTAATGCATTTTCGGGTGCATTAGGTCTAGGGACCTGTATTGTTAACGTATGGTAGCGCATGGTACCCCAATGCTACCATGCGTTAGTGCTATCGGTAAAAAGATGCCAAAAAGGACATCGGTTTTAGTGCATCTGTTTAACGCATCCGTTAAACGGATGCCACTAACGCGAAGTGAACCTAGCTTAATCGATAGCTGACACCATGTTGCATTTGGAGAGCCCCTGATCTGTCCAAACAGTGGAAACCCCCACAAGTGACCCCATTTTGGAAACTAGACCCCTCAAGGGATTTATGTAGTTGTGTGGTGACATCTTGAATCCCCAGGTGTATCACAAAAATGTATAACATAGAGCCTTGAAAATAAAAAAAATCTAATTTTTCAGCAAAAAGGTACTTTTAACCCCAATTGTTTAATTTTCACAAGGGTAACAGGAGAAAATTGACTCCAACATTTGTTGTGCAATTTTTCCTGAGTACGCCGATACCCCATATGGCGCGGAAACTACTGTTTGGGTGTATGGAAGGGTCAGTGGCTCACACATATACAGCTCTGGCAAAAATTAAGAGACCATTGTACAGTTTTATAAAAATTAGCTTCTCTACATGTCTGACAGCTATTCCATTCAAGTGTCAGTTGAATTCCAACCAGCATACGCCTCATTCTAAGGTCAGGATCACGCATGCGAGAAACGCGACCGAGTGTCACATGTGAATTCCCAGCACTGGCGCCCGCACTCGGGAGTGGAGTGTGCGGCTTCATGTATTTTCTATGAAAAAATAAGTTTTAACCATGCCAAAGGAGTTGAAAAGAAAAGTCTTGAGTGAGGAAAAGAAGGACTCAATTCTGGCTTTACTAGCAGAGGGATACAGTGAGCGTCATGTTGCTTCCATCCTTAAATTTTCTAAGACAGCAGTCCATTACAACAAGGTCAAGCAGCAGACATTGGGGACCACAAAGATATAGACCAGCAGAGGGTGAAAACGACTCTCCACTGACCGGGATGATAGTCATCTTCTTCGAATGTCACTCAGCAACCGCACGATGACATCAAGTGACCTACAAAAGGAATTGCAAATAGCAGCTGGAGTGAAGTGCACGGCAAGAACAGTTAATACCAGGCTCCTAGAGGCAGGGCTCAAGTCATTTAAAGCTAGAAAAAAGCCTTTCATTAATGAGCCTACAATTTATGGGGCAGGAATGGACTACCTAATCTGCTTAAAATCACCTGTGGCTAATGGAAGTGGGAGTGCACATGTCCAAAAGGCTTTGATACAAGTAGACAAAAAGAAGGACCAGCACATCTAAGCTAGTGTGAATATGCGCCAACCAAAGAAAGCATACAAGTCAAAAAAATTAAGGTTTGCACCATAACTTACCAAGAATGATTACTCTAGAGCATAGGAACTGCATTGCTGCCATAGAAAATGGGAGAAAAAAAAATGAAAAAAGCGCTGTATAGTGTATATATGAAACATATGTGTGCCCAAGTGCCACATCCAGGTCCATTCTTGCCCAATAAATTGTAGACTTTTTTGCCCAAGAAAGGTGACATTACAGGACAGGGATTCAATTTACGAAGGACGCCTTGACATGGCAATTGGGCACTCATATATTGGCCAATCTATGTGCTAAGAACCTTCCTTTTTTCATAGCAATTTTTGCAGATGCATATTTCATATATACACTATATATATACTTTTTTGAATTTTTTTCTCCCATTTTCTATGGCACCAATGCAGTTCCTATGCTCTATAGTAATCATTCTTGGTAAGGTATGCTGCAAACCTTAATCTTTTTGACTTGCATGCTTTTTTTGGTGGGTGCCTATTCACACTAGCTTAGAAGTGCTGGTCCTTCTTTTTGTCTATTTAACTCAGGAAGAATTCTGAAATCAATATTTTGTGGAATAATCATGATTTTTAAAAACAGCTTTCATGCGACTTGGCATGCTTGCAACCAGTCTTTCACACTGCTCCTGGCTCAAAAAATTAATCAGTTCTTTGTTTGATGGCTTGTGACTATTCATCTTCCTCTTGATTACCTTCCAGAGGTTTTCAATGGGTTTCAGCTCTGGAGAATGGGCTGCCCATGACAGGGTTTTGATTTGGTGGTCTCTTAGTTTTTGCCAGAGCTGTATATACACTGCTAAAAAAAATAAAGGGAACATTCAAATAACACATCCTAGTTCTAAATGAATGAAATATTCTCATTGAATACTTTGTTGTGTGCAAAGTTGAATGTGATGTCAACATAATCGCACAAAAATCATCAACGTAAATCAAATTTTTGAACCAATGGAGGCCTTGATTTGGAGAGACCCCCAAAATGAAAGTGGTAACAAATCAAAATGAAAATCAAAACAAGACAAACTTAAAGTGGAAACAAGTCAAAATGATGCTCAGCATTGTGTGTGACCTCCACGTGCCTGTATAACCTCCCTACAATGCCTGGGCATGCTCCTGATGAGGTTGCGGATGTTCTCCTGAGTGATCTCCTCCCAGACCTAGACTAAAGCATCTGTCAACTCCTGGACAGTCTGTGATGCAACGTGACGTTGGTGGATGGAGCGAGACATGCTGTCCCAGATGTGCTCAATCGGATTCAGTTCTGGGGAACGGGCAGGCCAGTCCATAGCTTCAATGCCTTCATCTTGCAGGAACTGCTGACACACTCCAGGCACATGAGGTCTGGCATTGTCCTGCATTAGGAGAAAACCAGGGCCAACCGCACCAGCATATGGTCTCACAAAGGGTCTGAGGATCTCATCTCGGTACCTAATGGCAGTCAGGCTACCTTTGGCAAGCACATGGAGGGCTGTGTGGCCCTCCAAAGAAATGCCACCCCACACCATTACCGACCCACTGCCAAACCGGTCATGGTGAAGGATGTTGCAGACAGCAGGTTCACACTCAGCACATGTGACAGACATTACAGAGTCTGGAGACACTGTGGAGAGTGATCTGCTGCCTGCAACATCCCCAGATTGAAGAGTCCTTATCTGCCATAGGACAAGCAAGATACTTCTCTACCCTAGTTCTGGCCAGTGGTTATTGGCAAGTGCCGATGTCCGAACATGACCGAGCAAAGACTGCCTTTATACTACTTATGGGCCTGTTTGAGTTTAATAGAATGTCGTTCAGGCTCGCCAATGCTCCTGGAACTTTTCAGCGACTGATGGAGAGATGCTTGGGTGACTAGGGTTTGAGCGATACTTTCCGATATCCAAAAGTATCGGAATCGGAATGGTATCGCCGATACCATTAAAATATCGGCGATACCCGATACCGATACCGGAAGTCCCATGTAAGTCTATGGGAACAAAATATCGGAATTAAAAAAAACCCATTCTTGCCTTGTTGGTTAATTGTACATGAAGGAAAACAACAAAGAGTAATGTAGAATGTATTGGGGAAGGTTGAGGAGACATTAAAGGCATAGATGTTTAACCCAATCAAATGGAATAGCATATATATATATATATTTTTTTTAAAGATGTTCGGATTGACGAATAAATTGACAATGTTGTTAACGTTTTTTCTATTTTGGCAAATATGTATATTTCACAACTTCCATGCTCTTCACCTTTTTAACTTTTCACACACTTTCTCCTTCATAATCTTCAGCAGCAGCAACTTTTTCATCAACTTATTCTTCATCTTCACCTTCTTTATCTTCTTCTTAAACTTCTTGCTATTCATCTTTTTGTTAACATTACTCATATTCTTCTTATTAAACTATTATTCTTATTCATATTGTACTTCATCTTCTTCATCATATTCTTATTTGTGACAGAGAATCCTGTACTTGTAATCTGTCAAAGTATGAATTTTTCATCCTTCCGTTCTTGCTGTCACAAAGGATTTAAATTACAACAGTATTTGTCCGTGTTCAGTTTAGCCTGCAGCAGCAGGCATTTTCCAGGGGCACCACGAGGAGGAACGGACTCACCCCCATACACTGCTTAGTCTTCTTCTGCTTAGAATTTAGAGCATATATTTTGCTCTTCATTTTGGTCTTATACTTCATGTTCTTCTGCTTTTTGATCTTCTGCTTATTGTTCTTAAGTCTCTTGTTCTGTATCTTGCAGTTTGTCTTAACCTTCTTAGTCCTGTTTGGTAATCTTTTATTTCTTCTTTGTGATGGTGTTTAGGCTGGTTGGCTTGATGCTCGTCGTCCTTGTGGTCGTCATCTTCTTCGGGGTGGTCATCAGGGTCGTCGTCTTCATTGTTGGAGATCCAGAGTGATTGCCCAAAAAAGCATTGAAAAAATCTTCAATTTGTAAATGTAGCAGAAGGTACAAGAGTCAATGCAAGTAACGAGGACCAGCTGACTGTGCTGGAACCCGGAGGGGCAGCAGAAGGAAAAGAGCCAATGGCACAACCGAGGACCAGCTGACGTTACTGGGACACGGTTACTAAGCAGGAGGTACCTGTGCTCCAAAGCACTACCAAGGACCAGCAGACGTTGCTGGAACTCGGATACCGAGATGGAGGCACCTAGGCCAAAGGCACTGCGGAGAACCAGCTGACGGTACTGGAACCCGGACGGGTAGCAGAAGGTACAAGAGCCAATGCAAGTAACGAGGACCAGCTGACCGTGCTGGAACCCGGAGGGGCAGCAGAAGGAAAAGAGCCAATGGCACAACCGAGGACCAGCTGACGTTACTGGGACACGGTTACTAAGCAGGAGGTACCTGTGCTCCAAAGCACTACCAAGGACCAGCAGACGTTGCTGGAACTCGGATACCGAGATGGAGGCACCTAGGCCAAAGGCACTGCGGAGAACCAGCTGACGGTACTGGAACCCGGACGGGTAGCAGAAGGTACAAGAGCCAATGCAAGTAACGAGGACCAGCTGACTGTGCTGGAACCCGGAGGGGCAGCAGAAGGAAAAGAGCCAATGGCACAACCGAGGACCAGCTGACGTTACTGGGACACGGTTACTAAGCAGGAGGTACCTGTGCTCCAAAGCACTACCAAGGACCAGCAGACGTTGCTGGAACTCGGATACCGAGATGGAGGCACCTAGGCCAAAGGCACTGCGGAGAACCAGCTGACGGTACTGGAACCCGGACGGGTAGCAGAAGGTACAAGACCAATGCAAGTAACGAGGACCAGCTGACTGTGCTGGAACCCGGAGGGGCAGCAGAAGGAAAAGAGCCAATGGCACAACCGAGGACCAGCTGACGTTACTGGGACACGGTTACTAAGCAGGAGGTACCTGTGCTCCAAAGCACTACCAAGGACCAGCAGACGTTGCTGGAACTCGGATACCGAGATGGAGGCACCTAGGCCAAAGGCACTGCGGAGAACCAGCTGACGGTACTGGAACCCGGACGGGTAGCAGAAGGTACCCATGGAAATTTAAGATGACAGGCCGCGAGCCGGCCGCAGTTACCAAATCCCACAGTATACAGTGGGTGATTGTCCTATTGTCACAACGGAAACAGCCTTTATTTGCATATCCCGCAGCACACATAGGAAGCACCTAAACTCCAAGCACCATAGAGTCGGCTAACCCGACCGCAACAGACAGGACAACTTATTGGAGGCTAAGTGACGTTTACACTGAGAGGAAACAGATGGCGTGCTGTAACCAGTCTGGGCAGGAGTGAGTACCCGTGCCAATGACACTTCCGAGCAAAACTGGCGGTGTGTAGCCCAGGGATGAGAAGAGAACATGGTGGAGGCAGCAGGACTTTTTGCCGTCACACAGCAGGGGAACAGCTGACATTACTGAACCCCAGTAACACAGGAGCAAGTGTTACTGTGCTAACAGCACTTCCGAGCTACAACTGGCGGTGTTGTAGCCCAGGGATGAGAAGAGAACAGGTGGAGGCAGCAGGACTTTTTGCCGTTCACACAGCAGGGGAACAGCTGACATTACTGAACCCCAGTAACACAGGAGCAAGTGTTCACTGTGCTAACAGCACTTCCGAGCTACAACTGGCGGTGTTGTAGCCCAGGGATGAGAAGAGAACAGGGTGGAGGCAGCAGGACTTTTTGCCGTTCACACAGCAGGGGAACAGCTGACATTACTGAACCCCAGTAACACAGGAGCAAGTGTTGACTGTGCTAACAGCACTTCCGAGCTACAACTGGCGGTGTTGTAGCCCAGGGATGAGAAGAGAACAGGGTGGAGGCAGCAGGACTTTTTGCCGTTCACACAGCAGGGGAACAGCTGACATTACTGAACCCCAGTAACACAGGAGCAAGTGTAGACTGTGCTAACAGCACTTCCGAGCTACAACTGGCGGTGTTGTAGCCCAGGGATGAGAAGAGAACAGGGTGGAGGCAGCAGGACTTTTTGCCGTTCACACAGCAGGGGAACAGCTGACATTACTGAACCCCAGTAACACAGGAGCAAGTGTAGACTGTGCTAACAGCACTTCCGAGCTACAACTGGCGGTGTTGTAGCCCAGGGATGAGAAGAGAACAGGGTGGAGGCAGCAGGACTTTTTGCCGTTCACACAGCAGGGGAACAGCTGACATTACTGAACCCCAGTAACACAGGAGCAAGTGTAGACTGTGCTAACAGCACTTCCGAGCTACAACTGGCGGTGTTGTAGCCCAGGGATGAGAAGAGAACAGGGGAGGCAGCAGGACTTTTTGCCGTTCACACAGCAGGGGAACAGCTGACATTACTGAACCCCAGTAACACAGGAGCAAGTGTACTGTGCTAACAGCACTTCCAGCTACAACTGCGGTGTTTAGCCCAGGGAAAGAGAACAGGTGGAGGCAGCAGATTTTGCCGTTCACACAGCGGGAACAGCTGACATTACTGAACCATAACACAGGAGCAAGTGTAGACTGTGCTAACAGCACTTCCGAGCTACAACTGGCGGTGTTGTAGCCCAGGGATGAGAAGAGAACAGGGTGGAGGCAGCAGGACTTTTTGCCGTTCACACAGCAGGGGAACAGCTGACATTACTGAACCCCAGTAACACGGAGCAAGTGTAACTGTGCTAACAGCACTTCCGAGCACAACTGGCGGTGTTGTAGCCCAGGATGAGAAGAGAACAGTAGGCACAGACTTTTCCGTTCACAGGGCACTGAATATGAACCCAGTAACACAGGACAATGTAACTGTCTAACAGATTCCGACACAATGCGTGTTTACCAGTCAAGAGATGTTTAAATACTATATCAAGTATTTCCTTGTTACTGTCAATAAAAATGTCTATACTCAAACAAGAGAAATATAAACTTAGTACATAAGATGATGATTTACTTAAAAATAAGTAAATTAAAAATTTACAAACATAAACGCATACATTAACATGTTGAAAAGCAATGCAAACCACAATTAAAATAGGTTAAATAATCTGCTATACGGTTTAAAATAAAAGCATACAAGTACACATCAGAATCCATTAATGATGGGTAAGTAACAGTATGTACACCATTTTTATTGTGTAGACAATGAATGGCTGACTTAAAAACATAATCAGCATTACAAGTTTTCTTTGACATTCATAAAACTTTACATTTGGTGAATAATATAACTACAATTTTTTAAAAAATATCTAAAATTTCCATCATGTAATACTGATAATATGTGCCAATCATTTATATTAACAAAACGAAAATTTAAAAAGTGCATAGTGCAGAGTGAAAACAGATATTTATGCCTGACTGTGGACTTGCAAGCATGACAACGGATAGATAAGGTATATATAGATGAGACTGCATAGCCACAGATGGTGAATGGCGATGTAATACTGTACCTCAATAAAGTGTGCGTTACTACTACATCCTTTTTTTTATCTAGCTTTATAAAAGGTTACGTGCATGTATGGTTGCGCCTCTGTTTGGACGCACAGACTGGCTTCCTGCTGTGACGCGTTGGGTATTGGAGCGTCTGTACGTCTTATGACGCAGACTAACATTCACGGTGCGCATCGTTCATCATCGCAAGCGTACCGACAACACAAAGGCGTTGTCATGACTGCTTTACTCAGTAAACATGCACCTATGATGAAACATACACGCATGTGCCCTATTACATAACAAGCTACAAGAAAAACGAGTGTGAGGTGTGACACAGCTGTTTTGTTAAGGTACAGTATTATATCGACATTGTACAGATGTCGCTATTCAGTCTGATAAATATATATCATTCACGTATTCTATCAGTTGTCGTTCTTTCAGCACCACTTACAGGTATATATTTTGCTATTGTGACTATGCACTATTGACTTTACCAAGGTAATGCATGATTTTTGTAAGCGATTATCATGTTTACATGAAGGACCTTTATGATATGGGCTGTTAACTTTCTAATCAAATATGTATTTTTTAAAATGACACAAATATAAGTAATGTTGAAGAGGACTATTCCTACATGCATTGTTTGCACAATATTACACGTGTACATCACGTCCCTTAATCAACATTGGATTATTATATTTACTTGTATGCTTTTATTTCAAAGGCAAGAACACTGAAGTATAACCTTCGCACTGCAGCAGTTGTCAAAGTTCAACCCACATTATGCACTTCCAACATTGCAGCATTGGAGTCATCATGATGTGAGTTGGATTTGTCTAAGCTATGGAGTGACAAGGTTGACCATCAGTATCCTATAGCATAAGTAGGATTTTGTGTTTGCATTTGTTTTCGACATGTGCATATCTGTAAATAATATGTCACATTATTTTGTTACAAGATTTGTGACAAAGACTAATATATTTATGGTTTGAAAGTTGAGTTTCAAATGTTTTAACAGCTTAGAAATCAGGTGTAGTCCACAACTATCTATTGTATGTAGCACTAGACACTTTGAGATGTCAGGTTTTTTGCACCATGATTAGTAGCTAGCAGTAATTTTTGCCAGACACACAGCAGGGGAACAGCAGGCGTTACTGAACCCCACAAACACATCAGCGATTGTTTTCATCTGTGCATCTAACACTTCTGAGCAGCAACTGGCGCTGTTGAAGCCCAGGGTCAAGGAGGGTGTAGGCAGAGGCCTAGTATGAGACGTTTGAAGTTGAAGTTGTAGTTAGCAGCAGTAATTTTTGCCAGACACACAGCAGGGGAACAGCAGGCGTTACTGAACCCCACAAACACATCAGCGATTGTTTTCATCTGTGCATCTAACACTTCTGAGCAGCAACTGGCGCTGTTGAAGCCCAGGGTCAAGGAGGGTGTAGGCAGAGGCCTAGTATGAGACGTTTGAAGTTGAAGTTGTAGTTAGCAGCAGTAATTTTTGCCAGACACACAGCAGGGGAACAGCAGGCGTTACTGAACCCCACAAACACATCAGCGATTGTTTTCATCTGTGCATCTAACACTTCTGAGCAGCAACTGGCGCTGTTGAAGCCCAGGGTCAAGGAGGGTGTAGGCAGAGGCCTAGTATGAGACGTTTGAAGTTGAAGTTGTAGTTAGCAGCAGTAATTTTTGCCAGACACACAGCAGGGGAACAGCAGGCGTTACTGAACCCCACAAACACATCAGCGATTGTTTTCATCTGTGCATCTAACACTTCTGAGCAGCAACTGGCGCTGTTGAAGCCCAGGTCAAGGAGGGTGTAGGCAGAGGCTAGTATGAGACGTTTGAAGTTGAAGTTGTAGTTAGCAGCAGTAATTTTTGCCAGACACACAGCAGGGAACAGCAGGCGTTACTGAACCCACAAAACACATCAGCATTGTATTTCATCTGTGCATCTAACACTTCTGAGCAGCAACTGGCGCTGTTGAAGCCCAGGGTCAAGGAGGGTGTAGGCAGAGGCCTAGTATGAGACGTTTGAAGTTGAAGTTGTAGTTAGCAGCAGTAATTTTTGCCAGACACACAGCAGGGAACAGCAGGCGTTACTGAACCCCACAAACACATCAGCGATTGTTTTCATCTGTGCATCTAACACTTCTGAGCAGCAACTGGCGCTGTTGAAGCCCAGGGTCAAGGAGGGTGTAGGCAGAGGCCTAGTATGAGACGTTTGAAGTTGAAGTTGTAGTTAGCAGCAGTAATTTTTGCCAGACACACAGCAGGGGAACAGCAGGCGTTACTGAACCCCACAAACACATCAGCGATTGTTTTCATCTGTGCATCTAACACTTCTGAGCAGCAACTGGCGCTGTTGAAGCCCAGGGTCAAGGAGGGTGTAGGCAGAGGCCTAGTATGAGACGTTTGAAGTTGAAGTTGTAGTTAGCAGCAGTAATTTTTGCCAGACACACAGCAGGGGAACAGCAGGCGTTACTGAACCCCACAAACACATCAGCGATTGTTTTCATCTGTGCATCTAACACTTCTGAGCAGCAACTGGCGCTGTTGAAGCCCAGGGTCAAGGAGGGTGTAGGCACAAAATATTGACTTATTGCCTTGTTACGTGGCCATTGCAAATGTATGTACTTCAAACAAGAATAAATGAAGTTTTACTAGGACAATAAAATGATGAATTTCAATTCCAAGAATAGAAAAATATTTATACTTGAGAGTCCTCTGTGGTTGATACCGTTTAATGGCTAACTGAAAATATGGTAACAAATTCAAAGCTTTCGAGACTACTCAGGTCTCTTCATCAGGCTAAGACTAAAAAAAAAATGGAAGAATCACATATTTGTACACACAACAGGACACAGGAATAGGTAAGACAAGTGAGGGAGGGACAAGTGAGGGTAGACCGGCCAAAAAATGAGAACAAGGATGAATTATCAGCGCCACACGATAAGACAAAAAATAATGGATTTACCTGTGGCAAAACACTTTTGTATGCCCGGTCATAGCATGATGGATATGGAATTACTGGTATTAAAATATAACTTCAAATATGACAAAGATACAAAGGTTTCAGAATATAAGCTCATCATGACCTTTGACACTGTTAGTGATGGAATGAATAGATCACACGGATTTATGTCATTCTATATCAATTAAGGAATCTGCGTCTCTGCCCTTCCAGGGGCATTAAAACACAAAACCAGACCCCAATCAGAGGGCAATAAAACTTTCTATCCTTATCTAGGAACTGTTCCAATATTTATGTTCATCCCTCTGTGATAATGACAGTTCTGCTACACGTCACTTACTTGTCTTACCTATTGCACTATTCCTGTGTCCTGTTGTGTATAGAAATATGTGATGCTTCATTTTTTGTTTTAGTCTTTGCCTGATGAAGAGACGTGAGTAGCCTCGAAAGCTTGCAATTTGTTACCATCTTTTCAGTTATCCATTCAAAGGTATCAACCACTGTGGACTCTCAAGTGTAAATATTTTTCTATCTAATGGCTAACACGGTACGAAGATACACATGTTTCCTAACTTCAATAATAAAAATAAAGACACTGCAAATATAAACGCATATATGCACATGCCAACAAGAAATGGAACAACACACCACCCAAAAAATTGGTTACAAAATATAGTGTTGTAAATTTAAGAATAAAAGTCCATTTTTGTATTTATGAATAATGCTTAAGGAACGCTATGTTAAACCATAACATAGTGAAGACAATGGATTTTGTAATCGTCACTCATCATCATCATCATTGCAATTTAGATGTGACAGTCACAGACATTTCAATTATTTAAGTTAATAAAATCGTTACTTTGTACAGCATGTATGACATGTCCAGCATGGACTCATCAATGTGATGACACAATAATGTACGATAAAAAATAACCATTTAAAAAAACATAATGCATTGTCACAATTTAAGTGTGTGCCTGCAAGTGTAGGTGAAAGAAAGGCTACGGATAGCAAAGGTATATTCTATGTCTGTATCAGACAGTGGACAGCCTCTGATGGGTAATGGCGATGTTATACTGTACGTCAATAAAGTCTGCGGCTGCAATCATGCATTTTTTGCTTGGACAGTGTTGAAGAGGGTAAAAGCATGTCTGGTTGCGCAAGGCTTTATCCGTCAACACTACCTTCCTACTGTCACGCGTAGGGTAGGGTAGCGTGTGTCAATTAGATGACTCTATAAAATGTGACGTTACGCAGCGTTATTGCGCCCTAGGGACGCCAAAAATACAACAGCAGTAATCATTTACTGTCTAATACTCCACCTATGACCAACAAAAAAAGACCGTTCCCTCTTTAACAATCTACAAGACTAACAAGCATAATGGTTCACGCTGACTTTATTGAGGTACAGTATTACATCGACATTGTCCATGAGTAACTATGCACTGTGATACCTATATACCATTATTAATTTATATCTGTTGTGGTTGTTTCAACAGCACTTGCAGGTATAACTAGTACTACCTATTGTCAGTATGCATGATGCACTTTATAGATGTAATAATTTATTATTGCACATTATTACCAGGTTTAGATGCTGGCCATTTCATATATGGTGTGTGAAGTTACAGTTGGCATCAGTATGTGTATTTTATAATGTCTGTCATAAATAAAAATCGTGATGATGATGATGAGGATTTTATGATTTGTACATCCATTGACTGCATTATCTTACAGGTACAGATAAAGTTCCTTAAAAAGCATTAATTGATAAGTATGAAATGTACTTTTATGCATTAATTTCAAAAAGTGAAGACTATGTTTTAGTTTTTGTTACCATTTATAATAGACATGTGCAGATATGCGCTGTGATGACAAATTATTATTTGTCCATATTTGTCATAAAAATTTATCATTCTAGGCCTGGAAAACTTCACAATTTCCTGTTTTAAGCATAACAATCAGGGTGACGGCTCTTCCCTATTTGGAGCATGTTCGACATGGGTTTTTTCTGTGCATGTGTAGGGAACAGGAGACATGGATAACGTTGCGAACCAGTTATTTAATCTGAAAACGGACAGACAAATTCTGGCGAGATCCATGCCTTGTTCATTTTCAGAAAAGTAAGCCGGTCTACATTATCGGAGGATAGTCGCATGCGACGGTCTGTTAGTACACCACCTGCGGCACTAAAGACGCGCTCCGATAATACACTGGCAGCAGGGCAAGCCAGCACCTCCAATGCATACTGGCTAAGCTCTGGCCATGTATCCAGCTTAGAGACCCAAAACTTGAATGGGGAAGAGCCATCTGGGAGTACACTGAGAGGGAAAGACATGTAGTCTGTCACCATCTTACGGAAACGTTGCCTCCTGCTGACTGGAGCCGTCTCGGATGGTGTAGACATTGGTGGCGCTGCCACAAAACTTCGCCACATTTGGAACATACTGGTCTTGCCCTGTGCAGAGGCGCTGCTTGTGCTCCCTCTTGTTGCAGAGCTGTCTCCACTGCCTCGACGCACAGAGCTGCTTTGTAAAGCAGTAGCAGCAGCAGTGCTCTCGGCTGGAATGGAGAACATTATGGATTGCACCAGTATGTCTTGGTACTCCCGCATTTTACGCTCCCGGTTCAACGGTGTGATGAGGCTTTGTAAGTTGTCCCGGTAGCGAGGGTCTAGGAGGGTGTACACCCAATAATCAGACGTGGTGAGAATGTGGGCGATGCGGCGGTCGTTTCTCAGGCACTGCAGCATGAAATCAACCATGTGCTGCAGACTCCCAACTGGCCAAGAAACGCTGTCCCCTGCAAGAGGCGTCATCTCTGACTGCTCTGCATCACCCCACCCTCGCTCTACATACTGACTAGAGCGTTGTGTACCTCCCTCTGGAGCGATGTCTTCCTCCTCCATTGACTCCTCCTCATCCTCCTCACAAAGTGAACACTGCCCAGCCCTTTGTGAGGAACCACGTTGCGCTGACTGTCCAGAAGGTGATGGAATTTGTGACTCCTCATCCTCCACCTCTTCCAAAACCTCATCCCTTATTGCTTGCAGTGTTTTTTGAAGCAGGCAGATAAGGGGGACAGTCAGGCTGACTAGTGCATCATCTGCACTCGCCATCCGCGTTGACTCATCAAACGCACGCAAAACGTGGCAGATGTCCTTCATAGAGGCCCACTCAGTAGTGGTGAAGTGTGAACGACGCAAATTGCGAGTTGATTGCGCCTGATGCAGCTGATACTCCATTACTGCTGGCTGCTGCTCACACAACCGCTCCAACATATGTAACGTGGAATTCCACCTGGTGGGTACGTCACATATGATGCGATGTTCAGGAAGGCGAAATCTGCGTTGCAGAGCTGCAATGCGCGATCTGGCCATGCTGGAACGTCGCAAGTGAGCGCACTCTAGGCGGACCTTGTGCAGCAGTGCATCAAGATCCGGATAGTCCCTCAAAAAACTCTGCACGACCAAGTTGAGCACATGTGCCAGACATGGTATGTGAGTGAGGTTGCCAAGGCCCAGAGCTGCCACCAGATTTCGGCCATTGTCACACACTACCAAGCCTGGCTGGAGATTCGCTGGCAAAAACCACACGTCGCTCTCCTGCTTGATGGCATTCCAGAGCTCCTGCGCTGTGTGGCTTCGATTCCCCATGTAAATTAATTTCAGGACGGCCTGTTGACGTTTGGCCACGGCTGTGCTCATATCGGTCGCATCAGGTAAACGTTCACGGGTCCATGTGGAGGTAGACCGTGACGGCTCCTGCAGCGATGATTCTGAGGAACTGGAGTAGGAGGAGGAGTCAATGTGGACAGACTTGATTCCTGCAATCCTTGGAGTTGGCAGAACACGTACAGCGCCACTCGCAAGATCTGTACCCGGCTCCACAACATTGACCCAATGGGCAGTGAGGGAAAGGTATCGTCCCTGGCCATGGGTACTGGTCCACGCATCGGTGGTCAGGTGGACCTTGCTACTGACGGCGTTTAGTAGCGCATGTTTAATTTTTCCCTCAACATGCTTTTGCAGACCAGGGACGGCTTGCCTGCTGAAATAAAATCGGCTGGGCACATTGTATTGTGGGACTGCCAATGACATTAAGTCACGGAAACTGTCAGTCTCCACCAGCCTGAATGACAGCATTTCAAGGGACAGGAGTTTTGCAATGCCAGCATTCAGAGCCTGTGCTCGTGGATGGTTTGCCGAGTATGGCCGTCTTTTATCCCATGCCTGTGCTACCGATGGCTGTTTTGTGGCCTGGGAGTGTGAGGATGACAGGGAACTTGCAGCTGTGGGGGGAATAACACTGGGTCTCTGGACAACAGTTACAGAGGTTCTTCCATGGCGATCCTGTGAGGAAGCCGAACCAGCTGTGTGTGAGCTGGAGGAAGAGGCTCCAACACGAGCTGAAGATGTAGGTGCTGCTGTAGGTTGGCCTACATCTCCAGTGTGTCTTTGTAACTCAGCTACGTGCTTTGTCCGTACATGTTTCCACATATTTGTGGTATTGAGGTTACTGATATTTTTACCTCTTTTAACTTTTTGATTACACAGCTTGCATTTGACATAGCAAATATCATCTGCAAGTGTGTCAAAAAAGGACCACGCAGTGCAAGTCCTGGGAGCGCCCGGTTTGGCTGTTGGAAGAGAACTGCTACGAACGGTGCCAAACTGGAGGTACAGGCAACCGAGTCTGCAGCCTACCTCTCCCTACTGTTTGGACCGTTGGGGCAATCTCTTCCTCAGAGCTGCTACCACCACCTTCCTGTTCCTCACGCCATGTTGGGTCTTGGACCTCATCATCTCCACTACCCTCTTCCAACACCTGCTGCTGTTGGGTGGTCTGGCCAGCACCTTGCTCAACAGAAAATGGCACCTGAGTCTCATCATCATCAGATGCGTTCTGCGGTGTGCTGACCATCGGCACTGGCTCACCCGCCTCTTCACATTCAGAGAGACACAGCTGTTGCGCATCACTGCATACTGCCTCTTCTTCACATTCCAGAATGCTGCTTGGCTGGGCCCCTGTTTCCAAGCCAACAGATTCTGAGAACAGAAGCAGAGACTCAGCTGGCTCCAGTTCAGAACTCTCTGACTGCCTGGGCAATTTGGCAGGCGGTGAAGAGACAGATGGTTGTTCAACAGTGCTGTGGTCCTGAGAGGAGGTGGAAGCAATTGAAGTCGATGCATTGGCTGCCATCCAACCAACAACGGCTTCAATTTGTTCTTCCCGCAGCAGGGGGGTACGCTGAGCTCCTACAAAAGTGCGCATAAAGGAATGCTCACGGGGAAAACTGGTGGATGCTGTGTCACTGGGTGCGGCAGCAGCCACAGAATCCCCACGTCGTCTCCCTGCTGAAACTCCACGGCCAAGACCACGTGCCTTACTCCCTGCCTTCTTCATCTTGGTAGATTGATAAAGAAAGTCAGAAAAGTTATAAGGCCTAAGTGTGGTTATTCCTCAGAGACTGCAGTGAACACTGCAGACAACTGTTCAGTAGCTGTGAAAGGCCCCTTTGTGTACTTCTATAGTGTTTGCAACCAATGTATTGTATACAGATGGAAGCGCGTCACACTAATAGATTAGATTTTTTTCAAATATAATGGAGCAGCACCAATTAGAGAAAAATGTGAAGGATGAGGCAGTGACACACGCTCAGCAGACTACAACCAGCAGTAGTTGAAGAACTAACTGGAGCGTGATCTGCACTCAAAAAATGAAAAGCTCACAGACTACAGTGAACACTGAAACACAACTGTTCAGTAGCTGTGAAAGGCCCCTTTGTCTACTTCTATAGTGTTTGCAACCACTGTATTGTATACGGATGGAAGCGCGTCACACTAATAGATTAGATTTTTTTCAAATATAATGGAGCACCACCAATTAGAGAAAAATGTGAAGGATGAGGCAGTGACACACGCTCAGCAGACTACAACCAGCAGTAGTTGAAGAATTAACTGGAGCGTGATCTGCACTCAAAAAATGAAAAGCTCACAGACTACAGTGAACACTGAAACACAACTGTTCAGTAGCTGTGAAAGGCCCCTTTGTCTACTTCTATAGTGTTTGCAACCACTGTATTGTATACGGATGGAAGCGCGTCACACTAATAGATTAGATTTTTTTCAAATATAATGGAGCAGCACCAATTAGAGAAAAATGTGAAGGATGAGGCAGTGACACACGCTCAGCAGACTACAACCAGCAGTAGTTGAAGAACTAACTGGAGCGTGATCTGCACTCAAAAAATGAAAAGCTCACAGACTACAGTGAACACTGAAACACAACTGTTCAGTAGCTGTGAAAGGCCCCTTTGTCTACTTCTATAGTGTTTGCAACCACTGTATTGTATACGGATGGAAGCGCGTCACACACTAATAGATTAGATTTTTTTCAAATATAATGGAGCAGCACCAATTAGAGAAAAATGTGAAGGATGAGGCAGTGACACACGCTCAGCAGACTACAACCAGCAGTAGTTGAAGAACTAACTGGAGCGTGATCTGCACTCAAAAAATGAAAAGCTCACAGACTACAGTGAACACTGAAACACAACTGTTCAGTAGCTGTGAAAGGCCCCTTTGTCTACTTCTATAGTGTTTGCAACCACTGTATTGTATACGGATGGAAGCGCGTCACACTAATAGATTAGATTTTTTTCAAATATAATGGAGCAGCACCAATTAGAGAAAAATGTGAAGGATGAGGCAGTGACACACGCTCAGCAGACTATAACCAGCAGTAGTTGAAGAACTAACTGGAGCGTGATCTGCACTCAAAAAATGAAAAGCTCACAGACTACAGTGAACACTGAAACACAACTGTTCAGTAGCTGTGAAAGGCCCCTTTGTCTACTTCTATAGTGTTTGCAACCACTGTATTGTATACGGATGGAAGCGCGTCACACTAATAGATTAGATTTTTTTCAAATATAATGGAGCAGCACCAATTAGAGAAAAATGTGAAGGATGAGGCAGTGACACACGCTCAGCAGACTACAACCAGCAGTAGTTGAAGAACTAACTGGAGCGTGATCTGCACTCAAAAAATGAAAAGCTCACAGACTACAGTGAACACTGAAACACAACTGTTCAGTAGCTGTGAAAGGCCCCTTTGTCTACTTCTATAGTGTTTGCAACCACTGTATTCTATACGGATGGAAGCGCGTCACACTAATAGATTAGATTTTTGGCAAATATAATGGAGCAGCACCAATTAGTGAAGGATGAGGCAGTGACACACGCTCAGCAGACTACAACCAGCAGTAGTTGAAGAACTAACTGGAGCGTGATCTGCACTCAAAAAATGAAAAGCTCACAGACTACAGTGAACACTGAAACACAACTGTTCAGTAGCTGTGAAAGGCCCCTTTGTCTACTTCTATAGTGTTTGCAACCACTGTATTGTATACGGATGGAAGCGCGTCACACTAATAGATTAGATTTTTTTCAAATATAATGGAGCAGCACCAATTAGAGAAAAATGTGAAGGATGAGGCAGTGACACACGCTCAGCAGACTACAACCAGCAGTAGTTGAAGAACTAACTGGAGCGTGATCTGCACTCAAAAAATGAAAAGCTCACAGACTACAGTGAACACTGAAACACAACTGTTCAGTAGCTGTGAAAGGCCCCTTTGTCTACTTCTATAGTGTTTGCAACCACTGTATTGTATACGGATGGAAGCGCGTCACACTAATAGATTAGATTTTTTTCAAATATAATGGAGCAGCACCAATTAGAGAAAAATGTGAAGGATGAGGCAGTGACACATGCTCAGCAGACTACAACCAGCAGTAGTTGAAGAACTAACTGGAGCGTGATCTGCACTCAAAAAATGAAAAGCTCACAGACTACAGTGAACACTGAAACACAACTGTTCAGTAGCTGTGAAAGGCCCCTTTGTCTACTTCTATAGTGTTTGCAACCACTGTATTGTATACGGATGGAAGCGCGTCACACTAATAGATTAGATTTTTTTCAAATATAATGGAGCAGCACCAATTCCACAAAATCAAATAAAAAAAAGAGTCAGTGAGTGACACTTGTAGATGCCTACAAACAGCGGTGGATGCAGAGCAAACTGCAGCGTCACCTGCACTCTCACACACACCTTGCACAGAGCTGTTAAAACAACACTGGCAAAAGGAAGCTTTACACAGCGGTTGGTAAACTAGCCTGCCTAAAGCACAGTAGAGTACACAAAATCGCAATGTCTAACTGTCCCTCAGAGTCAGCACAGCAGCGTTCTGTCCCTAACTGAGTTCACAGCACAGTGACGCTAAAATGGAGGCAGCGCCTTTTATAGTGCATTCTGACATCATTTCAGCAGCCAATCACAGCCATGCCATTAGTTAAGATGACCGCAGCATTACAGGATGTGCCCACACTTCATAAGATTCCTCATTGGCTGACTAAAAATCACATTGCCTCTCAAAGAATTATGGGAACTTCCGATTCCGGTATACGATATATGAAAAATATCGGAACTAAGTATCGGAATTCCGATACAGCGAATATCGGCCGATACCCGATACTTGCGGTATCGGAATGCTCAACACTATGGGTGACCTGAATTTCAAAGCCACTTTGATCTATCTAGATGATATAATTGTCTATTGTGCCATGTTCGAAGAACACCTGCAGCATTTGGAACAAGTACTGAGCAGACTCCAGAGACATGGACTGAAGGTAAAACCGTCCAAGTGCCATTTGTTCCGCACCCAGATCGAATACCTAGGACATGTGGTCTTTATGTAAGTAGTACGTCCGTCCCGTGAAAAGAATGCAGCAGTGCAAGATTGGCCCACCCCAAAGACTTTCAAAGATGTCCAATCTTTTCTGGGAATAACAGGGTACTATCGACTGTTCGTGAAAGAATTCACTCGCACCGTGAATCCGTTATTAGAGTTGCTGAGAGGAGTTCGGTCTGCAGCCAAAAACTGGGAAATCCAGTGGGGAGAATGGCAGGAGAAAGCATTTCAAGCCTTGAAAGTGGATTTAACAGAAGCCCCCGTCCAGGCCTACGCTGACTTCTCTCGGCCATTCATTCTACATACTGATGGAAGCTTGCATGGACTAGGAGCTGTGTTATCGAAGGTTCAGGACGGGAAGCAGCAAGTGATTGCTTATGCAAGTCGTTCTCTTCATGAATCTAAATGGAATCTAGACAACTACAGTTCATTCAAGTTGGAGCTGCTGCCGTTAGTGTGGGCTATGACAGAGAAGTTCGTGGAATACCTGTCGGGCTCTGAAGTTCGGGTGTGCACCGACAGCAACTCACTGGCCCACCTGGAGAATGCCAAGTTAGGGGCCCTGGAACAACGGTGGGTGGCAAGAATGGCTACATACAGTTATAAGATTGCCTACAGAAGGGGGGCTGAAAACACTAATGCGGATGTGTTGTCCAGAATGAGATATGAGAAGCCTGGTCCTAGCCGAGATGAAAAACTTGAGGCTGAAGAGGTTCCTGGGTTCCGGAGTCCTGCCAGGATGTTGGCAGCCACGCAGGAACAGGTACAAGTGGAGCCCCAGGAAAATGTATTGGGATAGCCTTGGGATGAGTGGGTGTGGATTTAACAGGAAGATGGGGTGCTTGCACAAATTCAGAAGTGGGTGGCCCGCAAACATCTGCCTAGCAAGAATGAGAGGAGGCCCTGTCTCCTGGGCCCTACAATTTCTTCGACAATGGGAGAGATTACACCTAAAGAATGGACTGTTGTACAGGAAAATTTAACTACAGCGAGCCCTATCCATCACTTGGCAGGTGCTGGTTTCCGACACCCTGTTGCACAAAGTGGCCATGGAGGCAAACGAAAAAGGAGCACATTTTGGCCAAGAGAAGACCTATCAATGGCTACTGAAATTAGTTTATCTTCCCGTACTGAGGGCGAAGGTAGAAGAAGTGTTTCAACATTGTAGAAGCTGTGAATTGTCCAAACCCCCAGAACAGAGGGCCCTCACGCAAACTATTGTGACCTCGGCCCCACTTAAGGTCTTCATGATCGACTATTTGACAATTGGGCTGGCTCATCAAGGGTATGAACACTGCTTGGTAATGGTGCATCATTTCACCAAATTTGCCGCTGTGACTCCTACCCGAGAGCAAACTGCGGATTCCGCAGCCTATGCTATCTTTAAAAACGTTATCCAGGTGTACGGCTGTACGAAAAGGATATACTCGGACCAGGGGGCCTGTTTTCAAGGACGAGTGATGGTGGAACTACATCTTATGTATCAAACTGGGAAGTCTTGAACGACATATTATCATCCACAGGGTAATGGAGCGTGTGAACGATTCAACCGGACTCTCATTCAGAATGCTGGAGGAAGATCGTAAGATACGCTGGCCTGAATTCGTAGCAGAACTGGTGTGGGTATACACCAACCGAGTACATCCCACCACAGGGTATACCCCTTACACCCTGCTCTTTGCAGACCAGGCAAAGAGATCACAGAGCTGGAGCTGGACCCAGAGGAGGACTACCCATGGACGGGGTGTCTACCTGGGTACGAGAACATCACCATCGGCTGCAAACACTACATCTCCTGGTACAGACCCGGTTTCAAGAGTTGGAGAATTCTGAGAAAACTCCTCTATGAGAGACAGCTCTACAAGCCAGAGACTGGGTGTTGGTACGAGAGAAGCGCCTCAAGATAAATTTGACTATCAATGGGAAAAAACACCATACCGGGTAAAGCGGCGTGTCAATTCTGAAGGACCCGTCTACGAAGTACAGCCTGAGGGGGAAGAGGATGCCTCCACTTGCACAGTACACTGAAACATGCTCCGCCCCTTCATGTCCAGGAATCCTGTTTTAGAAGAAGAAGAAAAACACAGTGTTGCCGAGAGCCCTCCCTTGGTTCATAGCGATTGTGAAGAAGAGGAATGTCCGAGGCTACAGGAGTGAGGCTGGAAGGAGAGCTAATATCCGAGACCCCTGGAACTTCTGAAATTCCTGAATTGGCTGCTTCACCAGAACTGGGCACGTCCCTGCCCCCGTCAGTCCAACCTGATTCAACTACTCAACTGGATTCGACGGAAACCCCTTGTTTAAAACGTTCTGAACTAAATGTAAATTGCCGCGTCCAAAACGACCCGACTTATAAAACTTTACCACTAGTTAACACCTTTAGAGAACTACAAAAAAAAAAAGAAACTAAAATTATGCTTTATCATCATACTCCTGAACACAAATTGGAATAAAATGTGATCAAAAAGACAAATGTAAATAAGCATGGTACTGCTGAAACCGTCATCTTGTCCCGCAACAATCAATCTGCCATACAGCTTCATCATGTGAAAAATGAAAAAGTTATAGCTCTGAGAATAATGTGATGCAAAAATAATAATTTTTCTATAAAATAGTTTTTAATGTGTAAAAGTGTCAAAACATAAAAAAAGATATAAATGAGGTATCCCTGTAATTATACTGACCGAAGAATAAAACTGCTTTATCAATTTTACCACACACTAAATGACTTAAAAAAATAATTATTGAATTGCTATTTTTTGTAAATTCTACTTTGTAAAAGTCGAAATATTAAGCTATCAAAAATGTCATGAGCCCAAAAATGGTACCAATTAAAACATCAACTTGTCCAGCAGAAACCAAGCCATCACATGACTTTGTCAGCAAAAATATGAAAAAATAGAGATCACAAAATATGGCCATGTGAAAAACTAGTTTTTGAAAGCAAAAAAAGCATCTTTTAATGTGTACTAGCAGTCAAACATAAAAACCGGATATAAATCTGGTATTGCTGTAATCACACCGACCCAAAGAATAAAGTAATCTAATCACTAATACAGTGTAAGGAGGTGTTGGAGAACCTCACGTGCCTTCTCTTTCCCAGGCGCTGTTCACACAGTCATCTGCTGCAACTCATGGCTTATTAATATAAGTGTTGTTTTCTAAAGTTATTGATCTAATGTTTACATATTGTGATGCTATGTACTGTCTGTAGGATTAAGGTTAGAATAGGAACTTACATAGTATAGGATAATATTTGGATAGAATAGAAGGGGGAACATTAGTGGTAGGCAATAGCAATAGAATAGGTTAGGAGATAGGCAGCACAGGGATTAACTTACTGGGAAGGGCAACACAGAGCAGGGACTTGTAGTTGGGTTGCCTACTGGTTGTGGTCAGATGCCCAGGCAGCCTACCCAAGGGCAGGTCGAGTGAGCAGAGTGATTAGCCGTGGGGATAAAGCTGTTTTAGCAGTAAGGGGCACAATGCAGAGAACAGTGCAGATGGGCACCAGCTCGATAGGACCATCTCCAATCAGGGTCTATGACCGGGGCGGGAGCTGCAGTGGAAGCATTCCTGCAACCTCTTCCCACTGGAGCCGGGCAAGGGGCTGATAAGGAGCTGGTGATGGGAGAGAACAGGAGGGACACAGACTGTCCAAAAGATATGGCTGGGACGGCCAGGCAGAGGAAGCTGCTAGTAAGATCAGGGCCTGTCCGGATGACAGGTAATGAACGGAAGATGACTCTGTACGTGATGTGTGCCTCCAAAGTAAAGACTGTTTTAATGTTAAGTAAAGTTACACTGTTGAGCAAGAACATGGAGTATGGAGTGATTTATTGGACTTATGCATCAGAGGCTGAAGTAATAGGGATTGTGGTGACTACAGCAGCTGAAGTGAATACAGTTCTGCATGCAGAGCTGAAAGTACTTATTGTTTCATCTGTGAGGCGTCAGGGTGATGGAACACTGCAGCTCATTGCCATGACTACTACCCTGGCCACCTTACAACTGCACGAGTAATGATGCAAAAAATAAATAAAACTAATTCTTTACTTTATATTGATTTTTTTCATTCTGTCTCCCGAAAGACCTATAACCTGTGCTTTATGCCGAGCACTTACACCAGGGTATCTGCTTAAATTTCTGAAGTATGGGATGCAGACTGAAACCCCCAGTGGGCGATCCCCTGTAATGAGGTAGACGGGGTCCATTTTCTCCTGTTACCCTTGTGAAAATACAAAATTTGGGGCTAAAAAGCATTTTTGTGGGAAAAATGTGATTTTTTTATTTTCAGGTATTTTTATTTACATGTCATAAACTTCTATGAAGCACTTGGGGTTTCAAGGTGCTCACCACACATAGAAACAAGTTCACTGATGGGTCTAGTTTCCAAAATGGGATAACTTATGGGAGATTTCTACTGTTTATTCAAATCAGGGGCTCTCCAATCATGACATCCGCTAATTATTCCAGCAAGTTTTGTATTAAAAAAATTAAATGGCGCTCCTTTGCTTTTGAACCCTGCACCCAAACAGTGGTTATCCCGTACATATGGGTATCGGCATGGTCAGGAGAAATTGCTTGTGAAAGTAAAATAATTTGGTCTAAAGGAAAAGTTTTGTGAAAAAAAGTTAAGTTTGTTTTTTCTTTCCACATTCCATTAATTCCTGTGAAGCACCTGAAGGGTAAATAAACTTCTTAAATGTGGTTTTCAGCACCTTGAGGGGTGCAGTTTTTAGAATGGTGTCACTTTTGGGTATTTTCTGTCGTATAGGCCCCTCAAAGTCACTTCAAAAGTGAGGTGGTCTCTAAAAGAAATGGTTTTGTAAATCTTTTGGAAAAATAATAAATCGCTGGTCAACTTTTAACCCTTCTAGCTTCCTAACAAAAAAAGCTTCAAAAATTGTGCTGATATAAAATTGACATATGGGAAATGTTATTTACTAACTATTTTTTGTGATATTAATCTGCCAAATTTCTGTTTTATTCACAAATAAACACAAGTCTTATCAAAGAAATGTTGCAACTATCACAAAGTACAATAGGTCATTAAAAAATGTTCTCAGAATCAGTGGGATCCATTGAAGTGTTCCAGAGTTATTACCACTTAAAGTGACACTCTCAGAATTGAAAAATTTGTCTGTCTCATTGTTACACTCGGTCCCCGTGCTGGCTCTGCACTCCGTCCTGGTCACTCACCTGCTCCTCTAGCTTTCCCTCTGCAGCAGTCTGCGCGCAGGCTAAGGTCTCCTGTCCCATCTGCTCCTCAGCGTCCTGTGTCCTTCTCCAGTTCCTGGCACGCTGCTAGCAGGCCTCCAGATAGATTGCTCCGGCCATGGAACCCGCTGGATCCCAGAGACCTCCGACCACGGATCTGTGCCAGGAGGTGGCCCGTTTAAGAGTTCAACAGGACAAGATCACAAATTATCTACGCAGCTTGTCTACCCACATGGATTCCTTGGGTTCTCGTCTGCATCTGACTCTTCTATCAATACTCAGGTACCAGTTCCCATGGCAAGTAAAGGTCCCCGCCTGGCGGCTCCTACCCGTTTCCTGGGTGATCCTACTCAGTGTCGGGGTTTTCTTAATCAGTGCACTCTACACTTTGAAATCTTGGGGCATATGTTTGCTTCTGACCGAGCCAAGGTGGGCTTTATCATGTCACACCTGGGAGGAGAGGCCCTCGCCTGGCTAAACCCGCTATGGGAGAGAGGGGATCCGCTGGTTAATGATCTTCAATCTTTCCTAGAGGCTTTTCGCAGGACCTTCGATGAACCTGGTCGCACCACTTCAACCGCTTCTGCCTTGCTCCGTCTGCGCCAAGGTACTCTCACGGTGGCTCAGTATGCTGTTAAATTCCGCACCCTCTCGTCTGAATTGTCGTGGAACAATGAGGCTTTGGTAGCTAACTTCTGGGAAGGCCTATCCAGAAAAATCAAGGATGAGCTGGCGGGACGGGACAGACCTACCATCTTTTATTATTATTATACATTTATATAGCGCCATTTATTCCATGGCGCTTTACATATGAAAAGGGAAAAATATAGACAGATACAATAAACATGTGCTAGACAAGGGACACACAAGTACAGAAGGAGAGAGGACCCTGCCCGCGAGGGCTCACAGTCTACAGGGATGGGTGAGAATACACTAGGAGAGGGTAGAGCTGGTCGTGCGATGGTTCAGTAGACTGAGGATCATTGCAGGTTGTAGGCTTGTCGGAACAGGTGGGTCTTCAGGTTTTTCTTGAAGGTCTCCATTGTTGGTGAAAGTCTGATGTTTTGCGGCAGGGAGTTCCAGAGTATGGGGGAAGCCCGGGAGAAGTCTTGTATGCGGTTGTGGGAAGAAGAGATGAGGGGGGAGTCGAGAAGGAGATCTTGAGAGGATCGAAGGTTGCGTGTAGGTAGGTAGCGGGAGACCATGTCACAGATGTATGGAGGAGAAAGGTTGTGGATGGCTTTGTATGTCATGGTTAAGGTTTTGAACTGGAGCCTCTGGGCAATAGGAAGCCAGTGAAGGGCCTGGCATAGTGGGGAGGCTGGGGAATAGCGGGAAGACAGGTGGATTAGTCGTGCAGCAGAGTGTAGGATGGACTGGAGTGGTGCCAGAGTGCTAGAGGGGAGGCCAGACAGTAGGAGGTTGCAGTAGTCGAGGCGGGAGATGATAAGGGCGTGCACTAGTGTTTTTGTGGTTTCATGGTTGAGGAATGAGCGGATCCGGGAAATATTTTGAGTTTGAGGCGGCAGGAGGTGGCGAGGGCTTGGATATGTGGTTTGAAAGAGAGGGCAGAGTCGATGATCACCCAAGGCACCGAGCATGTGGGACTGGGGAAAGCGAGCAGCCATTGACATTGATGGATAGGCCTGGTGGAGGGGTAGAATGAGGTGGGGAAAGATGATGAATTCTGTTTTGTCCATGTTCAGTTTGAGAAAGCGAGCAGAAAAGAAGGCTGAGATAGCAGACAGACACTGTGGGATTTTGGTCAGTAGGGAGGTGAGGTCAGGTCCAGATAGGTAGATCTGCGTGTCATCGGCGTAGAGGTGATACTGCAAGCCATGGGATTCTATGAGCTGTCCCAGGCCGAAGGTGTAGATGGAGAAGAGTAGGGGTCCTAGGACTGAGCCTTGGGGAACACCGACAGACAGGGGGCGAGGTGAGGAGGTGGTGTGTGAGAGGGAGACACTAAAAGTTCGGTCTGTTAGGTATGATGAGATCCAGGATAGGGCCAAGTCTGTGATGCCAAGAGATGAGAGAATCTGTAGGAGGAGGGAATGGTCTACGGTGTCAAAGGCAGAAGACAGGTCCAGGAGAAGGAGGACAGAGTAGTGTCGCTTGCTCTTGGCGGTTAGTAGGTCGTTGGTGACTTTAGTTAGGGCAGTTTCAGTTGAGTGATGCGGTCGAAAGCCTGATTGTAACCGGTCAAAGAGGGAGCAGGAGGAAAGGTGGGAGGACAGTTCAAGATATACATGCTGTTCCAGTAGTTTTGAGGCGAAGGGGAGAAGAGATATCGGGCGATAGCTAGACGCTGAGGATGGGTCGAGGGAGGGCTTTTGAGGATCGGGGTGATTGAGGCATGTTTGAAGGATGAAGGAAAGACACCATTTGTAAGTGAAAGGTTGAAGAGGTGTGTGAGAGTAGGGATGAAGACTGTGGCAAGGTTAGGGATGAGGTGGGACGGGAGTGGGTCAAGCGCGCAAGTGGTGAGGTGTGATCTTGACAGGAGAGTGGAGAGCTGATCTTCTGTCATGGTGGTGAAGCTGGTTTTGGAAGAACAGGGCTGAGTGGCTAAGAGGGCATTGGGGGCTGCGGGCCAAAGCCTTCTCTGATAGTATCAATCTTTTGCTTAAAGAAGGAGGCAAAGTCTTCGGCAGAAATGAGAGGAGAGGGAGGAGGTGCTGTGGGATGGAGTAGAGAATTGAAAGTGTTGAAGAGCTGTTTAGGGTTGTGAGACAGGGAGGATATGAGAGATGCAAAGTAAGTTTGTTTTGCGGCAGAGAGCGTGGACTTGAAGCTGGCAAGGGACTGCTTGTATGCGTTGAAGTGCTCGATGGAGTGGGTTCTCTTCCATCTCCGCTCGGTAACCCTGGAAGCCCGTCTCAGTTCTTTGGTCAGGCCGGTCAGCCAGGGCTGCCTGTTGATTGTACGAGTTTTGCTCTGCATGAGGGGGCGGCCGAATCAAGTGTGGTTTTTATTGTGGTGTTATAAAATGTGGCAGCAGCATCTGTGTCATTAAGTGAGGCTATGTCTGTGAGAGGGAGGAGGGACTCAGAGAGCGATTGTAAATTGAGATGTTTGAGATTTCTGCGAGGGTGGGTGAGTTTGTGGAGTGGGGGATGCGTACTAACAGAGGAGAGGAAAGAGAATGTCAGTAGGTTGTGGTCAGACAGGGGGAGTGGGGAGTTAGTGAGATTAGTGAGGGAACAGAGACGGGTGAAGATAAGGTCCAGCGTGTGACCGCCTTTGTGAGTGGCCACAGAGGACCATTGAGTGAGGCCAAGGGAAGCTGTGAGCGAAAGAAGTTTAGAGGTAGCCGGGGTGGAAGTGTCAATGGGGATGTTGAAATCGCCCATGATGATGGTGGGGATGTCAGCAGAGAGGAAATGGAGTAGCCAGGTGGTGAAGTGGTCGAGAAAGGTGGAGATGGCTAGTTCCGGGGGCGGTAAATGACAGCCAGTTGGAGGTTGGAGGGGGAATAGATGCAGACGGAGTGCACTTCGAACGAGGGAATAGCAGCGGAGGGTGGAATTTGAATAGGGGTAAAGGAGCAGGTATCAGACAGGAGTAAGCCAACTCCTCCACCACGTTTGTTGCTGGGGCGAGGGTGTGAGAAAGATGAAATCCGCCATAGGAGAGCGCAGCTGGAGAGGCTGTGTCAGAGGGGGTGAGCCAGGTTTCAGTGATGGCAAGGAAGGAGAGTTTGTTGGTGATAAAGAGGTCGTGACAAATGACAGTTTATTGCAGACGGAGCGTGCGTTCCATAGTGCTCCGGGTAGGGGGACTGGGGGAGGGGGGTGTGGATGGATAGGTATGAGGTTGACAGGGTTGCAAAAACGTGTGGAAGATCGTGGCAGGTGTTAGAAATGAGTGTGAGGATGTGATGAGGAGGGCCAGGATTTGGGATACATCGCCAGCGATGAGGAGTAGCAGACAGAGCGTTAGAAGGTGAGAGCAGGATAAGCCATGGTGTGGCCGTGTGTGTCTTGGTGAAAAGGATTGTATGTGGAGGAACAGTTCTGAGGGAAAGGTGAGATGGCTGGGGAGAATGGAGGGGAAATGACTAATTCCTTACTAGGTGGGGGGATTACAGGGGATAGGAAGAAAGAAAGGAGGTTTGGGGGTGAAAGTGATAAGAAAAAGAAACATAGTGGTTTTAAATTAGTTACCTTGCACCCAAAAATCCAGTCAAATTTAGTCAATTCACATAGTGAATTAGAAATCTGTAATTTAAATATGGGATTTGAAATTTGGGCAACTACGTCGGAGCAGACCCATCATGAATAAATAATGCAGCGGGCAATCAGGTGGATTGGGAATGGGCGGACGCTCAGGCCAAATGCACAGATTAAGGAAAAAGGGTCATAAAAGGGGGTAGGGTTACACAGACCACTCAGATGGGTGAAGATAAGAAGTAGGAGTACAATTATGTGCACAGGAGATGGGTGACAAATCATACCATTAACAAAGCAATATACATATGCATTCAGGAGCATAGAAAAGCGGGGTTTTCATACCTTTAAAACAAAGAAATATCATAGCATTCAGGAATGAAAAGCGGGGTTTTTCATACCATTAACAAAGCAATATACTGATCATTCGGAGCAAAAAAAGCGGGGTTTTTCATACCAATTAACAAAGCAATATACATGATGCATTCGGGGAGCATAGAAAAGCGGGGGTTTTCATACCATTAACAAAAATAACATATCATTCAGGAGCATAGAAAAGCTGGGGTTTTAACCATTAACAAGCAATAAAAGATGCATTCAGGACATAAAAAGCTGGGGTTTTCATACCATTAACAAAGCAATATACATGATGCATTCAGGAGCAAAAAAGCGGGTTTCAACCATTAACAAAGCAAAACATTGCATTCAGGAGCAAAAAAGCTGGGGTTTTCATACCTTTAAACAAACAATAACATGATGCTTCAGAGCAAGAAAAGCGGGGTTTTCATACCTGTGGGAACAGAAAACACTCAGTCACAAGGGTGATGATAAACAATGCTGTAGGTTTTGAGGGTGTGGCCAAATGCTTCTAAAAATTCAGTCTAATTCACAGATTAAATTAGAAATCTGAATTTGAAATATGGGTTTGAAATATTTGGACAACACTCTGGAGCAGACCCATTGCACTGAAAAAATAAGCAGCTAAGGGCAATCAGGTTGTATTGGGAAGTGGGCTGGGAAGAGTAATATCCCTTGGCAACCCGAATCACCTGCGTTTTCAGGACGTTCCATGGAGATCAAGGGGACAAAAGGTCCTATTACCTGGACCTATTTGTTCAAAACGGTCCCCTCGCCTTCCTCCTCCGGGGGCCATGGAGGTAACCTGTAAGTTTGTCCACCCGCCCCCGGGAGCACGTCCAAGAGGGAAGTTGTTACTACTGCTATTCTGACATCAATTCATTTAGTCCAAAAAGACGGGAAAAAACCAGTCCTAGGTTCGGTAGGAGGGGCCAACCTAGGCAGTGAAACATCCCCTCCCCTTTACAACTCCGTCTCCGTGTCCTATGGAGCTATAAAATTCTCCGAACATTGTCTACGGGATTCTGGACTGCAGGGAACCACCACAGGCGGTTGTGGTCATTACCGCTACCAGTCCAGTGTCTTCCTGACCGTTGCAGGTGGACCGCCGAGATGGCAAACCCTGACCGAGCCCGTCCAGTTTCAAACCGATTGGTGGAACTCCGTAGGCAATGCATGCTGAACCAGCGATTTTATGTAATCCCGGTTTTTCCCCATCCCATGCTTTAGGTTTACCTTGGCTTCAGATGCATGAACCAGCCTAATGGAAAATGGGAGAAGTTCGTGTTGGGGAATACCTGCATAATCGTTGCTTAACCCGATTCAACCATTTCGCCCCCATCCCGCCTGATACCCTGCCCGGGTTGCCTTCCGCCTATTCGCCTTCTCGACGTCTTGGGAAAAGGAAGGCTGAGGACTACCTCCACACAGGTCATAAGACTGTCAGATAAGCTTTTCCTGGAGCATCTCCCTCCCGCGGGAGAGTTTACCCCTTTCCAGGCAAGACTAGGCTATGTCGGACTACATCCAAGAGAACTGGCTAGATGATTTAACCGAAAGTCATCATCACCGGCAGGAGCTGGTTCTTCTTTGTGAAAAGAAGGTGGATCCTTGCGGCCCTGTACACTACCGGGTCTAAACAGATCACGGTAAAAAACAGGTATCCATTCCTCTTTTTCAGAGCTGTTTGATCATCTCCGAGGGGCCAAGATCTTACCAAATGACTCAGAGGGGCCAACAACCTGATCCGATCAGAGAGGGAGACGAAAAGCAAAACACCTTCAACACCCGGGACGGCCCTATGAATACCTGGTAATGCCATTTGGCCCCAAGCAATGCACCTGCGGCTTTCAGGAATTTTGGTAATGAATTTTCAGGACCTGTTCTATACTTGTTTGTGGTTACCGGACGATATTTGATTTTCTCTGAGATTGCGTTACACCGGAAGCAAGTACGCTGGTTTACAAAGACTGAAGAGAACGGGTATAGCCAAAATGACAAATCCTCTTTTAGCATCCCTTGTTTTCCGGGGGACAATGTATTTCCACAGATTAAAGTCCCCCCGGGGAAGTTGTCTGCAGTTTTCAAGGCTCGTCCTTGGGGGAAAAAGCCATACAAGGGGTTCCTGGGTTCGCCAATATACCGCAATTCATTCCACACTTTTCACCCGAGGGTCCTATCACACTTAACCCAAAGGTTTAAACTCAAAGGAAAGGTCCTCCGAGGCAGAAGAGGCCCTTTTTTCTCTCAAAAAAGCCTTCGCTTCCGCACCCGTTCTCCATCGTCCAATCGAATGACAATTTTTTCTTGAGTTGATGCTTCTTCCAAGGTGCAGGACTTTCTCACCCAAAACGTCTACCGGGCGATGATCTCGTGTCGTTTTTTTTCTAAGGTTTTTCTCCCCAGAAAGGAACTACTCGTAGGTGATCGCGAACTTTGGCCATCAAATGGCTCTGCAAGAATGGAACATCTTCTTGAGGAGCCACACCAGGTGCATACCCGACCATAAAAACCTTGCCTATCTTCAATCTCTTTAAGGCTGAATCCCCGTCAGGCCCTTTGGCATTGTTTTTTTCCGTTTTCAATTTGTACTTCATTTGTCCGCGACAAAACATCAAGGCAGACCACTCCCAGACCCTTTTTGTCTCCTGAATGGGAAGAACCTCAGCACAATTGAACCTTCTAAGTTAGTCTCTGTTGCCTCCACTGATCTTGCCCGCTTACCCAGGAAACTTTCGGTCCGCTTCTGATCGTAGTCGTGTTCTGCGGTGGGCATTCTCTAAGTGGCGGCCATGCGGTCAGAAAAAGACACAGCAACTCATCTCCCGTTACTACTGGTGCCTACCATGGGCAAGGGATATCCAGAGTTCGTCGCAGCTTGTCCTTCATGTGCCCGAACAAAACTGTTAAACCCACTACCCAGCTGGCAGGCTTCTGCCTCTTCCCGATTCCTCCGCTCCCGGCAGCACACGCGATGGATTTTCATCACGGACTTCCCATTTCTTCTGGCTGCTCAGTGGTATGGGTTGTGGTGGACCGCTCTCTAAAATGGCCCACTTCGTTCCGCTATCTGGCTCCCGTCTGCTCCCAGAACTGGCCGCTCACTCATTCAGCACATCTTCCGTCTACATGGATTTCCTCTCCACATCGTGTCCGACAGGGCGTCCAGTTCACCTCTAAGTCGGAGAGCACTCTGTAAAATGGTAAAAATTGAACTAGATTTTTCTTCTGCATACCATCCCCAGTCTAAGGGCAATGGAGAGGATCAATCAAATCCTGGCTGGATACCTGCGTTACTTCATCAACGCTCATCATAATGACTGGTAGAATTACTGCCCTGGGCGGAATTCCACAACAACCAAGTAAGTGAATCTTCTGGAAAGTCTCCCTTTCAGATTTGTGTTTGGGCTCCAAACCCGGAATTCTCTTCCTATCTCTGATTGTCTGATGTTCCGGCAGTCGATACCTTGTCTAAGAATTTCTCGAACATTTGGAGAGATACCAGGTCTGCTTTGGAGAAAGCCTCTCAACGTATGAAAACGCATGCGACAAATGACGTTTGGAGGCTTCCATCTCTCGTCCAGGAGACAAGGTATGGCTCTCCTCCAAGTACATCCGTTTGAAGTTACCATGTACAAATTGGGTCCCCGTTTCATTGGTCCCTTTGAATCTTGAACACATCAACCCGGTCTCTTACAAACTGAAATTGCCTAATTCTCTACGTGTACCTAACTCCTTTCATGTTTCCCTCCTCAAACCAGTAGTGTTGAGCTCCTCTTTAAGGACCCGGGTACCACCTCCAGATCCGTTTCTGAGGATGTTTTTTGAGGTAAAACATATCTTGGCCTCTAAGAAAGTAAGAGGTAGGATCTTTACCTGGTGGACTGAGGGGTTTTGGCCTGAGAGAGGTCTTGGAGCCTAAAGAGAACATCCAGGCTCCTCTTCTTCTAAAAATTTCACGCAGGCTTGAAAAAGAGGGGGGGTAAAGAGGGGAACTGTTACACTCGGTCCCCGTGCTGGCTCTGCACTCCATCCTGGTCACTCACCTGCTCCTTTTAGCTGTCCCTGCAGCAGTCTGCGCGCAGGCTAAGGTCTCCTTTCCATCTGCTCCTCAGCGTCCTGTGTCCTCCTCCAGTTTCCTGGCACGCTGCTACAGCCTCCAATAGATTGCTTAGGACGCGAGGCCCGCCCACCGTCTCTCTTTATAGGGGCAGCGCGCATTTTTGAAATAGCCAATTAACCAATGGCAGCACACTCAGTACTATATCTGGTCACTCCAACCATAAGGGGAGTGCCGGAGCAACGTGTTCTTCATTGCTAAATCCGGTTCTGTTCCTGATCTGTCTGCGCTGCGTCTGCAGTCTCTGTGCTTTGCTTATACTATTTGTCTCCACAGATCATTGCTAACCCGTATCTGGCTAACCTTGGACAATCTCGGTTATTATGCCAAGTGTCATCCCGTTCCGCCATCAGCCACCTACACTTGGACTGGACAAGGTCACTGGAGCCAGCCTGCCACCATCCATTCTGGACCAGGACCTTACTCATCTCCGTCAAGAACCCCCACGGTCTGTATATACCTGTTATCCTTTTGGTCCCCTCTGGGACAGCTGCCACGTGTCCGGGGTCTAACTGGAGGTAGCACCTGTGTCCTCCGGGTATTCCATTCTGGTCCTGTTTCGAGGGGCCCTTACTACGGGTACCCGAGGCTCATTAGTCCACGCCCCCTTCGGAGCACCCCGGACCGCGGTCTCGAGTTCCACATTAAAAAATAAAGACGAATGTGAACTTCACCTCTCTGCCTCCGCTTCCATTCGTTACACTCATGAAGGTGAAAACAGGTTTCGAGTGAAGGTTAATGTCCCTTACGTGTTTGGGGGTCTCAAAGAACCCAGAGCATAATAAAAGTAAATGTAAAAAAAATAAAAAATCCTTATACTTACCTAACCTCTTTTACCCCTCCGCTCCCTATCTTCACCCACTGGTACTCAAAACATCTTCTGATCTGAGCATCCTTGATGAACCCCCAGGCTTATACAGAGAGGAAAAACTTTTGGCTTTGATGAGGCCCAGAAGGCTTTTGCACCTGCATGTGGAAGGTCACAATGTGAAGTGCTCCATGACCTTTCGTGCGCATTTGGGAACCAATCCTAATTGGGTTGTTTTTTACACCTTTACAAATAAATACACCTTTGGACAATGTTCAGTATTTGGTCAGTATTTTACATCAATATGTGTAATCCAAAATAAGGAGTGGAACAGTCAGAGGAAAAGTATAATAGAAATATGTGAACCACTTTTTCAATTTTTCACCCACCTCTGGTTTTGACAAACTGATGAAAATTAAAAAGACCAATACTAAATGTGTGAGCATGGCCATTATGACCAGAAAAATGGTGGCCACAACGACCATTTTGCATAAAGGACATTCCTAAAAATTTGCTTGTTGAGTCTTGACAAATGCAAATTTTTGTAGAATTCAATTCCACTTCCACTCAAATTTATTTGCTCACTCTGTGTACTACAACTCTTGCAGGGAACTTTGGGACCATAGTCCTTCAATCAGTGAGATTTTCAAGCAGTTAATACTCCTTTAATCATACCCTGCAGATAGGTGGTATATGTTGTTTTACGCGACAATCCATTTAATAATGCATTTTCTTGATTTGTCTCCTACAAAGGGGGGGAGTAAGTCATCACGCCCAATAGAAATAGGTGTGAAAAGCCAATTGTAGCTTTGATCATCTTTTCCTAGATAGTTTAACCAGTCACAATACAATGCTACATATATAAATGGCATAATTTCCAGTGACCCCAAAATTACTCCTTTAAGGTTACAGAACTATTGACATAAGAATGACTTTTTATCGCACTCTCATGTGCAAATAATTAAGGTTCGTTTTTAATGCTCAGATAAACCTTTCACTCTACCAAGGAATTCCGCAGGCTTAAGCATTAGACACCCATTTTTCTTACTTGTAACATAACTGAAGTCTCGATCATTGGCCCCTGCCTTAACTTTATTGATTAGCCACAGGACCTTACTGGGCATTCTGCAAAGACCAAAGTGGCAATACATTTACATTGTAGGGAAAAAATTTTGACAGGGCGATAACAACTTTAACTCCCTCTGGGTCTTTTTATTACCAACTTGGTTGAAGCTTCATTTCACCAGCTCGTAAATAATTGGCTCAGTTTAATGGCGTGTAGTTAAAGAGTTTTCTAACAAGTTTTATTTGCTCAAGAAATATGCCCTTCAGTTCTTATTTACACAAACATTGCACTTTAGCGCCGCACAGGTTTTTTTTCTAGGAAATTTATTCTGAAGAAAAAGAGGGCAGCGAGACAGCGCAGCGAAGTTAAGTGCTTAATTTGTCTGAATAACAAGTGAGGTTATAGGTCTACAGAGTGATTGCGCAAAAAAAACTGATGTATATGAAAAAGGAGAAACAGCACAAGCAAATCCCACACTTGCTGCTCCCCGGAATGGATTATTTTTTGAGAAAAAGCAATTCAGCCTTCTCCAGATGCACCTCATTACATATCAAAAACAACTGGAGTTTGCAGAAATAGAGTTGGGCTCCGAGACAAGAATACCATTGTCAGACAATGGACGTTTGCCAGGGCAGGGTGACATCTGTGCTTTATCACACTTACAAATTTGTATCGAGCTATTCCATGATGATCATAGCTATCATACTTTCAAGGTTGTATTAATCTAAAATATGATTTCAGTGCTCACCCTGACAGAAGAAACTCATTAGTGTTTCAATATGAGACCCCTATTCCCTTAGTTATCAGAACCATAAAAAAACAACTTCTGGGACCTCTATTGTTGGGGATACTCACTGCTGACAAGATGGATCATTTCAGTTTGGTTGTGGCAGATGTTCATTTATCTTCAATCAATGTAATACGCATCTGGTATGATCCAAAGGTGGGTGAGTACCAGCTAGGATGTACTAGTCAAATAAATGAATGACTCTTGAAGAAATTGAAATCTGTGACTGCCTTCTAAAATGGTTTAGAAAAACCACTTTGTTCATGTTCTTGACTAAAAGTCTCCATTTTGTGTCTGCAGCAAACATAAACAGATGCTTTGAAATTAGAATTTGCTAACTTTGACAAATCTAACAATTTTATTTGCTTCGAATAATTTGAATACTGGAAAGCTGTAATTGCTTGGAAAATACACCTGGGGTAGAGGAGAGAGAGAACCCTACTGACAATTAGAGCTTACAATTTACAGGCAAGAGGCATGCAAATTGTCTCTTCAGAGAGGAAGAGGACTAAACTCACTCACTCTTCTGTAAAATGTGGTCAGCAGGGACTTTTCTCTCTCACTCTTTCTGTCTCTTGCCTGGGATCAGGGGCGGAACTATCGTGGAAGCAGGGGAAAGCAGCTGCCATAGGGCCCGGGCTAGCAGGGGGCCCGTCCCTGCTGCAGCTGTCTCCCCTGCGGCTGTGTTCCGCCGCCCATGGCCTGAGAGTCGGCGGTTCCCTGTGCTGGCTGTCATGCTGACAGCCGGCGCAGAGAAGCTGCTGCGTGCCGTCTCCCAGAATCAATTGCACTGGTGTCTAACAGACGCCAGTACAATTGAAGCTCTGACCGCCGGGTCAGAGCGACGTCTGCAGCGTGATCATGTCATGTGATCACGCTGCTGACGTCACCTCGTCGCGGCGCCCAGAAGGGTGAAGACTGGTGGTGAGTGTGCTCCACTGTGGAGCTGAAGATACCACCGAAGATTAACGGGGCATAATGTGTGAGTGATAACTCTGCATTTCTTGGCTGCATTACTACTTGAGGGGCACATTACTACTGATGGGAGAATAAGAGGGCTTATTACTAGTTATGGGGGCATAATGTGCCTGCATTAATAGTTATGCGGGACATGGTTACTAGTAATGGTAGCATAAGGGGGCTGCATTGCTACCAGTCCATTATATTATATGTGTTTCCATAATGTCTGCTTTAAATACAGCTCTGATTTGGCAAAAAGCTGGCCGTTAGAGACTGAAGAGTATTTTTTGGGCCTAGAGAATTGCTGTGATTTGCTCCGCCCACTGCTATTGGCTCCGCCCACTATCAGAACCCCGCCCCCCCCGCCGCCCGTTTGGGAGAGGGGGCCCCGTTCAAAATTTTGCTGTGGGGCCCCGCCATTTCTAGTTACGCCACTGCCTGGGATCCAAGAGGTATTGTTTCTCCTTGCTAAGGGTGACATGCTAAGCATGCCGAGATGAGGAGACTTTCAAGTCGCAATGCTCCTCTGGAAATATTGCAAATTGTCTCTTCAGAGAGGAAGAGGACTAGAACTCTAGTGCCACCGATAGGAAGTAGCAATCTTAGAAGTCAATATCGACCCTTTAAGAAGCCTTGTCAAATGACTTAGGATAAAAGCCAAAACCAGAATCTCAATTTGCAGACACTGTGTTTCGGGGTACACTAGAGTTCTAGTTCTAGTGCTCTTCCTTTATGAAGAGACAATTTGCATATTTCCCAGAGGATAATTATGGCTTGAAAGTCTCCTCATCTCGGTATGCTTGACATGTCACTTTGACAAGGAGAAACAATATTCCTTGGATCCCAGGCAAGAGACAGAAAGAGTGAGAGAGAGAGAAAAGACCCGCTGACCACAAGAGCATACAATTTAAGGTAAGTGAGTGAGTGAGTGAGTGAGTGAGTGAGTTACCCAGTGACACTGGAGATGTAAAATGATTTTGCCATACAAATTTTTCTCCACTGGTACCCCCGCTGATCGTGATAGCCCAGGTGCTGACCCACCACTGACAAAGTATAATAATCTGTAAGATCTTATAGCTGCGATAAATATGGGAAGGCCAAAATTCAAAATGACATATGCCTGCTCTATGATGCATCAGAAATGTCAGAAATTGTGCCTATTCTGACTCATAACTAGGCTAGTGTGGGGCTCCTGAAAAAGTGTTTCTATGGATGCCTGTATGAACCAGTACTCACACAAAGAATAACGTCAGGCAGCTTAACTAGACAGCAGAACACACATGAAGGTTCCAGAAGTTTATTGTCAAGCTGAACTCTTGTGTTATGCAGTTTGCAGTAAGTAAAAAGACAATTTTAAAACCACTGAACAAGAGGAAGAAGGGAGGGTTTACTTACATAAGAGCTGGGCTACAGGGAGTAACTTCTAAAAAGCAAACTGATTCCACAGCAGTGTACCAGCAACAATACAATGACAATACAGTACTGTATGATTTCCAAGTCGTGGGACATGACAGTGCTGGGCTAGCGTTATTGTTTTTTTTTTGCCAAATTGAATCTCAAAACATTTGAGTACATGTGAAACCGCAAAATTCAGCAAATTCAACTCAAACTCTAACTTCCGCAAATCGATTACAGACTAATTCCTCTGTGTCGACTTATCCTGCAGTCATTTCATAAAGTCCCTCTTCTTTTCAACATACATTAGGTGATGTGAACCTCAACTGTTCTGACAGTGCTGTAATTTTGCAACAATCAAGTTCAAGCCATGGATATTGGACATGCGATTGTATGACTAAATATTGTGCAGTGGCCTTTCAATTAGCACCATCATTGCAAGTCATTAATTAATGTCACTTCATAATAAATTGCAGAACAATCCAGACTTTAAAGCACAAGCTCCCTATATACTGTGCTTTTCTTCTGGATATTTGCAGATATTTTCACCGATTTCATTACATATAATATACATTCTGCAGCCAAATCCAGAATATAGCTGAATTTCAAATTATCTTAATACTTCAAACCATTTTTACAGTTTTCCAAACCTCCAAATCAGGGTTATCGGAAGTAATTGTAGCAATTTTAATGCTATTTTCCTGTTTTAAGGCTATGTCCAACGGGACTGATATGTTGCAACAGAAAAATCATCAGCCAAATCCAAACTGTGTGGCTCTTGTTGCTGAATTTCATTTAGGAATTTTATGGCTTTGTTTCAGATTTCACCCTTTGCATTGGTTCAAAAAATAATAAATATCATATTTATCACAAATTTACACACGACTGCGGATTGCAATCGGAAATCCTCAGCAAACAATATTTGCACTGTTTTGAATATACCCTTAAAATGTTTATCGTGTCTTGAATAGTATTTTTCCATTTACCTTTAGTAATGATTTCTATGAAAACTAGGTAATTTTATTTTGCAGTGCCTTCCATATTTATCTTTTCCAGAGCCAAAGCCTGAATAGCAGCAAAGGCCTCGGTTCATGGCGTACCCACCGTGGGTCGGGGGGCAGCTGCCCCCCCCTAGGAGCAGGAGCGCGCCGTGCCAAGATGAGGCCATCACATCAGCGGGCTTCCTTAAAAGGTACTTCTGGCTGGCTGCGACGCACAGTCCCGGGATGGTAAATGCTAGATTGTATGGGCTCTTTCCAGGTGTGACGTCGTTCCCGGGGGCGTGTCATACCAATAGGGGGCATGTTCTGCCAATGCCAGGAAGACAAGCCGACATTAGACATTGGTCTCAGCAGTCTGATGCCGGCATCTGTTTTCTGCAGGAGGGAAATCTGAGGTCAGAGTCCTCAGTGACACATAGGAGGATTATTAATTAATGGGTTGGTGTTTACTTAGATTTTTGGTTGACTGGGTCTGATACTTGGGCCTGTGTAGTGGTGTTTAAGGGGGTGAAATGCACGCTTGTGGGGTCTGATTGTGCGCCGAGGGGTTAATGCACATTTGTGGGGTCTGTGTGTGCTCCTAGGGGGTTATGCACGCTTGTGGGGTCTGTGTGTGCTCCTAGGGGTTAATGCATGCTGTGAGGTCTGTGTGTGCTCCTAGGGGTTTAATGCACATTGTGGGGTCTGTGTGTGCTCCTAGGGGGTTAATGCATGCTTATGGGGTCTGTGTGTGCTCCTAGGGGGTTAATGCATGCTTGTGGGGTCTGTGTGGCTCCTAGGGGTTAATGCACGCTTGTGGGTCTGTGTGTGCCCTAGGGGGTTAATGCATGCTTGTGGGGTCTGTGTGCTCCTAGGAGTTTAATGCACACTTGTGGGGTCTGTGTGTGCTCCTAGGGGTTTAATGCACGCTTGTGGGGTTTAGTGTGCTCCTAGAGGGTTAATGCACAGCTGTGGGTTCTGTGTGTGCTCCTAGGGGGTTATGCATGGAGCCCATACAGTATATATACCTGATAGCGGCCCATACAGTCTTTACCTACAGTAATGTATACCTGACAGGAGACCGTACAATCTATATCTACAATAATATATACCTGACAGAGCCCATACAGTCATATCTACAGTAATATATACCTGACAGGAGCCCGTACAGTCTATATCTATAGTAATATATACCTGACTGGAGCCCATACAGTCTATATCTACAATAATATAAACCTGACAGGAGCTCGTACAGTCTATATCTACAATTAATATAAACCTGACAGAAGCCCATACAGTCTTTATCTACAGTAATATATACCTGACAGGAGCCCGTACAGTCTATATCTTCAGTAATATATATCTGACATAAAGGGGCTGGGCTGGGGCTGATGTATATACAGGGGCTGGATGGGCCTGGTGATGTAAAGGCGGGGCTGGGGCTGATGTATATAAGGGGCTGGGGCTGGGCCTGTGACGAATACATTTTCTGGGCTGAGGCTGATGTATAACAGGGGGTGGCCGGGTGGGAGTATTACAGGGGCTGGGCGGGGGCATGTATATACAGGGCGGCCTGGTGGTGAGTTTACAGGGGCGGGGAGGGCCCCGTGTATAAAGGTGGGTTGGGGCACATTAGTAAAAAAAGGGAGACAATGATGGGGCAATTACTACAAAAAGGGGGGACAATGAGGGGGCTTTTTTCGGGTGGAATTTCTTTATTCCATGCTTAAATCATCTATCTATCTATCTATCTAAAAAGAAGAAAATTAGAGAGCACAAAGAAAGACCCGGGTGCGACCCCCCACAGGCAAAACCAAACATCAATTAAAAAATCCAGAAAAATTTGGGAGGAAGCAACCTTTTTGAGTGAAAAAAAAAGCTATTTAATAAGGCCAAAAGGCGAGTTTTGGTCCCAAAAAACGGAAAATTCTCAAAGGGTTTAGAAAAGGGTTTTGTTGTTTGGACCGAAAATGCGCCTTTGCCTTTTTTAAAAAGCTTTTTTTTTCCACAAACATGTGCTGCCCTCCAAATTTTTCTGGTTTTTTATCTATCTTCTATCATCTATCTATCATCTTTTATCTATCATCTATCTATCCTTTTTATTTATTATCTATCAAATTATTTTTTCCCCCAAAGATCATCCTTTGCTGGTTAAAGGCGTGTGGGGCCAAATTCAGTGTGTGGA